>CATIUR010000002.1:11459523-12664046 GCA_949592205.1 Helichrysum umbraculigerum | reverse complement strand
GGTTTACGACCATATGATCACCATTCCAACACCCAACCCACACTTCATTGACTATTCCAAGTCAAACTAACCCACTTTCATCATTAGTTTCATATTATCACCTTAAAACACCAAGTTCACAAAATTTCATCATATATATTCAATTTTGACTTTTCACAAACTCGTCACCGCACATTTAGACTCATTGACTACTTCGACTTTCTTACCACACTATTTACAATACAAAGATCATAATTCACCCTAATCATGATCAATGCTAAACATTTAGACATCTAGTTACATTCCTCACTTCTTAGCATGGCTATCATGGCAATTATCAAGTTTGACACAATTACATTCAACATTGACCTTTCCAAGTCAATAGCATATATTTCAACAACTAGACACATTCTCAGTCACACAATAACACAACTCCAAACTTATAAATGGATGCACCCGCAACCCATTGATTTCATCATAGTGTGTCACATCAAATTAGCTTATCATTTATCAATTATTTCCCTAGCAAGGATCTATAATCACACTTGCATTTATCAACTTATATTCACACACTTCATTTTCACATTACACATACACTTAATTCCACATAACACAACAGTTACACATTAGTCACTCATGTATCTACACACAGTTTCAACATTTTTCTGAAATTACTATTTCCGTCTTAATTACCTAATAATATCTCTATCACCTTATTAACACGTAATAATCATCAAAATTTCAATTTACTTTACTAACAATCATAATATAGTAAAGTAAAACAATGAAAATTTATTGAAATTCACCAAGTTTATCATAAATTACCTGGCACATCCAGGCCCACGAGTGTTGAGGATTGAGAATACCAATCGGTTCCTCACGATCCTCCGTCTCTGCACTCAAAACAACAATCTGACATCTTGTTATAGATTAGTTCACATTTAACAACAACTTGCTCACACAACCACTAATCCCACACCTCGGAATGTTTGACCACTATTACTAGGCTTGGGATTGAACAATCCAACCATTGTTCAATTCGCCCAAACCTATGCTCTGATACCAACTTATAACGCCCCAGAATTTACAACTGTTTTTTTTTTTTTTTTAAAACAATGCGGAAGCTCAAGTCCTAAAACATATATATATACATAAAATGACATGTCGTCATCTTCCATTACCTAAGTTCTAAGTATTGATTATTAACGTTTACCAAACACAATCCTTTATATCCGGGACATTATATAATCAAACATTTTAAACTGTATTAAATAATAATCAGAGTAATCCTAGTCAAACATTCTTCAGTTACTCCTTGACCCGCCCATAACAAAAGATATTAACCTGCAAGGAGTAAACAACGAGGGATTAGCACGAAGCTAAGTGAGTTAACTCATCACTAACAATACAACTTAGTTTAACACCATGAGTTCACCACATTTAACACTTTGACTCAACATCACCAGAGGATCGGTGGCCCTTGTGGCGCCCTCAGCCGCGGTGGCCCACCAAGCGACACTTACACCAACTGCAGGCCAATACAGTGGTTAACCGATAACTGTTTATTACCTTTAGTCAACACAAGCCTTACTTACAACGAATGTTCACAACCCTTGTGTTGACTAACCTGTAACCACACAGTCCAACATAGTTGACCTCTATTAACACAATTACCAATAGGTCACTTAACACTTAACACTTTAACACTTTAACACAATTCACAAAACACTTAACACTTGAATATAACACATAACACTTGAAGTAACCACATAAGTGATCACTAAATTATAGTGAGAGATCAAAGTCCACTCACCGACTACCATAGTCGCCCACTCAGTAGTCTAATATCACTGAGTCTTCTCCATATCTGGAAATACAACAAAATACACAAGTCAGTTACTTGAATCAAATCTACATAACATTACTCCAATAGATTTATACCAACAAATCCAAATTACTCAAGTCATAACGATTTAGCACAATCATTAAAATTCTCAATATTCAATCCATACTTTTATGGATTTACATCATATTTCTCAAATCATCACCTAATCATGATTAACTATCATGATAATCACTTTTTATTTACAATTCAATCAACTTATCACCAACTTGATTTAAATTCAATATATATCATCATTAATTCACAATCACTATCAAACTATCATTAATCATTAACAAGGTTATTAACCTTTAACATTAACAATATTATAAATTTTCAATTAAGTGTTCTTATTAGTAATCACTACTCATTTCATCATATATCCATCAAATTCATTATTATCAACAAATTCTCAAGAACACTTATTCAACTCATACTCTTTTAGTTTAAATCATTTTAATCATCATCACTAATCACCTCTAATATGTTTATTAACAATACATCTCACTTACACATTATTAGATTAGGCTCATATATCCTACTTCAAGAACAATCAATGAAACCCATCACTTTATTCATGATATATATATCATATTCATCATTTCTAAGTTAGTGTTTCTATTATAATCATCATTTACCCATCAACTAACAAGAATTTAACCACCACAACTTTCAATTTTCGGATTATATTCAATAACCCATCAAAATCATCAAAAACTTAAGAACCAAGATTAATCTACAAACTTAAACTAGAATCTTGCTAGATATCAACAACTATAAACTTAACTAACATCAATTTCACATAATCAAAGCTTAATTTCGAATTATCACCAAGAACATCAAAAACCCCCAATTTCTAGGGTTTAAAATTGAAGATTTAGAGACTTACTAGTAGCATAGAAGGATTAGGAGATGATTATCTATCCACTTGAAGCTTAAATCCGAATTTGTGATCCTCACTTTTGATTATTTCTTCATGTTTTTGTAGATTTAAGGTTATATGTGTGTGTATTTGTTCATACGTATGTATGTATGAATGTGTGGGAATAAAACCCGATCCATCTCATATAATATAGCATCTAAGTGTTAATTTTTCATTTCCCGTATTTATTATTGTCTGGAACTTAAAAACCATTTGCGGGGAAATAAAATTTTATTTTACCGTCAACTAAATAAATTTAAAACAATCAATATTTCACTAGCCACAATATTTCCTAAGGCTTATCGACCTATTAATTATACAATCAAACACAATAACAATTTTAAATCGCATTTAAAATTTTCAAGAAATACCTATTACTTCTATGCCCAATTTGAGGATGTTACAACTATTCTCCACATCTTTTTATCACTACCGCTTTCATATATATAATAAACTTAAAATTTTGACAAAAGTTGGACCAAATTAGATTGAGAGTTGAGATATGTTTTCATTGGGTCTTTTTTATCTCACATATGATAAGTGCATGAAAATGTAATTATGTTTAGTATTAGATTCATAGCATGCAATAAAGTATTCGGAGTTACATTGTGTTTTATGAATTCTCAAATATATTGCCATTGTAAGGAGCATGCTTGGTACGACGTAGTGGAGGAGGCTTGGTATGACTAAGTACTGTGTCGAATCGAGATTCAGGTGGAATGTTGGTAATAATCCAGAATCTTCGTACTTTGTTATAGTCAATTTAGCAATGTTTTTTAAACCGGTTGAATCGGACCGGTCGGACCGGTTCAACCAGGAACCGGAAGGGTCCGGCCGGTACAAAACTGAATTTGACCAGGGTTTGACCGGTTAACGAACCGGGCGGTTTGGTCAAACCCGGACGGTTCAATCGGGAACAGAACCGATTGGGACGGTTTATATTTTTTTATTTTTTTTTTAAATGCATTTTGACCGGTTCGGCCGAACCGGTCCGACCACTTCAACGGGAACCAGAGCACTTTCCGGTCCGGTTCGGTTTCCGGTTTTAAAAACATTGCAATTTAGTTTATTTGCTATGTCTAGTCTTGAGTTTTACTTCCTATTGAGGTCAGACAAGTAGTTAATGGTAGAAGTTTTGATTGAAATCATGGATTGGTAGCAATCTAGGGTATAGTATTTGGCAAACTAAAAATTCCATTAGTAAAGTCATTGTCTTCTTTGTTCTCTGTTTACTATCCACATCAAAACTACATTACCGTACGTTTTAATTAAAACAAGTTTATTATGGCGCATCAAGTATAGTTTGTGTGACTCGATGCATATATCCATATGTTTCTTTAATATAGATAAAATTATAAATTATAAAACTTTCAATATTTAAGATACCTTAAAAGTTAAGGGGACTACTATATATACACCATTATTATAGGTGTTATGTTATTATTACTGCCTATTTAACTTCGAAAAGCGTGAAATTCATTTATAAACTTTCTCACTCATTCTCACGAACCAAATCAGGGTATATCTACACTTTTGCGTTTCACTCCGTTATAAACTACTCCCTCCGTCCCTAATCTATTGTCCATTATTTCCATTTTGGGCTGTACCAAATTAATTGTCCACTTCCATAAATAGAAAGTTTAAGGAAATAAAGTTCTTTTTTACCCCTAGTGTATATATATAAGACAAAAAAATAGGTAAAAAATAGAGGGTAAAATTGTCATTTTATCAAAAAGTAAGAGAGAGATAGTTATATTTTCTTAAACTGCGTATCATTTTGTCTGGTGACAATAAAATTGGGACGGATGGAGTAGAATATTACTTAAAAATTAATTATTTAATTAGTTCAGTTATAAAATCAATAATGTATTCCAACGGTAATATAAAAATAAAATTTGATGAGATATATAGTAGCTAATAACTGAAGGGTGATGATATTTCCACCATAGAAATTTATAAATCCACCCCATCATTTGTGTGTACATTACAACTATTTAATGCACTGTTGTGGTGGATTTATCAATTTCCATGGTGGAAATATCACCACCCATAACTGAAAGTTAGCTATTTTAAATTGGGTTAAACCTGTCGATCGACAATGAACTTTCATTATTATACAGTATTGAATTTGGTAACGAATCAATTTTATTACTAATATGCAGGTGACGAACTTTCAAATATTGTGTCGAGTTAAGTAATATGTTTTACGGGAATATTACCGTAATGCCACACAAAACAATTTAAATGATGGCACGTAATACAAATTACCTAACTCGACACAAAATTATAAAGTTCAGTGCTTGCAATAGTACAAAAATAGATCCGTTACCAAACTCGGTACGAAAATAAAATTTTATTACCGATCTGCATCTTTAACCCTTTTAATTTTTGTTATTCGGAAGTGTTTCTAATATAAATAATGTAACACCCAGTTCTTGGGTCTAGTTGTATATTAATATTTTCTGATTGTGAATCATTATTTAATGTGTCAGACAATAGTTTCGGTGATTTATTTGAAAATAAATGGGTAAAAGAGTCGAATAATTTATTGTGACTAATAAATTATTAATTGTTTTAATTTAATTCAGTTGACGGTAAAATAAAATAATGTTTCCCCGCAAATGGTTTTTAAGTTCCAGACAATGATAAGTACGGATAAGGAAATTTAGGCAATTAGATGATAGACTCATATAATTGAGTCGGTTTATTGTTTCCACCATATATTTATATACACACATACGTACGTATTTACAAAAACATTAGAAACCCTAAATCAATTAATGAAATCACTCTCTAACAATAAATTGAAGCTTCTTATCTTGGATTCATGCTTTCATCTTCATATAAACAAGGTATAATTATGTGTTCTTGCTTTTTCATAAACCTAAATTTGGGGTTTTGTGGGTTATTGATCTAAATCCGAAATTTGAGTTTCAAAAGTGTAAATTAAGGTTAGTTAAGCTTCAATAACATGTATTAATCATCCATCTTCATTATAAACATGTTGTAATTGATAATTCCTTGATTTCTATAAACCCTAGAAAAAGGGTTTTTGAGTATTTGATTGAATTAAGATGATTGATATGGAATTGGAGCTTGTAATGATGATATAGTTGATAGTTATTACTTAATTCATGATTATAATATAAGTTATAACTTAGAATTGAAGAAATTAGTTAAGTGTTCATAAGGGTTATAATGATTATGATAAATTTGATAAGTTTGATGAGTTATATGATGAAATTAATATTATTTACTAATTAGAACCCTTAATAGAGCATTGATGGGTAAAGTTGTAACTTAGTTGATTAAGTGTTCATTAAACCTAAGGTTTAGATTTTGATGAATTGTTGAGGTAGTAGGTTAATAACCTTGTTAATGGTCTAATGATGTTGGTTAACAATGATTAAGGTGAACTAATGTGATAAGGTGATCATACTAATGTTAAACTTGTTAAGAGATTATGAATTAATGATGTTAATTCGATTATTCATAAACTAGAAATGAAATAGATTGAATTATGATAAATAAGGGAATAACTTATATGAATTGTGGTAGAATAGTGTTTATCACGATAATCAATCATGATTATGTTAATTCATATGAAGTTGAATAATTAAGATGATTGTGTAAATCTTGAGACAAGTGACTAACTTGTGTATTCTGTTGTAATTCCAGATGTGCAGAAGGCTCAGTGATATTAGACTACTGAGTGGATGGCTGAGGTATTCGGTGAGTGGATCTCTAATCCTCAGCGTAACTTGGTTGTAACAAGTTTGGTTACAACAAGTAACGTATTATTACTTTATTAGTTGCATTGATGATTAAGTTGATAGTAATAATACTGTTGATATGTTGACTAGTTGAATATGTGACTTGTTGATTATGTGATCACTTGAATTAATTGGCCTTCGGGCATCAGTTGTTGGCCTTCGGGCATCAGTTGTTAATGAGGCAACGAGTTGTTGAACTGTTGGTTGGGCTAGTTGGTTATCTAAAGTTTAACACACCTCCTGTGTTAGTTGAAGATAATCACTAGCTATCGGTCTCGTCCTTATGGCCATACGGTTAGGTTGGATAAGTGTTCTTGGGGAGCCACCCGGGTTTATGGTTATCCCCAGAGCCGCCGATCCTCATTATGGTGTTGTTGATCAGTTGATTTGTTGCATTGTTGAACTGATGTATTGTTGATGGGTTGTATTGTGTACTTGTTTACTTAGTGCTAAGTGTTGTACACAAAGTTGTTGAGCTAAGTTAGGTTGTTGATTAGTTATCTGCTCACTTAGCGTTATGCTAATCCCCCACATTATCCCTTCTTGCAGGTTTTGCATATAATTTGGGTGGGCAAGAAGCTGGATTAGAAGGAATGTTTGACCACGAGGCATTACTCTGATAATGGATTTTTATAAAATAATGTTTTACCACGTTTTGTATAACACCTCTGTTGTGAAATTATGTTTTGAAAAGGTTGGATTTTATAAGTTGATAAAATGATATAAAGTATTACTATCTATTTGGACTTACGCTTCCGAATTACTATATTTAAATGAGTGTAAATGAGGGGTGTTATAAGTTGGTATCAGAGCATAGGTTTGGGTGAATTGGACATTGGTTATGTTCAATCCCAAATCTATAAGATATGTCAAGTCAAACATTCCAGTGGGTGTGGGATTAGTGATTACATGAGAAAGTGGTTATTGAATGTGTACTAACCTATAACAAGTTCCAAGATTGTTGTTTTGGTTGCAGAGACGGAGGAACATGAGGAACCTAAAGGTATTCTCAATGATTCCTCGATATTCGTCGACAAAAGAGTATCAGGTACTTCCGATAAGCTTGTTGAATTTAAATAAGCTTGAATTGTTTACTTTGCTATGGTATGATTAATAGTGAAGTAAATTGAGTCAGACTGATATGAATCCCCAGTTGTGAGTCCTTGGTGATTATTACTTGTTAATGTGATGCTAGGAATGTTAATTGAGATATTTAGCATCATGAGTAATTCATAATGAACTAGAAATGGAGTTTGTAGACACCTTGTTATATAAAGTTTAATAGTTGGATTAACTGGAAATTAAGTGTGTCTACAATTTGAAAGTAGAGTATAAATCATTATGTGATTATGATTTGATAAATGCAAGGTGTGAGTAATAATTCTTGCTAAGAAACTATTTGATACAAGATAGAATTGTTGATATGACTCCATATAGTAAATTTAATGAGACGTTGGTAATCTCGATTAATAAGTTTGGAGTCTTGTTATTGTGTGAATTAGAAAGTATCCATTGAATTGAATGTGTATCTTTGACTAGGAAAAGTCAAAGTTGAAATTGGTAAAGTCAAATTGTGTAATGACTATGTTATAAAGTGATAAATGTGACTAAATGTTTAAGTGTTTTGCCTTGATCATGATTTTGGTTAAATTATGATCTAAGTGTTAAAAATGGTAAAGTAGAAAGTCAAAGTGGTCAACGAGTCTTGATATGTGTTGACAAGTTTGTAAAAGTCAAAGTTGAAAAATTGTGGTAAAATGTGTATATATGATGATCATATGTAAAATTGGTGTTTTGAAAGTATAATAGAACACCAATAGTGAAAGTAGGTTGGTTTGACTTATAATAGTCAATGTAATGTGAAATAGGTGATGAAATGGTAGTTATGGGTTGAAACCCAAACGGGTTGTTAAAGTGCCCAAATGGGTCACTTGATGGGTAAAAGGTTAAAATGTGTAGTGGTCTGATTAAGAAGAAGGTTAAAGTGACTTTAAGTCATAATGATAGTAGTAAAAGGTGATGAAAATGATTTGGGTAGTCAATGTGGTTATTTTCTTAAAAATGCCCAATTGGACCCCTAAACGGGTCAATGAGTCAAAACATGATATAATGTGTATATATAGGTGATGAAGGTACCCACACGTCCCAACTATATGTAGAAACATGTTGGCAAAGAGTGGAAGTCAGAAAGTAAGCCATTTGGAATATGGCGTGTCAATGAAAATGGTTAAAATGGCCTAAAATTGGTTATACGTCCGTTTTCTCGTAAAACGTGTAAATTGAAAAAGTGGAAAAATAGAAAGTTGCATTTTGATTATATAAAGATGCCTGCAAAATTTCAGACCCTAACTATTTACGGTTTGCGAGATATGCGCGTTTGAATTTCGCATTTTTGCACTAAGTTGTGCAGGCTGCTGTGCAGACAAGGGACCCGGCGGCTGGGGTGTAAACCCGGCGGCTGGAGGGTGTAAACCGGCGGCTGGTCACCCAAGCCGGCGGCTTCTATAGCTTTTATACGGCAAAATTTTTCTGTTACCCAAAAATTTAATTCACCCGGCGGCTGGACCTTGAACCCGGCGGTTTGTTGTATGAAGCCGGCGGCTGGACCCTATAGCCGGCGGCTTGTGGCTCTTTTCTGTGAAAAATAATTTTTTTACGTTTTTCGACGTTCGACGTAACGTTTGACGTAGAAATTTCCGCTAGGAAATTTCGGTGTCCGATTCAGACGAAATTTACATGTCCACTCAAAAACATCCCAACGGTCAAAGCTCATCGCTTCGCCATGAGCCCTGTCAGTTTTCGGCACTTCGGGGTCGTTTGGGGCCCAAAAATCGCGTTTTATTGTTTTTCGAACCTTATTTTGAACTTTTAGCTTACGTTTTGTATTGGGCTTTTGTTTTATTGAGCCCAGAGATCATTCCTGTGACAATATGCAATATTAAAAGTTGTTTTAAGAGGTCCACACCTTTTATGGTGTATGAGTTAGTTGTAGGCAGTTTATTTAACTGCAAAATATACCAGTAAATGGAATTGTTGATGGTTGCTAACAAGGGTTAGTAAACATTGAATATGAAATCATGTTAACTATATTATATGGACTAAATTGAAATGTGATGAAATAATTGGATTACTTAGAGTGCTATAAAGTGTTGAAATAAACATTTTAAAAAAATTATGATATAAGTGCATGAACTTATATATATGTGATAGTTGAACATGAAATGAAGTGTTTACCTGTAATTTGACTAAAAGTGCATGGATTGATGAGTATGTGTTGAATGTTATATATATTATTGATGAAATGCTTAGTACTAAATGTACTATAAGTATTAAGTTGTATAAATAATAATTAACATTGAATCCAGTAATAAAGAAGTTGATCGATGTATTCATGACGGACATTGTTGTAGGATGCCTGTATTGTTAATATAAACATGATGATATGAGTAGTTACGTTCAAAGTAATCAGTTAAAAATATTAGTAAGTTAAAAAGTTAGTTGTATACATGTTGCACGGTGGTATTATATATGTGTAAAATGTTGATATTATTGTTATGAAATATGAGAGAGAAAAGATAATTATATGGAATATCGATGGTATGAAGTGGCCTGAGAA
The DNA here is from genome assembly GCA_949592205.1 of Helichrysum umbraculigerum. Classification (NCBI taxonomy): domain Eukaryota; kingdom Viridiplantae; phylum Streptophyta; class Magnoliopsida; order Asterales; family Asteraceae; genus Helichrysum; species Helichrysum umbraculigerum. The sequence continues at coordinate 12,653,874 of CATIUR010000002.1, read as the reverse complement.
TAAAGTGTGACTGACATAATATGACGACGTCTGGCCAACGTATTTATATTATGCCATTCCACATGGAGTTGTTGAGGCTACTCAGTACCAAATAAAGTTAACTGTTTTAATATAACCGGATGTTGAAATGTAGCTGAGAAATAGTCAGATATTGACTAAAATGGAATAGTAGTAAACCACTAAGTTGTTGTTACTAACGTAGTATCTATGGTACAATTGAAGTGTATGTGTGATGCATGGTTAATTGTAAAACTTAAAAGATGATATAAGCAAAGTAGAGGTCAGTTGAATGTGAATAATATTGTTGAATGGATGATTAATGACAACACCTTGTGTTGTTGAAATACCATTGTTGAAGATGTTTGGTATTAACAGGTGTTGTCTAGCATCCCAAATTGTATGATGTGATGTTAGTTGATTACATGATAATAAGTTTAACTATAGAAATGGACCTCTACATAATGCTTATTAGTTAATCTTATATGTTGATGATTATATGATTGTGAATTCCTGTTAAATAAAGGATTTCATATAATCGAGTTGTATTTATAACTACAAGTTGTAAAGTAGTAATTAATGAGTTGCTAAAATTTGAAAATATAGCAAAGTGATAACTAAAGAAGTATATAATTATTAGTTAAATTGCTAGTGACGGATCTAGTTACAACTTGTTGCTAAGATGCATGTAGTAGTGTTCAGTACCACTTGTTGTTATTGTGGTTGTCGTTGTCGTTATAGTTGTATTTGCTGCTATAGTTGCTGTTGTGATAAAGATGATACTTTACTTGACTATGTAAGTGGTTGATTTAACTCATTAGAGGCAGGGTATAGGCACAGTATTGGTGCAGAGAGCATGTATATTTGGAAATGTGTATGTGGAAAGGATTGAAAGCATACATCTATATTTATAACTTGCTCACGGGAGTAATGTATAGTATGTGTGCGCATTGTGATTAAATAGTTGATTTTGATACACCTCATGCTGGTTTTAACATTTGGTGTTAGGTATTGAAATTGAATACTAAGCACAACTTATGTGTTTATGTGTGTTTAAGTGAGTTCAATTGAAATACACACTGGAAGTATGAAAGTTACTGAAAGAAACCTATATAAGTATATGTTGACATATAAGTACACTTTGTGTTTATTTGGTTAAGGATATGCATAAGTGATGGTATGCATAGTGATTCAAATTATGCACACATTTAGTGTGCATATTGTAATAAGTAATTATGTGGCTAAACTTGTGCGAGAAGTAGAGTAATAGTGAACTGAAATGGAAATGAGTAGGTGATGTTATTTTACAAGACTGAATATGTGTGAGCAGATTTCGAGGACGAAATCTCTTTAAGGAGGGGAGATTTGTAACACCCAGTTCTTGGGTCTAGTTGTATATTAATATTTTCTGATTGTGAATCATTATTTAATGTGTCAGACAATAGTTTCGGTGATTTATTTGAAAATAAATGGGTAAAAGAGTCGAATAATTTATTGTGACTAATAAATTATTAATTGTTTTAATTTAATTCAGTTGACGGTAAAATAAAATAATGTTTCCCCGCAAATGGTTTTTAAGTTCCAGACAATGATAAGTACGGATAAGGAAATTTAGGCAATTAGATGATAGACTCATATAATTGAGTCGGTTTATTGTTTCCACCATATATCTATATACACACATACGTACGTATTTACAAAAACATTAGAAACCCTAAATCAATTAATGAAATCACTCTCTAACAATAAATTGAAGCTTCTTATCTTGGATTCATGCTTTCATCTTCATATAAACAAGGTATAATTATGTGTTCTTGCTTTTTCATAAACCTAAATTTGGGGTTTTGTGGGTTATTGATCTAAATCCGAAATTTGAGTTTCAAAAGTGTAAATTAAGGTTAGTTAAGCTTCAATAACATGTATTAATCATCCATCTTCATTATAAACATGTTGTAATTGATAATTCCTTGATTTCTATAAACCCTAGAAAAAGGGTTTTTGAGTATTTGATTGAATTAAAATGATTGATATGGAATTGGAGCTTGTAATGATGATATAGTTGATAGTTATTACTTAATTCATGATTATAATATAAGTTATAACTTAGAATTGAAGAAATTAGTTAAGTGTTCATAAGGGTTATAATGATTATGATAAATTTGATAAGTTTGATGAGTTATATGATGAAATTAATATTATTTACTAATTAGAACCCTTAATAGAGCATTGATGGGTAAAGTTGTAACTTAGTTGATTAAGTGTTCATTAAACCTAAGGTTTAGATTTTGATGAATTGTTGAGGTAGTAGGTTAATAACCTTGTTAATGGTCTAATGATGTTGGTTAACAATGATTAAGGTGAACTAATGTGATAAGGTGATCATACTAATGTTAAACTTGTTAAGAGATTATGAATTAATGATGTTAATTTGATTATTCATAAACTAGAAATGAAATAGATTGAATTATGATAAATAAGGGAATAACTTATATGAATTGTGGTAGAATAGTGTTTATCACGATAATCAATCATGATTGTGTTAATTCATATGAAGTTGAATAATTAAGATGATTGTGTAAATCTTGAGACAAGTGACTAACTTGTGTATTCTGTTGTAATTCCAGATGTGCAGAAGGCTCAGTGATATTAGACTACTGAGTGGATGGCTGAGGTATTCGGTGAGTGGATCTCTAATCCTCAGCGTAACTTGGTTGTAACAAGTTTGGTTACAACAAGTATCGTATTATTACTTTATTAGTTGCATTGATGATTATGTTGATAGTAATAATATTGTTGATATGTTGACTAGTTGAATACGTGACTTGTTGATTACGTAATCACTTGAATTAATTGGCCTTCGGGCATCAGTTGTTGGCCTTCGGGCATCAGTTGTTAATGAGGCAACGAGTTGTTGAACTGTTGGTTGGGCTAGTTGGTTATCTAAAGTTTAACACACCTCCTGTGTTAGTTGAAGATAATCACTAGCTATCGGTCTCGTCCGTATGGCCATACGGTTAGGTTGGATAAGTGTTCTTGGGGAGCTACCCGGGTTTATGGTTATCCCCAGAGCCGCCGATCCTCATTATGGTGTTGTTGATTTGTTGAATTGTTGCATTGTCGAACTGATGTATTGTTGAGATGTTGTATTGTGTACTTACTTGTTTAGTGCTAAGTGTTGTACACAAGGTTGTTGAGCTAAGTTAGGCTGTTGATTAGTTATCTGCTCACTTAGCGTTATGCTAATCCCCCACATTAACCCTTCTTGCAGGTTTTGGCTATTATATTGGGTGGGCAAGAAGTTGGACTAGAAGGAATGTTTGACGTGAAGCGTTACTCTGATATTTGATTTGTATAAAATAATGTTTTACCACGTTTTATATAACACCTCTGTTGTGAAATTACGTTTTGAAAAGGTTGGATTTTATAAGTTGATAAAATGATGTAAAGTATTACTATCTATTTGGACTTACGCTTCCGAATTACTATATTTAAATGAGTATAAATGAAGGGGTGTTATAACATCTGTGTTGGTTGTAGTAACTATTAGCTATCGGTCTCGTCCGTATGTACATGCGGTTAGTCTTGATAAGCGTTCTTGGGAGATCATGATACCGCGGGATTCGCCAAGAACGCTTATCAAGACTAACCGCATGTACATACGGACGAGACCGATAGCTAATAGTTACTACAACCAACACAGATGTCACCAACAACCCATGTACCAAGACACTGTGCATTACCAGTAGTAACCCATTAGCCCAACATCTATGTTGACCCCAATTTACTTTCACAGTATTTACTATTCACGGTATTTACTATTTATAGTATTTACTATTCACAGTATTTACTATTCGGTATTTACTATTCACTATACCGTATTTATTATTCATTATACCGTATTTACTATTCGGTATTTACTATTCACTATACCGTATTTCACTATTTGCTATTTACTATGCACTATTCATCAATCATTAATCATCTGCACTGTGCACTATGCACTATTCATCTTCTTCTTCCTGGAACGAGAATTTTTATAAAAAAAATACTATGCAATTATTTTTTAAGTCTTCTAACAAGCTTATTGGTATATATTAACTTCAAATAAGCATATATAACAACTTTTCAAGCTTCAATTTCATAACTAATCAATAATGTATATAATTCAATCAAAATCAAAATCATATATATATATATATATATATATATATATATATATATATATATATATATAAACTTACAGATTAAAGAAGAAGCAAGAGATTGAATCAATCCACCCGAACGATCTTATATTTTTTTTCTTTCTTTCTCTCTTTTCTTTCCCTCTGTTCTATTTTTTTTCTTTCTGTTTATGTTGAATGATTGATAGATAAAACATATATATATCTATATATGTGTACCATAGTTGATCCCCGTAAATCTATTGTCTAGAACCAGAAAACCATTTGCGGAACTAAATATTTTATTTTACCGTCAACTATATTAATTTAAAAGAATTAATATTTTACTAGTCACAATAAACTCTTTGGCCTTTCTCATAATTAATTTCAAATAAACACATTGAAATTATTTCCTAACATATTAAATAGTAATTTAAAGCCTCGAAAAAATACCACATTACTACTAGGTCCAAAAAGTGGGTGTTACAAATCTCTCCCCCTTAAAGAGATTTCGTCCCCGAAATCTAATCACAAACTTAGACCATTAAGATCACATTGTAATTATTGTTTAATCTAGCATATTTACGTACGTCACTCATTCGAGCAAATTCAAGTGCTAATCATCTGTTTTCAATTCTTTCCACATGCATATATCTTAATGCACATGTTTCTATCTTTCATTCCTGTATAAATATTGAGCATATATCCTATCTCATATACACAATGATCATTTAAGTGAATTATTCACAATTTATTCACAACTTAACATAAGTGAGTCACAGAGTCATCTATAATGGCGTACTCTTTACAATCAAGACTACCGAGATGATAGAATTTTTCAAAATCATTATATGACTCATATCTTCTTATCACCACAACAGTGGTTATAAAATCACATTATACATGTCAACACTGAAAATTCAAATTCAGTTCATGACTAGCAACTAGGCTAGTATTCACATATCACTTCAATCATATGAAATCCTTTACTTAAAAGTAATCCAGATTTATATCATCCTAATAAGCAAAGTAGAGGTCAAACTCAGTAGGTAAAACTACAATCAACAAGTACTTTGCTAAATCAGCATACGTACTACAATGTCACATTACCTACATTCAACCAACCTCTACATTGACTTATTTCAACTTGTAATCTGTCATCATTTTATTCTGACATCAAGTATATAACAGCTTACCTGATTTCACATACTCCTGTAATAATGGAAATATCATCATTTCCATAATTTCAACTATCACTTTCATAGTATATCACCTTTTATTAAATATATATATATCATATATATTTATACACTTCCAATATCATAACATATTTACGTCAATGGTTATTAAAAACCATTACAAGTTCCAATTATCTGTTATATCATAATTATCATTTTTTTTTTACAAACCACTTTATTACAACCATTGATTTACCACTAAAACTTGCACAAGTTCATGTTCAATTCAATTTTAGCATCATTAAATATCACAGGATGCAAATCATTTTACATTATTGATTATGTATATATGTGTATATATATATATATATATATATATATATATATATATATATATATATATATATATATATATATATATATATGATTTTGATTTTGATTGAATTATATACATTATTGATTAGTTATGAAATTGAAGCTTGAAAAGTTGTTATATATGCTTATTTGAAGTTAATATATACCAATAAGCTTATTAGAAGACTTAAAAAATAATTGCATAGTATTTTTTTATAAAAATTCTCGTTCCAGGAAGAAGAAGATGAATAGTGCATAGTGCATAGTGCACAGTGCAGATGATTAATGATTGATGAATAGTGCATAGTAAATAGCAAATAGTGAAATACGGTATAGTGAATAGTAAATACCGAATAGTAAATACGGTATAATGAATAATAAATACGGTATAGTGAATAGTAAAGACCGAATAGTAAATACTGTGAATAGTAAATACTATAAATAGTAAATACCGTGAATAGTAAATACTGTGAAAGTAAATTGGGGTCAACATAGATGTTGGGCTAATGGGTTACTACTGGTAATGCACAGTGTCTTGGTACATGGGTTGTTGGTGACATCTGTGTTGGTTGTAGTAACTATTAGCTATCGGTCTCGTCCGTATGTACATGCGGTTAGTCTTGATAAGCGTTCTTGGCGAATCCCGCGGTATCATGATCTCCCAAGAACCACCGATCCTCATATGATCATTATGTGTTTGTTTACGGGTATTTGGAGTAAACAGATGGTTATGCTAAGTTGAAACGTGTGTGATTTATTCATTCACTTAGCTTTGTGCTAATCCCCCACATCAAATACTTCTTGCAGGTTATAAGCTATAATTTAGTGGGTTAGCAAGAAGTGGAATCAAGGAATGTTTGACAGCTGGATAAATACTCTGATATGGAATGTTTAAAAATAAGTGTTTTTGAAATTAAATAACATCCCAATCATGTTAATTTGAATTGTTTTGATATTTCATATACATTTATATTGTGAAATGTTCATTTAAAACCTACGCTTCCGAAGTAAATCATACTTTACATGGTATGTAAATGAGGGGTGTTATAGACTCTTCCAAGTAAAAAAAACCAGCAAGTTTTTAGCGTAACATAAAAAAATATAAATAAAAATAAGGAAATACAAAAATAATGAAAAGTTTGTCTTGAATTAAGCAATTATGGTTGTTGTCAGTTGACGATTTCACCATCGATCCTTATACTCCACTACTTTCGTTGAGAACAAAAATCTTATACAGTGATTATCCTTTTAAATGATATCTTAAAGATATCGTAGAAACTATGATAAATTGTGATTAAAAAAAATGTTGGGGAGATTGAATAGTCAAGTTTCAACAATATTGTCACCCACTCTAATTTTATACACGTATGTGTATGTTATGACTCTTATTAGTCGAGTCACTAGAGATGGCAAAAATACATGTATCCGTTGGGGAACCCGATGCTTAAACCCGATCTTACCGAGGAATCCCCGAGTTGATCGGAAATGGGGACGGAGATGAGGAATCGTCGAACTTAAAGGTCGGAGATGGGAATACCCCTCGAGACCCCATACCCATCCCCAAATCCTCACCCGATGGTGATTTTATCGGGTCCCAGAACCCATACCCGAATTATATATGTTAAATAACTATTATATAATATACATTAATAAAACTTCCGATCTCGTTGACTTTGAATGATTCACACATGGACATTATAATGATGGTCGTGCCAATAGCTTCCGAAATGAGAACCTGATCCATTCGATGTACTGAATGGTTCATGGAATATTCAAAGCCACATAACGTGGGCTCGAAATTATCATCCAATAATATCGTGGAGCTGTTGATGTTACGGTGTATGATTCCGTCCCCATTATGGATGTAACTTAATGACAAATTACAATTTTCCAAGGAAAAATTACAGGATTACAAATGAAAATGAAGGTAGGATATACGAGCAACTACCCACATATATATTAATTACCTTGTTACTTGACTTTCTATTATTCTTCTATTTAACTAACCTAACCAAATAATGAGTAAATTATTACATTAAGTTGTAATTTCGAGTTTAACAGCTGGGATGTTACAGTAATCACGACACCATATGCATTAAGAGAAATGATATATGAGCCCAAACATTAGCCTAAAAGTGGTCTAATGTCACATGTTAATCATCTAAAATAGTGTTGAAATCGGGTCATTTTCTAAAATTTATAAAATTTTAACATGTGATATTAGACAAATTTTTTAGCGGTACCTATCAATTCTCATGTCTTCTTAATCATGGCTAGCTTGTAAATTCCTTTTGGAGTTCATTTGAGTCAGGGTAAATCCCTAAACGGCTCGCTACGACAAAATATCTCTAGCTAATCCAACCACAACCATATATCTACCTATCGTGACCGGTCACCTTCACAACCACCTTCTGGGGGCCTTCGCAGTAGCAACCAAAAGGGACATAGCAAAATTTACAGACCTTGACATTAAAGTTTTAAATCTCAAACACATGCGTCAGTGAATGCTAATCTTTTTATATTGTGATCATAGAAATTTTGAAAGTGAAGGCATCTTCTCGGTCGATCCTCTCATTCATCAGCCACCTTTATTTTCTTTCTAGTGTACTACTTCTCTCTCCAATAATTAAGTCGCCTTTTGAGTTAAAAAAAAAAAAAGGGCATAAAGACTTTTTATCTCACGAGCACCCTTCTTATCTCTCTCCAATAATCCAAAAAAAAAAAAAAAAGGTCATTGATGACTTTTGTCTACCATTTACTTTGTCTGCCACCATGCTTTATCTAAAGTGAAGATTTCTGAAGACAGATTATCCAAAGAACGGGCCAGTATTTTATTATTTTGAAAAAAAAAATTTTTTTTTTTTTTAAAGGGTATTCCCGTTTTTAATAGGCTCCCCCGGGTTGGCCAAGCTTTTTGTTTGTGATGTACGCGGCCTAACCGTTGCCGTGGCCGTTTCCGAACCTTCCCGTGGCCACCCAAGATTTTTTTGCTTCTAGTGAGGTTCGAACCTGAGACCTCTTGTGAGGATAACAGGACGTCAACCACTAGGCTATCTTGTGATGGTTTGAAAAAAAAAAAATGTTTAGTGATATTTATTTTGCATCTGTATTTCTCTATTATGTTCTAGTTTCAACGTTCGTTTCACTCCCACTTCAACCGCAGGGGAGTATTAGATAATGTATTATATTAGTCGGCCCAAGCCCGTTTGTGGGCTTAGAGCCCGTTAGGGTTTCCTTATGTATCCTGTAATCTCTATATATTCTCACTCAGTAATACATAATAATAAGACATGGGGAATTCTATATTCTAATAGCTACATGTGGCCTATGAATTATAATATGTTGATTAACGAGCGGGACAGATTAGGATGGTTTAACTACAAGTTAAATATTACGTTTTTTTAATAAAAGTCTAGTATGAAATATTAAAAAAATGACCATATCTATCATATTCATATGGAAGAGGACAAGAAACTAAAACGCCAATAATTATTAAGGATCAGGGGATCCTACGAATCATAATATTTTTATTTTCATCTAATTGAGTATGCAATGAGCTGGAGAGATTAGGATGGTTAACTGAATATCACTTGGTTATAATAATCAAAAAGTCGACTATGAAATATTAAAAAATGACAATATCTATCGAAGAGGACAATAAACTAACACATTAAATTATTACTCCATCCGTCCCACCTCAAGTGTCATCTTTTGACTTTTCAAAGTCTTCTCATTTTAACTTTGACCTTTAATATTTTTGTTTGTGTTATATAATACTTGATGCAAAATATATGAATAAGTTGAGTTTCTAATGTATTTTAAATATTATAAATGTTCAATAGGTATTATATAACACAATTATTCATCCAAAGCCGCTGATTACGATGAAAGGGCAATTTGCCTTGCATACATAGAGAAACAAATTTAGAGAGATGATGTCAACAAAGAAGATGTCAATAGCACGATCCAGAAACGATGGTTGTCCTTAAACACAATACGTATAATTAACTCATAGTTTTGTCAAATCATAAACCTTAAAATCCCAAGCGAATATTTTGGGATACTTTAATCCCCTCCGTGTGTATTAAAACTTAGAGGAGTAAAGTGTAGTTGTCTTAGAGATGAATGCTGCTAGTAGCTGTTTTGTGGAAGTCCAGGGTGCTAAATGAAACTATTCCAACCTTGGATTATATCTGCTCTAGCCAACTAGGCACAATTCCCATTAGGTGCTGATTTTGGCAAGTATTTTTTACTCGTTACAAGAAAACAGTTGCATAAACATTGTAGGTATAAACAGTTGTACCGTTTCGTTGTGACAAGTAAACAATTACTTGCCGAAATCAGCTCCCATTCCCATTTGATTATTTTCACATATAGCCCTTTGAGAGTATTCTGAGATCAATAATCTCTTCTTGTTGTTCGAGATTAATTTTGGAGATTGTTCTTGTTGTTGCGGAGATTATCATCTTGATATCTCTTACTTTAGGAGAGTGATAAATACAACATGATTTTTATTACATACAACAAAACTGTGCATTAGAGAGTTGTAGTGCATGTATTAATATTGAAATTTTTGGTGTATACATCACAATTTTTTGGTGTATTTATCAACACCCCTTAGTTTAGTTCTTTATTGTGTTTGATTCTTAAGTGTAGGTTCTTAGATTTTACAGATCCTTTAATTAGTTGAAGTTAAAGTTCTTGCTGATGATTGTAGATAGAAGTGAAGTTTGTACAAAACTCCTTAATGCATGTTTTAGTGTTTATTCAATGTAATTGTGCATATTAACTGCGTGCTAAGCTTTTCATAATCTTCGTTCAAGACTTAAAATGACTGTATCTCAATTATCCCAAAAACAGAGTACGTAATTCTCCCTTCATATAAAGACAGAATTGAAAAAAACAAAAATGGGTATATTTTCATTACTTTTGCCAATTGACAAGTTAAAAGTTAAAACAATTACATTTCACAAAATAACAACATGATGTCCACCAAACATTCTTTTATTTTAACAAATTAAATGTTGAATTCTATGCCAGGTATAAGCCTAGCTATTAAAAAACTTTACTTTTTATATCTGACCTGTAAGATCCGGAGGTCTCCACCGGCATCCGTCCATGGTCACGCAGTCACGCACACCACTAACTCTATGAGATAAACAAAATTGACCAATTACAAAGTTCTAACCCTACCTTATTTAAGTACGAACGTATATTTAATATTCATTGTATCACTTTTATACATTTATAGGGGTCACATTTATAGGGGTCACTTTTATACTTTTATACATTTATAGGGGTCACATTTACAAAGTTCTAACTGTCGGAGTTCGGTGCGAACGCGCAGCGGAAAACACGGGTTACAAAACGAGATTTAAAACCCGAACTCCGTCATATAATCGACATGCACAAAACAATAGCTACAATAGAGATGGGACAAGAATCATACCCTTGAAGCGTGATTCCGATCGATTCGATCTAAGGCTCAATCGAGAACCTCTCTATCGGCGAGACACCCAAAGTTCCGATCTCGAATGGTATACTTTCGGTCACAAATTCCAGCTCCCCAAAAACAGCCCCTTGAATACCTCTTTAACTTCGCCAAACCGCAACACCACCACTACTAGAAAAAGGTTGTTTGGCGACGTATTTAGCGACACGTTCAGCGACATTTTTTAGGGTGGCGACGCGCTTGGAGACATCTTACAGGATGTCGGTGTAAAAATGTCGCAGATTTAACGACATCTGAAAATTCGTCGCTAAAGTAGCGACGTCAGTGGCGATGCAAAAGTCTACGTCGCCAATTTTGCAGCGACGTGTTTTTGACGTCGTTATTTATGTTGCTAATCCTAGAAAATACCGCTATGAAAGTCGCTACTTGTGACGCTATTATTTAACGACAATACCTTTAAGACGCTGTGCGCGTCGCTAGTTTTTCAAAGTCGCTTTTCACATCGCTATTCATGTCGCTACACTTAATATACAGCTTCTTTATAGCTCGCCTCATGTACTTTACAATCTATTATTTAGATCTGTATTTAGAATAAACGATTTTACTTTATAAAAATGCTAAATGTTTTCAAGCTATTAAACAGTATATTAAACCAAGCACAAGAAATATTTATCATAATCAGTACTTTAACAAAGATCACATGTTTATAATTTCTGGCCAAACATCATACAAAGCTAAACCAACTATCAATGTCTACAATTATAAACAAAGCATCAGACTGTTACTTGAAGTACAATTGCCATCTCCACTAGTCCACTTCTTAAACCACCTTAAGAATTCATTACAGCTTTAAAAAACCTGCACCCAAAAATAAGATCACCATTATTTTGTCAAGCCAAGAATTATGTACCTCTCGTCTATAGGTATCACATAGAACAGTAAATAGAGAAGCTAAGTAACCTACCTGCATACAAATTTAAAGAGCAAATTACAAATAAAAATATAATAGACAATCACCACTGGGCTGAAAGTCCTGTCTACTTGTCAAGCTAAGAGTTCTGATTCTGAACTGTTTAGCAGGAGCTTGGCTACCACTAAGGATGCAGACAAAAGTCCTATGTTCAACAAAGGTTAACCAAAATATCAGATCATTGCTGAGGTAAACTCACATAATTAGTTAGCAAGTAATTAACACAAAACAGTTTAAGCATTTTCCCTCGATGGCATATGAAACAGTCACTTACTTTATCATATCGAGCTTCAAACTACGTGATAGGTGGAAATACTGCAACCAGGTAAGCAAGCCAAAGTGAAATATAGAAGTTCTGGTATACACTTTAGTATTCCCCTCTGGATGTTTCATCCTTTCCTAAAGCAAAATAGATATATAGAATTTTAGATGGTTGATTTTAAAAAATAATTCTAAAAAGTAAATACATTGCAAACTTTGGGTCCTAGCAGCAAACCTGCAAACTCTGCTCATTGAAGTTGTATATGAGATCAATGAGATCCATGTTAGCTGCTCCTACAACTTACGATGCTAACTTAAGTATCAGCACATATATATACAATTGAACATCAAAGAGTTCCAATTTACACCAGACATCTAGTATTTTATTTCAAGCATATATCTATTTTCAAAGTAAAACTCACATCTAGATATAGCCTTCTTCACTTTCCAAGCATCTTTTAACTTTTATCTTCTTAGGAGACTCCACCTGTACACACAAAAGGTAACAAAAAAATTGAATTTGGAGCAGGGCAAATTTAGTATGTTACTAAGAAGCAGCAAGCATCTAAAACCCTTGCCAAGCAAAATTAAATCAGATAAATATAGTAAATATCAATATCCAACTCAAATTTACACCTCCTAACAGTTTATCAATATCCAACTCAAATAGAATAAGCCAATAAGGTTAGAATTATTATCATAATAATAAGAATTTTGTAATCATAGCTAAATCATTATTTATAAGACATTACAAATGGTCACCATCAACCATAAAATTATTTATATTGGAAGTTTAAAGTGCTAAATCAATAAGAATCTATGTAAATCATTCGCATTCGGTAAAGACAAATAGCCGAAAAGTACCTGGTGAGGTAGTACGAAGTCCAGGCAAAACATTAATGTTTCAAACGCCTCCAATTTTGAGATCATCACCTTGCACATTGCACCTACTGGTTGATCAATCATCCTTACCAGGAGCCATACCTAGTACATATACGAACAGAAACATGTTTAGGACTGACCCAACCAGCTTCACAGCACAAAGCATTTACTTGAGATTCTAATAGTATTGATCCCTACCTGACCCGGCTATATAGCACGTTCATATAGTTACCTTCTCTACTGGAGCTTATATGACAATAGCCTCCACCAATGCAGGTCGCAAGCTAGACTCCTAACATACATGAGCAACAAACATTAACGTAAGCTACATATTGTTCCAAAACTAAAGATTTATATAAATTCACTTGAAAATATTACAATAAGATATAAAGACAGGTGAAATTTATGAATAACTAAAAAGCATACTCACAATCGGGTAACGAAAAACTTTGTTTGTATGATTAATACTTTAATTACTATTGCCACATCGAAACCTAGATCCTTGAGTGCCTTCCTATGAACTTGAATAAATTAGTCAATGATTTGATAAAAAAAGGCAGAAGTAATTCAAATCAAACCACAAATGAGATTACACACACTCATGTGCTTTAAGTATGTGTTTAATACAGCACTTAATTAATAGCTAGTTAAATAAGAAACAATTAATTAAGTAAAACTGTATAAGTGATCATATTCCGTCTTTGAAATAGACACACCAGATCCGCAATCAATCTAATTTCAGTACAATATACAAGCACATAAGTTGGTTCATATACCTGCAGTTCCGGTGAAAAAGGACACGATCGAGGTGGATCACTCGCCATTGATGTAGATCTGTAGAGAGATACTATATGTTCGTACAATATATATACACATGTACAATTTGTAAATCAACGATCGGCTTAAGTAGCTACCTAGCAAGTGCTAATTACAGAGTTTTTAATCGGACAGGTTCTACGGTAGGTGATGCCGGAGGTGAAAGTGGCGGTTGCGTTACCGGCGGTGGATGTGTTAGCGCTTCTACGGTTGGTGGTGCCGGAGGTGAAAGTGGCGGTTGCGTTACCGGCGATTGCTGTGTTAGCGCTCGTCAAACGCAAGGGAAGGATTTTGGGGAAATTGACAAAATTAGGGCAGGAAAAGGTGGGAGATTTTATAATCCGTTAACGATGTAAAATAAGTACGGAGCGTAGGTCATGTTGATGTAATTTAATTCTATAGTTAATATATATATATATTTATTGGAGTAATTGTTTTGAAAGTCGTCGTGACGTTCCAGTTGAAGGCCAAATACTCGACTAATTTACTATAATAGATGTATTTATATTTATTGGATTTGTAGTATATGTAGTAATAAAGTACAGTAGGTATAAGTTAATATGTAGATCTAATTTAATTCTATAGTTAATATATATAAGTTATTTTTATATTATATTAACAGGGTACGGTTCAAATGAGAATAGGAATTTGTGTGAGAATGAGGGAACCAATGATATCAAGCCATGTGTATAAAGAGAATGTTCCACATGTACAAAACCCATTTACCCCCAACATAAATTATCTCACAAACGACAAATCGAAAAATTATGAAAATTGCACCATTAAATTCGTCGTTTTCTCATCTTCGATTTGCCGTCCCTCAAGACATACTTTCGAAAAGTTTTTTTTTTTTTCATTTTTTTGGTGGGTTTCACATTTACTAACACATGTGTTAAAGTGTTGCGTTTAGGGTTTAGGGTTTGTGGTTTAGGGGTTAGGGGTTAGGGTTTAGGGTTTGAGGTTTTGAGGTTCGGGGTTTCTCGCCGAAACCCCAAACCTCAAACCCTAAACCCTAACCCCTAAACCACAAACCCTAAACCCTAAACGCTTTACAAAACGTTAAACCCTAAATCTTTCTAAACCCTAAACCTTGAACCCCTTCTAAACCCTAAACCCTTATAAACCCTAAACCCTACTAAACCCTAAACCTAACACTAAACCCTAACCTTAACCACAAATTAAATGTACAACTAATCACTAACACATGTGTTACTAATTTGTGAAACCCACCAAAAAATGAGGAAAAAAAAGTTGTCAAAAGTATGCCTTGAGGGACGGCAAATCGAAGAGGAGAAAACGCTGAATTTTATGGTGCAATTTTCATGATTTTTCGACTTACCGTTTGTGAGATATTTAATTTTTAAAAGTGTGGAGGAGAGAGAATAAAGTGTGGAGGAGAGAGAATAAAGTGACACATGGCAGAAATCTGTTGGTTCCCTCATTCTCACTCAAAATTGGTTTACTCATTTGAACCTTACTCTATATTAACAAAACAAAATTAACAAAACTTAGATATGTATGTTGTATGTGGTACGTGTTAGGAAAATGAACTACATTTATAGGTATATTGATCACATCGTAATATAGGCGACATTGTTAACGTCATGTTCAAGTACGTCTCTAAATTCGCGACATAGTTAGCGTTGTGGTCAAGTACGTCTCTATTTTGGCGACATACTTAACGACATAATTGTTAACATCGCAAAACTAGCGACACAGTTAACGACTTCACAAGTGATGTCTCAAAATGGCGACATGATTTGCGACGCGATTTGAGACGGAATTTTCTATAAAAAATTTTTGAGACATCGTTAGTGACATCTGGCGACACGATTGTCGTTAAGAGTGTCTCTTTTTCTGTCGTTATTTTGCGACGTATAATAGTATGTCACTATGTATGTCGCTAAATGAATATTATCTAGTAGTGCACACCTATGTATGTTCGGTATCCGAAACCTTCAAAACCTTGAGATTTCGGACTGGTTTTAGTGATGATGTTGAGCAGGTTTTTATGGACTGATTTTGGTGTTTTCTCTAGAGAGAAAAACGTGGGAGAGAGTGTGAAATCAAGTGGAAGACGTGTGTTAAGTATATGAGAGAATGTGGAGGTAGTGTGTTAAGTAAGATTCAAGAGAATCCCAATTTTCAATACATGCATTATTGGTAATTACAAGACCAATGCATGCATTCCACTATGTTTAATTAAATTACTAGTTATATGTACAACTAATTTAATTAAACTATCCTCAACTTAGCTAAATATATATATTAGACCATTTAACAAATGTCTAGTTAGCTACTCTCACATACGAAAGTATATCAAACGATTTTCAATCGGCCTTTGAGTGTGACCGAATAGGATAAATGGACTTTATATTATTATGTCATGGGCATATCTTTGAATCATAATGTACCACGGTCAAACCCGAAGCCAACCCGAGAACATTGATTCCAACAGACTCCCACTTGCACAGACATTAATAAATATAGAAGTATGTCTAAAAGAACATACTAAATGTAACCAGTGCAATGACATGTTACATTTCCTATTAGTTGATTTACATCAATTTATCCTTTTGTTCTAGATATCATTATGAACGTGTGACATGGTTAAGTGTCAATCAACATCGTTCAAGATTATGTTTCTCGATCGAGATTTGTGGTGATCATAATGTACTGCAATCATACTGATTCAGTGTTAGCATGGCCATGCGTTTATCATCAGCGCAAATCAACGAGGGGCCCAGTGATATCGCTTCAACTCGCTTAAAGAAGAAGGAACAAAATGTTTCGACTACATATACATCCACCACATCTCATGTTGTACCCAATCTACACCCTTATAACTGGCATTTACGCACAGCGTTAGATGCAGGTCAAAGTACAACACAATATGTGTCAGGATTCATCATGTATCTCCACTCTAGGATAAAGATGCTGCCATCTTAGAATTACCTTTTGACTTAAAACCATGAAGTAATTCCTAAGTGTGGTCACTCCAGAACCTTGAATCAATTATCAAGTTTCTCATGAATGTAGTATCATATATGCCTATATAACTACACTTCATAGCAGCCTTAATTCAATTCTCTCTCCAGTAGAGAATGACTGACTGTGGAAGTTTATGAATTAATATTCAATGGAGTGTAAAACATGTAAAATTTGAACATGATAATATACAATGAAATGATCGCGTCATGAGTATTATATAATCTCCATATATAAAATCATCAAATCAAATGTGATAGATTATTATCTAATGTTCAAGATGTCAGACTTAACATATTAAAATACAATCAAAGCAAATCATCAATAACACGAACACCAATAGATCTACGATGAGCATCATTCTTGGTCTGTGACAAAGGCTTGGTGAATGGATCAGCCAAGTTTTCACTCGTGTCTATTCTGCTTATGACAATGTCCCCTTCTGCGACAACTTGACGAACATAATGGTACTTTCTGAGTATGTGCCGTGTGCGCTTTTGAGATCTTGGTTCTTGAGCTAAGACAACCGTACTCTCATTGTCGCAGAAAATCTCAACGGGATCATTAATGGTGGGAACTACACCTAGATCCCCGATGAACTTCTTTATCCACATGGCCTCTTTAGCAGCCTCACTGAGTGCTATGTACTCAGACTCTGTTGTTGAATCTGCAATGGTACTTTGCTTGGAGCTTCTCCAAGTAACTGTGCCACCATTCAGAGTAAACACAAACCCTGATTGCGAGGAGCAATCATCTCTGTCTGATTGGAAGCTAGCATCGGAATATCCTTTGACACTCAGTTCATCCTTCCCTCCATAGACCAAGAACATCTATTTAGTCCTCCTAAGATACTTCAGAATGTTCTTGACTGCTATCCAGTGAGCTTCCCTAGGTTTGGCCTGATAACGACTAGTCATGCTTAAAGCATATGATACGTCAGGCCTAGTGCATATCATGGTATACATGATCGACCCTATAGCCGAAGCGTATGGGATACGACTCATTACTGCTACTTCTTTATCAGATGAAGGACATTGAGCTTTGCTCAATGTCAAGCCAGGATTCATAGGAACATATCCCTTCTTGGAGACAGGGGTGGCAATTGGGTCGGGTTGGGTCAACCTGATTCGGGTTGGCGGGTCAGAAATGGCCAACCCAACCTGACCTGATAATAGTATCGGGTTGGAAATTTTCAACCCAACCCAAAACCCGATAACCCTGACCCAACCCGAATAACCCGATTTTTTTTAACTAAATAGGTATTCGGGTTACTTTCGGGTTAAATGGGTCGGTTTTCGGGTTACTTTCGGGTCAAAAGGGTCGGGTTCGGGTCAAATGGGTCAGTTTTTGGTCAAATGGGTTGGTTTGCGGGTTACTTTCAGGTTAAATGGGTCAGTTTCGGGTCAAACAGGTCATATGGGTCGGTTTGTTTCGGGTCAAATGGGTCATATGGGTCGGTTTGTTTTGGGTCAAATGGGTCATATGTTCTATATATTATAAAAATTTTAAAAATTTAATTTATATTTTTAGGTTTCGGGTCAGCGGGTTGACCTGATAACCCATCGGGTTGACCCGAACCCGACCTGAAAAAAAATCAGGTTGTCGGGTTTCGGGTTGGTGGGTTGGCAGATCAGAAAATGCTGACCCAACCCAAAAAAATTTCGGGTCTGTCTCGGGTCGTGTTCGAGTCACTGGGTAAATTGCCAGCCCTACTTGGAGTCATGCTGATGCGTGTGAAAGCGCGTCTTGTTTTATAATTTATAACTGAAAATACCTAATTAATACTATCACACAACCAGGCAAGAATACCCGATCAGAATAGCATAGCTATAGTAAGTCCAGATTCGAACACAGGGAAAATGGAATAAAAAGAGATAATAATCTTATAAATTACAAGTAACAGGGGGTTATGCTTTAGTTCCACATGAACAAAGGTTTTATAAAGTAAAACAAATAAACTAAACAAAACTAAATTAAAACAAACAAACATGTACACATGGAAGGAACAAATAATATGTAATAACTCCGCTCAGATTCATATATCCTGATTCAATTGCACATTAATTATCTAATTGTGATTTCTGTCATATCAACTTAATACCAAATTCTTCAATGAATATTAAATTGAATGTGAACTAGCCAACGTTTCGGGTCCAACTAATTCCTATAACTTAGGTTC
Source organism: Helichrysum umbraculigerum (assembly GCA_949592205.1). Classification (NCBI taxonomy): domain Eukaryota; kingdom Viridiplantae; phylum Streptophyta; class Magnoliopsida; order Asterales; family Asteraceae; genus Helichrysum; species Helichrysum umbraculigerum. Next base: position 12,634,637 of record CATIUR010000002.1, on the reverse strand, counting down.
CAACTTACAAAAGTGATCAATCTATTGTACGTCTTTCCCTAAATTAAGCATTAAGCATTCACAACTCATTATAATTACTCTATTGGTATGACTCAACAATACCCAATGATTAACTCATTGTCTTGTTCATTTTAAAGTAGATAATTATTGTATACTCGACCTATCAGACTCAACATATTTAGTGATAGTCCCAAACCCTAAGGTAGTACTAGCAATAATCAATAATCTTAAAGGAACTCAATCTCATTAATATTATTAATCACGTGAAGCAACAATAACTACTAGTTACCAATAAACAAGGATCTACGAGTAACATAACGGTTTTCAATTAAATAACTTAACAAACATGTAAACGAATCATTCAATAATCATAATCCAAGGTTCATTATCACAAAACTACATGAATCAATTTATCAAATAAGAATATATCAAAATATTAAACATCAAATTCTTCAATGACATAAAATAAACGATACAAACCCATTGACGAATCACGCAAAGATCGGTAGAAATGAATCCAACCATCACTTCTCGTGTCTCCACGACATACCTACGACTCAAAATGATAAAACCCTAACCTAAAAACTAATAAAAATCGTAAAATAAAAGTATACAAAATAGTTAAAGTGTGTGTAAAACGTCTGCCCAAGCCAGCCTTTTATACTTGAGATTTCTGCCATTTGACCGCCGGCCAAGGGACTTAGCCGCCGGTCACTTCGATCTTCACACGGCTAACAAACGCGTTCCCTGCCGACTTCCATATTTAGCCTTTAGCCGCCGGTCAGAATGCTTAGCCTCCGGCTATATCTCATTTCCAGGAGTTTGACCTAGCGGGCTTGGACTTTTAACCTTGGGCCACTTCACTTTCATCTTGGGCTTCTTGGTTCTTCTTAAATCCGAATTTAAACATCTTTTGTGGCCCAACTCTTCATTCCTTCGTTATTTCCTTCGGCTTCACACGATTCTTTCAAAAATGCATCTTTTATATCATTATTCAACTGTTTTTCGTTCCTTTTCCATAAACGCTCCATTTCCACACCTAATTGCAAATATGAACGAAATCAATATATAATCTTAACTAAATGCAATAGAAACATCCAAGATTAGGGGTAAAATACTAGTGAAAAATAGTACTTTTGAGCGTTTATCACATGCATATTGAATTTCTTCAATATCTTATCTATATATGCACTTTGGCTTAGCCCAATTAGTCTCCTAGATCTATCACGATAGATCTTTATTCCCAAAATGTACGCTGCATCTCCCATATCTTTCATTGAGAAACATTTCCCTAGCCAAGCTTTGACATCTTTCAATGTCGGGATATCGTTTCCAATGAGTAATATGTCATCGACATATAATATAAGGAAGACTACAACACTCCCACTGGACCTGACATAGACACATGGTTCATCCTCGCTTCTAATGAAACCAAATTCTTTGATTTTCTCATTAAAGCAAAGATTCCAACTACGAGAAGCTTGCTTAAGTCCATAAATGGACTTTTAAAGCTTGCACACATGATTAGGATACTTAGGATGTATAAAACCCTCAGGTTGTGTCATAAAAACATCCTCAGTTAGCTGACCATTTAGGAAAGCAGTCTTTACATCCATTTGCCATATCTTATAGTCGTAAAATGCAGCTATGGCAATAAGTATTCTAATGGATTTCAACATTGCCACCGGTGAAAAAGTTTCATCGTAGTCTACACCATATCTTTGCGTGTAACCCTTTGCCACCAGTCTAGCTTTGAATGTGTGTACATTCCCATCTGTCACACCCCCAAATCGGTAAATCGTGTTTATTAACAGTTTAGCGGAAGCTTTTAGTAAATTTAGCGGAAGCATTTTAATAAATGTTAAGCGTCGGGGGCGGACAGAATTCGATAGTGCATTCACGATGTCAGAGCATATGATCATATAGAACATAATATAATTAAGATGCCATAAGTTTAAAGTTATTACAAAAGATACGACTCATAAAGTCGTATATAAGTAGGGTTGTCAAAGACAACTTAAGTATTTGAAAATACAAGTTTAGTATAGAGGGATTTCATAAGTATAACCAATAGAATTGATAATACAAAGGAAATCCGAGTGTCCCAAAAGTGGCATCATAAATAGTCAGGTTGCCTACGTCCTTTATGCATGCAGGAGTACCTGAGTCCTAATTCCCTGAAAAACATAGTAAACCGTCAACATTGAATGTTGAGTGAATTCACAGGTTTAAGTTTTGTATAAATCATTCATGTACACAGACATAATATTTATATGTATAGTAGGAAACACAAGTATTCTAACTAAAGAAAACATTTCCTAAAATTAGTAAGAATGTCATTCTTACTACAATAATAGCTGTGTAGGAAACACAAGTTTAATCATAAACATTTCCTAATAAGTATTCGCAGGATATACAGGTTTATCATATAGTAAACATATCCATTTCAATAGTTAAGGAAAATCAGGTTTAGCAGTCAAGCAAACATTTTCCAACAGATAGTTAACAGGAACTCAAGTTTAACAATAAGTAAACATTCCAATAATAGTCATAGCAGGAAACACAGGTTTAACATTCATGTAAACATTTCCTATAAATAGTTGTTTTGTGAGGAAACCAGGTTTATCCAATTAAGGCAAACGTTTCCTAAAATAGTCATCCATAGGAACACCTGTCCTATTAATCATCACAGGGAATACCCTTCCCAAATCAAATAGTTGTTCAGTTGAGTAGTTGAATAGTTTAGTTTCGTGGGAAATATAGACTATAATCCCTCCAAGGTGAGCTAAACCTTTAGAGTTAAAGTAACGACACTAGTACTATAACCAAACCACGACTTGTTGTTTTGTTATTGCCTCAGTAACACTTTAAGTATACACTCCGCGTGCGACTGCCGTCGTGAGGTTGGAATGACCAACAAGTTATATCCTGGGAGGGTTGTCAAATCGATAGTACTATCTGTATACTCAGTGGCTAGAGTCACCTAGCTAATGGTTATAGGTTGTAAGCACTGGGACTTATGTGCACTACAACTACCTCGCGTAAACCTAGGATCGTACCAAGATCTGCTGTCTTATTCCCAAAAGTTGTGAAAACGTTTCATATAATTAATTCAATTAATTCAATATGAAAACATTTTATAGAAATAGTTCAAGTTTAATAGTGTGAAAGAAATCATGTTATTCAATTTCACATAATAGCATGCAGCGCAATACATTAAAGCATATAGCATGTTATATCAAATTGTTCTATGTTTTCCACCCCTGGTTTTAAAAGCATTTAAAACAATTAGAAAGTAGGGGCTGTGAACTCACAGTTTTGCAAGTCTTCAGCACAATAGCTAGCAAACAATCCAAAAGCGTCGCTCAAATACCTAGACGCAAATAATAATACTTGTATAAGTATATGGATTATTTGTTAAGTTGAAATGTTTTTAATATTTCAGTTGCTGGTGAGGTTTGCGTTTCAGTTATTCGTTAAGTTCAAGTATGTATATTTATATACATATTAGTTGAATATATATATTCTAATATATATATTAGTCGTTGTCATTGTTAATGTCCATATATACATATATCATAAATGTCGAGTGTATGTATATAGATATAATGTAGTTGTCGTTGTTGTCGTTGATTATGTTTTTCAAAACATAAGTAGTTATCAACATAACTTGTTTATATCGAATATATATGTCGTTTGTTAATTGTCGCGAATAAACTTTGTTGTCGTTTATAGTTTGTACTAGATAATTAAATCGTTCCATTTTTATATGTCTCGTTGTATATATACATTGTCGGTTAGTATATATATAAATTTGTTATCGTATTAAATTTTGTCGCGTTTTAATTGTCCGTAATAATTATTGTCTCATAGTCGTGTCCATAATATTACAAGGTATCGTTGTCGCAATATTAGTCAAGTAATAAGTCTCGGTCCATATAACAATTACTAGTTTGTACATAAAATAAATTGCAAAAGTCAGTGACCGGACCAAAAATGGTGAATACGCCGTATTCTGGTGAATACGCCGTATTCATTCGAAAATAGGGGAATACGCCGTATTCTGGTGAATACGCCGTATTCATTCGAGTTTAAAAGGATCCACCGGATCACCGATGATCCGCCGGATCAAACGTGTCTTTTACTCGTTCATCGTTCTAGCCGAAGGTTTGTGTTCGGGTCGAAGGTGGGAATACGCCGTATTCTTTGGAATACGCCGTATTCAGAGTTTTAAAACATGGGAATCCGCCGTATTCCCGTGAATACGCCGGATTCGTTTGAGTTGTTTCAAAGTGTTCGAGTTTTAATTGGGGAATACGCAGTATTCGATGGAATACGCCGTATTCGATGGAATACGCCGTATTCACCATTGTTTTAGCTGGGAATCCGCCGGATTCAATTGAATCCGCCGGATTCAAGGGTTTTGCAGGTTCTGGTCGTTCTCTGTTATAACGAATACGTACGGGTTTTGATTTTATCTTTGTTTTTAACATGATCAAACATCACAATAGGTTGAATCAATGCATTATAACAACATTTTAACAATTTATAACAACAATCATCATCAATAATCATAATTTAAAGAAATTATAAAAATGAGATAAAAATGGAGAAATTTATCCTCACAATGATTTTAAGTGGAGTTGATGATGATTTCGGATGTAGATGATGATGACTCACGATGATGATGATAATGATCAAGAAACCATTTTGTTAGTTTGATTTTGTGAGTTTAGAGGTGAAGGTTTGAAGATGAAGAATGATGAGGTGATTGTGGTGTTGTTGTTCCTGATGCTACTTCCTCTGCTTATTGTTGTTATGAAGATCACAGAGAACAAGAGTGAACCAGTGTTTGATTTGTGTGTGTGAATTATTTTGAGATCAAAATTATGGTGAGTTGTATTATTGTAGGTGAGGATTTCAAACGAGAGCATGGAGCGAACATCCATCTGTCGCCCAGATATTTTGGTTTGAGCAATATTGATAGTTTTTAGCCCGTTAATTCCGTGTACGGGTATAATTTGTGGTAATTTAATTATAATAAAATTACGCGTTTTGTTCCTCGATATCTCAGATTTAGAAATATGAAATCGAAATGTGAAATACTTTGTTACAAGTATAATTAAAATTGATTACAGTAAAAGTACTGTACGAGTAAAACGCGTGCCAGATTTCAGTTAAATTCGGAAATCATATTTTGAGGTAATGTTCTACACATTAAAACAGTAACTTACTAAATAAAACTTTTATTATTTAGAACCTCTAGGTGCGTTTTAAAATTGTTTCTGTTCGTAATACGCGTAACAAAATTCGTCTAACGTTTCAGTTTCTTTTCGTTGTAATACTTCTATATAATAGTTTCATACTAAAATTATCAAGAAGTATTTTCGAAGTTCATTTCGGAACTTATTATTCGCGATTAATACGTTTATTATAAAACGTATATTTTATTATATTATTTCAATAATATAATTATATAATAGTTGTAATTAATAATTTTCGAATTATTAATTAATTCTTATCACACACATTACTGTGTGCACATTCATCTAGTTTAATATATTTATTTCACACGTAATTATATATACACATATAACTACAAACAAATATGTCACGTATTCACATAGTAAGTTACACAGAACTTATACACAAAATAGTTTGAATTCACTTAATCAGGGAATTACTCTAGGTAATGCATGAAATTAGGCTAAGTAAATACCCTAATTGGAGGATTGTCACATTCTCCCCCTGTTAGCGAAATCTCGTCCCGAGATTTAATTTGTCTTATTCGTGTCGGTCTCTTGTTCAAATAGGTGAGGGTACTTCTTTCTTATCTCGTCCTCACGTTCCCAAGTAAACTCTGGGCCATGCTTCGAATTCCATCGAACCTTGACAAGTTTGATTCGTTTGTTTCGCAGTCTTTGTGTTTTTGTATCAGCTATTTCAATTGGTTCCTCCACAAAGTTAAGCTTTGAGTTTATAAAAACTTCGTCAGGAGGTATGATAAGTGTTTCGTCCGAAAGACACTTCTTCAAATTACACACATGAAAAGTGTCGTGAATACTACTAAGCTCTTGTGGTAGTTTGAGTTTATAAGCAACAGGACCAATCCTAGCAAGGATCTCAAAAGGTCCAACATATCGTGGGTTCAGTTTTCCTCGCTTTCCGAAGCGTGCTATCCCTTTCCAAGGCGATACTTTGAGTAGAACCTTGTCTCCTACTTGAAATTCAAGAGGCTTACGGCGGTTATCGGCGTAACTCTTTTGTCTATCTCGTGCAGCTTTCAATCGGTTCAGCACTTGAGATATTTTATCTGTGGTTTCTTGGACAAGTTCGGGTCCGGATAGTTGTCTGTCATCCAACTCTGCCCAACATAGTGGAGATCTGCACTTGCGTCCATACAACGCTTCAAACGGTGCCATCTGTATACTAGTGTGATAACTATTGTTGTAAGAAAACTCAGCTAATGGTAGATGAGTATCCCAATTTCCTCCAAAGTCAATCACACATGCTCGCAACAAATCTTCGAGCGTTTGAATCGTTCGTTCACTCTGGCCATCGGTTTGCGGATGATAGGCCGTACTCATATCGAGTCGAGTACCTAAGGCCTGTTGTAGCGTTTGCCAGAAACGAGATGTGAATCTGCTATCTCTATCAGATATAATCGACAATGGCACACCGTGCCGAGAAACGACTTCTTTGATATAGATCTTTGCCAGTTTCTCGAGTTTGTCAGTCTCTTTGAAAGCAATGAAGTGGGCTGATTTCGTAAGTCTATCGACAATCACCCAAATTGAATCAACACCAGTTGATGTCTTTGGTAGCTTTGTGATGAAATCCATTGTTATGTGTTCCCATTTCCATCGTGGCATCACTGGTTGTTGCAAAAGTCCTGAAGGTTTTTGATACTCAACCTTGACCTTTGAACAAGTTAGACATTTGCTGACGTAAGTAGCGATGTCTCTCTTCATATTAGGCCACCAATAGAAACCTTTTACATCTTGGTACATCTTGTCTGCACCAGGATGAATCGAGTAATTGGACTTGTGAGCTTCGTCCAAAATCAGCTTACGGAGTTCATCGTTACACGGTACCCAAATTCTATTCATGAAGCATAAAACTCCATTCTCTTTTGTTTCAAGCTGTTTCTCCATTCCCTTCAGGGATTCGTCTTTCATGCGTTCAGCGGTGAAAGCTAATTGTTGCGCGTCGCGAATTTGAGTAATAAGATTCGAGTGAATCGTTAACACTAAGGCTCGAACTCTACGAGGCTTAACGTTCTCTTTACGACTTAAGGCATCAGCTACTACATTAGCCTTGCCTGGATGGTATTTAATTTCACCGTCGTAATCATTCAGCAATTCGACCCAACGTCTCTGTCTCATGTTGAGTTCTTTCTGGTCGAATATGTGTTGTAGACTCTTGTGGTCAGTGAAAATTGTACACTTTGTGCCATATAGGTAGTGTCTCCAGATTTTCAATGCAAAAACGACTGCTCCCAACTCTAAGTCATGAGTTGTATAGTTCTTCTCGTGAATCTTCAATTGACGAGATGCATAAGCAATAACTTTGTCGTTTTGCATGAGAACACAACCTAATCCTTGATGTGAGGCGTCACAATAAACAATGAAGTTCTCGGTTCCCTCAGGTAAGGATAGAATCGGTGCGGTGCTCAACTTTTGTTTCAACAGTTGAAAGGCGTTCTCTTGTTTCTCTCCCCATTCGAATTTCTTATCCTTCTGAGTTAATGTGGTGAGTGACTGGGCTATCTTTGAAAAGTTCTCTATAAATCGTCGATAATAGCCAGCCAAACCAAGAAATTGTCGAATTTCTGTGGGAGTTTCCGGTGCTTTCCAGTTCTTAATCGCCTCTATTTTGGATGGGTCCACATGAATTCCCTTGTCGTTGATCACATGACCTAGGAATTGAACCTCTCTAATCCAAAATTCGCATTTGGAGAACTTAGCATACAACTTCTCGTTCTCAAGTAGTTGAAGGATAAGTTTCAAATGCTGTTCGTGATCCTCTTTCGTCTTTGAGTAAATCAAAATATCGTCAATGAACACAATGACAAACTTATCTAAATAAGGTTTGCACACTCGGTTCATGAGATCCATGAATACTGCCGGCGCGTTAGTCAATCCAAACGGCATGACTAGGAACTCATAATGACCATAACGAGTTCTAAACGCTGTCTTCGGCACATCCTCTTCTCGAACCTTCAGTTGATGATAACCAGAACGCAGATCGATCTTCGAGTAGTAACTTGATCCTTGTAGCTGATCGAACAGATCGTCAATGCGGGGTAACGGGTATCGGTTCTTAATAGTTACCTTGTTCAGTTCTCGGTAATCAATACACATGCGCATAGATCCATCCTTCTTCTTGACAAACAAAACCGGAGCTCCCCAAGGTGAAAAGCTCGGTCGGATGAATCCTAAGTCCAAAAGCTCTTGCAATTGTGTAGACAGTTCTTGCATTTCTGATGGAGCTAGACGATAAGGTGAGCGAGCGATTGGTGCGGCTCCAGGCACCAGATCGATGCGAAACTCGACTTGTCGCGGAGGTGGTAATCCTGGAAGATCATCAGGAAACACTCCCGGATAGTCTCGTACTACAGGTACATCGTCTAAGCATCTCTCTACAGATTTCTTTTCCACAACATGCGCCAAAAATGCCGGATATCCCTTTCGGAGATATTTACAAGCTTTCAAGCAATTAATAGTTTTGACGGTGCTCTTACTCTTCTCTCCTTGTATCACCAAAGTTTCTCCAGTCAACAATGGTATACGTATCCTTTTATCAAAACAAACTATCTCTGCGCGATTTTTCGATAACCAGTCCATACCGACTACGATGTCAAAACTTCCCAACTCAACCGGTAGTAAGTCTATTTCGAAAAGATAACTCTCCAATGCTAGAGTACATCCTGGTACTATTTCTCCTGATTCAATCAACCTACCATCGGCCAGTTCTAAGGTGTACTTGTTGTCTAGCTTACGAGATCTAACATCTAATAGTGGTCTAAAGTCCTTAGACACAAAACTCAAATCGGCGCCAGAATCAAATAATACTGATGCATAATGATCGTTAACTAGAAACGTACCAGTGACAGTGTTAGGGTCCTGGCGTGCCTCTTGCGCTCCAACGACAAATGCACGACCCCTAGCTGGCTGGTTGTTGACGTTTCCACGATTATTGTTGTTGTTCGGGTTTGCAGGGCGGTTCTGATTGTTTTGATTTCCACGGTTCAATTTAGGGCACTTGTTTCGGAAATGACCTTGCTCGCCACATTCGAAACATCCATTTGCTGGTCGATCCCTATTTGCTTGAGTGTTAGGGTTCGCTCTACAGTATTGGGCCAGATGCCCCCAGCGTTTGCAATTTCCACAGAAAATACAATCACCATCATGGTGACGTTCACACTTGCCACACTTGGGCTTACTTCCCATGTAAGTCTTTGGTTCAGCAGTAGTGGCAACGTAAGCTTTCGTGGTACTAGCTTGCTTCTTATTCTTGTGACCCTGATGGTCATTCCACTTACGCTTTCCTTTCCAAGCATCAGCATTGCTGGATTCAACCTTTTCAGTAGAAGCCTTCTTAGTAAGATTTCCCATCCTTACTGCTTCATCAGTCAAACGCTGTGCTAGCTCCACAGCAATCTTAAAAGTAACAGGATTCGCTGATGTTACCAAGCTTCGTATTTGCGGCACTAGACCCCAGATATACCTTTCAGTGCGCTTGTACTCAGGAGTGACCATGTGAGGTACAAGACGTGCCAGTTCTTGAAATCTGGTGGTGTATCCTGTGATATCAGCACCGACCATAGCAATGTTCCAGAGCTCAGACTCAATCTTCTGCAGTTCACTACGGGGACAAAACTCTTCCATGACCATAGTTTTCAGAGTTTCCCAAGACATTGAATGAGCGGCTGGACGACCCATTGCTTGTTTCTGGGCATTCCACCAGGTCAAAGCTTTATCACTAAACGTGCATGTAGCATACATGACCATATCTTCACGAGCACACTTGCTAATTTCTATTACAGACTCCATTTTCTCAATCCAATGGACGATTCCAATGGCACCTTCAGTACCACGGAAATGGCTCGGTTTACATGCTAGGAATGTTTTATAGGAACATCCCCTATGAGTGCTCTCAGGGTTACTACCTGATGCGTTTGGTTCGGTTTCTCTACTACCGCTACGATTTCGGTCAGTATCATACTGAGCAAGGGCTTCAGAAATCCTTCGGTTAACCATTTGTTCAGTAGTCTCCTCAACAGCAGGAGGTGGTGTAGGGTTTCGTTGGCTGTTCCTGGTAACTCTACGTTTAGGCGGCATGATTCAGTCCTAATCACACACAATTAAGCACTCGTAAGATACCAAATCAAGTCATCACTCATATAGTAAGTGATAAATGTAAATATATAGTATGAAGTCAATCACCAATTGATATCATTCACAATGTATGTAATAATGTAAACCAAACATAAGTTATATATATCATGATAATGGGTTAATTGTTGTTACATAAGTTTTGTACCAAGATGGGATTTACTACAAAAGATACCCATTGGATCAAACATGATCTACAAAATGTGACGGATTCAGCCTATACATCCATCTAGTCAAAAGTCAACCCAAATACATCATAACTACAGTCCTAATACATCGTACATATAGTCTAAAAGAAATACGGTATACTCCATCCCACAAACATCCTAACAGCAACCATCAACACACATAATCCCACTGCAGCACCTACAGCCTCCAAACGATGCTCCAGTCGTATCAGACGCGCTCTAGTAGCATCGGCAGACTCCCTGTCTACCTCAATATGCAACTCGGAAGTCGCAAGGCGTCCAAATATCGCCAGCACATCATCATCAAGACGAGAGGTGTCACTGCGCATCACTCTGAGGGCAGACTGCGTACCAAAGTGAAATCCCAGTAAGGTACGAATAACTGCGACCACAGTAGGAACGGTAAGCTCCAGAGGCTCCTCGGTCAAATGTAAAGATGTAGATGTGTGAGATGACTCCCCTGTCTCATAGGTGGAAGGAATCCTCTCAATAGTCCTCCAATGGCGTAAAATGCGTGGCATCCAGTCCAGATGCGGGACTCTCGCTCTAGGTGTCTGCTGATCACAGCAGATCTCACGCTCCTCAACCATCGGCTCCTTGCCGCGAGATGATGAGGGTCCTATGGGAAAATCCCTGACACACGATAACAGTGTCCTCCTCGGTGTAGGTCTAAAATCAGGCTCTCCAATCAGATGACGTCTAGACCTGGAAATAGATCCTAACATATGACTGGCAGGATCAGTGGATGGTAGTGGCGGTGTGGCTATCGAGCCATCTGATGTGTCTCTAGGAAAAGTAGGCGGATAAACCTCCTCAGACACTGCTCTAGGAATCCCGTCGTATGGTCCCTCCATGGGATCCTCCTCAGTATCAGAATCACTGATGTGTATAGGTGCGTGTCTCGACATACCTAGTCAAAGAATCGTGTGTGACGTATCAGACGTATGCAATAGTATGAATGCTGAAATGTATTAGCCAAGGCTATAGTCTAGGTCTCTAAGGTTTTAGTCACTTAAAGACTTCTAGTTCTCTATAACCAATGGCTCTGATACCAATCTCTGTCACACCCCCAAATCGGTAAATCGTGTTTATTAACAGTTTAGCGGAAGCTTTTAGTAAATTTAGCGGAAGCATTTTAATAAATGTTAAGCGTCGGGGGCGGACAGAATTCGATAGTGCATTCACGATGTCAGAGCATATGATCATATAGAACATAATATAATTAAGATGCCATAAGTTTAAAGTTATTACAAAAGATACGACTCATAAAGTCGTATATAAGTAGGGTTGTCAAAGACAACTTAAGTATTTGAAAATACAAGTTTAGTATAGAGGGATTTCATAAGTATAACCAATAGAATTGATAATACAAAGGAAATCCGAGTGTCCCAAAAGTGGCATCATAAATAGTCAGGTTGCCTACGTCCTTTATGCATGCAGGAGTACCTGAGTCCTAATTCCCTGAAAAACATAGTAAACCGTCAACATTGAATGTTGAGTGAATTCACAGGTTTAAGTTTTGTATAAATCATTCATGTACACAGACATAATATTTATATGTATAGTAGGAAACACAAGTATTCTAACTAAAGAAAACATTTCCTAAAATTAGTAAGAATGTCATTCTTACTACAATAATAGCTGTGTAGGAAACACAAGTTTAATCATAAACATTTCCTAATAAGTATTCGCAGGATATACAGGTTTATCATATAGTAAACATATCCATTTCAATAGTTAAGGAAAATCAGGTTTAGCAGTCAAGCAAACATTTTCCAACAGATAGTTAACAGGAACTCAAGTTTAACAATAAGTAAACATTCCAATAATAGTCATAGCAGGAAACACAGGTTTAACATTCATGTAAACATTTCCTATAAATAGTTGTTTTGTGAGGAAACCAGGTTTATCCAATTAAGGCAAACGTTTCCTAAAATAGTCATCCATAGGAACACCTGTCCTATTAATCATCACAGGGAATACCCTTCCCAAATCAAATAGTTGTTCAGTTGAGTAGTTGAATAGTTTAGTTTCGTGGGAAATATAGACTATAATCCCTCCAAGGTGAGCTAAACCTTTAGAGTTAAAGTAACGACACTAGTACTATAACCAAACCACGACTTGTTGTTTTGTTATTGCCTCAGTAACACTTTAAGTATACACTCCGCGTGCGACTGCCGTCGTGAGGTTGGAATGACCAACAAGTTATATCCTGGGAGGGTTGTCAAATCGATAGTACTATCTGTATACTCAGTGGCTAGAGTCACCTAGCTAATGGTTATAGGTTGTAAGCACTGGGACTTATGTGCACTACAACTACCTCGCGTAAACCTAGGATCGTACCAAGATCTGCTGTCTTATTCCCAAAAGTTGTGAAAACGTTTCATATAATTAATTCAATTAATTCAATATGAAAACATTTTATAGAAATAGTTCAAGTTTAATAGTGTGAAAGAAATCATGTTATTCAATTTCACATAATAGCATGCAGCGCAATACATTAAAGCATATAGCATGTTATATCAAATTGTTCTATGTTTTCCACCCCTGGTTTTAAAAGCATTTAAAACAATTAGAAAGTAGGGGCTGTGAACTCACAGTTTTGCAAGTCTTCAGCACAATAGCTAGCAAACAATCCAAAAGCGTCGCTCAAATACCTAGACGCAAATAATAATACTTGTATAAGTATATGGATTATTTGTTAAGTTGAAATGTTTTTAATATTTCAGTTGCTGGTGAGGTTTGCGTTTCAGTTATTCGTTAAGTTCAAGTATGTATATTTATATACATATTAGTTGAATATATATATTCTAATATATATATTAGTCGTTGTCATTGTTAATGTCCATATATACATATATCATAAATGTCGAGTGTATGTATATAGATATAATGTAGTTGTCGTTGTTGTCGTTGATTATGTTTTTCAAAACATAAGTAGTTATCAACATAACTTGTTTATATCGAATATATATGTCGTTTGTTAATTGTCGCGAATAAACTTTGTTGTCGTTTATAGTTTGTACTAGATAATTAAATCGTTCCATTTTTATATGTCTCGTTGTATATATACATTGTCCGTTAGTATATATATAAATTTGTTATCGTATTAAATTTTGTCGCGTTTTAATTGTCCGTAATAATTATTGTCTCATAGTCGTGTCCATAATATTACAAGGTATCGTTGTCGCAATATTAGTCAAGTAATAAGTCTCGGTCCATATAACAATTACTAGTTTGTACATAAAATAAATTGCAAAAGTCAGTGACCGGACCAAAAATGGTGAATACGCCGTATTCTGGTGAATACGCCGTATTCATTCGAAAATAGGGGAATACGCCGTATTCTGGTGAATACGCCGTATTCATTCGAGTTTAAAAGGATCCACCGGATCACCGATGATCCGCCGGATCAAACGTGTCTTTTACTCGTTCATCGTTCTAGCCGAAGGTTTGTGTTCGGGTCGAAGGTGGGAATACGCCGTATTCTTTGGAATACGCCGTATTCAGAGTTTTAAAACATGGGAATCCGCCGTATTCCCGTGAATACGCCGGATTCGTTTGAGTTGTTTCAAAGTGTTCGAGTTTTAATTGGGGAATACGCAGTATTCGATGGAATACGCCGTATTCGATGGAATACGCCGTATTCACCATTGTTTTAGCTGGGAATCCGCCGGATTCAATTGAATCCGCCGGATTCAAGGGTTTTGCAGGTTCTGGTCGTTCTCTGTTATAACGAATACGTACGGGTTTTGATTTTATCTTTGTTTTTAACATGATCAAACATCACAATAGGTTGAATCAATGCATTATAACAACATTTTAACAATTTATAACAACAATCATCATCAATAATCATAATTTAAAGAAATTATAAAAATGAGATAAAAATGGAGAAATTTATCCTCACAATGATTTTAAGTGGAGTTGATGATGATTTCGGATGTAGATGATGATGATGACTCACGATGATGATGATAATGATCAAGAAACCATTTTGTTAGTTTGATTTTGTGAGTTTAGAGGTGAAGGTTTGAAGATGAAGAATGATGAGGTGATTGTGGTGTTGTTGTTCCTGATGCTACTTCCTCTGCTTATTGTTGTTATGAAGATCACAGAGAACAAGAGTGAACCAGTGTTTGATTTGTGTGTGTGAATTATTTTGAGATCAAAATTATGGTGAGTTGTATTATTGTAGGTGAGGATTTCAAACGAGAGCATGGAGCGAACATCCATCTGTCGCCCAGATATTTTGGTTTGAGCAATATTGATAGTTTTTAGCCCGTTAATTCCGTGTACGGGTATAATTTGTGGTAATTTAATTATAATAAAATTACGCGTTTTGTTCCTCGATATCTCAGATTTAGAAATATGAAATCGAAATGTGAAATACTTTGTTACAAGTATAATTAAAATTGATTACAGTAAAAGTACTGTACGAGTAAAACGCGTGCCAGATTTCAGTTAAATTCGGAAATCATATTTTGAGGTAATGTTCTACACATTAAAACAGTAACTTACTAAATAAAACTTTTATTATTTAGAACCTCTAGGTGCGTTTTAAAATTGTTTCTGTTCGTAATACGCGTAACAAAATTCGTCTAACGTTTCAGTTTCTTTTCGTTGTAATACTTCTATATAATAGTTTCATACTAAAATTATCAAGAAGTATTTTCGAAGTTCATTTCGGAACTTATTATTCGCGATTAATACGTTTATTATAAAACGTATATTTTATTATATTATTTCAATAATATAATTATATAATAGTTGTAATTAATAATTTTCGAATTATTAATTAATTCTTATCACACACATTACTGTGTGCACATTCATCTAGTTTAATATATTTATTTCACACGTAATTATATATACACATATAACTACAAACAAATATGTCACGTATTCACATAGTAAGTTACACAGAACTTATACACAAAATAGTTTGAATTCACTTAATCAGGGAATTACTCTAGGTAATGCATGAAATTAGGCTAAGTAAATACCCTAATTGGAGGATTGTCACACCATCCATGTCGGTCTTCTTCTTGAAGACCCATTTACACCCAACGGTCTTGATCCCTGGTGTGTGATCAACCAAGCTCCAAACTTGGTTATCTTTCACGGATTGGATCTCGTTGTCCGTAGCCTCCTGCCATTTCGCAGACTCGAGGCCTGCCATGGCTTCCTGATAAGATGTAGGTTCATCAGAATCTACTTGCGCCTCATCACCTTCAGATATGTTTAAATCATATCTTTCAGGTCTATGTCGCTTTCTATCAGACCTGCGTACAGGTGGTGGCTGTATGTCAGTTTCTCCTTCATCAATAGGTTCATCGACCTTCTGAAGAGAATCAGTGTCATTATCAATTTCCATGTCACTTGATTCTTGAACTTCTTCAAGGTCAACAGGGCTCCCACTGATTCCTTTGGATATGATATTCCTTTCAAGAAACGTTCCTTTTCGAGACACAAAGACTTTGTTTTCAGTAGGGTTATAGAACAAATATCCATAAGAATTAGCTGGGTATCCGACAAAGAAACACTTCTCTGATCTGGGTTCAAGCTTATCTTGAGTCTCTCGACGTACATAAGCTTCGCAACCCCAGATTCTTAGATATGACAATGAAATTGTCTTACCATGCCATATCTCAGAGGGTGTTTTGGAAACTTTCTTGGTTGGGATGAGGTTAAGGATCCTTGCGGCAGTTTCTAGAGCATAGCCCCAAAAACTGATTAGAAGCGTTGTGTGACTCATCATGGATCGAACCATATCAATTAATGTTCGATTTCTCCTTTCAGACACACCGTTATGTTGGGGTGTCCTTGGAGGAGTTAATTGTGAGATTATCCCACAATCCCTTAGATGATCACTAAATTCTTGATTAAGATACTCACCGCCTTTATCAGATCAGAGAATCTTAATCCTTTTGTTCAGTTGATTCTGTACTTCGTTTTGGTATGTCTTGAATACTCTAAAAGTTTCAGACTTATGTTTAATTAAATAAACATAACCATATCTACTGAAATCATCAGTAAAAGTAACAAAGTAACGTTCACCGTGTCTAGTAGGCGATCTGAACGGACCACACACATCAGTGTGTACAAGTTCCAACAGATCCTTGCTCCTTTCACAGTTTCATGTGAAGGGTGCTTTTGTCATTTTGCCTAATAAGCAGGATTCGCAGTCATCACATGATGTAATATCAAATGATTCCAAAATTCCGTCCAACTGGAGTTTTGCGATGCGTTTCTTGCTTATGTGGCCCAAACGACAATGCCATAGATACGATTTATCCAAACCATCTTTGGATGAACCAACATTATAGATTGAATTGTCATTTAATTTTATGGTGGTTTCTAATATGCCTCTACAAGGACTAGCCTTAAAGTAAAATATTTCATTCTTGTAGACTAGTATTGATCCATTATCAAACTTATAATCAAAACCATCCTTAAATAAAGCATTAAATGACATAATGTTTCTTGCCATATCGGCAGTGTAGCAAACATTTTTCAAAACAATACATAAACTAGAATCAAAATGAAGCTTGTAATCTCCAATCACTTCAACTGAGGCAACATTCTTGTTCCCCATGATTAGATCAAGCTCCCCGGTTCGCAGCTTTCTACTTCTTGTTAGTCCCTGCACATTTGTACAAATGTGAGTACCACATCCTGTGTCCAATACCCAGGAATTTGAAGTAGAAGTATTGTTTAGTTCAATCATGAACATACCTGAAGTATTGCCAACACCACTAGCCCGTAGTGTGTTGAGCTCATTCAAGTATTTAGGACATGCACGTCTCCAATGTCCTTTCTCCCCACAATGGAAACATGTGGCCTCCTTAGGATCCTTGGCTTGTGGGATCTTAGCAGAAGATGTGAAAGCAACACGCTTAGGCTTAGGTTTGGGATTGGAATTAGGAGTTCCAACCTTGTCCTTACCCTTGGATTTGGTTCCTTTCTTCTTCTTCTTGATCCCTCCTTCCCTTATAGACAAAACATCAGCAGTAGGTTTAGCCTTGGCCATGTTAGACTCAGCGGTCTTCAGCATGCCATAGAGCTCCATGATGGTTTTCTCCATACTGTTCATATTGTAGTTCAATACAAACGAGTCAAAAGAACTAGTCAGCGAGTTCAGGATAAAATCCATAGCAAGCTCCTGACTTATGGGAAATCCAAGACGCTCTAGCTGGTCTATATACCATTTCATCTTGAGTACATGGACACTAACACTGCTGCCTGCTGCCATTTTGCAACAGACGAGTGACTTGACAGTGTCAAATCGTTCCTGCTTTGCTTGCACTTGAAATATTTCTTTCAGCTGTGTAAGCATGTCGTACGACCCTAAGGTTTCCAAACCCTTTTGGAGTTCTGGAGTCATGGTCGCCAACATTAAGCAGGCTACCTCATTAGATTCGGTACGACGTTTTTCAAAGTCATCCCGAACTACCTGAGTAGCTCTCGCTTGTGGCTCAGCGGGTAGGGGTTCCTCAATTGCCCTGATCTTACCTTCCATCCTGAGAACAATCCTCAGGTTGTGAAGCCAGTCAATGAAGTTCAAGCCATTAAGCTTATCCTTCTCAAGAAGCCTTTTTAGGCAAAAAGTAGAAATAAATGAGGAAGCAAAGTTTGTATTTTTTGCAGACATCTGTCAATTTATAGATTGTATAAGTTAATCTGACATATTTAATCCTTGTTAAAATAATATTATATCCATTGACATATTTAATCCCTTCTACGCCAACCCTTTCTTGTGACGGGTATGCCGCGGAAACACAAGTCCAGATTGTAAACTGTCCATGATAGATACACGTGAAATCCGGCCAAAAACTCTCGGGTATCGCGAGCTTCACCTCACCCTTGCCAACACCCAATTGAAAACCGGCCCAAGACTCTCGGGTATCGCGAGTTTCAACAGGTAGAAGGTTCGAATGTGTGTACTACTCATGGATGGCGTAAAGTTTACATTTAAAACGGGTTTTCGTTTTGTATTAGCAAAAACATTTTATACCATTTTAAAATCTTGGCAATTTTATGTCGCGTTTGTTAATCCATTATAACCAAACCGATATATGATTATTACCTTTTGTTTTAAAACAATTTTCTTGTTAGCACAACCAAGACAAAAACTTATAACAATAATAATCATCACATGCATTTATATCGGTAGTATGCCAATCCTATGCGTTTTTCGGTAAGCCACTATACCGAAAAACGAGGTCAATCTAAGGACAAAATAAGTAGGAACAACGGCTCCCACTTAAACCATCATCCTTGAAAGAAGACCCGCTTGCACCATCTTGAACATCATCATCGTGATTCCAATCTTGGGCGTCTCTTTACATTTTAAAACAATACTATTCTACTTTCTATACTATTACAAATACATAGAAAGAAAATGACACATTTGTCGTTTATACAAATATATGATTAAAATTAAAAGGACGACATGCAAGCCGTTTGATTAATTATTATTACATTCATCCGAAATAAATAATACACAATCAAACATCACAAAAGGGTCATGGGCATCTACTACCGATATCTAATCAACCATAAAACATACCAAATATCATTAAACGATTGCTTCAAAATCTCATGTACCATTCGACAAAAACTGAAATTTTGACTCAGTTACTAGTTATTATAATCAACCCTTTTAAGACTTTATTATACCTAAGATGTATCATTTAAAACTCAAAAGGGGCTGTTTATAATCAATCTAAAACCGATTACAAAAACAGTCCAAAACAGTCACAAAATGTACATATGAACAAAAACGATTTTCTGATTTTTAACAAGTTTAAAGATCTATCATTTTTAATCACATGCAAAAACATTTTAAGACGGGAAATGCGAAATATTTTTGGACCAAGAATCTGTCCAAAACAGTCCGAAATAAACAGCCATGGTACATGCATTTCGTAGCAATCAATCGATAGATTAATGAGCTAAAGTTTGTACAAGGTGGCTCTGATACCAATGTCGGAGTTCGGTGCGAACGCGCAGCGGAAAACACGGGTTACAAAACGAGATTTAAAACCCGAACTCCGTCATATAATCGACATGCACAAAACAATAGCTACAATAGAGATGAGACAAGAATCATACCCTTGAAGCGTGATTCCGATCGATTCGATCTAAGGCTCAATCGAGAACCTCTCTATCGGCGAGACACCCAAAGTTCCGATCTCGAATGGTATACTTTCGGTCACAAATTCCAGCTCCCCAAAAACAGCCCCTTGAATACCTCTTTAACTTCACCAAACCGCAACACCACACCTATGTATGTTCGGTATCCGAAACCTTCAAAACCTTGAGATTTCGGACTGGTTTTAGTGATGATGTTGAGTAGGTTTTTATGGACTGATTTTGGTGTTTTCTCTAGAGAGAAAAACGTGGGAGAGAGTGTGAAATCAAGTGGAAGAAGTGTGTTAAGTATATGAGAGAATGTGGAGGTAGTGTGTTAAGTAAGATTCAAGAGAATCCCAATTTTCAATACATGCATTCTTGGTAATTACAAGACCAATGCATGCATTCCACTATGTTTAATTAAATTACTAGTTATATGTACAACTAATTTAATTAAACTATCCTCAACTTAGCTAAATATATATATTAGACCATTTAACAAATGTCTAGTTAGCTACTCTCAAATACGAAAGTATATCAAACGATTTTCAATCGGCCTTTGAGTGTGACCGAATAGGATAAATGGACTTTATATTATTATGTCATGGGCATATCTTTGAATCATAATGTACCACGGTCAAACCCGAAGCCAACCCGAGAACATTGATTCCAACACTAACCCCACGTCATTTAAGTACGAACGTATATTTAATATTCAGTGTATCACTTTTATACATTTATAGGTGTCACATTTTTTATTATAATTATACAATTACCCAAAAGAACATATACTTCATATATGTCAAAAGAAAACGAGGAAATGTAACTCATAACGTGCATTGAAATATAACAATCACAAATATGCGTTATTATCATTAGAGTTAATTGCATAGTTCGTCCCTGTGGTTTGCACAAAATTGCACGGAGAGTTTCTATACTTTACTTCTTGCAACATCAATCCAAAAACATGAAAGTTGTTGCGCGGTTGGTCCCCCCTCGAACTAAAACGACCAACATACCTTTAATGTCATATTTTTTTTTTGTCTTGATTTCATTGAGGGTAAATTAGTCATTTTAGTTGAAAGAAGGACTAACCGCACAACAACTTTCATGTATTTTGAACTACTAGTACAAAAGATAAAGTATAGGGACTTATGATACAATTATGTGTAAACTACAAGGATAAACCACGCAATTAACTCTTATCATCAAGTTCTCTTAACTTAGTTTCCAAATCACCGCCAAAATGGCACTTTTAAACAAAATTGCACATTGCTACATATTCATTGACCGGAAGTTTTGCATAAGTGAGAGCTTATCTCATATTCACTTTTGGTATTAGAGGGAAGACACGATTGGAATCGTTGAAATGACTTAGTTACGTTGTTGAGTTCATTTCTTATTGTTGTATCCTGGAAGATAGATGTCTACAAGTCTCTAGAAAGGTGGAAGGGCCTGACGAATTTGTTTTGAGGATTGATGTGTTTGTTTTAGAGTCAACGAGCTGAGTCAAGTATTTAGTGGAAAACTAGAAGTATGAAAGGTTTTGTTTAACATCATTTAAGTTAACTATTACAATTTATTATTATTAATTAAGACAATTACCCTACTCTACAAGAAATTCTACAAAACGCAAGCAAAGTTCACAAATCGTGAAAAAATAATAATATAATAAACTAGCATAACAATTATAGTACACTAACATGGAATGTAATAACTTCATATAAATCTTAAAAATAAAATGCACATATTTCTTATAGTGCAAATGATGGGTTTTAACCGGTTAATTTTATTAAATATTAAAAACAATAATATGCGGAAAATAATAAAATCATAAACCCATAACCGCGGATCCAAATACTTGAATTAAATCAATCAATTAAACGAACAAGATGAAAGAACGACTTACAGCGACTTGCTCGGCATGATCAATCTTTTGTTTCTTGTTCGGAGGAGCCAACGCGTTCGTACTAATACTTGTCATCTTTATTGATACAACCGCTAGCCGTTTAATCTCTCACGTACACGTTAATCTTTACTACAATTAGTAACAACGCGCGTAGGCTAAAACACGAAAACCACACTTGTGTGTGTGTGGATCGACAAACCCAAAAACCAATCGGTTTTTGGGGTTTGTTTGGTTCGGTCGGCCGGACAAAAGAGAGAGGAGAGGAGAGAGTTTAGGGTTTAGGTTATTGTGTGTTGAACAACCAACTAATGAACCTCTAGACATATATTTATAGTCTAGTTAAACTTGTTCACCAAGTTTGTCATTAGTTACGAATTAAACCCTTTAATAATATTTAGTTTAACATTTAAAACTAAACTTTATTTATCTCTACGCAATTAATTCCTAATTAATTAATCTCACACGTATCAGTCGATGATGCATTAGTATGACCCATTGGTGTCTTAATCATCGGATTAAGTAAATTAAATATAATTATCGAGCACATAATACTTTCAGACTCCCACTTGTGCATAGATGATTATACTTAACTTATTAAGTTTCCTATGGCGGTCCCTAGCAAGACACATAGGATGACCGAGTCATAAGAACTCTTATACCTCGCACGATTTATATGAATCACCCATTCACAACGGTATATTAAAAGAGCAGCATATCCTTTTGCAACACGATATTTACAAGAGTTCTTGGCATGGACTTTACTCAACCAAATAATACTCTGTTTGTTCTTGATCTAATCTGAACTGGTTCAAAATGACGGAAGTCTAATACTCTCCGAGCGCGACCACACATTCTCCAGTTTTAACCATCAAAGGCCTAACAATATCTCTCTTAACTAAAAGAGGTGCAAATCCCATCTTGACAATTAACCACTCTACACTTAGCTCCCACTGAACCCAGCAACCAGACGTTATGGCTACGCATTTACGCGTAACGTTAGACTGTGCCTAAGCCCAATGTTAACTAAGCTTGAATGCAATTAACGTCTCATGTAATGAGGATATCTCACTTGAGTTAACTTATGATAGAAGTCCATGAAGTTACACTCAAAGCGGGTCAACCAATATTTGATCAAATCAAATACCCATGAATCTTTGACAATCTTAATGCTATAAGTCCTAATTAAGATTTCGGCCAATATTTCACAGTCACCATCACCCCATTGTGGTTCCCACGACAACGAGTAGGCTATGGAAGATTTTGGAATCCGTCATGCACAATTCCATGGATTGCTAAAACATACTAAATAATTGAACATTTTTAAAGAAATACGCAAAACAAAAACATCTCTTTGAATTTCAATAAAGTTCAATTGTTCAACCAATACATAAAGAATTATAACAATAAGCCTAGAGATACTTCATGCCTATGAATTCAGCATGCTTGTAATGCTTGGCTTGAGACAACGCTTTCGTCAATGGATCAGCAGCATTATCATCAGTTGGAATTTGTTGTATCTTCACATCACCTCATTCGATAATCTCTCGAATCAAGTGAAACTTACGAAGTATGTGTTTGGACTTGTGATGAGCTCTAGGTTCTTTAGCTTGCGCCACAGCACCAATATTATCACAAAAGATTTCAATTGGATTGGAGATACTGGGAACAACTCCAAGATCCATTATGAAATTCTTCAACCAAACAGCTTCCTTTGCAGCGTCATTTGCAGCAATATACTCCGCCTCTGTAGTGGAATTGTCTACATTACTTTGCTTTGAACTCTTCCAGCTTACTGCTCATCCATTTAACATAAACACAAAACCTGACTGCGATCTAGAGTCCTCTTTGCTGGTTTGAAAACTAGCATCAGTATGACCAATCACTTTGAGCTCCATTTTCTCACCACCAAAAGTTAAGACCATATCTTTAGTCCTTCGCAAGTACTTAAAGATATTCTTCACAGCTCCCCAATGCTTGATTCCCGGATTTTGTTGGAATCTACTCGTAACACTAATAGCATATGCGACATCCGGTCTAGTACATAACATAGCATACATGATAGATCCCACTGTAGAAGCATATGGGATACCTTTCATGTTTTCTTTGTCCTCCTCAGTCTCGGGACATTGACTCTTCGTAAGAACCAATCCAGCTGACAACGGAATCATCCCTTTCTTGGATTCATCCATCTTGAATTTACTCAAGATCTTGTCAATGTATGTACTTTGACTCAGTCCAATCAACCTTTTACTCCTGTCTTTCAAAATTTTGATTCCAAGAATATAGGCTGCATCTCCAAGGTCTTTCATTTGAAAACATTTACTAAGCCATGACTTAACACTTTTAAGCATGTTAGTACTATTTCCAATGAGCAATATGTCATCTACATATAAAACCAAGAAGGTAATGTCGCTCCCACTAAACTTCCTATAGACACACGGCTCGAACTCACTTTTGATGAAACCAAACTCCTTTATCTTCTCATCAAAACATAAGTTCCAACTCCTAGATGCTTGCTTTAATCCATAAATGGATTTAAGCAATTTACAAACTCCTTTAGGTCTTTTAGGATCCACAAAACCATCCGGCTGTGACATATACACAACCTCAGTCAAGTTCCCATTAAGGAAGGCGGTTTTGACATCCATTTGCCATATCTCGTAATCATAGTACGCAGCTATGGCCATTAGAATCCTAATAGACTTAAGCATGGCTACAGGTGAAAAAGTTTCATCATAGTCAATACCATGAGTTTGAGTAAAACCTTTTGCAACCAACCTTTCTTTATAAGTTTGTACCTTACCATCCATGTCAGTTTTCTTCTTGAAAACCCACTTACACCCAACAGCTTTACCATTGGGTGGAAGTTCACTAAGTTCCCAAACTTTGTTGTCATACATGGATTGCATCTCAGCCTTCATGGCTTCTTGCCATTTATCAGATTCCGAACTAGATATTGCCTCATTGTAAGAAGTTGGTTCTTGCAAACCATCATCTTCAATGACATAGACATACCTACTAGGTACACTACGCATCCGGTCGGATCTTCGAAGACTAGGTGTCTCAGTAGTGTCAACATTGCTATATTGATCACCAACATCTTCATGTTGATCATCAACATCATCATGTTGAATAGGTACCATCGTTTCATGTGATATTTGTTCTTCCTCTACTTCTTCAAGGAGGTGATTATTTCCATCAGTTTTCTTGTCAAGGAAATCCTCTTCAAGAAAATATCCATAACGAGCTACAAACACTTTGTTCTCACTTGGATTATAGAAATAATAGCCCCTAGTTTCCTTGGGGTATCCAACAAATATACATTTATCAGTTTTAGACTCGAGTTTGTCGACTACAGGTCTTTTGACATGTACCCTACAACCCCAAATCTTCATGTATGATAAATTTGGAGATCTACCATACCATAACTCGTACGGAGTTGTAACAACTGACTTAGATGGTACACGGTTTAGTGTATATGCTGCTGTTTCGAGTGCGTGTCCCCAAAAGGATAAAGGCAAATCCGTTTGACTCATCATAGATCGTACCATGTCCAACAAAGTACGATTTCGACGTTCGGATACTCCATTCCACTGTGGTGTATACGGAGGAGTTAATTGTGAGACAATTCCACAATCTCTCAAATGACGCTCAAACTCTTCGCTTAAATATTCTCCACCTCGGTCGGACCGAAGATTCTTTATCTTTTTGCTCAATTGATTCTCAACTTCATTTTGAAAGTCTTTGAATTTAACAAAATTGCACATTGCTACATATTCATTGACCGGAAGTTTTGCATAAGTGAGAGCTTATCTCATATTCACTTTTGGTATTAGAGGGAAGACACGATTGGAATCGTTGAAATGACTTAGTTACGTTGTTGAGTTCATTTCTTATTGTTGTATCCTGGAAGATAGATGTCTACAAGTCTCTAGAAAGGTGGAGGGGCCTGACGAATTTGTTTTGAGGATTGATGTGTTTGTTTTAGAGTCAACGAGCTGAGTCAAGTATTTAGTGGAAAACTAGAAGTATGAAAGGTTTTGTTTAACATCATTTAAGTTAACTATTACAATTTATTATTATTAATTAAGACAATTACCCTACTCTACAAGAAATTCTACAAAACGCAAGCAAAGTTCACAAATCGTGAAAAAATAATAATATAATAAACTAGCATAACAATTATAGTACACTAACATGGAATGTAATAACTTCATATAAATCTTAAAAATAAAATGCACATATTTCTTATAGTGCAAATGATGGGTTTTAACCGGTTAATTTTATTAAATATTAAAAACAATAATATGCGGAAAATAATAAAATCATAAACCCATAACCGCGGATCCAAATACTTGAATTAAATCAATCAATTAAACGAACAAGATGAAAGAACGACTTACAGCGACTTGCTCGGCATGATCAATCTTTTGTTTCTTGTTCGGAGGAGCCAACGCGTTCGTACTAATACTTGTCATCTTTATTGATACAACCGCTAGCCGTTTAATCTCTCACGTACACGTTAATCTTTACTACAATTAGTAACAACGCGCGTAGGCTAAAACACGAAAACCACACTTGTGTGTGTGTGGATCGACAAACCCAAAAACCAATCGGTTTTTGGGGTTTGTTTGGTTCGGTCGGCCGGACAAAAGAGAGAGGAGAGGAGAGAGTTTAGGGTTTAGGTTATTGTGTGTTGAACAACCAACTAATGAACCTCTAGACATATATTTATAGTCTAGTTAAACTTGTTCACCAAGTTTGTCATTAGTTACGAATTAAACCCTTTAATAATATTTAGTTTAACATTTAAAACTAAACTTTATTTATCTCTACGCAATTAATTCCTAATTAATTAATCTCACACGTATCAGTCGATGATGCATTAGTATGACCCATTAGTGTCTTAATCATCGGATTAAGTAAATTAAATATAATTATCGAGCACATAATACTTTCAGACTCCCACTTGTGCATAGATGATTATACTTAACTTATTAAGTTTCCTATGGCGGTCCCTAGCAAGACACATAGGATGACCGAGTCATAAGAACTCTTATACCTCGCACGATTTATATGAATCACCCATTCACAACGGTATATTAAAAGAGCAGCATATCCTTTTGCAACACGATATTTACAAGAGTTCTTGGCATGGACTTTACTCAACCAAATAATACTCTGTTTGTTCTTGATCTAGTCTGAACTGGTTCAAAATGACGGAAGTCTAATACTCTCCGAGCGCGACCACGCATTCTCCAGTTTTAACCATCAAAGGCCTAACAATATCTCTCTTAACTAAAAGAGGTGCAAATCCCATCTTGACAATTAACCACTCTACACTTAGCTCCCACTGAACCTAGCAACCAGACGTTATGGCTACGCATTTACGCGTAACGTTAGACTGTGCCTAAGCCCAATGTTAACTAAGCTTGAATGCAATTAACGTCTCATGTAATGAGGATATCTCACTTGAGTTAACTTATGATAGAAGTCCATGAAGTTACACTCAAAGCGGGTCAACCAATATTTGATCAAATCAAATACCCATGAATCTTTGACAATCTTAATGCTATAAGTCCTAATTAAGATTTCGGCCAATATTTCACAGTCACCATCACCCCATTGTGGTTCCCACGACAACGAGTAGGCTATGGAAGATTTTGGAATCCGTCATGCACAATTCCATGGATTGCTAAAACATACTAAATAATTGAACATTTTTAAAGAAATACGCAAAACAAAAACATCTCTTTGAATTTCAATAAAGTTCAATTGTTCAACCAATACATAAAGAATTATAACAATAAGCCTAGAGATACTTCATGCCTATGAATTCAGCATGCTTGTAATGCTTGGCTTGAGACAACGCTTTCGTCAATGGATCAGCAGCATTATCATCAGTTGGAATTTGTTGTATCTTCACATCACCTCGTTCGATAATCTCTCGAATCAAGTGAAACTTACGAAGTATGTGTTTGGACTTGTGATGAGCTCTAGGTTCTTTAGCTTGCGCCACAGCACCAATATTATCACAAAAGATTTCAATTGGATTGGAGATACTGGGAACAACTCCAAGATCCATTATGAAATTCTTCAACCAAACAGCTTCCTTTGCAGCGTCATTTGCAGCAA
Source organism: Helichrysum umbraculigerum (assembly GCA_949592205.1). Taxonomy (NCBI): domain Eukaryota; kingdom Viridiplantae; phylum Streptophyta; class Magnoliopsida; order Asterales; family Asteraceae; genus Helichrysum; species Helichrysum umbraculigerum. The sequence goes on along the minus strand of CATIUR010000002.1, from coordinate 12,606,870 downwards.
TATACTCCGCCTCTGTAGTGGAATTGTCTACATTACTTTGCTTTGAACTCTTCCAGCTTACTGCTCATCCATTTAACATAAACACAAAACCTGACTGCGATCTAGAGTCCTCTTTGCTGGTTTGAAAACTAGCATCAGTATGACCAATCACTTTGAGCTCCATTTTCTCACCACCAAAAGTTAAGACCATATCTTTAGTCCTTCGCAAGTACTTAAAGATATTCTTCACAGCTCCCCAATGCTTGATTCCCGGATTTTGTTGGAATCTACTCGTAACACTAATAGCATATGCGACATCCGGTCTAGTACATAACATAGCATACATGATAGATCCCACTGTAGAAGCATATGGGATACCTTTCATGTTTTCTTTGTCCTCCTCAGTCTCGGGACATTGACTCTTCGTAAGAACCAATCCAGCTGACAACGGAATCATCCCTTTCTTGGATTCATCCATCTTGAATTTACTCAAGATCTTGTCAATGTATGTACTTTGACTCAGTCCAATCAACCTTTTACTCCTGTCTTTCAAAATTTTGATTCCAAGAATATAGGCTGCATCTCCAAGGTCTTTCATTTGAAAACATTTACTAAGCCATGACTTAACACTTTTAAGCATGTTAGTACTATTTCCAATGAGCAATATGTCATCTACATATAAAACCAAGAAGGTAATGTCGCTCCCACTAAACTTCCTATAGACACACGGCTCGAACTCACTTTTGATGAAACCAAACTCCTTTATCTTCTCATCAAAACATAAGTTCCAACTCCTAGATGCTTGCTTTAATCCATAAATGGATTTAAGCAATTTACAAACTCCTTTAGGTCTTTTAGGATCCACAAAACCATCTGGCTGTGACATATACACAACCTCAGTCAAGTTCCCATTAAGGAAGGCGGTTTTGACATCCATTTGCCATATCTCGTAATCATAGTACGCAGCTATGGCCATTAGAATCCTAATAGACTTAAGCATGGCTACAGGTGAAAAAGTTTCATCATAGTCAATACCATGAGTTTGAGTAAAACCTTTTGCAACCAACCTTTCTTTATAAGTTTGTACCTTACCATCCATGTCAGTTTTCTTCTTGAAAACCCACTTACACCCAACAGCTTTACCATTGGGTGGAAGTTCACTAAGTTCCCAAACTTTGTTGTCATACATGGATTGCATCTCAGCCTTCATGGCTTCTTGCCATTTATCAGATTCCGAACTAGATATTGCCTCATTGTAAGAAGTTGGTTCTTGCAAACCATCATCTTCAATGACATAGACATACCTACTAGGTACACTACGCATCCGGTCGGATCTTCGAAGACTAGGTGTCTCAGTAGTGTCAACATTGCTATATTGATCACCAACATCTTCATGTTGATCATCAACATCATCATGTTGAATAGGTACCATCGTTTCATGTGATATTTGTTCTTCCTCTACTTCTTCAAGGAGGTGATTATTTCCATCAGTTTTCTTGTCAAGGAAATCCTCTTCAAGAAAATATCCATAACGAGCTACAAACACTTTGTTCTCACTTGGATTATAGAAATAATAGCCCCTAGTTTCCTTGGGGTATCCAACAAATATACATTTATCAGTTTTAGACTCGAGTTTGTCGACTACAGGTCTTTTGACATGTACCCTACAACCCCAAATCTTCATGTATGATAAATTTGGAGATCTACCATACCATAACTCGTACGGAGTTGTAACAACTGACTTAGATGGTACACGGTTTAGTGTATATGCTGCTGTTTCGAGTGCGTGTCCCCAAAAGGATAAAGGCAAATCCGTTTGACTCATCATAGATCGTACCATGTCCAACAAAGTACGATTTCGACGTTCGGATACTCCATTCCACTGTGGTGTATACGGAGGAGTTAATTGTGAGACAATTCCACAATCTCTCAAATGACGCTCAAACTCTTCGCTTAAATATTCTCCACCTCGGTCGGACCGAAGATTCTTTATCTTTTTGCTCAATTGATTCTCAACTTCATTTTGAAAGTCTTTGAATTTAACAAAATTGCACATTGCTACATATTCATTGACCGGAAGTTTTGCATAAGTGAGAGCTTATCTCATATTCACTTTTGGTATTAGAGGGAAGACACGATTGGAATCGTTGAAATGACTTAGTTACGTTGTTGAGTTCATTTCTTATTGTTGTATCCTGGAAGATAGATGTCTACAAGTCTCTAGAAAGGTGGAGGGGCCTGACGAATTTGTTTTGAGGATTGATGTGTTTGTTTTAGAGTCAACGAGCTGAGTCAAGTATTTAGTGGAAAACTAGAAGTATGAAAGGTTTTGTTTAACATCATTTAAGTTAACTATTACAATTTATTATTATTAATTAAGACAATTACCCTACTCTACAAGAAATTCTACAAAACGCAAGCAAAGTTCACAAATCGTGAAAAAATAATAATATAATAAACTAGCATAACAATTATAGTACACTAACATGGAATGTAATAACTTCATATAAATCTTAAAAATAAAATGCACATATTTCTTATAGTGCAAATGATGGGTTTTAACCGGTTAATTTTATTAAATATTAAAAACAATAATATGCGGAAAATAATAAAATCATAAACCCATAACCGCGGATCCAAATACTTGAATTAAATCAATCAATTAAACGAACAAGATGAAAGAACGACTTACAGCGACTTGCTCGGCATGATCAATCTTTTGTTTCTTGTTCGGAGGAGCCAACGCGTTCGTACTAATACTTGTCATCTTTATTGATACAACCGCTAGCCGTTTAATCTCTCACGTACACGTTAATCTTTACTACAATTAGTAACAACGCGCGTAGGCTAAAACACGAAAACCACACTTGTGTGTGTGTGGATCGACAAACCCAAAAACCAATCGGTTTTTGGGGTTTGTTTGGTTCGGTCGGCCGGACAAAAGAGAGAGGAGAGGAGAGAGTTTAGGGTTTAGGTTATTGTGTGTTGAACAACCAACTAATGAACCTCTAGACATATATTTATAGTCTAGTTAAACTTGTTCACCAAGTTTGTCATTAGTTACGAATTAAACCCTTTAATAATATTTAGTTTAACATTTAAAACTAAACTTTATTTATCTCTACGCAATTAATTCCTAATTAATTAATCTCACACGTATCAGTCGATGATGCATTAGTATGACCCATTGGTGTCTTAATCATCGGATTAAATAAATTAAATATAATTATCGAGCACATAATACTTTCAGCAAATTCTTAGCATTACCTATCATTTCTCATGTCTTAAATACGGCTAGCTTGTATTTTCCTTTTGGAGTTCATTTGAGTCAGCGTAAATCCCAAAATGGCTCTCTAGCTAAACCAACCACAGCCACCTACCTACTGACCGGCCGCCACCACAACAGCCCTCTGCGGCCTCCGCTGTAGCAACCAAAGAGAAATTTAGCTAAATTTACAGACCTTGAAGTTAAAGTTTGAAATCTCATCACAAGCGTCATTGAATGCTAATCTTTTGATATTGTCAACTTGATTATTAATATCTGATCATAGAAATTTTGAAATTGAAGCTAGGAACGTGCTACATGTGAGGCTATGCATTATAAACTGTTAACTAACATCTAATTCCGCAGAGAGATGTGGATGCTACATTTTAAAATGTTTATTAGCATCTAATTTTCGTATGCAATGAGCTGGAGAGTTTAGTATAGTTTAACTTCAAGTCGAATATTACATTTTTTTGGTAATCAAAGTCTAGTATGAAATATTAAAAAATGACCATATCTATCGAATCGAAGAGGACAATAAACTAAAACACTAAAAATTATGAAGGGTCAGGGGATTTAGTGAAAACAAACACTAGTTGATTATTCATCCAGAGCCGCTGATTACGAGGGAGACGTCAATAGCACGATCCATAATTGATGGTTGTCCTTAAAACATATTTAATGTTTTAGTGTTTATTCAATGTATTGTGCACATTAACTTCGTGCTCATCTTTTCATAATCTTCGTTAAGTTCAAGACTTAAAATGACTGAATCTCAATTCTTCAATGTTCTCTTGTGGTATCAAAATTTGAGTTGTATCTTTTTTGTATATAAACAGGCCCAAAAACAGAGAATGTAATTCTCCCTTCACATAAAGACAGATTGAAAAAAGGAAAATGGGTATATTTTCATTACTTTTGCCAACTGATGATGTTAATAACTAGGGTATTTGCCCCGCTTTGCTGGGGTGACGATCTAACATTTATGCTATTATGCGATCCAAATACATTATATCGTCCGTTTATTATAATGATAATGATAATGATAATGATAATGATAATGATTATTCTAATACAAGTATTACGACAACTACTTTTGTACCTTCGTATTGTTTTTTACGTGCATGAAAGAAATGGACAATGCCAAACACCTGAACCAAAACAGAGCCAAAGAAAAAAAATGCATAGATGGCAAGTTTTGAAGATTTCATCCAAGGTTTGATTCTTAGCGATAATTCTAGTGCAACAAAGAAGAATCGTGATACAAATGGAAAGGATGTTCCTGGCTAATCAACATGTTTAAATGATGTTTATGATTCATTTCATATAGATAATGGCTTTCTTCCGTAGGGCATAGTTTTATGAATTATATCTTTATTGTTAGAAGAAACGTTAAATTCCTTAGTTATACGGTCTATATTTCTCTTCCGTTATCGGTTAGCTTAAATTTTGTTGGCTTTGTCGTTTGTGGCAAAATAGCTTATGGTTGTAATAGTTTTCCTTCTTCAACTTTTGTTGAAAAGGTATTTTTATGTATTCTCAGTTTTTCGCCAAAAAAAAAAAAAATGCAAATGTAAAGTGTTTGATGATCACTTACTAATTAAATTGATTTTAAAAAGTGTTCTACACCTCTGCTAATACAACCGGTTGGATACTTGGATGTCCCTATTTTTCTAAAAAAAAAAATAAAGTAAAGAAGTGGGTAGCAATCCTATTTACACGTAACTGAATGCTACATATGCTGTATACATTATGTTGACACGTGGAATCATACATATACTCTATAATAGTTTGCAACTATTTTAAAATTTATTTGATTAATGTTATATATATATATATTAACTAATTAACTAATTTACTAATATTAATATTAGATGAAATAATTACGAATGTGTGAAGATAAAATACACACCGGTTTGTGAAAAGTGAAAACTGTGGGACGTTTTACTTAATTTTTACTCTATCTTCCAAACTCCTTACCAAAATACCCAAATATCTATTGTGTATTTGTGTGGTTCAGTAAACTTTCGATGGGATTTGAAGAATAAAAATTAAAGTTTGCACAAAATTTAAGATCTTATCCCGATTTGATCTTACGATTTCGATCTTTTGAAGACAAAAACGATCCTAGGTAAGATCTGTATCTTAACAAACTTGGTCGATAAAAAAATCAGTTCAAATTTTATATATCCCGATCTAAACTTTCATTATAAGTTAACGAAATGGTTTTTTTAAATGGGCAAATGAACTTTAGTGATTAAATTATGGTCAACTCATAAGTTGAGTGGTTAAAACGTTTAAAACAAAGTTGAGTGGTTCAAACGAAAATAAATTGAAAGTTCAGGGATTAAACTATTATTAACCCTAAGTTGAGTGGTTAAAACATTTTAAAAAAAGTTGAGTGGTTAAAACGGAAACAAATTGAAAGTTCAGTGGTTAAAACATTATTAACCCTAATTTTTACTCTATCTTCCAAACTCTCCTTACCAAAATACCCAAATATCTATTGTGTATTTGTGTGGTTTAGTAAACTTTCGGTGGGATTTGAAGAATAAAAAGTTTCCACACATTTCTCTTCTTAAATTTTAGCAATACCAAATGCCCAATAAACTGTCAAGTGGTAAAAATATGAAAAAATAAGCCCACTTTTATTGTCATAATGAAATTGGCATTTGCATGTCCTGATCCCATTTTAGTTTCACACAACAATATTGAAAACACAAGATGACGATAATTTCATGATAGAATTCTTCTTACATTGGCCGAAATTCAAAGCCTTCTACAATAAGACTCGAAATCATTCCTTCACAACTTACCAGTTTCAAATTTAAAGAAATACACTCACTTTAAAGCTTATAATCTGAGTTGACTTTCCACGCAACACTCTCTATTCATTCACCTGATAATGCAATCCACAACATTTTTTTCGAAAGCTTAGATACTGTGTAACACAAAACAACCTGTATCCAGGGACAACATGTTTACTTTCAATCTTACAATTGACATGAAGTACTCGTAGAAGCTTCATCACCTCTCGACATCTGCATGTAAATCAGATATATCATTTGATTACATATTTTTATCCACATTAAAGGCATGGAACTTTCTCAACTGTGTACTGATATATCTTTGGAATTTGATAGACCTTTAGAAATAATGTGACATGATGCTATATAAATCATCGCTTATAATGATTATATAATACAGTTGGAGGCAGAGTTGTCGACAAAAAATGAAAAAGAAAACCAGAGCTCTTATCTTATGGTTAAAACTTTGGGGGAGGATCAAGAAAATCAAAACAGGGGATGCTATAATTAGTTGATGGTTTTTTCTAACCTATGCCCATGCTTGAAACTATCTAATAGTGTAGGTAAATACACAAAATTGTTAATGAAACCCTGCCTAGGTAAAAGTATGGTAACTTACTTGCAATTCCATTGACTTCTTAAGTTGCTCCACAACTTCTTTTGCATTTGGTCGTTCTTCTCTATTCTCATTTAAGCATCGGTAGGCAACCGTCTGAAATGCGCTCAATGCTTCTGGCATGATTTGTGCTTTTATTTCCTCAAATACCACCGTATCGTGTTTTCCCTTTTCAAATCTGTCTTTGATGAAAATTGGTAGATACTCACCTTCCCGTTTGTGGATCATGAACGTTGATCTTCCACACAAGATCTCAAATAAAACCACACCGAATGCATATATATCGGATTCTATGGTTAAGAAACCCGATTTTAAATAAAGTTGATCCACGTAGCCCTCTGTGCCGCATGCTCGATCGATGACGTAGTCACTTTTCTTATTTATTGCACTTCTCAAAGAAAGCCCAAAATCACCAAGTTTTGCATTCCAGTCATCGGTTAGTAGAATGTTTGCAGTTTTGATGTCCCTATGTATCACTGTATCTTGTGCTTCGACTCCTCCATGAAGGAAATCCAATGCGGTTGCAACGTCAATGCATATTTTAAGCCGTCTCATCCAATTAAGACGAGCATCACTCAAGTACCTATCAAGACTTCCTCTAGGAGCGTACTCATAAACAATGATTTTTGCATCTTTTTCATCGCAATAGCCTACAAGACTGACGATATTATTGTGCTTATACTCAAAAAGAATTTGGAGCTCATTCCGAAATTGAGTTTCCCCTTGACCACCCTTTGTATCCAAACACTTCGCAACAATTGTGTTAGATCTATCACCTTGTGAAACTATTCCTCTATAAACATTCCCAAATCCTCCTATGCCAACACAATTGTCAGCATGGAAGTTTTGAGTGGCTGATTTTATTTCTTCAAGTGAAATCCTGAGGTTGTTGTCTTTGTCGTTTTCCTGTCAACCATGAGCCAACAAATAAAATACATAAATTGTTAACAATACCAATATTTGAAAAGTATAGTAATTATAATCAACTACTCTAAAAGTCCATATGTATTCAAATATAATAATCAAGCAGTTAAGCATCCACCAAAATGTGGTTTATTTAATCCACTTTAGATAAAAATATAATTAATTCACAACATTACTTATAGAGTAGAATTGGAGACAAACTAATCCCGGAATGTTTAAATTTTCACGAGTTAATTAACAGCGATGACAGTTTATTTTATGATAAATTTAAAGGATAAGTATTAATATCATTAGTGATAAAAATATATGAACAGGAATTATTTTTTTTAGATTTATTAAAACAATAACTTACTTGAAAAAATAAGGCTTTCTCAAGCTTCTTGACAACAATATCCATTGTTGGACGTTGGTCTTGAGTATCTTTCAAACAATGACATGCAATTTTCATAAATGCAAGAAGAGAATATTTGTTGGGTCCTCTGTTTAGAGTAAAATTCTTTTCACCACTTCCATCCATTATTATAGGATCTATCATTTCAGTTCGTGTTCCCTTACGGATGTGTCTTCGTGCCACATCTGCCAGTCCCTTGTAACTGTCCTCACGGAACATTGGATCATTGGCTAACTTCCCGCATAAAATTTCAAGCAAGAGTACTCCAAAACTATATACATCCGATTCTCTTTTTAACTTGAAGGTCTCCTCATATTCTGGATCTCTGTAATAATCAGTGCCATCACTAACCCAATCGAGAATAATAGCATCATCATCTTGATTCGGAGGAAGGAATACGGACAGATTAAACTCTGAAATCTTTGCCCCCCAATTTTCATCCAACATAATGTCTTGGCTGCTTATACTACGGTTTATTATCACCTTTTGATCTTCCATCTCATAGTGTAGGTATTTCAATGCATGGGCAACGTCAAGGCATATTTTCAGACGTTCAGCCCATGTAAGAATAGGCTTGTCTTTGATATTTAGCAAATAATCATAAAGGAATACATTACAAACATCCTCAATGATGAGAACCATTTCAAAATCTTCATCACAGAATCCAAGTAGAGGGACTATGTTGGGATGCTTACAAGATGTAAGCATTTCGATTTCTCTAAAGAATACTTCTTCTCCTCGTTTGTCTTCTCTATGGCGGATACGTTTTATAACAACCTTGGTGCGTTTCTTGGGTAGTTCACTATTATTCTTCTCATCTACAGAGGGAGATGTTTCTTCAACAGAATGCTCTAGTTCTGCTCTGTAAAATTGATAGAATGTGGAATCCCTGATGTGGCAACTTGAAGAAAAATCATTTGTCGCCAACATTATATCACTGAGTTTAATAATTAGGTGCTCAAAGACTTTTCCCTGCAGCATTGTGAAAAGGAGTACATAGTGTTACAGCTTATACCTTGCTAGAAAAATAAGAAAAAAACTGAGAATATAATTGTATGCATGATATTTTGTTAATTCTTAACAAGTTAATTACATACGACACCCAAATATACGCCTTAGTTAATTAGAGTCAATCTTAGAATTAAAATAAGGGATAAGTTCCGCGAAATGCAACTAACTTTGGCCAAAAAGCTACTGTGTGTGACCAACTAACACATGGGTGTAAGAATGCAAGCAACTTTTAAAAATGGGTGTTTTAATGTAATTTGCTGACGTGTCGCTCGTTGAAAGTGACACGTGGCGTACGGATGTGCCACGTGGCTTCCGGAGAGTTTTACAACTCATCGACACGTCAGTAAATTACATTAAAAAACACTCATTTTTGAAAGTTGGTTACATTCTTACACCCATGTGTTAGTTGGTCACACACAATAGCTTTTTGATCAAAGTTAGTTGCATTTCACGGGACTTATCCCTTAAAATAAAGGAATGTGTTTCATTTTAATCTAAAGTATTTAAATTTTAAGGCTGGATTTTCTACAACGAGTATCAAGTTTGATCCATCCAAGGTTGAGGCGGTGATGAAATGGGATTCTCCTAAGAATCCAACTGAGGTTTAAAGTTTTCCTGGTTTAGCGGGTTTTTATCGGCGATTTACTCAAGATTTTACAAAAATTGCTACTCCTCTCACCAAACTTACTCGCAAGAACATCACTTTCGATTGGAGTGATCAACATGAGCGGGCTTTGCGTACACTCAGTGAGAAACTTAGCCAAGCACCTATTCTAGTATTACCCGAGGGTACCAAGGATATGGTGGTATATTGTGATGCTTCACATAACGGCTTGAGATATGTGTTGATGCAACGAGGTAGATTTATCACTTATACTTCACGGCAACTAAAGGATCATGAGAGAAACTACCCTACACAAGATTTAAAGTTGGTGGCGTTTGTTTTTACACTTAAATATTTGAGGCATTATCTATGGTGTTAAATGTAAAATCTACACTCATAAGAGGCTTAAATATTTCTTCGATCAACGAGACCTTAGCAAGAGACAAAGGCGTTGGCTCGATTTGGTGAAAGATTATGACCGTGAAATCCTTTATAGAAAGGCGATTGTGGTAGCGGACTCGCTTAGTAGAAAGACGACTCATTATGCTCTGACGATTAAATCTCTTTGAATGACGGTCACTCCCGAATTACTTTCAAATTAAAGATGTAAAACAAGCGTGGCAAAAAGGCGATGTTAAGGCAGAGCGTATTAAGGGTCAAGTGGATGACCTTGTTGATGATTCACGTGAATTAAAGGGCCATTATGGTAGAATTTGGATTCTAAACTCGGTGGAGCTGAAAAAGTTGTTACTTGATGAGGCGCCGCTGCCACTAAGATGTACTATGATTTGAAAGCTGATTATTGGTAGCCGGGTACGAAGAGGGAGATTGTTAAGTATGTTGTGCAATGTTTGACTTGCATACAAGTGAAAGAAAAGCATCAAAAACCTTACGGGAATATTCAACCCTTGGATACACCCGTTTGGAAGTGGGAGCACATTATCAGGATCTTATCACCAAATTATTGAGAACTCAAAGACGTCATGATGCAATTTGGGTGATAGTTGACCTGTTAACTAAGAGTGCTCTATTTTTACCAATTAGAGAGGCATCTTCTTCAATGGTGTTAGTTGATTTGTATATGCGGGATGTGGTGGGCAAAACAAGAAGTGCCGGTATCCATTGTCTCCGATAGAGATAGTAGATTCACATCAAGGTTTTGCGCGGCAAGGGTGTCTTTCTTTTTTTGGTTTATTATTGAGTATTATATTTTACGTCTTTTACTATTGTTTGAAGCATACTGTTAGAACTTCTATTGTATGTACCGAACTTGAAAGACTCGTCTATTGTACGCACACTTTCCTTTTTCGTACGTGGCGAAGGAAACTTTGCATTTTTGTTAAGGCCAAAACAGGATAGTGTACATACAATAGACGAGATTTAAAAGTTCTACACATACAATAGAACAAATTAATGAAAGTACGTCTCATAATAGTAAAAACGGCAAAATATAATACGTTTCCAAACAATAAATCTTTGTTTATTCGATTGTTATCTAAATTGTGATTCATCATATTGTAACCTATATTGTATTGTAAGCTACGAAAATAATACAAAGAGGCTGTGGACTAAACCAATTACTCGGATTGGATATTACCATTAGAGAATGTTATATAGATTTACTAGGTTTAAGACCCGCGACAATGCGGGCGATTAAATTTAAGTTTCTTTATATATTAAGTTTAAAAAAATGTCACGAGCTCATGTCACGGAAAACACTCTTCGTTAGCACTTTGTGACCAAGATTACGTAATCGAGAATAGATGCAATAAAAAGATATATCAAATTTAGAATTTGATGATATCATAAATCATGAACTATTATATTTAATTTGATAAAATATTTGATATCTATCTATCGGTATTGATTAATGATAGATATAACAATTCATAATTTAAATCTACAATCACAAGCCAAATACAATTGAATTGGTACATGTTATACACAAAACTATTATCATGGCAAATTTAAATTTTTAAATGTTTAAATTCAATATATAGATTCTCAGGATAACATTACGGTGTGACCATTTATTTAATAGAAGATATTTGATTTACAAACTCTTTGAAATTCAAAAATCCTTTTGTATGTAGAAGAACAATCATTATAAATATTAATTATTAACTAATTTAATATTATTATATTATTTTTAAAGTAAAAATAAAAACAATCTTTTGACAAAATCTTTTCAATGTGCAGGATCTCCTCTCGATTTTTTTTAATTTTCAAATAATTTATTATATTATATATTATATTATATTTATTATATTTTTTAAGATTATTTAGAACAAAAATTAGAGGGGGCTAAGTGTAATGATTGTAAATTAATCTATATCATTGGATCAGAAATCAAAACCCCAAGGGTCCAAATTTCTTCATTGGATTTTGATTTATTTATATTTTAGATTAGATTAGATTAATAATTATATTTAGTCAATAATTATCTAGATTGGTTTGATTTAGTTTCAAGTTAGGATTAGGTTTGTTGTTTATCAAGTTTATTTATCTATAGATACAGAATCCTTTAAACTTTTTTTATTCAATCTATAATAAACTCTTTCCATTATTTTACAATAACCACCTAATCTCCTCGTATCGATTTACTTTTACGCGTTCAATTGTTTGGATGCAAAATTCCTAATACTTATAAGGTTGTACATCTTGTACATACGTGAGAGACAACCAGGTTCAAGGTCATTCAAGGTCTCTACTCACAAGTTGGATACATACTATATATTTTTTAATAAAGTTGAGTACATTTAAAAATCCTTATCCCTAATATATAGATAATATCCCGTCTCCAGGTACAATTGTTAGTGTGTGCAGGGAATCCTTGAATGGTATCTGCGAATGTGTCCAATTGGCTGAAGAATGTGTTTCTATGAGGCTATATATACAAGACTCCCTTCATGGGATTATGTCTAAATTACTTTACAAATGTGACGGAGGACTATCTCAAAGTGTGTTCTCCTTTGTGAGCGAGTTACAATATGTATTTAACTAACTTGTGATTTTTTTCTTCTTTCTCTGAATATATATTGGTAATAGGATGTGTTAGAATATTTTATAGTGTGTCAAACTCATTCCCCTCTAAAGCTTAGTACATGTTATTGCAATAGGGTTAATTGTTTCGTTATGTATTAAACTTTACACTTTTTACATTTGTATAACTCAAACTTTGAAAAATTCCATTGTATAGATTATAGACTAATAGTTTAGGGCCAACAAAGGTACAAATCACTCAAAACTAGATTATAATTTTCGTTATGAATCTTGTTTTGTAGTTGCGTAATACATAGGTGATTTAAGTTATAGATTATTATTGGGTTAATTGTTTCGTTATGTATTTAACTTTACCTCTTTTACTATTGTATGCAACCAACTTTCAAACGTTCTATTGTATGTATCGAACTTTTCAAAAATGTCTATTGTATGTATTGGATGAATGTGGCGCTGACAAATCAGCGCCACGTCAGCGCCACGTAGGATGACAAATCAGCGCCACATCAGCATAACCGGTGCCACGTCAGCAAAAAGGTCATCCAATACATACAATAGACATTTTTGAAAAGTTTGATACATACAATAGAACGTTTGAAAGTTGGTTGCATACAATAGTAAAAGAGGTAAAGTTAAATACATAACGAAACAATTAACCCCAAATTTGGTGAACGAGATAGGAAGAATAATTAATTATTATTTTTTATATATTTTTGAAGATCTACATCATGTTTTTTGTGTTTAGTGCATCTTAATATAGTAAGAACTTTTTTTAGGGTAATTTGGACCAGGGTACTCCTTCCGTCCACCCACTCGCAAGGAGCATCAATGCCGGACAAACATGTCCTCAAGTCACCCACACATGATAAGACGCGGAACATATAAATCACACATGTAAAGTCTCGACATTTAGAGCCTGCTCCCAAGATTTTTACGAAAAGAAAAGAGAAGAATGGAATGTAAGATGACAAAAAAAAATGAGGAAAATTTTTGCGTTCCCAAGTTGGAAAGAAAATAATAGAAATTTAAATGTTTCGTGTTCCCGAGTTGGAAAGAAATGGAAGGAAGTGACATTTTATAATTAGTTAAACCTTCCATCCTTCCAAATCTTTCCAATATTGGAGAGAAAGTTTGAATAGAAAAGAAGGTTCAATTCTCGGTTCTATTCTCCTTCCACTACTCTTCTCTTCTGTCCATCAGAAAAACTCGGGGAATACAATATATGTTTTTTTCATTCCAATTCTCTTATTTTCTTTCAAAAAATGAACTCGAGAGCAGGTCTTAAAGTAACGGTACCACTTGGACGGTGGTAGCACTTGGGCTGCCCAATTGGTTAGAACCTTTTTTATTGTTTCAAATAAAAATCAAAAAACGGTACCCGGAGTTGTTTATTTTTAGACGAAAATCACGTGACTTATAACTTTTTAAAATTAAAATTCTTCGTATTTCAAATTTTTTACGACAAACTAAATTTCTTCCGAAATCATTTTACAAATCATACGACTAGTTAACCAGGATAAGTTATTACCTTCCGGTGGTTGTATAACGTTCTTTCAACTTCATCTCCTGACTGCTCATTCGACATCTATTACAACAAAGGAACTATGTCAGATTGATGAAAGTTACGAAAAAGAAGGAAAGAGGAAAAACAGGAGGATCTTAAATGATTTTCATGTCAACTTTTTACATTTATCAACAGCTTGGTCCAAATTTTGATTAAAAAAAAAAAACTCCAAAATGATAATGTAATACTAAAATAAAAGCAAGGATTAGAGGAGAAGGCCTAGAAGAAGGAGGGACATACCGAATTTCTCAATACACGTATCGGTGTTGTTTTGCAGGTAAAGATTTACATTCACATAATGCATACAATTTTATGATCCTAAGTCGAAGTTGTATTCAAGAGTTTGTTAGTTTTTCTAGATTATCAAAGTGGTTTCTATGTTGCGTGCATATTGTTTGTTACTAATTCTATGTTACCAATATCCTGGAAGAATTCAAAGGATGAATCAGTTGGTGTCTACCACAGTTGAAGAAGAGATCAAAACCCCTATTTTATAGGATTTACAAGTTTTAAATGCTACTTTTATAATGCATTCTATGTGTTTGATTAAATGCCAAATAGATTTTGAAGTAGTGGAATTGATGAAAAGCTTTTGACTGCACTCCCTGAGATTAATTCTAAAGATGAAATCGCAAAAACTCAGAGTAACATTGCACGCAAAGCCATTCATGGTAATTAGTAGTTCATGTTAATTCATGTATCAATTCACGCGTGTGTGCGTTTGTTCAGCTATATATGCAGATTATGTTTGTTCCTTTAAACTTCTAAAAAGTAAGAATAGTCGTTTATTTTGATTGAAGTAAATGCTTGCTACCATACAAGATGGGAGGAAGCCGAATCAGAAGTTTTAGCATTAAAGCAATAACCGGAGAAAGCAACACAGCAGAGTGTAGCTGATGAGGAACTAAAACATGATTTTAACTGATCCATGTGGTAAAAGATACGATTATACGTGCAGGTTAATGATAAAAGCATGTACTATTTAACTTTTTTGTTTATACATCAAATTCTGCCTATACTTTTTTTTTTCATTTCCATTTTGGTAACTTTCTTGTGTACTTAAATAATCCTTAGGTGGTACAGTAGCCACGGCCATTGACCTGAATAAGGAACCCGGTGTTGATAAGCATCATATCAAAGTAGTAAGTGCGTATACCTTTTATCTTCTGCTCTACAATGTGCTTTTCAGTCATTATTCAACTTCTGTAAAATATTTTATGACTACAGGTGGCATTTTGACCCATTTACCTAAAAATGGGTCGATTTGACTTGGGTTTTATCTCAAATGGGTTAATGCGTGGTAGTTTACAACTTCACTAAGATAATGAGGAATATATAAACTGCATTCCAACTGGTTTTTAGTTTGGTGCCCCAAATAAATGACCTATGTTCCATTTATTAATTGCTTCCTTACTTATCTTTTTTGCTTTCCCCTGCAGTATGCCTTGCGTAAATTGTACCAGAAAAGTCCTAGACTCATTTGTGCTATGTACATAACATTTTTAATGTTCCGTGTAGGACCTTACAACCTGTTCTTGGCAATCGGCATATGTTCCATCATCGGTAATGTCACCAATCTATTATACTTCTTTTTACTTGGTTTCATTTATGAATTAAGGTTCTAATTTGACTAAATTTTGACCTGTAATGTCCAATTGTTGAATATTACTACATTACTTCTCTATGCTACAATAATCCTTTCTTGGCTGGTAATTACACTTTTATTTCTTTTATATGGATGAGACTGACTACAAAATTATCAATATACGCAGTTCTTAGTAAGCTAATATGACTCAGCATGCACAAGGTATTGAAGTGTTAGACATTTTAGAATCTATGCAAATGCAATTCCAGGAGTTCTATAAACCTTTAACTAATGCTCACATGTGCATCCATACATATGTAAGTATGTATGCCATGAACCCTTTACTTTTGTAACATGCATTGTCCAATAAACATATGCTTGATATATGGTTCAACTTTTCTAGAATGGCTAATTTAGAGTGTTTTTTTTTTATTCCCCGTAACAATGTTTGTTATACAATATAGCCACTGCACTTTATCCGTAATTTAGAAAGTCATGAATTTGATCCCAATATTTATGTTTTTAAGCGTAATTTTGCATTTGACTTGTGACTTCTCAATTTTGCTTCTGAATTTTAATATACAAACAGTGAATTCCCAAAGATTGTTGTAATATGAATTTTTATATGATGTCTATATTATTCAACTTGCAGGATGGATATGAGATGGTCTGCCGTCGTGTTGACACTATGAATACCGTAACACGCAAGGTGATGATTACATCATATTCAAATGAATTTATTAGAGTTGAAAAATCAAAGACTTTAGCTAAAACTGAAATGGGTCAAATTAGTTTGATGTCATTTCAAGTACATTTTCTAATTCTTAAGGCCTCTTAAATATATTTAAAAAAAAAAAAAAAAGTATAATGTCATTATTCAGGAGATATACAAGTGGTGGTTTGGACTCGTTTACAAATGAAGGGTCGATTTGGGTAGATGTGATAATCTGAAATGGGTCAACATGTCAAGTTTCTTCCCGGGTGTATCTTTAAATGTATACATATATGTTAAATAGCCTCTCTCTTTTTTAGAAAAAAATTGTGTATAAGTGAATCCTTTAGAAGTGTGATTTGATATACAATGATTTGCAAAGTTACAATGATTTGAAGGACTTCTGATTGTGAAGTTGAATATTGATAGGGTTATGCATGCATAAATACTTATTACATCCACCTACATATAAGCTTAATTATAACTTGTGATGAACTTATATATTGTATCTGTTAAATAACCATATCTTAATGTTGCAGGATGGAAGGGTCATTGATTACTCTTAGGAATTGTAAGTCAAGTTGTGTCTTTTAAGCTATTCAATTTGAAATTGTTACTAATTTATCTTGTGTTGGTTGTTTATTTACAAGTCATGCTTATTTAGGTAGAAAACAATTCTTGAATTAAGTTGGTACCAAAGCACATACAGTTTGGCATTGCAAGCACGAGAAGCAATAGGAAAGTTATTGTGTGAGTCAGTTTCAGAATAGTAACTATGGAGTACAAATAAAGATTGAAAATGAGTATTGAATTCAACAACCGAGAAGAATCACAATATGCTCGTGGACACAGGTAATCTAGCTAAACATTGCCACATGGGTACAAAATCATAATGGAAAGAGTATGAGGTGAATCAAGAAATCTAAAGAACAAAATGCTTGCACGAAAAAAGACAAGAAGTTTAGCTATTTTGTAGAACCAAATAGTGGGAACAAGCTTAGGTTGGACGTGTTGAACTTATGATGATAAAGTACGTTGTACACAAGACATATGAACAATAGGTTGCTACTTATGTTGTCTCACACAACATTGTTATTCATATTACTTGATCTGTACATTATTGTACATCATCAATTGCCATTATCTTATTCCTAAAAACAACTCCAGTTTTGTCATTACTTAATATGGTTGATATAATTGTTTCTGATTCAGTGAGCTAAATTATTTAGTCCTTTTATTCAATAATGTTGTGCATTAGTAGGAGTGTGTTTTGTGTTTTACCAATATTTTGGTGCAAGTACAGGCACAAGAAGAGCCTATGTTGACCATTAACCCAGGGGCGTTGAAGATTCTGGTTCATCCGATGTGATTATTAACAGCATGAATCCAGCTTCAAGTGCTGCCAATTGTCCCAATAATTGATTTAAGGTCTCTTTTTAATATTCAGTGCATAAAAGATGAGTATCTCCTTGCAGGTGAATGTCAACTTCAACTTTTACAATGTTCTGATTTACTCATTGTACAAATTATGATTACATAACATAAGATTTATAATCCATTAGATTAATAAGTTAAAAAATGTTTATTTTTTTAGGGCTTTACACAAACTAATCTACATGACACCCACTTAGTTACATTGCGGTACTGCTGCGCTTATTTCTGTTGTTGCTGACTTGATTTGACCATTCTTTTGTTACAAGGCTTATATATGAATCTCATTGTGCTGATTTTTTGTATGTGTGATTTTTTTGGTTTTGGGTCAGACTGTTAGTCTGTTACTTATAACTAATGGCAATCATGGTGATCACCATTTATCTAGGTTGCCTATCAAGTGAACTTGTATGACTAATTCTACCATTTATTCGTGCTTATGATCATCATAGTTTTTTTAATTAATACTTTGATAAATATTTTCACTAACATTTTAAAATGTACGTAATTGTAGAGTACATTGCAAACCAAAGCGTCAAGAAAACATCAAACAATTGAAATGTGATGAAGTTGTTGAGGTTTATGATTCACATGACGGTAGGTTATATTCTACACTTTATTCATGTTTATGTTAACATGTCATTTTATTTTGATGTAGAATTCTTATTTTGATGTACGGTAGTTCTGATTTGGAGAAAATATCGGAGGATTATTACCTAGAAGACCTTTATTTCAATGTTGTAGATGAGATGTACAAGGATCGTGAGGTATCAACGTGAGTTTTTATTTAAAATTTGCATTTTTATGTTTTCTTATTAACAAACCTTTAATACTCATTAATTTACATGAATATGTTATAGAATAAGTTGGTAGGGTGGGGTTCAAATGAGAATGAGAATTTGTGTGAGAATGAGGGAATGTACAAAGAGAATGCTTCACATATACAAAACCACCCATTTACCCCAACATCAATTATCTCACAAAAGACAAATCGAAAAATTATCAAAATTGCACCATGAAATTCAGCGTTCTCCTTCTCGATTTGCCGTCCCTCAAGGCATTATTTCGACCAGTTTTTTTTTCATCTTTTTTGGTGGGTTTCACATTTACTAACACGTGTGTTAAAGTGTTGCGTTTAGGGTATGGGGTTTAGGAGTTAGGGGTTAGGGTTTAGGGTTGGGGTTTTGCCCCGAAATCCCAACCCCCAACCCTAAACCCTAACCCCCTAACCCTAAACCCTAAACGCTTTAAAAAACTCTAAACCCTAAATCATACTAAAACCTAAACCCTACTAAAGCCTAACACTAAACCCTAAACTCTAGCCTTAAACCTTAACCATAACCACAAATCAAATGTACAACCAATCACTAACACGTATGTTACTAATTTGTAAAACCCAAAAAAAAAAAAAAAATAAAGTTGTCAAAAGTATGCCTTGAGCGACGGCAAATCGAAGAGGAGAAAACGCTAAATTTTATGGTGCAATTTTTATAATTTTTTGACTTATCGTTTGTGAGATATTTGAGTTTAAAAAATGTGGGAAAATGGGTATTTGATGAAAATGGGTGGTTTAAATTGATTATCCTATTCTCACTCAAAATTGACGTACTCATTTGAACACTACTCTAAGTTGGTACGTGAAGAAATATTAAGAAAATAAAAGAAAAGGAACATATGAAGAAGACTGCCGAAAACCAATACTATCGACTAGATATATGAAGATGAATGGGTATGAAGAAGAATACTTCCATTGAATCAAATAATACTAAATCATTTGATTCTTATGTTTTTCAAATGTTTAAATATGAATGGTTCATGAGACTATGAATCATGGCTAGAGATGAGCAAAACAGTCTAAGACTGAAATTGATCATGAACTGGACTGGGAACAGTCCTAGAAAAACTGGACTGGAAAAAAGACTGGATTGGTCCTAAGACTGCCTGCCAGTCCTAATTGAGTCCTACTTTTCAAGCAGAAAACTGGTTAAAAACTGGACTGAAATCAGTTTAAACTGGTTAAAGACTGAAACTGATTTAAAAACTGGCAAAAAAAATTAAATGTATTATAAGCTATTTATGTTTATTTATTGTTGCTAACTTTTTTCTCTCCTTATAAAATTTAAATTTAGGTCAAATTGTATTTGATACATTTTTATTTCTTTATTTATAAACTTTTATTTATTTTCACATCAACAATTTCAATTATATACATTTTAATTTAATCATACTTCACATTTATTTATTTTTTCTATTGATTTTAAAATTTTGCACCATGAAATATGAAGTTATAATATTAGTCAATATATAGTTTTTCGTTAAAAATTATCAATAAAATCTCGATAAGAAATAAATAAAAGTTCAAATTGTAACTATTGACCAAATTATCGACCATGAAAAAAAAGACTGAAAATGACTGAAACTGGATTGGGACTAGACTGAAATTCTAAGAAAAACTGGCAAAACTGGCAAAAAACTGGACTGAAACTGGACCAGTCCTAGAAAATACTGGTTTTTAATTTTCTTTTAAAAAACTGAACTGTTTTGAACTGGACTGAAAATCATTTTTATCTGGTCCTTGCTCATCTCTAATCATGACATTATATCATTTTATTTAATGTATATTCTATGAATTCAATGTGCTTGACCTTTTCTATTTTAATAAGAAACGCTCTATAAAATTTATATAAAATAGGATGATGTTGTTATATATTTCTCGCTCTCCAACTAATCATTAAATTATATTTGTTATAAAATTGAGATTTGTAATTTATGTAAAATTCTCATATATTTCTTAACTATTTATTTATTTATTTATTTATTTATTTATTTATTTATTTATTTTTTGTTGAAATTTTATGAACATTTCATTTTAGTATTTTTTTTTTTGAAAGGCAGTTTGGAATCACTGACGGGCCACTTAGGCACCACCCGATCATCTCACCATGATGCACCCGATCATTAATATATTTATTATTTTTAGCTGTCTAGCTTTCCAATAAACGGGTTTAACACTAGTTTACTTATATATTACATTATTATCATACCTTTTGGTTATTCCAAATCAACAATTTAACTGCTGGCAGATCATGTAATCTTGGTTGATTTTATAAAGGGAAAAGTCTTCCAAAATGCAACTAACTTTGGCCCAAGAAGCTATTGTGTGTAACCAAATACCAGTCCTAATTGAGTCCTACTTTTCAAGCAGAAAACTGGTTAAAAACTGGACTGAAATCAGTTTAAACTGGTTAAAGACTGAAACTGATTTAAAAACTGGCAAAAAAAATTAAATGTATTATAAGCTATTTATGTTTATTTATTGTTGCTAACTTTTTTCTCTCCTTATAAAATTTAAATTTAGGTCAAATTGTATTTGATACATTTTTATTTCTTTATTTATAAACTTTTATTTATTTTCACATCAACAATTTCAATTATATACATTTTAATTTAATCATACTTCACATTTATTTATTTTTTCTATTGATTTTAAAATTTTGCACCATGAAATATGAAGTTATAATATTAGTCAATATATAGTTTTTCGTTAAAAATTATCAATAAAATCTCGATAAGAAATAAATAAAAGTTCAAATTGTAACTATTGACCAAATTATCGACCATGAAAAAAAAGACTGAAAATGACTGAAACTGGATTGGGACTAGACTGAAATTCTAAGAAAAACTGGCAAAACTGGCAAAAAACTGGACTGAAACTGGACCAGTCCTAGAAAATACTGGTTTTTAATTTTCTTTTAAAAAACTGAACTGTTTTGAACTGGACTGAAAATCATTTTTATCTGGTCCTTGCTCATCTCTAATCATGACATTATATCATTTTATTTAATGTATATTCTATGAATTCAATGTGCTTGACCTTTTCTATTTTAATAAGAAACGCTCTATAAAATTTATATAAAATAGGATGATGTTGTTATATATTTCTCGCTCTCCAACTAATCATTAAATTATATTTGTTATAAAATTGAGATTTGTAATTTATGTAAAATTCTCATATATTTCTTAACTATTTATTTATTTATTTATTTATTTATTTATTTATTTATTTATTTATTTATTTATTTTTTGTTGAAATTTTATGAACATTTCATTTTAGTATTTTTTTTTTGAAAGGCAGTTTGGAATCACTGACGGGCCACTTAGGCACCACCCGATCATCTCACCATGATGCACCCGATCATTAATATATTTATTATTTTTAGCTGTCTAGCTTTCCAATAAACGGGTTTAACACTAGTTTACTTATATATTACATTATTATCATACCTTTTGGTTATTCCAAATCAACAATTTAACTGCTGGCAGATCATGTAATCTTGGTTGATTTTATAAAGGGAAAAGTCTCCCAAAATGCAACTAACTTTGGCCCAAGAAGCTATTGTGTGTAACCAAATAACACATGGGTGTAAGAATGCAACCAACTTTCAAAAATGAGTATTTTAATGTAATTTGCTGACGTGTCGCTCGTTGAAGGTGACACGTGACGTACGGATGTGCCATGTGGCTTCCGGAGAGTTTGACAACTCATCGACACGTCAACAAATTACATTAAAACAATCTTTTTGAAAGTTGGTTGCATTCTTACACCCATGTGTTAGTTGGTTATATACACAATAGCTTTTTGACCAAAGTTTGTAGCATTTTGGTGGACTTATCCCTTTTATAAACGTACTAGTTATCGTTTGTATATAAATGCTAATTAAGATACACATATCTATCTTATGTGTTTCGTGATTTATGTATTTCAAAATAACATTATCAAGAATTAAACATTTCCACTTAAGTGATAATGAATCACACTATTATGGATCAATAAATTTAAGAAAAAGAGAAATATATTGACTTACCTGAAACGATAATGCAGTCTCAAGCTCTTTGATGACGACTTTCATGGTTGGACGTTGTTCTTGAACTTCTTCCAGACACTTGCATGCAATTTTCAAAAAGGCATTTACAGAATGTTTGTTGGGTGCTCTATTTAGGGTTGAATTGTGTTCATCGCTTTCCACCATCATTACTGGATCTATCATTTCCTTTACTTTTCCATAATGAAGGCATTTCCGTGCCACATATGCCAACCCCTTGTCATTCCCTTTAAAGAAAATTTGATCATCGGCTACCTTCCCAGATAAAAGCTCACATAAAACGACTCCAAAACTATATACATCGGATTCTCTTTTTAACCTATACGTCTTCATGTACTCCGGATCTGTGTCACATGTGCGACCATACATAACATCCACATACAGAGCATCGTCATCTTGATTTGGAGGTAGGAACATCGAATGTTCAAAGTTCACAATCATTGCCCTCCAATTCTCATCCAATACAATGTTGTGGCTGTGTAGTGCATGGTGTATTATCCTTTTTTGATCTTCCATCTCACAATGTAGGTAGTTCAATCCATGAGCAACATCAAGACATATTTTCAAACGTTCTACCCATGTAAGAATTGGTTTGTCTCCGATGAAATTCAAATAATAATGAAGATATCTATTATCATCAGCTTGCTCAACGACAAGGATCTTCTCGAGACCATCAACACACAATCCAAGTAGATGGACTATGTTGTGATGCTTACAAGATGTAAGAATTTCGATTTCTCTAAAGAATGCTTCTTCTCCTAGTTTGCCTTCTCCATGGCGGAGACGTCTTATGACAACCTTGGTGCGTTTCTTGGATAGTTCACTATTATTCTTCTCTTCTACTGAGGAAAATTTATCATTATTAGGCAGTTCAAGTTCCACTCCGTAAATATCATAGAATTTGGTTATCCAAACTTGGAACTTAGAGAAGTTATGTGTGGCCAACTTTATATCACTGAGTTGAACATTTAGGTGCCCAAAGATATTTCCCTGCAATATCATGAGAAGGATATGGACTGTTACAGCTTATACCTAGCTTGCTAGAAGAACAAGATCAGAATTAAATCGAAACTGTATTGCGTGATATTTTCTTGATTCCTATTGAGCTACTGACGACAAAGTACAAGTAATTAATTTATCTAAGCTAATCAATATCAATAACCCTTATAAACGGTTTGGGTGGTTAGCTAAATGTTTAAAAACATCTTATCAAAAATTACGTATGCGACCCTTAATGAATTCCAATATATATTTATATGTTAAATGTTAAATATAACAGTAATATTTGGAGCATCTATTGTGATTAGTGCCTATATACAATAAGTTTATTTTCTTATATTAAGAGAACATCAATAAAAAACTAAATCTAGCTTATTGATAAACTATTGACCAAAGCAATAAAATGTAGAATTATATTAATAAAAAAATTGAATCTTAGCAAGAAAATATTAAGTCATAGTAATAAAAAAAATCCTTCTTCATCTTCTCTCCCTAAATTTTCTTTTTTTTTTTATCCTGTTACTATATATATATATATATATATATATATATATATATATATATATATAGTAACAATATATATATATATATATATATATATATATATATATATATATATATATATATATATATATATATACACATATACATACTAGGCATTGAGCCTGTACGATGCTCGACCGTATAGAAAAGTGCAGTTATATAGTAATTTATAAGTAGCTAAATATATTAATGGACATATAATAAATGTTATTAATAGCACAATTAATTTGTGGTATTGACCAATTACTTTACGTTTACTTCAATATTTTTCATACATGTCAATACTTTACTTTTCAGCATAAAGTTATAAATCAAACTTCTTTGCAAACAATGTTCAAGAGTTTGTAAATTAATAACACATAATCGTTAACTAAAATAATACTCTCTAATAGGTAATTAAAAAACTTTATTTTAGATATAAAACCTAAGCATTGAGCCCGTACGATACACGACCATTTATATAATACTATTAAATTAGTTTGTATGTTATTATGTTTAAGTTTGAATACATAATACATTTAAATTAATTTGTTAATTATTTAGTTAAGTTTTAATACATTTGTTGAGTCTATGCAATTCAAGGTAATTAAAAAAACTAAAGTTAATCATATGTTTTTTAGATTTTCTACTGTATCTTAATATTGTTGAAAGTTTAAAATTTATTACTGAAATTCAATAGTAATATATACTAAAATGTATAGAAAATAATCAATTTCATATATTTTTATTAAAACTAATTTTCTTAAAACATGGTAGTTGATGATGATAATATTTGTTAATTGTAATATATAAGATACGGATTAAAAAAATCTTTTTTTTTATGTAGGTAAAAATTGTTATATATTAAATATAATATATGAATTTTAAAGGCTATTATAATAAAGTATGATTGATGAATAATAGTCTTAGAAATTATTAATTATGATTTTGAAGGAAAAAATAATATGATGATGTGTCAAATTAGGAGACTCTAAAGAAAAGAAAATGAAAATGTTATGTTGTGACATTTCTAGAAATCAAGAAAACATCTTTGTTTTATATGTATAGATAGATATATAACCCTTATAAAGCATTTGTAGTATATGCTTAAAACTTAATCTTTGTCCTAGGAGAACTGTCTATTCTAACCTTCATTAGTGAAATGACAAGTCTAGAAAATTGATTGATTACTTAATTAATGTGAAATGGAAAGTATATAAATTATTCTAAACAAATATATACTCTATCCACTAATTGTAAGCCAACCTCATATTTATGTTAATTGTTAACTACACAACTCTATTTAGATGTTATTTAAAAAAAAAAATTAAATTATTTATCTTGAAAACATGAATATTCAAAATTGTTAATATGTTGCTTCTCCTTTATCACAGTCGAATACCCGGTACCGACTTCTGCGACCATTATATATATATCGAGATCGTATACAAAAGATTATCATATCCCGCTGTATTGCGCGGGTATTATGCTGTTGTGTGTGTATGTGTATATATATAGTTTTAATAAGAACACTTTAAATCTACAATTATACTTGACAAAATATTTATACACACATTTGTACATCTCAAATATGCAAAGAAATTTAAATTACAAAAATCGAAAAACAGATTAATGCATGATCATCTCTTTTATTGTGCATCAATCATTTTTTCCAATTTGTATGTATTTATGAGCTTGCACATCTACTTTCCTTCACATATTTGGGATGTATAAGTGTGAATCTGATGATTTTGGTGGTAAGTTGTGCAACTATGAGTCGTTTTCTTAGCCATTCTTATTTTTTTTTAGATGTTCTTATTTGATTAAAATTTATATCATACATGTGATCGAAAAAAGCTCGGAATAGGAATCCAAGATCATAGTTCCAGATAATTGGATTGGATGTTCTTATTTTGATTAATAATAGGACTGTATTAATTTTGTTACTAAAAGATAACATGTTAATGTAAATTTTTGCAATGAAAAAAGGTAATATTTGTTTTTTGTAACAAAATTGAACATCAAGTCCTAGCTAATTATCATCCAAATATTAAACTTGAGGGATTAGTGTCTGGGAATGTATCTAACTTTGACCAAATCTCTATTGTGTGTATCCAACTTACATTTGCTAAATTTAATGCATCCAACTTTCAAAAATGTCTATTGTGTGTACTTTGATGATGTGGCGAGCTCATAGCGTGCCATGTGGCGTTAGGATAGAGTGACACGTCATCGCCATGTCATCAAAGTACACACAATAGACATTTTTGAAATTTGGATGCATTAAATTTAGCAAATGTAAGTTGGATACACACAATAGAGATTTGGTCAAAGTTTGATACATTCCCAGACACTAAGCCCTAAACTTGATGTTACAGTTTATGAAATTTGTCCAAGGTACTTCCATTTGTTTTATGGTATGTATTGAACTTGTAAATATCGTCTAGTGTATATAGATTTTCCTTTTTGTGTAAGACATAATAATGAAACCTTCCTATTTTGGTATTTTGGTCTTACTTAAAAAGGAAAAGCTACATACAATAGATGGTATATAAGTTCAATACATATAATAGATTTTCTCACAGTGTGATTTATACAACAGTAAAAAGTATAAAATTTAATACATACTGAAAAAATAAACTATATATATATATATATATATATATATATATATATATATATATATATATATATATATATATATAAAGACCTCTTTTATTGCAGAGGGCAAAAAAAATTACACTTGGTCACTAAATAGTTTGCAACTGTTCATCTTCTATGTGTACTTTTTATGTGTATATACCTATGTTTATGTGTATGTGTATGTGTATGTATACATGTACATGTATTTCGGGTTAATGGATAAATCCATGGGTGATAATTTGTCATCCATATCCGATCCACTATTCATCAACATCCATATCCATATCCGTTATTCATCCATTTAGATCGTTCATATCCATCATTAAGTGGATGGATCGGGTGAATATCCACTTGATCGGGTGACCATTGTCATCCCTAAGTATATAGCTTAAGCAGTTAAGCTCCATACTAATTGTAGTTGTTTGATTGCTCAGGAATGGTATACAAAGATAGATCTGTGTTCAGCCTTATAAGGTACTACTACATTGTCTCAAAGTTGCATCATTTTGAATATTCGGATAATAAATGAGCCTTGTCTGATTTAAAATAAGATTTTGTATCATCTCACAATGTTTATGTGAGAACACATCCTGACCATCCATGTTTGATCAAAACATAAGATTTTGGCGGTGACATTTTTGTAAATAAATGAACTTCAGACGCGGTGGTAATTTCATAGATATTGGAAAGTTCGGTTAACCTTCACAACAGTTTGAAAGGGTGAAGTTATAAGCTTGTTGGTTCACAAAAAATTTTACACGGTAAATTTTATTTATTTTTGGTTAACAACATATTTGAAATGGTGAATGTTTATTTTGTATTAGTTTACACAAATTTCGATCGAGATGAAGTTTTAACTCACACAAGTTTATGGAATCGAATCTCTTTTTTAAGGTTTTGATGTTCAAAAATTGGAAAATTTGGGTGACTAAATAATTATATATCTAAATTTTCTCTGAAAAACTTTAACAATGAATTATTTGTATGTACGTTTCACATTTAAGCTAATTAGTTATTTCAATTCGACCAACCAAGGTTGTCAAGATCGCGATCCTGATCGTAGGATCGTACGATCTTACGATCCTACCAAGGGAAAACGTGCAGGATTGGAGTAGGATCGGTCAAGAGGTAGGATCGATCGTAAGATCGTAAATGGGCTAATATATATATATATATATATATATATATATATATATATATATACATATATATGTATATATATACATATAGTATATATGTATGTATATATACATATATATATGTATATATATACATATATATGTATATATATATATATATATATGTATATATACATACATATAGTATATATGTACATATATATACATATATATATATATGTATGTATATATACATATATATATGTATATATACATACATATATACTATATGTATATATATATATATATATATATATATGTATATATACATATATATTATGTATATATGTATATATACATATATATGTATATATATATATATATATATACGTATATATATATATATATATATATATATATATATATATGTATATATATATATATATACATATATACGTATATATATATATATATATGGCGGGAAGGGGGAGCGTTAGTATACATCAAGAAGCATATTACAATTATCAATCAAAACGTCAATAAAAAATTATTTTTATTGGTAAATAATAATCAAAATCGATGCTATAAAGAATATTTTAACGAATGAATTTCATTTTTAAGTCATAACATTAATTGATGAATATTTATTTAATAAATTGTTAATATGCATCGCGATGCATATTAAAACTTCACATTATTTGAAAGATTTTTATTATTGTTAATATCCATCACAATGCATATTAACTAATATGCACCGCGATGCATATTAACGGATTTGGATCTAATATTCATAAATCGATGCTATATCTTGAAGAAAGAATTTATCAAAGAAACTTAACATTCATAGCATCGATTTTGATTAACATTTACTAAATTTCATTTTGTTTTTTTCGAGATTTGTATGGATGAAGGTAATATGCTACCTGATGCATACTAATACTTCCCCCCTTCCTTCAAAAAGTACTCGTTCCCTCTAGATCATGCCAATATATATATATATATATATATATATATATATATATATATATATATATATATATATATATATATATATATATATATATATATACATACATACACACACATATACGTATATATATGTATATGTATATACATATACATATATCTACATGTATAGATATCTATATATATACATATCTATCCATACACGTATATATATACACGTGTATATATATACGTGTATGGATAGATATGTATATATATAGATATCTATACATGTAGATATATGTATATGTATATACATATGAGAAGGATAAACTATGAACTATATACACACATTACAAAATGATGTGAAGAGAAAAAAGACGACGAAAATAAAAGAAGGGTCTTACAGGATTTTCATGTGTCAAGTTCATCCCTAACGCAAATTCATCCACGACTTGGTCGATATCTTGGCGTTTTACTTGCTCCTTCATTAAGAAATAACATGAAAAATTAAAGTCTAGGATTTCATCTTTGCCAGTCCTTGTTTCAGTAGTGAAACATCTATCGGCTTTCTTCAAATGTATCTTTATATGAATATTTAAGCTCCTTTTCTAAGTGGTATATATCTTGCCAAAAAATTTAGGATTTTATTATATGCATTATATGTATATACGGTATACCTTATTTGCATAAAATATGAATGGTACGTTTTCTATAAGTATGTAAAATTCACATCACAATTTTTAAGGGTATCATATATTTTAGTTATTCCAAATCAATATATATAATCTAATCAAAGCAAGATAATTATTGGTTGGTTTTTCTAAGAATATTAATGATTAATTAATCACTTCATTTTTACATGATATGATGTATGAATCTTAATAAATACAGTAAAATATAGGAATATATGATATAATGTATGAATCTTAATAAATACAGTAAAATATAGGAAGCAAGCTTAGAGCATCCAATTTCATAATTAAAGTCCAATTAACAAATCGGAATTCAGTATTATTAATTTATTAATATTTATTAATTTTAATTTATTTTTAATTTAAGAAACCAACGATTAGAAGCCCTACAAAAAAATTTATTCTTCATTTAATTTTATTTAATTCGATTAGAATCTGTTCCGATATTTTAATATATTTAGGAAACCAATGATCAGCAGCCCTACAAAAATTTTTATTGTTAATTTTATGTTTTTAATTCAATTATAATCCGCGACGAATATATATCCCATCTTCTAATTCTAATCTATCTAATTCAAATTTTAATATAAGAATGAAACTTTGATAAGGTAATTTTGTTTAAAATTGATGACTATTAACCAATGAAAAGCTTAAATTTCATACATCTTCCAATTAACCAATTAAATAGACTCTTCTACCGAAAACTTCTCCTTTCAAAATAAGGTGTTGTTTGTTTTTCCCAAAAATATCTGAAAATCCTCTTAACACTGATTCTGTCAGATGTTTTAAGTGTTCATGCTGTTTGTTTTTCTTTCAGATTCAGAGGAGGAAAACTCTTAAAACCTCATATTCGGGCAGAGGTTTATATATCACTTGTTACATTTGAAAACATTTTTGTTACAAGAAAAGAAAACCTAGCAAGGCAGCAACCTTTCATTATTTTTATTATCTTTCAGACTTTCATGGCCGGAGCTATCCATATATTCAGATAGCTGTATTAAAGTGGAAGGAAGAAATGAATTTTGAAGGCCTTCGATCAAAGTCAATTTAGAATATATTGGGAAAGCATATTACTACTAGTCCTACTAAGAGCACCCACAGTGGGCTTAGGTGTCATTTGTAAATAGTACATGATGGTATATGCTTAGGTGTCATTTGTAAATTTGTAAATAGTACATGATAGTATATGCATTGCAGCAAACCAAAAGTACATTAGCGTTGTTGGCAATGTATTAAACTTTGAAAAGTATAATTTTTCTTACTTAGGTAAAAATATTCTACCTTTCAAGTTTTACGGAGTAGCTGATGATTTTATTTTGCGAGTCATTTAAGGAAGCTACATAAGGTTTATTTTGCATAATTTTTCTATGACTAGACTATTATTTAGAAGATAATATATATACATAGATAACTTTCGGACTGGATTCAACTTAAAAAACAAACAGTTTTAAATGATTAAGTCAGAACCAACTCTGAATATAATAAGTGGTTTTTAATTTTGGAAAAAAAAACTCTTAAAAAACAAACAACACCTAACACGTACATTTAATAAACTTAAAAATAAATAATTAAATAAAAATAAATATACCCGTAATTAGACTCCCGACCATCAATAAAATTCCTATTAACACTCAAGTCCTTCATTTTTAAATAATAATAACATAATACTATTAACTAAAATTAATTAGTATTAAAATTTGATTAAAAAGGTCGACTACGTTAATTAACACTTCCATTAATAAATTTTTACTAAAAATACTGTTGTGGGTTAGATAGAGTGAATGATCACAGTATCAACTTGAATACAAATTAAAAAATGTCAAACTTAATTTCAATTGATCTCATAAATTTGTTTACACAGGTTTAACATTCAAATAAAAGATAAATAGTTTGAGTTGATATTTTAACATTCAAATAAAAGATAAATAGTTTGAGTTGATATTAATCATTATATACGATTTTTAACATCCAAATAAATAAAAGATAGTTTCATTTTAAATCCATGTGTATATACGTGTTTAACATTCAAAATAAATGATCTTTTTTTTATTTTGATTAATAGTTGGATTCGTTAACCATATATTAACAAAAGTGTGTGTGTGTGTGTGTGTATATATATATATATATATATATATAGGAATGGGATCCTGTGAAAACAAGGAGATAAAAAAACCCCGGTGAAAACAGATCTCCACCCTTGATCTAATCTACCATATATATATATATATATATATATATATATATATATATATATATATATATATATATGAATGAGATCCTGTGAAAACAAGGAGATAAAAAAACCCCGGTGAAAACAGATCTCCACCCTTGATCTAATCTACCATATATATATATATATATATATATATATATATATATATATATATATATATATATATATAAAATGGGTGGAGATAAAAAAAATGGTGAAAACACTTTTTCCTTTACGTGTTTTTTTAAGTTGTCAACTTTTTTTTTCTGAAGTAAACCAAAAAAGTTAAGGTTCACACAAAAATTTTTTTTTTAAAGTTCACAATTGAAAGTTCACAATTTTGAAGTCAAATCCGAAAATAAAAAAAAAAATTTAAGTTCACAATTGAAAAACTTAAAAAACTTTAAGTGAACCAAAAACAAAAAGTAAGGTTCACAATTGAAAAAATTAAAAATTTATCATGAACCAAAAAAAATTAAGGTTCACAGTTGAAAAAAAAAAGTTTACAATTGATAAATTTAAAAACTTTCCGTAAACCCAGAAAAATTAAGTTTCACAGTTGGAAAAAAAAGTTCACAATTGAAAAAGTTAAAAACTTTTGTGAAACTCAAAAAAATTAAGGTTCGTAGTTGAAATAGTTAAAAACTTTCAGTGAACGTAAAAAAACTTAAGGTTCACAGTTGAAAAAAAAAGTTCACAAATGAAAAAGTAAAAAACTTTCCGTGAAACTAAAAAAAAAAATTAAGGTTCGTAGTTGAAATAGTTAAAAAACTTTTTGTGAACCTAAAAAAACTTAAGGTTCACAGTTCACATTTGAAAAAGTTAAAAACTTTCCGTGAAACTCAAAAAACAATTAAGGTTCACAGTTGAAAAAGTTAAAAACAATCTGTGAACCTAATAAACCTTAAGGTTCACAGTTAAAAAAAAAAAGTTTCACAATTGAAAAAGTTGAAAACTTTCCGTGAACCTAAAAAAATTAAGGTTCACAATTGAAAAAGTTGAAACTTTCCGTGAAGTAAAAAAAAAAAATGGTTCACAGTTGAAAAATTAAAAACTTTTCGTGAACCCCAAAAAAATTAAAGTTCACAATAAAAAAAGCTTAAAAATTTTCGTGAAAATTTTTAAAAAAAATTTTGTGAAAAAAATAAGGTTCACAATTGAAAATGTTAAAAACTTTGTGTAAAGCTAAAAAAAATTAAAGGTTCATAACTAAAATTTTATGTGAAACAAAAAAAATATAAGGGTTCACAAAAAAAATCATATGTGAAGCAAAAAAAATGAAAGTTCACAACTTAAAAAATTTGTGAATCAAAAAGTGTTTTCACCGTTTTTTTTATCACCACCCATTTATATATATATATATATATATATATATATATATATATATATATATATATCTCTTAGATTAGATGAAGGGTGGAGATGTGTTTTCACTGTTTTTTTTAACTCTTTGTTTTCACCAAAACTCATCCCTATATATATATATACACACACACACACACACTTTTGTTAACGAAATTTTACTAAAAATATTATTGTGGGTTATACATAGTGAATAATCACATTATCAACATGAATACAAATTCAAAAATGTCTTTAAAATTTCCCTTTTAGATACAAATTTACTTTTCTAACAGGTTTCATTTTACGGTGAAACCTAATTTATTTATGTTAAATGAAATTCTTTTAGCCGTTAGAAAAGTAAATTTGAATCTAAAAGGGAAATTTTTTAACTACGTAATTTGAGTAATCATACTAAACAAGAAACAATTAATTATAAGTGTAATATATACGACTAGCTAGTGACTACTATTATGTATCATGTTAATAGCAGATGACACGTGTATATACACGAGTTTAAAGGCTAGTTGTAAGATAACATTATCAAGAATTTAGCATTTCCTCTAAAATGATAATGAATCACTAATATGGATCGATAAATTAGAGACAAAATTGACTTACTTGAAACGATAATGCTTTCTGAAGCTCTTGGATGACGACTTTCATGGTTGGACGTTGGTCTTGAGTTTCTTCTAAACACCTTAAGGCAATTTCCAAAAATGCATCCAAAGAACCTCTATTTACGTTGAACTTGTTTTCACCACTTTCTTTCATGATTAAATTAGGATCTATCATTTTCTTTAGAGTTTCATTCTGGAAGCATCTTCGTGCCGCATATGGCAGCGTCTTGTCACTCTTCTTAAAGTACTTTTGATGATGAGTTACCCTCCCAACTAGCATGTCAAGCAAAACTACTCCAAAACTGTATACATCAGATTCCCTTTTCAACTTACGTGTACTCTGATATTCTGGATCAATGTAACCTGGAACGCCGACAACCGAACACCAATAAAGAGCATCATCATCTTGATTTGGAGGTAGGAACACTGAGGCCTCAAAGTTATAAATCCTTGCCCTCCAGTTCTCATCCAACACAATGTTTTGGCTCCTTATATTGCGGTTAATTATCATCTTTTGGTCTTCCATCTCACAGTGTATATAATTTAATCCACGTGCGACATCAAGACATATTTTCAAACGTTCTGCCCAACTAAAAATAACTTTTCCGTCACCATTCAAGAGATTAAAAAGTAGTCCATTAGAAACATGCTCAATTACGAGGATCATCTGGAAACCTTCATCACAAAATCCAAGTAGAGTGACTATGTTTGGATGCTTACAAGCTGAAAGCATTTTCAATTCATTATAAAATACTTCTTCTCCCTTTTTACTTGTATCGTGGAGGCGTTTTATAACTACAGTTGTGCATCTCTTGGGCAATTCACTGCTAATCTTCACTTCTTTAGAGGCAAAGATTTCTTTATCGAGATGCTCAATTTCTACTTTGTATAAGCTGTAGTGCCAGTTGACTTCGATGCAGTATTCTTCAGAAAAGTCTTTGGTGGCCCGTTTTATGTCACTGAGTGGAATCCTTAAGTCACGTGCTTGCAAATTCGAATGTTCCAAGTTGTTTATCTGCAACATTATGACAAAGAGGGAAGAATAAATGGCTGTTACTTGAAGAGAAATTGTGTGATAAGTATATTTGTAGTACCCTGAATTTAATTGAAAAGTAAGCAAAAAATAACAATAATTGGAAACAAAAGTAATTTGCAAGTAAACATTAATTTGTATGGGCTGAGAATATGGCTAGGAGAAACAAAAGAGACTGATTAATTGGTATAGGCCCATTTGTTTATTACTTTAACTGCTAACAAAGTAACAAGTCCACAAAAAGAAACCATTTGTTTGTTCCTTGGATCTTTGAACGTTTGTACGTTCATTTCATATCTATTCTTTAGATAAGGATTCCTATTTGCTTTGCCTCCCATTATTTCGTATCTTGAAGTTAGTATGATTCGCATGAAATTCATTTTAGACACCTTTGTTTGCATCCATGTGATAATATGTATGCTACGAGTTTGATATGTACGTAACGATTCCTTCTGATACCCGAGCTAACCACCTATGGTGGTACCATATGGGCGCGTGGCACGAACACTACAAAAATATCATTTATTCACACTTTTTTCAATTTTTTTAAAAATGTGTAGAATTACGTAAAATTATTCTCACTTAAATTTATGTCAATAATTGTTACATCAACAAGTATGGAAATCACCGCAATCTCCACATATATAAGTGTGAGAAAAAAAGTTTACATTTAAAAGTGTGAAGAAATTATAACTTACCAACACATAAAAGTGTGAAAAAAAAAAAAATTAACACCCAATTTATCCATTCTTCCTCTTGTGTGGGAAATCATGTGCTACAAAATTTGTTTCCACGCTTTTAAGTGTTGACAAGTTATTATTTCTTCTTTTATTTTCATCGGGTTTTTTTTTTCTCTCCAACCCTTTCACATATATATAAGCTAGATTAGATAAAGAACTAAGATTTGTTTTCAATGTTCTTTTTATCCCTTTGTTTTCACATAATCACATTCCTATATATATATATATATATATATATATATATATATATATATATATATATATATATATAGTGAGGTGATCCAAGGTGAAGCACTTTCTTGGGGAAAAGATGTGTAATATTCATCACGAAGCATCTTAACTTCGCAAATACAAATGTAAAAAGTGAAAATTAATAAAATGTTGATCAAAATCGATGCTAGTATGTTAAGTTTCTTGATAAATTCTTTTTGTAGGCTATAACATCGATTGATGAATATTCTATCCAAAATTGTTAATATACATCGTAGTGAATGTTAGTTAAAATTCATTATGATTAATGTTAAACTAAAAATATTTTTCAAAATGTTATTTTTAACGTTCATCGTGAAGAATGTCAAGTTAATATCAATTTATTAAAGAAATATCCATCAGATAATGTTATGACTTAAAAATGAATTTCATGAGTAACTATATTATTTATAGCATCGATATTGATTAATATTTACTTGGTAAAATAAATTTGTATTGACGAAATTAAGATGCTCCGTAATGAATATTACATTCTCTCTTCCCCACAAAAGTGCTTTCCACTTGAACGCTCCCGTATATATATATATATATATATATATATATATATATATAGTAACAGGATCGTAAAAGAAGAAAATTTAGAGGGAAAAGGAATTTTTGTTAATATGATTCAAAATTTTATTGCTAAGATTCAATTTTTAATTAATATAATTCTACTTTTTATTGTTTTGATTCAATACTTTATTTATAACATTTAGTCTTTTGTTGCTATGATTCAAAAGTTATGTTCATGTAAATTTAAATCTTAGAAAAAAAATATTGCATCTTTTTTATTAATATAATTCTACATTTTATTGCTTTGGTTCAATACTTTATTAATAACATTTAGTCTTTCGTTGCTATGATTCAAAAGTTACATTAATATAAATTTAAATCTTAGAAAAAAAAATACTGAATCTTAGAATAAATATACAGAATCATAGTTTTAAAAAAATCATTCTCCCTCTAACCTCCCTAAAAACCTTTTCCCTAGATCATACTCTTTATATATATATATATATATATATATAAACGCGCACACGCTCGCGCACGCACACATGTGTCGGTTCCAGAATGACCAAAATTTAGGAAGAAAAGATGGAATAGTGTTTATAAGCGTTGGATTGGGCGATCAATGGTTCCCAAATTTTTGTATTACGAGTATTAATGAAGAAAATCACATGAAGGGGGTAAATGGTGATTTTACAAGATTTTAAATTTTGACAAAAACTGATGACTTTGAGTTTTGTGTATATAAGTCTTTTTTTCTCTTAATTATTTGATGTCATTTCGTTTTCTCGAATCATCAATATAAATTTAAACAAATATGGAATTTGTCAACAAATATGTAAGTATTTTACTAATGCATCATCAACTTGTTATATGATTTGTGAATCAACATGATAAACGTGTGAATAAATGTTATATGATTTATGATTTAGCGTGTTAAAGTTTATGAATCAATGTTATATGATTAATAATCATATAATAAAATTATGAATCAATATTTTATAAATCTATGGATTAAGTTTTTTGAAGAAATACGAATTGTTAGTTCAAAATTTACGAAGCTATTTGAACAAACTGAGAAAAATAAATATATGGTTGCTATATTGAATATGTCAACAAATTACTTGATGATAATATCATACCCTTACCCTTGAAAAATTAAAATAAAAGTAAATATATTTGCTCCTTGAGGCTTAGCAAGTGTCGCATAAGTTGGTTCGTCTAAATGTCGGTAACCCACGCAATGCGGCGGTAGTGATAAAAAAATATAATATTGACCGGCAATAATAATCGACGTAACAATAATAATTATATTAGCATGGGTTACTACTCCATTTTTTCTTTCTTTTAGTTTATATTTCAATTTAATATATACTTTGTAGAATCATTAGACTTAAGATATGAATATTATTACTTTAATATTGATAGAAAACAATTTTAATTATTTAAATTTAAGTTTAATAAATGTACAAACAATTCAAAATTATTATTCAAATTGTTAAAAGAAGAAAATATGTGTAAATTGATTTGATTATGTTAGTTTCTATATTTATTCAATTAGTTAGAGGGCATAAATGTAATTTCCGATATCCCCATAATAAACATTAAGCCAAAATGGCTAAATGCATAATAAGGGTTTAAGATAAGATAAGATAATTAGGGTTTTATTGGGTGATGGTGTGAGGGGAGGCAAAAAAACGAATTTAGAGGTTGTGAGAGAGAGTTTTTTTGTGAGCTTAATCGATTGTTTTCTATAATCATTGTTAATCAATAAACATAAACATTATTTATATTCTCGCGTTTTACATATTCATGTATATACAATCGATTGTTTATTTCCGCTATTCAGTCGATTCGATTCATCTACGAGGTCGTTAGGAGGACTATCAATAATATGAAGATAATTTATATACGAAGTAATGCTATAAGCAGTTGTCGTTTTATTATACTTAGAAAATAATAAATTTTGTTTCTTTGAATAAAATATTGTGTAATGAATATAGAAGGTTGACATTGCTTAAAATGGAAGTGAATAAACCAACGGTATGTGTTAGTGTTTTAAGTAGTAAATTGTGGACTTTTTGTATTGTGAATGAAAGGGTTTTTTTACTTGTACATTGTGCAAATATGGTGTTTTAAGTATTTTAAGAGAGAGTGAGTGTTATATGTTTTATGAGTATATATATATATTGCTACAAACCTATAATTCATGTTACATTGTTGCAGTCATGTACGAAAGTAGCAGTTTTTTTTTTTTTTTTTTGAAGGCAAAGTAGCAGTTAACTTTGTTTCACCAGAAAACATACAAGAATGCATAAGACTGACACATGAGTTCCGCAAGCTTCCAAGAGATCACAAGGCCAGGGAAGACAAACTAGAGGTAATTAACATAAAATCTCTTAACTGTCGTCATATCATATTCTTTAATAAATTAAAATTGGAAAAAAAATGTGCGTGTTCATGTTGCAGATAAAGAAAATGGTCCTGCATGCTATGAACAAAGCTCTTACTGATTTTGAGGAATTGGTGGCCTCCAAGAACTGCTGTTTGTTCAGATGATAAGAATGCTCGTTTTCATGTTTTGTTGAGTCACTACAACAAAAAAGTCACCAATCGGGCTTTGCCTGAGTGGTACCGCCACTGCAAACCCACAGGGCACACCCGGGTTCAAGCCTCACCAGCCCCCGGAATTTGTGGGCTAACTGTGGGTAGGTGTTTAGCCGGGCAGATCGTCTCTTGCGGGTGGGACGCTGCGGAACTCAAAGAGTTCCGGGGTCAGGGGTACCCTCCAATTACCCTTTTTTACAACAAAAAAGTCATTTATTCACACTTTTTTCTACACACTTGTAAAAAGTGTGAACTTTTTTGTTCAATTTTTCACACTTATAAATGTGTATAAATTTTTAACATTTATAAGAGTGAAAAATATCACATTTTCACACATATAAGTGTATGTAAAAAAAAGTTCACATTTATTGGTGTGTACAAATATAAACTTGATCAAACCTAAAAGTGTGAACAAATAGTCTTTTTGTTGTAGTGAGTGATACTGATGCAATCATATCGTATCGATCGATCATTACATTAGCAAGTAGCGTTATTAAACGAATGATGCATAGAGCTCTTATATCTTTTTATATAATATACTGAAAGATTATTTTATAACAAATCTAGTAATTCTTGGAGCAGGAGATAGATTTACTGTTTGGGTTGTATGTAAAAGAGAATCCATTAATTTAACGAAAAGGAAGAGGTTTCAGTGTTTAATCAAAGAAATGTTATGAATTAGTATGTCTGATAGTATATGTAGTTATGTACATATATAGATTTTGTAAATAAATAATACACTATAGGGGTTTCTACACTATATTTAATTGGTAGTTAACCCGGGTGTTGCCCAACTTAATTGCTACCATAAAGAAAACATTATAATCGTAAAGTTTATTTATTTTCTGTAACATAATACTCCGTAGTATATAAGAATAAGGTAGTTAAGTAAGATATAGACATGGCAGTCATGTATATATACTTGTATAAAGTTTACGTGAAAAATTATATACTGGATGAAACAAATATAATATTTTGAATAACACGAATGGTTCAATGTATTCATATTTATTGTATATGAGCAACTGAGAATGAGAGATATATAATTGTATATTTGTATAGCATAAGATATTTGGGTGGTTGGTTTAATTAGCTAGGAAAATAATAATAATCTATTCTATATATTATAAGAAAAATCTTGAAAGAATAAAAGCCATTAGATATAAATCAAAAATAAAGAACTGACCCTTAATTTAAATAATGAAATACTTAATCCCATTTTTTGTATGATTAAAGACTAATATGTCATTCTATATTTACGAGTTGAGTCGAGTCAAGTCAAGTCGTGAGTCACGAGTTAAAAATCGACGAGTTAACAACTATGCTATACATACAACGTTAAGGTTTGATCCGTGCGAGTTCCGGCACGGACATTGTAGTATATTTGATGGAGGTGATTTGCCTTGCGATGTTGGACCTTGTAGGGGGTTCGGTCGTGCTCCATTGAAATATGGGAGGGCTTCCGTTGGTGACCCAAATACCAATCATATATATATTATATACATGTTATTTTAAATCTATATATAACCTATACATACATTTATATTTATATAAATATTACGTAGTATATGATATGATATATTCAAAATAGAGCGTCTTGCAACGCGTTTTCGCTATAGTACGTATTGGAGCGGAATTTCTGAGGTGCCACATTAACATTGTATTTTTTTAATTAGAGAAAAATACTTACGTACTTTTTGCTCTGAAGTGATTATCGAGAAAGATTATTGACATTTTTTGTAATTTAGATAGAACTTGTCCATGTCAAAGACAATAAAGCTTTGAGTAAAATTATTTAAATCATTCCGGCACTTTTCATTTAGTTCCTTCGATTGTGTCTGACAACAATAAAGCTTTTGTTTACCGATAGTGCAAAATGAATTATTTAAACAATTTATTTTTTTGAAAATTTTGTTCATATGCGGTTCATTTTGGACTACCGATGAATAAAAGTTTCAAAATTTGGATCAAATACTTTTTGGAAGTCAAAGAGACCAGTGGAACAAAGTGAGAAACACAATAATAATTTAAATAATTTACTCTAAAGGTTTAAATTAACCATCCATGTAACTTTGCAAAGAAAAAAGAGGAGGGTCTTACCACATTTTCATATGGCAGCTGAAGTTTCAATGCTTCCTCAAGTTCACCGACCACATGGTCCAGCTCCGGACGGTGTACTCGCTCATCCTTTACGCAATAATATGCTACTTTTGCGAAGATATTGCGTGATGACGTTGCCATTTGAGTCCCTAGGCCAGGTTGTATTATATCATCCAGCTTATTTTTTTCATAATGTAAGATGGCTGACGGAACTAGAAACGGATCATCCGCCTTTGGAATAAACGCTTTCCTCCCACATAATATTTCCCATAAAACAACGCCGAATGAGTAGATATCCGACTTGTGGGTCACACCTCCACTCTTTTCAATTGCTGGGTCCATATACCCTGTTGTGCCAATAGCTTCTGAATTGAGAACCTGATCCATTCGATGTAGTAAATGGTTGATGGAATATTCAAATCCGGATAACTTGGGCTCAAAATTATTATCTAATAATATCGTAGAGCTATTGACATTACGATGTATGACAGAGTAATTGCGTCCATCTTCTTGATGGATGTAACTTAATGCACGCGCAACACCAACACATATCTTCAATCTCTGAGTCCATGTGAGGGTTGGCTTGCTTAGATACATCAAGAGACTTCCCTTGGCATTACGGCTGTTTATGATTACCTTCTCCCCTTTTTCATCACAATACCCGATAATAGAGACTATATTTTGATGCTTGAGACTTGAAAGTGCAGAAATCTCTGTCCAAAACTCGATGCCTTTCTTATGCTTACTATCTAATCTCCTAGCAGCAATTTTCACCCACTTCCCAGACCGCAAGATCCGTCCTTTATAAACTTTTCCCAATCCACCATCCCCGATGACACTTTCATCATCAAAGTTGTTGGTGGCTTCTAGTATGTCTTTAAGTGGGATTTGTAAGTGAGTAAACGCTGTGATTGAAGATGCCATATTTGATATTTCTGTTTTGATCAATATTTTTGTTTATCGAATGAAAGAGAATACAAAACAATGGATTACAAATGAATGTGAAAGTAAGATGTAATACAAGTAACCACACATATATGTCACTTCCTTGTCACTAGGCTTATTTATACATTTTTAATTCGATAATCTTACCAATGAATGAATAAATTATGATGTAATTTCGAGTTTAGCAACTGGGATGTTGCAGTAATCACTGCTGTCTGACACCATTGTTATTTTTTTAAGAATTTTTTTTTTAAAAAAATTATATATGCCATACGTCAATGTTCAATCATTTATGATATATTTTTTAAAGAGTGCCTTTTTTAAGTTCGAGAATTGTTGGCATCTAGTATTATGTCAATTTACTCTAGGGCCTAGGCATATTTTTTACTCACTCAGTCACATTATAAGTGTCAATGTTTTGACTTTTTGAAGTATTTCTTTTTTAAATTTGACCTTAAATATTTTTATTTGTATTATATAATACATGAAGCAATGAAAATACATTTACAACCCAATCCATACATATGTGTTGCATCAAGTATTATATAACACAAACAAAATACTTAAGGGTCAAAGTTGAAAATGAAAGACTTCAAAAAGTCAAAACACTGAGAATTGTTTTGCATTTCGACTTCATTTTGGTCGGCATAAATCCTAAAACAAGTCAAATGGGTCACTACTACAAGAAACAGAGTAACATCTACAAACCTTGAAGTTAAAGGGTTTCAAAGCTCAACACATGCCCGGCCCATTGAATGCTAATATTTTTATATTGTCAACTTGATATGTGAACATAGATCTTG
Source organism: Helichrysum umbraculigerum (assembly GCA_949592205.1). NCBI lineage: Eukaryota > Viridiplantae > Streptophyta > Magnoliopsida > Asterales > Asteraceae > Helichrysum > Helichrysum umbraculigerum. Next base: position 12,564,016 of record CATIUR010000002.1, on the reverse strand, counting down.
AAATTGAAGTTGGAACGCACAAAATTTGGATCTATGAATTATAAAAATTTATTCGACATCTAATTACATATGCAATGAGCCGGTGAGATGGGGATGCTTTAATTTAACTACAAAGTTGACTATTACATTTTGTAATCAAGGTCTACTATGGGGACAATAAACTAGACAATTTAAAATTATAGTAAGATTCAGGGCATCCAATGAAAACAATTTTTTAATTATTTCCCCGATCCCCTTAACAATTATGTTAAACTTTTCGCTACTATTCGAGTTAACCGGAATACTTTCCTGAATAATTTAAGAAAATAAACAAAGCCGGACACATGCAGGTGTCGGTCAGCAGTGCAATGCCACAACAGTTATTTTTTACTGATCAGAGCTTCAAAACATGACACTGAAAACAGTATCATCCTGATTCCCGAGGAGATTAAAACCGAACATAATATGTATGTAGTAAAAAAATAGAGCCTAAAAGTCAATATCATTTTAACTTTTCCTCCATCTACATCAACATCTATCTATCTACAATATACGGTAAAATAACATGGTCATTTGGAAGCAGCTAAAGCATTGCTAAACTACTAGTTACCAATGGTGATTGCATGTTTGGAACACTTTCATTTCTTAGATACATTGTAAGGTTAAGTGCACCGGAATGTAGTGGGTTTAATGGAAATGGAGCTCAAAATCATAGCTTTTAGATTTATCGGTGTTGAAATCGACAAATTAATCCCTTTTTTGATATACGCCTATCCCATTTTGGTTTCATACATGATACAAAATAACATACATAAACCTTGACGGTATGACTGAAAACACAAGATGACCTGATTTTATTAAACATATGTTCTTACATTGGCGGAAACTCCTGCCATTCTAAACAAGGCCCGGCAAAGTAGACATATAACTTACAAGTTTCATATTGGGTTAATAATGGTTTAATCCTTCAAGTTTCAACTTTTTAACGTTTTAACCATTCAAGTATTCCTCTAATGATCTAATCCTTCAAGTTTGCGTTGACTCATTGGTATAACCCTTCAAAGGGTTAAACCACTAAACTTTTGAAAGTTATATGATTAAACTAGATAAAAGTAGAAGGGTGAAATCATTATAAAAGACAATCTCCATCCAGAACTCGATATCTCACTTATGCTTAGTATCTAATCTCCGTGCAGCAATCTTCACCCGCTTCCCCGACTGCGATAGCCATCCTCTATAAACCTTGCCCAAATCAGCATGACCAATGACATTTTTATTATCAAACTCGTTGGTGGCTTTTAATACTTCTTCAAGTGGGATTCGTAAATGATTAAACCGCGTGATTGTGGATGCCATTAAAATTTATATATCTATTTATCAAATGAAAGAAAAATAGAGGGATTACAAATCAGTGTATATGAAGGTAGCTAGTTACACTAGTACCCACACATATATCAATTTCCTTGTTATTTAACTATTTATTATTTTTCTATTTAAATTGTCTAACCGAATTACGACGTTTAACAATAATTACGACGTACGCCATCTATAATTTTTCAAGAGAAGTGATATGTGTGCCTAAACATATATATACTTAAAAAGGGTTAAAGCTAAAAATTAGTAACGTATTTACCTTTTTGTATCACGGTGAGTATTGTACCTATTTTGTTACCAACGTGAGTAACGAACTCTTAAGTTTTGTTTCAATGTGAGTATCTAACTCTTAAATTGTGTTCCAATGTTAGTAATATTGTACTTTAGTCAGAGTCTAATTATCATCATTGGCCACATTTTGATGACATGTATAAGTTTTAAAAACATGCATGACTTGAAACGTTAAATATAGTTAGTGTACTTAAACTCTATTCCTTGATGAAATTCATTTCGAACACTAATTTTATAAGTTAAATTAAACATATAAAGACCGGTTGTGTAAAAAACATGGTAATAAATGAATTTTATCAACCAATAAAGTTAAAGTACACTAAATATATTTAACGTGTCATGCCAAGTCATTAAAAATATATAGATCATCGCTGAGCAACGTTGATAATTAAATGATTAAAGTATAATGTTACTAACATTAGAACAAAAATTAAGAGTTGATTGCTCACATTAATAATTAAATAGGTACGTTACTCACCTTGGTAAAAAAAAGTAGATGCGTTACTATTTATAGCTCTTAACGCCCTTAAAAATTGGCCTCATGTCATATTTTCTAAGATAGTGTATCGGGTCAATTTTTATAATTTCCCTTTCATTAATTATTGATATGTGGTATTAGATCAATTTAATTTAATTTAGGGTTACGTGCCTGAAAATGCATATAACTATGCGTGAATCTTAATTGTATGTACGTAACTAAATTGATCTCCATTGTATGTCCGAAACTATTTATTGATCTCCATTGTGTGTATATTTATGACGTGTTCTCAGTTATACGGTGACATTTGGCATTTGACAACTCACAAATATACAAACAATGGAGATCAATAAATAGTTTCGTACATACCATGAAGATCAATTTAGTTACGTGCACACAATGAAGATTTAGTACATTTTTAGATACTTAACCCTTTACTTTATATATCATTTCTCATGTCTTAATTATGGCTAGCTTGTATTTTCTCTCCAGTTAAAGTACACCCGCCACGACCACCATTAACATGTGGGGCTATAAATAATAAAATGTTAATTAACATCTAATTGTCTGTGCAGTGAGCTGGAGAGATGACTCAAATGAGTATGCTACATTATAAAATACTAATTAGCTAGCATCTAATTTCTGTGCAATGAGCCGGAGAGATTTGGATGGTTTAACTGCAAGTTGAATATATATTACATGTTTGTAACCAAAAAGTCTAGTATGAAATATTGACGGGTTAATAGACAAATATGTTACTGTACTTTGTGAAAATGTTAAGCTAAATTACTGAATTATTAATTTGTTCAATTGAATTACTAAACTTAAAAAATCATAATATGTAAGCTAATTAACATAAAGATAATAACACTGAGATCATTTTATTTAACTTATGAATTTAATTATGTTTTTTAAGTTATAAAAATCACAACGTAAAAAAAAAACCCAGATTTAGATATGATATTAGTTGGGCTTATTGTGTGTAAATGTATCGAACTTGTCACAAAATGCTTTTGTATGCATCCATGTTTTAAAAGTTATATTGTATGCATCGAAATTACTAATCACTCCTATTGTATGTATTTATTAACCATAATCAAGGGTGACTGGTCATACCAGATGATGTGGTTTAAAGAGGTTGACATGGCAATTCCACGTCATTTCCACATCACTAAAAATACTTTTCTTATAATCATAAAATGAATTACAATTCAATTTTTTTTGCCAGCCACCTATACTTTCATGTTAATTAGTGAGTATAACCAACCTTTAACTGTTATAAATTATTTGATTTTCATAATTTTCATCAAATATTCAGAAGTTATCGTATTATATTATAATAAAATAAGAAAAAGTAATTAAATTAATTTAGGAGAATTATTTTAATTTTACAGATTGGGTTACACTTTTTTTGTTCTTGGTGTTCATTAGTCTTCTTCATCCCACATGTTCAACCACCATACACCACCACATACTCCCGTCCACCACCATTGGGCTTCAACCACCACACCACCATCTTTCAAGATTAAAATACAAAAATCTAATCATATAAACAAAAATCAATTCCTAAGAACAAAATCAGATCTCAAACGAACATAAACACAAATCGAAACTATATCAGATTGAAAACAAAACATACACACAAATCTAAACACTTCCGATCTAATCTAACTATTTCAGATATGATCCAAACATACATATGAATAGAAAGATTTCATATCGGACACAATTAAACGGATGAACATCGATCCATCGAAAACCAATCCGCCATCCATCAATCAAAGCAAACCACCATCCACCAACCGGAAAAACGAGTATGATTTCTTGTACTTACCTGAAAATTAAAAAAAGGGTCTCGATCGGTGCGAGAAACGTTTTCTAGATCTAGATCTTGACCGATGTTGGATGCTATAGTTCGGTGTCGTGGGTGAGGGAGAGCACCGGAGAAACAAGCCCCACCCTTTAACACGGCTGTGGTGAGCATATTCGAATGACGGGATCTGTAAAATTGTCCGTATTAATGCGGTGGCGGTGACGGACTTGAGTGGGTTGTGTTCATGAGAGTGAAATAGAGAAGAATTCTACAAATTAGAAATTAGATATGTTGTTTGAAATTGTGGGTAGATGGGTGAGACCGTGAGATCTTGAAGAAAGGATAAAGATTAGGTTAAGGTTTAAAAGTAGGAAAGATAAAGGGTCAGGATGCAAGATTTTTTAAATTATAAAAAGAATTGTGGAGTTTTAGACACATTTATAAAGTTCAATACATTTTTAATCCATCCTAGCACCTAGGTGGCATGTGACGTGGAAAAATATGGATTAACTGGTGCCACGTAAGTAATCTTTTGGTTTTCTATTAATGACTACGTACAATATGAGTGATTAGTAATTTCGATGCATACAATAGAACTTTTAAAACATGGATGCATACAAAAGCATTTTGTGACAAGTTCGATACATTTACAGACAATAAGCCCATATTAGTTTAGTAAATTGAACAATTTAATAGTTTGGTTACTTAGTTGGACATTTTCGCAAAGTATAGTAATATATTTGTCTATTATGAGTAGACAACGACCAAACACACGTACTGAATATTATTAGGGGTCAGGACATCATATCCAACGAAAACAAGTGCATGTTGCTTGGTTTTCTTTTCTAACCAATCAAAAACTTTCAGGGTTAAAGTTAAAGAAAGTCAACGAACTTTCACTTTTGTACAGAGTTAGGTAACGAACTCATTTTATTACTAATGTAGGTAGCGAGATTTCAAATTTTGTGTGGAGGTAGGTAATATGTATTACGTAGCATTATTAAAATTGATTTACGTAATATATATTACCTAACTCGATATAATATTTGAAAGTTTTCTACTTACATTAAAAATAAATTGGATTCGTTATATAACTCTGTAAAAAATAAAGTTCGTTGTCGATTTTCTTTCTTTAATCCGATTCAAAATCCTTGAAGTTAAATTTTCAAGAGCTCAACACATGTGCCATTGAATGCTAATCTTTTTTGTTTTTTAAGTTGAAAATTTTCAATTGAAGCTAGGAACATGCTACATGTGGGACTATGAATTATAAAATGATGATTGGCGTCTAATTGTCTATGCGATGACCTGGAGAGATTAGGATGGTTTAACTGCAAGTTGAATATTACATTTTTATATAATTAAAGTCTTTAGTATGAAATATTAGAAAATGACCATATCTATCAAAGTGGACAATTAATAAACTAACACAATGAATATTATACGGGTCAAGGGATCCAATGAAAACAAACACAAGTTGATTAAATATGATACATGATGTCAACGAGGAAGACGTCAATAGCACGATCCAAAATGTGGGTTGAATGGGAGCCTATTAAAAAAATTCACATTTTATAGCTGACCCGCGATCGAGAACCGGAAGTCTTCACATTTTATAGCTGACGTTAGCTGCAAGTTGGATAAAATTGACCAAATTACAAACTTCTAACCCCACGTCATTTAAGTGCGAACCTATATTAATATTTCATTGTATCACTTTTATACATTTATATAGGTGTCACATTATTTTGTTAGAATTATTATACAATTTTCGAGTATGAAGTTGGTTTCTTATTTTGTTATTAAGATGACAGTGGTCGACTGGTGGTGCTTATCATACCCCTTGGGTGAGTCGGTAAAAGGTCGAAATCACCACTACCGAATAAAACTTATACTTCAAATATGTAAAAAAAAAACGAGGCAATGTAACTCATAATGTGCATTGAAATATAACAATCACAAATATGCGTTATTATCATTATGTCCCAGTAACACAAGTTCTCTTAACTTAGTTTCTTAAACAGCACATTAACAAAATTGAGGGCACATATCCACTTTTTAGTTAATCATACAGTTAGACGTTCCTACCTAGCTATTCATTGAACGGAAGTTTCGCGTATACATTAGGGAAATGGTGATGACAGCCCTAAGGGCTGTCAATAAGAGAAAAATTATGCATTTATTGAAGCTACTGTTTCCTTATTTAATCAATATTATAATTAATACACTGAAGGTGGTTTGTATTGTAATTCACTAAAATATTCCTTTTATTTTGTGATCTATTAATTATGATTTTTGATAATAAAGAAAAACTTAAGTTTAATAATTATCTTCAAAGGTTCTTACTGACAGCCGTCAATATCAGTTCCCTATACATTAATACATCATATATACACATTGGTGAACTTGGTGAATGGTGACACTTTTGTCACTTTGAGAATTTTTTTTTGTTTTTTCTTTTCTATTAATATTTTCTAATTGACAGTTTTATAACTTATCTCGCGTATATACATAGTTGTTAAACTTATACGCTTCACAAGTCTAGTCATGAGGTAAAAAAACGCGTATATACATAGTTGCTAAACATTTATCAAGGTAGGTACCGCCGCCGCTAACCCACACGCCCTACCCGGATTCGAGCCTCTGGGCATTAAAATCCCATGCCCCGGTTGTGGGGTCACTGTGGACAGGTGTTTAGCCGGGCAGATCGTCTCTTGCGGGTGGGACACTGCGGATCTACGGATCCGGGATCCAGAGGGTATCCTCCACCTACCCTTTTAATATACAATCGAAAGTAGATAAATATACTTATAGAAAGTAGATACATATACATATATAGATGATATAAACGGGTAAACGCAGGGCAGATTGAGCATGTAACCATGGGGTCCAAGACTCCAAGGTCCCCTACTCCCCCATGACTTAGGCCCAAGTAATGTAAAATTTTCACTATTTAATGGATACTTAGGCCCAAATATAGAATGGCCCCCAAATGAAGTTTTGTTTGGCTCTCTGCAAGTAGTAACCATAAGCCTCCTTTTATAATAAATTCCCGAGTAAATTGCATGAATGGTCTTTGTGGTTTACACACATTCTCACCGTTAGTCCATGTACTTTGTTTGTTGCATGGATAGTCCAAAAACTTAAAAATTGTTGCATGCTTAGTCCCTCCTCTACTTAAAATGACCAAAATACCCTTGGTGAAGATATATATTTTGCTTGGCTAAAGGAGGGTATTTTAATGTGAAAAGATGTCTTTGATAACAAACAAAGTACAGGGACTAACGGTGAGAATGTGATATATATTTTGCTTGGCTAAAGGAGGGTATTTTAACTTAAAAATTGTTGCATGCTTAGTCCCTCCTCTATTTTAATGTGAAAAAGTTACTCTAAATTCCCCCTGACTTCTGTTACTTAAAAAGACTACATAATGTGATGTACTATATCGTCTTTTAAACATTACTTTACTTTTACGACATAATGTGTAAAGTAAGTTACCGTTTTAGTCGAACACGTTAAAACCCGAAATTTTTGACCATATTAGAAACCCGCTCATATTTTATTGGCCCCCCGCGACGTATTTTTCTGGATCCGCCACTGGGTAAACGGATGAGGTTTCCCCTGTTCAAGTTACTCGTGGAGGGCGGGTATTTTTACTCAGATGTACGCGGCCTAACCGGGTTATCCAGTGACCGTTTCTGACATACATATAGATGATATCTAATTAGATAATAAGTACAACAAAATCGACAAACTGTATATAGCTGCCGAGTGATTGGTTTTTATATATGTCTTATTAATATCATTATAGTTTGCTTATTATTTTATCATTATAGTTTGCTTATTATTTTATCATTTAGGTACTTTTCGACTTCGTTATGAAGTCTATTAATAGCAACTTTTTTTTGGTGAAAAGATGTCTTTGAAAGGTTTTTTCAATACGTTTGCAAAAATTATGTTATTGTCGTAAAGCTTTTTCGTGAGTTTGTGTGTATGTGTGTATGTGTTGGACAAAAAAGTTTTCAAATGATATTTCCGTTGCAGATAAATATTTTTAAAAATTATGATTAGGTTGTTTTATGTATTAAAAAATCTACGGAATATATTAATATTCATTATTGTTAAAAAAAGTTTGATAAAGTTCAAACCATATGTCATTTAAGTACGAACGTATATTGATATTCATATATAGGTGTCACATTTTTTTATAAGAATACAATTTTTGAGTATACCTTGTGGGTTAGTGGGTAAAAGGTCGAAATCACAATTACCAAAAAAAACATATACTTCAAATATGTTAAAAGAAAACGAGGCAATGTAACTATTGAAATATAACAATCACATATATGCATTATTATCATTATGTCCGTCCCACTAAGACAAGTTCTCTTAACTTAATTCACAGCTAAACAGCACATTAACAAAATTGAGGACACTTATCCACTTTTTAGCTAATCAAACAGTTGGACATTGCTACCTATTCATTGAGTGCAAGTTTTGCATATAATCTACATTAATACTATTATTATATATATACCCATTTGCGAACTTGGTGAACGGTGACACTTTTGTCAATTTGTGAAGTTTTTTTTTCCTTTATCTTTTAATATTAATACTTTTTATTTGACAATTTTACAACTTATCTCGCATATATATACGTAGTTGTTAAACTCTTATGATTCACTAGTCGAGTCACGAGCTAAATTGTGTTATTGTCGAAAAGTTTTTTCATAAGTTTGTGCGTATGTGTTGGACAAAAAAAGTTTTGAAATGATATTTCCGTTAGAGATAAATATTTTTTTAAGCTTATGATTTGGTTGTTTTATATATTAAAAATCTACGGAATATTATATACCTTATTAGAAATATTGCTCGATAAAGATCAGAAGAATTCATGTATCATGTATTGTTTCCAACATTAAGTTTAATTGGTTTGGTTGCAATTACATTCATTCAGCATATTAATCTACAAATAAACCAGAATTTACAAACATCATGACCTAATATGATCGCTATCGATTAAACGACCTGGAAAGGCGTAAGCGCAAATAAGAATCCATCTAAGGCATAAGTAGATGGCCAAACATCTGCAACAGCAGCTGAATCCTTATGACCTTTAGGAAGCAACCGTTTAACGACTGTATATACAAGAATATAATCAGATCAAATACATTTACACCAACTGAATCAACCTTATCAGCTTTCGCAGTAACAAGCGGATCGGAATCGGAATGAAGAACGGACGAAATTATATCAATCACAAGGCGCGCATGCTCCGGTGAGATCACTAGGCTTTCGGAAACGATAACGGTGTTAATTCGGTTGTTCGGTGAATGTAATTGAAGTAATTTTCATAAATTGAAGTTAGGGTTTGTGAAGCGTCGGTGAAAATGAGTTTCTGTAAAGGAATAATTAAGGCCGTGTTCGAATGGTTCACGGCGAGGGTGTATGTATAGGTTCTGTGGTTGCGACGGTGTTGATGGTTGTTGTTCCGGTGGTGGTTGTGTGTGTAACACCTGGTCAAAAAGTCAACTTGCGCGTCTAATTTAAACTTTTTATAATTGTATTATTATATACAATTATAACTCAGCGAGCGAAAACTTTACATTTTATATAATGAATAGTGATTATGTAATAATCACAAATAAAACCATTTGAAGTCACATTAGATTTTAAATTGAATAAAACTATTTTTAATTTAATTAATTACTAATCGAAAGAACGGAAATATAAATCTAAAAATATTAAATTTATATATATTATTCGGGTACAAAATACGGGTATTTTACACTGCAAAATAGGAACGAAGTGGGGGAAAACTCCTCCCCACCCCTTTGGATCAGCCACCCAACCCCCCAAACCCCTCCCATTTCATTTCATTTCTTTCTATCTCATTTTCTTTTCACACACAAACACTCTCCACCCAATTACCACAAATTTTCGGAACTACAAATCGACACACGAAATTTACATTTTTCGGAATCACCAACAAGAGAGGAGCAACATTAACAAAGGCCACACCTTCGTTTTCTTCCTCGTTTGGCCTCGATTCGCAATTGTAAGAAATTTCTAAATCTTTAGATCTAATCATTTTGGTGTAATGTTTGGGTGTAATAATGCTTACACAACTTAGTTATAACCTAAACAACAAAGAAAACATGATTTTACAGCTTGAAAATACGTTAGATTTGCGATTTTGATCGGAAAAACGCGACAGCCGCGAGTTTCTGGGCTGGTGTTCATCCATGCGACACAACGCTTGTGTCGCATGTTGTGTCGCATAATTCCATTTGTGTCGTATCTTATGTCGCATAAACTACCCATGCGACACAACGCTTGTGTCGTACTCTATGTCGCACCTTGTGCCGTATTTCCATACGACACAACCCTTATGTCGCTATTGATTTAGCATCACAAGCTTTTGCGACACAACCACTGTGTCGCAGAGCTCTTATGTCGCACTCCATGTGACACAACCCTTGTGTCGCATGACACGTTTTTGTGTCGCATGTTATGTCGCAGAAAACAGAAAGTTTAAAAACTCACATTTCCACTAAGTGTCGAGACCCTAAATTTTATCACTTGATTTCACCCAATTTCAAGTCCAGATGCGTTTTTCCTTAAAGCAATATAGTAGAAATAAAAATTTTCCAAGCTGACCTGGCAGCTCGACCCCAGCCAGGGGCTCTGCCCCTTGGACCCCGCTAACCAGGGGCGCTGCCCCCGGACCCCCGTACACCATTCCCAGACTTCAACAACAAATGCATACATGAACAACTCGCTTAGACAAACTGATTTGTCTCATACTTATATAACCTCACGTGTTTAGGACACTAGAAGGTTACCATTCGGACGTCGTGCGTATCATCGTATCGCTAACAACTCACATGTGAGTTTCATAGCCCCACTCTTTCAACTGTTTTACTGTTTTTGGGGTGAAACACATGCACAACAACTGTTTTCGAATTATATTAATAATCTTTTATAATTCACAATCAATTATATTACTGTATGTAATACAAATGTGTAATACTTAGGAATTACACCCAACACGTCGTTTTGGAACAATATCAAGACCTAATCTAGATAGGTCACAATCGTACACTATCAGATTGTTGGAAAACAATTACCTAGACATAACTTGATATAGTTAGTACTATTCATTGGCCATATTGTCGCGGGACAATATTATCCAATACATTAGAACTAGTTAGTTCTACCTACACTAGATGATATAGATACAATTACAGGATTAGTTGCTCTTTTAGGAACTAATATTTTCAATACAATTCAGGAACCTCAATATACTTGCTAGGCTTTAGGCTAGAAGTATACGATAACATAATATGTTAGTATAGATTCTTCATACTAATACAATTCAACTAGGTAATGAGCATTCATACCTAGGACCAACGTACTACTTAATATCTAAATATTTGCTTATACGTATTTAGATAAAATCAATTATTTTCATGCGTGTCATGATTGTTACTTACGTTGCTCATTCGACAAACATATATATATATATATATATATATATATATATATATATATATATATATATATATATATATATATATATATATATCTACATGTTTAGATATTATCATTAGCACTTGGTGCTAACTTCAATAGTATTTATGTATATTAGTATACATAAAATCATACACACATTCAAGCCTGACGCGTCGTTGTACGGTCGGCTTTTATTTGCAATAGCTAGTATGTCGTTGTACTGCTGGCTCTACATTTCAACTATGCTCTCGAGCACTTCATAAACGATGCCGTGGTATTGCAGCGGGCACAAAACGATACCACGGTAAAGTGGGTACAAAACGATGCCACGGTATTGCAGTGGGCACAACTTCAATCAAACAAGTCGTTGTAACTTGTATAACTTCAATCAAACAAGTCGTTGTAACTTGTATAAATTCAATCAAACAAGTCGTTGTAACTTGTATCAATTTAAGACAAACAAGTCTAAGTAACTTGTAACAGTGCATGTGACACCCCCAAATTTGATGATTTGCGGAAGTTTGATTTGGGTGTCACTAATCAATATACAAAGCACATAAGATATAATGAACGACCACTATATGCGTCGTTTTAAACTTGTATAGATAAAGTAAATGTTTACATCAAAATATTGTTACATTAGCTCGATTCCTGAAATTGAGAGATTACATAGCATAATTACTTTTACAAAATATAATAATGCAATCAAATCTCTAGTTGTATGAATGCTGACTCGAGCTAATAGTTCCTGCTTGTGCAGCCAACCTACTGCTGGGTACCTGTGATAAATACTAAAATGGGTCAGCGAAAACGCTGGTGAGCTCACAGGTTTGTATGTCAATGTATAGTTGTAAGAACCGCAAGATTTATATTGAATTTAAAATGCAATTAAGCAAAATAAAAGTTATACTGTCCATGAGCACATAGTCTGAGCTTAACTTGATTTGTCAGGCCCACTTAAGGAAACCTAACTTGAAATGCCTCCTACGAGTGTCTAATCCACACTCGTCTTCCCAAATGCTAATACATCCGTTTGACCGGTTAGTGCGTGCTAACCCGGATGAGGATTGTCAATCCCATATGATATCATATACTAACATTCACGCTATAAAATACTAGAGACTATGCTTATGGAGGACTTTAAATTGATTAGCTTGAAACTCATGTAGTATTTGAAGTTTGGCACTTGCGTTCTACTTGTAAAATAAAATCGAGTAGTAATATCACACCCCTAGTTGTAAAGCAGTGAAAATGGGGCTATGAAACTCACCTGGTTCTTGAAGTGTTTAACTTAATCAACTTGAAGTAATTAGCTGTGAGTTGGTGTCCAAAGGCTTGAAACCTGAATGTGTCCACGACACTTAAATTGTCATTAATTGTATTGGTATCCCGAAAGACTACCATTTGAATTGTTTGTCTAACTTAATGTCCAAATTACCCCGATTTGGTTGATTGTATTGTTACAAGTTACTCCGACTTGTTTGATTTAAATTGATACAAGTTACAACGACTTGTTTGAATAAATTGATACAAGTTACAACGACTTGTTTGATTTTGAAGTATGTTTTGAAAACGCGTACGGCCCGTTGGTGACGGTTGTAACAATAGTTCAAAAGGTTATTATATTGTTGCTACAGTAACTTTGACTTCGAAAATTTTGAGTTTTGAAGATTCTGTTTTGTGCGACGTAGCCTGCGACGTAGGCTGCGACGTAGGCTGCGACGTAAGAGTTTTGCGACGTAAAGGGTTACGTCGCTAAGGTCAACAGTGCTAAGTCAATAGCGACGTAGGGTGCTACGTCGCTTATGCGACGTAGGTTCGTTTTTGCGACGTTAAGGTCTGCGTCGCTATGTGCGACGTTCGCAAGTCAATGCGACGTAATAGGCTGCGTCGCTGTATGCGACGTTGGGGATATAATGCGACGTAGGTCGCTACGTCGCATCTGCTCCAGACCAAATGCGACGTACGGGGTCTGATCGGAGTTTCAACTCCAAAAACGCGTTTTCCGGCCATCGGTCGGCATAATATTTTTACCCAACCCATTTTAGGACATTACAAGGTTATACAAACAACTAGCAAGTTATAAATCTTAAAAACGAGAGTTTTCGGAGTTGTGTCGGAAACTTACAAATCGCCGAAATGAAATTCCGGAAAGATAGAAGTGTAGATCGTCGCGAGGTGGTCGTTTATTGTAAAGGGGCTTGAAGATCCGAGGTCGTTTGAGGTGTTTATTTTGCGATTTTGATGATTTTTGGTTTGGGGTTTGTTTGAGAGAAATAAGAGAGGAGAGAGATAGAGAAAAAGAGAAATGAAAGTAGATGGGGTGGGAGTGGGAGGTTAAACCCCCATTTTCGCCCCGCGTTTCCGTTCCGTGCGGTGTTCGTTTGCTCCGTTGTTTAAACGTTAAATAATTATTTTAAATATTAATTGGTACATTTTTAAAATACAAATTATTACGCTATATTTTATTTAAATATTTTACTAATCACTTTATATTTGAATTATAAAAAGGTAAGTTAATGTGTTTGCGCGTTTTACATTTTAAATTGTGTAACTTACTGATTGTACGATGCGAATGAATACGAAATATTATAATAATGATATTTTTGACATAAAAGCGTTATTTAATAAAGTTGGTCACCAACGTCCGTATTTATTGTATCGAAATTCATTCGATTTGAAACTCGTACGATTTAAACAAATCGCATAATTGTAGATATATATTCAACAATATATATAATAATTGATACATTAATTAGCCTAACAAAGAACTAATTACATGTATTAAAACTTGATTAGGCATTAAATTCTAGTCCTAAATTGACGGTTGTCACATTCTCCCCCTGTTAGAAGAATTTTGTCCCGAAATTTATGTTGAAGTTGTGTTTGACGTTGAATCAGTGAAGAGTTGAGGATACTTGAGTCGCATCTGGTCCTCCCGTTCCCAGGTGAATTCCGGACCGCGCCGCGAATTCCACCTAACCTTGACAATGGGAATACGACTTTGTTTAAGTTGTTTGACCTCACGGTCCATGATTTCAGCGGGTTCCTCAACAAAGTGCAGTTTTTCGTCAACTCGAATTTCATCGAGTGGAATGATAAGTGTCTCATCAGACAGACACTTCTTCAGGTTTGAAACATGAAATGTGGGATGCACGCTGCTGAGTTCAGATGGCAGCTGCAATCGATAAGCCACTGGACCAATCCTTTCGAGGATCTCGAATGGTCCAATGTATCTGGGATTTAACTTCCCTCGTTTACCAAATCGGATTACGCCTTTCCAAGGCGATACTTTGAGTAGAACTCGATCCCCAACTTGGAACTCGAGTGGTTTGCGTCTCACGTCAGCATAACTTTTCTGACGATCACGCGCGGCCTTGAGTTTGTTTTGAATTTCAACGATTCTCTCGGTCGTCTCGTGAATGATTTCTGGACCTGTGAGTTGGCTATCCCCAACTTCTGTCCAACAGATAGGTGACCGGCACTTACGACCGTACAGTGCCTCGAAGGGTGCAGCTTTGATGCTGGTATGATAACTGTTGTTGTACGAGAACTCGCACAATGGTAGATGTTTTTCCCAGTTTACACCGAAGTCTACTACGCAGGCCCGTAGCATGTCTTCAAGTGTTTGAATGGTTCGTTCACTTTGACCGTCGGTTTGAGGATGGTATGCGGTACTCATATCAAGTCGAGTACCCAGAGATTTTTGAAGTGATTGCCAAAATTGTGAAGTGAAGCGACTATCTCTATCAGAGATAATTGAGATTGGAACACCGTGTTTGGTCACGATTTCCTTCAGGTAGATTCTGGTGAGGCGTTCCATTTTGTTGGATTCCTTGATTGCCAGGAAATGAGCAGACTTTGTGAGACGATCCACGATCACCCAAATGGTATCGCAACCGTTCGCTGACTTTGGTAGTTTGGTTATGAAGTCCATAGCAATTTGTTCCCATTTCCATTCAGGAAGACTGGGTTGTTGAAGTAAACCAGAAGGTTTTTGATATTCAATTTTGACTTTGGAGCAAGTAAGGCACTTGCTGACATAGGTGGCGATTTCAGCTTTCATGTTCGGCCACCAGTAGAAGTCCTTGACACCGTGGTACATTTTATCGGATCCCGGATGGATAGAATATTTGGACTTGTGAGCTTCATCCATCACCAAGTCTCGTAGGTTCCCACATTTAGGCAACCATATTCGGTTTGAGAAATACCTAATCCCGTTAGGTTTGACTTCGAATTGTTTATCCATGCCCCGCAAGGCTTCATCCTTGACGTTTTCGTGTTTTAAGGCTTCGAGTTGAGCAGTGAGAATTTGAATGTTTAAATTGTTGTGAATGGTCATACTAAGGGCTCGAACCCGAAGTGGTTTCACTCGCTCTTTTCGACTGAGGGCGTCAGCAACAACATTTGCTTTGCCTGGATGATATTTGAGTTCGCAGTCGTAATCGGTAAGTAACTCGACCCATCGACGTTGCCTCATGTTGAGATCCTTCTGATCGAATATGTGTTGAAGGCTTTTATGGTCGGTAAAGATTGTGCATCTGGTACCGTAAAGGTAATGTCTCCAGATTTTGAGGGCAAAAACGACAGCTCCTAGCTCGAGGTCGTGGGTGGTGTAATTCTTTTCATGAATCTTAAGCTGTCGGGAAGCATAGGCTATGACTTTGTCTCGTTGCATAAGCACACAACCGAGACCTTGATGTGAAGCATCGCAGTATACCACGAAGTCATCGGTGCCTTCGGGTAATGAGAGGATAGGAGCACTGCAAAGCTTTTGCTTTAAGAGTTGGAATGCCGACTCTTGTTTATCAGTCCAGTCAAACTTTTTGTCTTTCTGGGTCAAAGTCGTGAGTGGTTTGGCAATTTTGGAGAAATTTTCAATGAAGCGTCGATAGTATCCGGCCAGTCCCAAAAACTGCCGTACTTCGGTCGGAGTGGTTGGCGATTGCCAATCTTTGATAGCCTCGATTTTTGATGGGTCAACGTGAATCCCCTGCCTGTCAATCACGTGACCAAGGAATTGAACAGTTTCGATCCAGAACTCACACTTAGAGAACTTGGCATAGAGCTCCTCGTGTTTAAGTAGTTCAAGGATGGTTTTGAGGTGTTGCGCATGCTCTTCTTTGCTTCGTGAGTATATGAGGATGTCATCGATGAAGACAATGACAAACTTATCGAGGTAAGGTTTACACACCCGATTCATAAGGTCCATGAATACAGCCGGTGCATTGGTTAGGCCGAATGGCATCACTTGGAATTCGTAATGCCCGTAACGGGTTCTGAAAGCGGTTTTTGGAATATCAGCATCGCGGACACGCAATTGGTGGTAACCGGATCGGAGATCAATCTTTGAATAACAACTCGACCCTTGAAGTTGGTCGAACAAATCATCGATTCGAGGAAGTGGATACCGGTTCTTGACAGTTAACTTGTTCAACTCTCGATAGTCGATACACATTCGAAAAGAACCATCTTTCTTCTTAACAAATAGGACCGGAGCTCCCCAGGGTGAAGAACTCGGCCTGATAAACCCTCGTTCCAGGAGTTCCTGTAACTGGGTGGACAGCTCCTGAAGTTCGGATGGAGCTAAACGGTATGGTGCTCGGGCCACCGGCGCAGCACCTGGTACAAGATCGATTGAGAACTCAACCTGTCTTGGTGGTGGTAGACCAGGCAGTTCCTCAGGAAAGACTTCTGGAAAGTCTCGAACAATTGGAACATCCTCAAGTCGCTTCTCCTCCGACTTTTTCTCCATGATGTGCGCGAGGATTGCTGGATAACCCTTTCTCAGAAAATTCCGGGTTTTAAGACAAGAGATGATGTTAAGCCTCGTCCCTCCGGTCTCCCCCTGTATGACTAGGGTTCTACCGACAGTGAGAGGTATGCGAACAATTTTGTCGTAGCAGATGATTTCGGCGCGATGTTTGGATAACCAGTCCATGCCTATGATGACATCGAAACTTCCTATCTCAACAGGCATAAGATCTATGGAGAAGGTTTCGTCGGCTAGTTTTAAGGTGCAATTAGGTATCATACTATTGGTTTCTATCAATTTGCCGTTTGCTAGCTCTACTGTGTACTTAACGTCTAAAGCAACAGGTGTGATGTCAAGTAGAGGGCAAAATTCATCGGAAATAAAACTTCTATCGGCACCAGTATCAAATAGAATAGAAGCAGTTAAATTGTTGAGGAGGAACATACCCGTGACCACATTCGGGTCCAGACGGGCGTCCCCTGAGTTGATCACGAAAGCGGTACTTTTGGCGTTGTTGTTGTTGCGGTGGTTGTTGTTGTTGCCCTTATTCTTCAACTTTGGGCAAGAATCCCTGAAGTGTCCTGGGTTTCCACATTCATAGCAGGACTTAGGTTGTCGGGCATTTCTGTCAGAGGGGTTGTTGTTGGATTTGGGAGCTCGGCAATCCTTAGTCAGATGCCCGTACCTCCTGCAGTTGTTGCAAGGAGTACCGCACTGACCAAAATGGTGGTAGTTACACTTGGGACAATAAGGCCTGTCCCCGGTGTAGCTGCGGGTGGGTTCAGAGTTGGAGGTGTAGACTTGGATGGCGTTGTTTTTCTTGTTTGAGTTGTGGTGGTGTTCAGCGGATTTGCGTTTGTTGTTGTTGGAGGATGAGGTGTTGGAGGTCTCACGGCTGACAACTAGAGCCATGAGTTCGTGGGCCAATCGAATGGCACTCTCAGTGGTGGTTGGTTTGGATGAGGCGACGTTTCCCTGGATGTTCTCGGGGAGTCCACGAATGTATTTCTTAATGCCCTTACTTTCTGGTTCGACCAAACCCGGGCATAATAGGGCGAACTGCTGAAACTTGGTGGTATATTCAGCAACATCATTTCCCTGCACCTCCAGATGCCAGAATTCTTCCTCCAGCCTGTGCAATTCTTCTTCAGGACAGTACTTTTCTGTCAGTTTCTTCTTCAGTTCGACCCAAGGAAGTCGGTTTGCAATCTCGAGGCCTACAGAGTTTGCGTGGGTTTTCCACCACGTGAGTGCACCTTCCTGAAAGGTGTAAGCAGCGAATTTGACCTTGTTGTTCTCAGTGCAGTCGCAGAGACTGAAAACAGATTCCATGCGCTCAATCCAACGGATTAAGCCAATGGCACCTTCCGTGCCCTTGAAGTATAACGGTTTACAGCTAAGGAAGTCCTTATAGGAGCAGGGTTTGGGTGGTGGAATATTGGTTGCGGTGTCCTCACTACCAGGTGGTGTTCGGGTAGCCAAGGCTTCAGTCACACTGCGGGCAATTATCCCCGCGATCTCAGCTTCGCTAAGGGTAATTTGACGACGTGGAGGCATGATGCTGAGTAAGAAAGAACAAGGAAATGAAATAAGATACTAGTCCGAGTATGATGAACTAGTGGTGTGTTTGTCATTTCGAGACAAAACGTTTGAAAGAAAGAGGCCTATATTCATATAATATAATATAGCCTAAAGTTGTAATGAGGTCTATTCATGTATATATGTATATCACATAACAACCTATTGAGTGTCTAGCACAGACGTGTTTTGAGTCCCGTTTCTCTCGAGGTCAGAGTCAACTAATGCATTCCTGTTCAACATAACTCTTTCAGATTTCACATCATCTTTCTTTAATTGTACATAGTTGATCAGGCTATGTTAAATTAAAGTCGTATGATGTAATCCCTGAACTAGTCATAACTAATAAGGAATACTGCCTAACGGTCATAGTCTAGGCCCACTAAATGCAACCTAGTTCACTATAACCTTAGGCTCTGATACCAATCTGTGACACCCCCAAATTTGATGATTTGCGGAAGTTTGATTTGGGTGTCACTAATCAATATACAAAGCACATAAGATATAATGAACGACCACTATATGCGTCGTTTTAAACTTGTATAGATAAAGTAAATGTTTACATCAAAATATTGTTACATTAGCTCGATTCCTGAAATTGAGAGATTACATAGCATAATTACTTTTACAAAATATAATAATGCAATCAAATCTCTAGTTGTATGAATGCTGACTCGAGCTAATAGTTCCTGCTTGTGCAGCCAACCTACTGCTGGGTACCTGTGATAAATACTAAAATGGGTCAGCGAAAACGCTGGTGAGCTCACAGGTTTGTATGTCAATGTATAGTTGTAAGAACCGCAAGATTTATATTGAATTTAAAATGCAATTAAGCAAAATAAAAGTTATACTGTCCATGAGCACATAGTCTGAGCTTAACTTGATTTGTCAGGCCCACTTAAGGAAACCTAACTTGAAATGCCTCCTACGAGTGTCTAATCCACACTCGTCTTCCCAAATGCTAATACATCCGTTTGACCGGTTAGTGCGTGCTAACCCGGATGAGGATTGTCAATCCCATATGATATCATATACTAACATTCACGCTATAAAATACTAGAGACTATGCTTATGGAGGACTTTAAATTGATTAGCTTGAAACTCATGTAGTATTTGAAGTTTGGCACTTGCGTTCTACTTGTAAAACAAAATCGAGTAGTAATATCACACCCCTAGTTGTAAAGCAGTGAAAATGGGGCTATGAAACTCACCTGGTTCTTGAAGTGTTTAACTTAATCAACTTGAAGTAATTAGCTGTGAGTTGGTGTCCAAAGGCTTGAAACCTGAATGTGTCCACGACACTTAAATTGTCATTAATTGTATTGGTATCCCGAAAGACTACCATTTGAATTGTTTGTCTAACTTAATGTCCAAATTACCCCGATTTGGTTGATTGTATTGTTACAAGTTACTCCGACTTGTTTGATTTAAATTGATACAAGTTACAACGACTTGTTTGAATAAATTGATACAAGTTACAACGACTTGTTTGATTTTGAAGTATGTTTTGAAAACGCGTACGGCCCGTTGGTGACGGTTGTAACAATAGTTCAAAAGGTTATTATATTGTTGCTACAGTAACTTTGACTTCGAAAATTTTGAGTTTTGAAGATTCTGTTTTGTGCGACGTAGCCTGCGACGTAGGCTGCGACGTAGGCTGCGACGTAAGAGTTTTGCGACGTAAAGGGTTACGTCGCTAAGGTCAACAGTGCTAAGTCAATAGCGACGTAGGGTGCTACGTCGCTTATGCGACGTAGGTTCGTTTTTGCGACGTTAAGGTCTGCGTCGCTATGTGCAACGTTCGCAAGTCAATGCGACGTAATAGGCTGCGTCGCTATGTGCAACGTTCGCAAGTCAATGCGACGTAATAGGCTGCGTCGCTGTATGCGACGTTGGGGATATAATGCGACGTAGGTCGCTACGTCGCATCTGCTCCAGACCAAATGCGACGTACGGGGTCTGATCGGAGTTTCAACTCCAAAAACGCGTTTTCCGGCCATCGGTCGGCATAATATTTTTACCCAACCCATTTTAGGACATTACAAGGTTATACAAACAACTAGCAAGTTATAAATCTTAAAAACGAGAGTTTTCGGAGTTGTGTCGGAAACTTACAAATCGCCGAAATGAAATTCCGGAAAGATAGAAGTGTAGATCGTCGCGAGGTGGTCGTTTATTGTAAAGGGGCTTGAAGATCCGAGGTCGTTTGAGGTGTTTATTTTGCGATTTTGATGATTTTTGGTTTGGGGTTTGTTTGAGAGAAATAAGAGAGGAGAGAGATAGAGAAAAAGAGAAATGAAAGTAGATGGGGTGGGAGTGGGAGGTTAAACCCCCATTTTCGCCCCGCGTTTCCGTTCCGTGCGGTGTTCGTTTGCTCCGTTGTTTAAACGTTAAATAATTATTTTAAATATTAATTGGTACATTTTTAAAATACAAATTATTACGCTATATTTTATTTAAATATTTTACTAATCACTTTATATTTGAATTATAAAAAGGTAAGTTAATGTGTTTGCGCGTTTTACATTTTAAATTGTGTAACTTACTGATTGTACGATGCGAATGAATACGAAATATTATAATAATGATATTTTTGACATAAAAGCGTTATTTAATAAAGTTGGTCACCAACGTCCGTATTTATTGTATCGAAATTCATTCGATTTGAAACTCGTACGATTTAAACAAATCGCATAATTGTAGATATATATTCAACAATATATATAATAATTGATACATTAATTAGCCTAACAAAGAACTAATTACATGTATTAAAACTTGATTAGGCATTAAATTCTAGTCCTAAATTGACGGTTGTCACATTATCAACCAAAATCGGGGTATTTTGGACATAAAGTTAGACTTTTACACATTGGTGTTATAAACTTCAACGTATTACATATCAAAAATCACTGATTTTGGAAACAACTTTACAAAACATAAATTGTTTTATTACTTTATGCTTTCAACTAACCTTCCTATGAACTCACCAGCTTTATAGCTGACCTGTTTTAGCATGTGTTCTCAGGTTGCCCAGCAGGATTAGGATTGCTTCAAGGCTTAATTAGCCCGAGTCGCATATTTTCAAACCATTAGGACTACTCTGCATCTACTTTAGCATTTTCAAATTTTGTACTTGGAAATCACTGTTAAACTTATAACGTTGTAAACGTTCTATTTTGGAAATGTATAATTATTTTCAAACGTCTCATTTAGAGTCGTTCATTATGTATCTTATGCTGTGATATTTGATTTAGTGACACCCGACCCGACAGCTTCCGCAAACCGAAATTTGAGGGTGTTACAGGATTGGTATCAGAGCCTAAGGTTATAGTGAACTAGGTTGCATTTAGTGGGCCTAGACTATGACTGTTAGGCGGTATTCCTTATTAGGTATGACTGGTTCAGGAATTACATCATACGAGTTTAATTTAACATAGCGTAGCTAACTATGTACAATTAAATAAAGATGATGTAAGATCTGAAAGGGGTTATACTGAAACAGGAATGCGTAGTTGACTCTGATTGTTTTGTGCTAGACATCCTAGGCTATTATATGTACTGTAGGTATATATTAATAGGCCTTACATGTATATTACTTCTACGTATCAAATATATACTAGGTATATACAATTAAATTCCGCTGTACTATCATCTACGTGTGAAGAGGCACATCGCCGTCTTCCTCACTATCACGACTCGACACTTTCTCTTTATGTACGCATAGGAGAATATCACAGTTATCACTGAACCTCGGGAAGGAGGTACAAACGTATTCAATGGAAATGGAAACCCACACATGCTAAACGTCCACGAAATTTAAAACAAACAAATGAGTTTATCATCTTGATCATACTGGTCACCATTGGATTAGCAATGACTAAGTCCACGAAAATTATAAAAATCACAATTTGATCATTTGGATCAATCAACTCAATACCTCAGTGCCTTGGCACTTACATTCTAGCCTTTGTGCTACATTTGAGAAATCACATAACTTCAAACACATTTTCGCCTTGGGGCTACAAATCAAACAATACATGGCACGTAGTGCTACGATTTCAAGGTATGTTGATACCACAACTTGAGCACGTTAGTGCAACCTTCACAGTACGTCGATACTACAATCATGGCATGTTGATGCCACACTCATAGTACATGGGTACTACAATTTCAATGCCGCGGGCACTTCATTACAGCACGTGGTGCTGCGTTTCATGGTACTTTGGTACTACAATTACAAAACATTAGTATTTCAATTACTGTGCTGATAGCACTGCATTATAGCATTAGGTGCTACTTCAATTATGCATGTAGACTTGTTATAGTTGCATGTACGACTTACGTATATACATATACACTTACTTAACTGGGCATGAGGTGCCACACCTGACTTTTATTATGTACGTATACTTGTATAGTTACGTACACCATATATGTGTATACGACCAATTAAGCATGTAATGCTTTAATCAATAAATACACAATGATGTCACCACACACATGGGTTGTGTTGGTGGACCCTGCTTCAACACCACCGAGGACACTGTAGTTGTCACATACACAGGCATGAATGGCCGTACGATATTCTAGTACTACGATATAGTCCATTGGACTACTCACAACAACATAGTCTTGGATTGACTACATACAAAACACAACTCGGTCATGGTACGACCGCACCTAGAAACTACAACTCAACTGGTCACAACACTCGAAAAACCTGAAATTCATGATAACTTAACTAAAGAAAACTAGACAACGGTTACTTAAACTGTTGTACCAACAATACAAAAGGGCAGAGATACGTCTGCCACCTACAATATCAAAAACTTCAACGTCAAGGATCGTAGGATCCCGTGTATCATAAATTCCAACTCAAGTCAGCTACTTATGTCGTTATAATAATCATCATCTTTGATTAAAGATCTCACACTTTGTCATTTCATTCTTGTTCAAGAATCATGCCTCCTAAACGACCAACTTTCACTCGAGCTGAGCAAGATCAAATCATTAATCAAGCAGTGACTGCGACCCTAGCTACTCAGAACCAAGTAAAGCCTTGCACTTTTAGGGATTTCCTGAGGTGCGAACCCCCAAACTTCGTCGGGACTGAAGGAGCTGTCGGATTAATTCGATGGTTCGAGAGAATGGAATCTATTTTCCACATGTGCAACTGCCCCGATGACTGCAAAGTCTTGTACGCCACATATACCCTCCAGGATGATGCCTCTACCTGGTGGAATTTTCACGCCCGAACTGTAGGAATCGACACTGCTCACGAACTTTCGTGGGAAGACCTGAAACAAATCATGAAGGACAAGTATTGCCCCGTCGAAGTACTTCACAAACTCGAGGACGAACTTTGGTTTCTCACCGTAAAAGACAACGACATCGAAACATATACCAATCATTTCCAACAACTAGCATCCCTTTGTCCAAACATAGTAAACCCTGAAAACAAACGAATCGGGAGGTACATTGGTGGACTCCCGTTGCTAATTGAGGGAATGGTCACCACCTCTAAACCCACTACTATTGAAGAGGCTATTCGCATAGCCCACAGACTCATGGCACAGGTGGTTCGACGCGGGCCACCTGCAACGGAAAACAATCAAGAAAAAGGGAATGGAAGTTCCAGCTCTAGCCAAAATCCAACGAATCAACCTGAACCCTTGAGGTCCTACGCTGCTGAACCCAACGACCGACAAGGCTATGCGGGTAACAAACCATTTTGTCACGGCTGCAAACGTCATCATGACGGAATTTGCGGATTACCCTGCGAAAGATGCCAACGATATGGACATGTAATCCGGGACTGCAGAGTTCCCGCCAATCCCGACTCTCGAAGGATATGCTTCAAATGTAAGGAACCTGGTCATTACAAGAAGGACTGCCCAAAAAGACGCAAAATTCACCTTATCGACTCCGAGTAAATCAAATAAATCTCCAACAATAACGTAAGTACAATCTCTCCTCGAAAACATGGCTCTTCAATTATAGGTCCGTCCAACACGTACTTATTATCCCCGATATCATTTTATTGACTTAATGTCGATTACATCATAGGGCTAGTGACCTAGACCCAAGTAAAACTTAAAAGTTTTCTTTCAGCAGACTAACCGACTGAACATTCACCAACTACTTAGTCCTGATAGGACTATTCACTAAACGGTCACTATGTGACAAATATCTAGTCCCGAATGGACTACGACGTAAACGGTTATCTAGCAATCACAAAATAATCATACATTCGACAAACAATATGGTCAGAATATGACTACAACGATAAACCGCGACTCAGTCAGGGATTGACTGCCATTCAACTCCATTATAAGGCATGATATGTCTGCAATCTTTTCGACAAATACCTCGTACGTGCATTGCTCCCCAGACCACGCGCGACCCCGACCTCATTTTAAATTTCGGGACGAAATTTTCTTAACAGGGGGAGAATGTAACACCTGGTCAAAAAGTCAACTTGCGCGTCTAATTTAAACTTTTTATAATTGTATTATTATATACAATTATAACTCAGCGAGCGAAAACTTTACATTTTATATAATGAATAGTGATTATGTAATAATCACAAATAAAACCATTTGAAGTCACATTAGATTTTAAATTGAATAAAACTATTTTTAATTTAATTAATTACTAATCGAAAGAACGGAAATATAAATCTAAAAATATTAAATTTATATATATTATTCGGGTACAAAATACGGGTATTTTACACTGCAAAATAGGAACGAAGTGGGGGAAAACTCCTCCCCACCCCTTTGGATCAGCCACCCAACCCCCCAAACCCCTCCCATTTCATTTCATTTCTTTCTATCTCATTTTCTTTTCACACACAAACACTCTCCACCCAATTACCACAAATTTTCGGAACTACAAATCGACACACGAAATTTACATTTTTCGGAATCACCAACAAGAGAGGAGCAACATTAACAAAGGCCACACCTTCGTTTTCTTCCTCGTTTGGCCTCGATTCGCAATTGTAAGAAATTTCTAAATCTTTAGATCTAATCATTTTGGTGTAATGTTTGGGTGTAATAATGCTTACACAACTTAGTTATAACCTAAACAACAAAGAAAACATGATTTTACAGCTTGAAAATACGTTAGATTTGCGATTTTGATCGGAAAAACGCGACAGCCGCGAGTTTCTGGGCTGGTGTTCATCCATGCGACACAACGCTTGTGTCGCATGTTGTGTCGCATAATTCCATTTGTGTCGTATCTTATGTCGCATAAACTACCCATGCGACACAACGCTTGTGTCGTACTCTATGTCGCACCTTGTGCCGTATTTCCATACGACACAACCCTTATGTCGCTATTGATTTAGCATCACAAGCTTTTGCGACACAACCACTGTGTCGCAGAGCTCTTATGTCGCACTCCATGTGACACAACCCTTGTGTCGCATGACACGTTTTTGTGTCGCATGTTATGTCGCAGAAAACAGAAAGTTTAAAAACTCACATTTCCACTAAGTGTCGAGACCCTAAATTTTATCACTTGATTTCACCCAATTTCAAGTCCAGATGCGTTTTTCCTTAAAGCAATATAGTAGAAATAAAAATTTTCCAAGCTGACCTGGCAGCTCGACCCCAGCCAGGGGCTCTGCCCCTTGGACCCCGCTAACCAGGGGCGCTGCCCCCGGACCCCCGTACACCATTCCCAGACTTCAACAACAAATGCATACATGAACAACTCGCTTAGACAAACTGATTTGTCTCATACTTATATAACCTCACGTGTTTAGGACACTAGAAGGTTACCATTCGGACGTCGTGCGTATCATCGTATCGCTAACAACTCACATGTGAGTTTCATAGCCCCACTCTTTCAACTGTTTTACTGTTTTTGGGGTGAAACACATGCACAACAACTGTTTTCGAATTATATTAATAATCTTTTATAATTCACAATCAATTATATTACTGTATGTAATACAAATGTGTAATACTTAGGAATTACACCCAACACGTCGTTTTGGAACAATATCAAGACCTAATCTAGATAGGTCACAATCGTACACTATCAGATTGTTGGAAAACAATTACCTAGACATAACTTGATATAGTTAGTACTATTCATTGGCCATATTGTCGCGGGACAATATTATCCAATACATTAGAACTAGTTAGTTCTACCTACACTAGATGATATAGATACAATTACAGGATTAGTTGCTCTTTTAGGAACTAATATTTTCAATACAATTCAGGAACCTCAATATACTTGCTAGGCTTTAGGCTAGAAGTATACGATAACATAATATGTTAGTATAGATTCTTCATACTAATACAATTCAACTAGGTAATGAGCATTCATACCTAGGACCAACGTACTACTTAATATCTAAATATTTGCTTATACGTATTTAGATAAAATCAATTATTTTCATGCGTGTCATGATTGTTACTTACGTTGCTCATTCGACAAACATATATATATATTTATATATATATATATATATATATATATATATATATATATCTACATGTTTAGATATTATCATTAGCACTTGGTGCTAACTTCAATAGTATTTATGTATATTAGTATACATAAAATCATACACACATTCAAGCCTGACGCGTCGTTGTACGGTCGGCTTTTATTTGCAATAGCTAGTATGTCGTTGTACTGCTGGCTCTACATTTCAACTATGCTCTCGAGCACTTCATAAACGATGCCGCGGTATTGCAGCGGGCACAAAACGATACCACGGTAAAGTGGGTACAAAACGATGCCACGGTATTGCAGTGGGCACAACTTCAATCAAACAAGTCGTTGTAACTTGTATAACTTCAATCAAACAAGTCGTTGTAACTTGTATAAATTCAATCAAACAAGTCGTTGTAACTTGTATCAATTTAAGACAAACAAGTCTAAGTAACTTGTAACAGTGCAATCAACCAAAATCGGGGTATTTTGGACATAAAGTTAGACTTTTACACATTGGTGTTATAAACTTCAACGTATTACATATCAAAAATCACTGATTTTGGAAACAACTTTACAAAACATAAATTGTTTTATTACTTTATGCTTTCAACTAACCTTCCTATGAACTCACCAGCTTTATAGCTGACCTGTTTTAGCATGTGTTCTTAGGTTGCCCAGCAGGATTAGGATTGCTTCAAGGCTTAATTAGCCCGAGTCGCATATTTTCAAACCATTAGGACTACTCTGCATCTACTTTAGCATTTTCAAATTTTGTACTTGGAAATCACTGTTAAACTTATAACGTTGTAAACGTTCTATTTTGGAAATGTATAATTATTTTCAAACGTCTCATTTAGAGTCGTTCATTATGTATCTTATGCTGTGATATTTGATTTAGTGACACCCGACCCGACAGCTTCCGCAAACCGAAATTTGAGGGTGTTACAGTGTGTCAGTCATGGTGGTCGTAAAATTGGGGAAATGAATGAATCAAATTTTGGGGGAATTGAATATTTGATTGAATTGAATTGAATGAAATTGGGGATGGGGGCAAATTGGGAGATGGTCAAAACTCAAAATTTAAAATGGGAAGACTTTTTATTTTTATTAGTATTTTTTTAGTTTTTATTACTATTATGGTATAAAAAGGAAAAGAGTGTGCTAAATCGAATGGTATGATGTTAAGAACATGATGCAGGGGACATGATATGTGAAGCAAACTCAATGTAGTCGATCGAGACATCTTAGCTTTTAAAATGGAGGGATGATATTTAGTTATTCAGGTTAACTTTGGAGTGTTTGTTATAAAGTTAAGCCTCGATTATTGGAAAAGTAAACTTTAAGTATGAAGGCTTCGTTCAACATCATTCACATTCACTATCAAAGATTTATCCATGTTTATACAATCACTTACAAGAAATCGAATAAAGTTGGTCATCCTTCATCCACTTTCCACAATATCGTTGCGTAATGTACTCCATTTCATTTCTATGCAATCTCAAAGGTATAGTGGATGAGACTTCTTGAGCAACAAAAAGACATTGGAAAAACGTATGAAATGATAAATATTAGAAAAATGTAAAAGTAGTGTCTTTGAGAGAAAGGGAAATGAATTTTATCATTTATATATGATTGATGTAAGAAAATATCTATTAAGTATACATTTATAGACTATTGAATGTAAAACATAGCCCTATCTCCTCGAGGTGACCGAATTTGATAATCATGTAGTTGAATCAAAGAGTAGATATCTCGGATTTAAACTGATCTGATGGTGCCATCATTACTTGTCAAGTCAGATTGATTTCTCAATAGAGTGTTACCCGCTTTGAGTTTGTGTGGAGATGGACTTCAAACCTTAAACCAAGTCCTTGTTGATTCTGTTGGAATTTACACATATTAAACAAGTAATAATCATGAGTAAACACAGCGAAAAATCGGATCATGTATAATGAACAATAAATTAACATAATTACAACGAAAACATCTTGCGTACCTTTTCTTGTTGTGGATTAAGTGAGGTTCGAATTCGAGACGCGAACGAACCTATAGAGGTTTTAAAATCTCTATGGTATCACACACAACACGTTGTTACTCACCACCCGAATACTAGTTCAATTCAATTAACCAATTAATTCTCCCATTTTTTTCCTTGCTTGCACCTTTTTTTACGTTAAAAAAACCAACACCCCTTTGGGGTTTTTTTTACTTCGGACGAACAAAACAGAGAGAGCGACCGGATAGGAGGCCAAGGGTTTGGGTTATCTTTTATTTATATATAATTAAAAGAGGATACCATTAAGGAATTTGAACCCTTGATTAAACTCTCTAATTAAAGATCAATGGTGTAGATTAATTATAAATAATTACACTTAACACCCCTCCTAAATATTTGTTAAACTTTTAAATTTAAATTTAAATTAAAATAAATTAATAACCCCTCCCGTCAAACTTTAAAATTAGAATTAGAATAAATTAATAAAATTTTAATACGGACTAATATACTATCAAATCCCTACCTCTCAAACAAACATTCCACGGCCGAGACTTTCGAACAAATCCACCGCCGCCATCCAACCTCCAGCCGCCGCCATCAAACCTCCAGCAGCCGCCACCGAACAGATTATTTTGCTTTCTGTTATTTTTTATTCTTGATTCGGCTTTTTTTTTAAGGTTTAGACAAATACATATACATTTAATCTATATATCTAACAATTATGTTTTGTTTTTAACAGGAAGAACAAACGTATTCTTAAGGGTCGGGAGAGTGGAAAGAAGAAATTGTTAGTATTCTATTACAATTTCATTATCTGTTTGTGGGCTATTAAATGTTAAATTGATATAATTGTTAATATGAATTCATTGTAGGTGAGGGATGTTTATACGGATTAGCTTATATCTTTTTAGTGTTGACATATGATGATGAATTTGTTGAAAAAACATAACGACTCAATGCCCCCTCAGTTAAGAAAGGAGGTATAACCCTTTGATCAAACTTTACTATTTAATGCACACACAAAAAAGAAAAAATAAATAAAAAGAAACTATTCCTCACATCCCTTATAAATAAGCTGCAAGTCTTTTCTTGAATATGAGTTGGAATTGCAATCTCTTTTTGGCTATCAGTTCTTCATCTTTATTCTTTTGAGTAAGATTGGAACCTAGAAAAATGCAGCCATGATGTATATGTATCATCTATGATGGGATATAATTTGTATGCTTTAATCGGAGATGATAGTTTGATTATTAATTAATAATTATAAAACTTGTCTCTTGCTGTCAAGTCATTTTCATTCATTTTGGCAGGTTAAAAAAGAGATTAAGATTATCGAGAAGTGGATGAATGATATCTTTCAACATCATTCACCTCCCAAAGATGATGACTCTGTGATCTGGTCAAGTGACATTAAATATAACGTGTATAATAGGAAAGTTTTTCAGAGGTTTGTTACAGTGGATCATAAACGACTTAAAGGTTGATCAATTATGTTGGACCAAAAACTTTTTAAAGAACGTTTAGATAGAAAGCGTATACCTTTTGAAACGTTGTCAATTTGTATCCATTTTTATTAAAATCTGTGTACCGTATGGATGTTGCTATCTTAGGTAGACACTCATTATAGATACTGGTACTTATAAAATTAACCTGAATGTAACAACTTATGTTTTGCTTTAGGGAATGACCAATAGTTTGTGCTTATTGTTGATGTTGTTCTAAACCTTCTAGAAAGTGATGGCATAATTGCTTTATAAAAAGAGTATAAATCAATTGTCTCTGTTTTTTGCAATTTCTGCTTGTGCGACAATAGTTCATAGTTTTGCCTTACACGGCCCGTTTTGACAACTACAGTTGGTGTAACATTACCTAAGCATCGGGTGAATCCACTTCTCGATACTAAGTGGTAAGACTTAGTATTAAAGGGATTCAAGTTCGAATCCAACAACCTACCTGGGAGGTGAATTCCTCAGGTGATGTGGTTGGGGTGTATTGGGCTGCAGACCTGACATTGCTCCTCAGGCCCAACTGTGGACCGCGTGAGCCCAGTGGGCTCAGGGGGAGGATGTTACAAAAAAGTACTTATAACGCCCCAATTAACTTTCAGTACAATATTATACTACCTTTTGATCTATTGTCTGGAACCTAAATACCAATTGCAAGAAAATTATTTTATTTTACCGTCGTCTAAGATTATTTAAAACAATTAATATTTTACTAGTCACATTATCTCCTGAGACTTATTTACCTATTTATTTCACAATCAAACATATTCAAACAATTAAATGTACGTATTTAAATTTAAATAAATACCTGATTCTACTGGGCCCAATTACAGGGTGTTACAAATCTTCCCTCCTTAAAAGATTTCGTCCCCGAAATCTAACTAGACTCGAACAAACTAGGATAACGAGCCCTCATACTCAATTCGGTCTCCCAAGTAAAATTTTCTCCCAAACTATGTTTCCATTTCACTAGAACCATAGGTATCTCCTTCTTGCGTAACTTAGTCACCTTTCTATCAACTAACTCAATGGGCTCTTCTACTAATTTCTGACCTTGGTCCACTCTAAGATCTTGTAACGGAAGGATTTGGGTTGGATCCTCCACATTACATTTCCGCAAATAACAAATATTAAAAGTGTCGTGAATACCACTTAATTCAGAAGGAAGATCTAAGGCAACGGTTTGGTCATTTACTACTTGACGGATTTTGAATGGACCTATGAATCTCGGAGCCAATTTTCCACGTTTACCAAAACGAATCACACCTTTCCAAGGTGACACTTTTAAATAAACCAATTCTCCTTCAACAAAATTAACTGGTCGACGACGCGGATCAGCATACTGCTTCTGTCTATCTCTAGCGGCTTTCAATTTCTCACGAGCTATAGCAACTTTATCAGCCGTAATCTGGACAATATCGGGACCCGCAAACTGTTTTTCTCCCGCCTCTAACCAACAAGTCGGCGTTCGACAACGACGTCCATAAAGCATTTCATATGGCGGCATACCAATACTCGAATGATATGAATTATTATACGCAAATTCCACCAAAGGTAAGTGAGAGTCCCACGAACCCCCATACTCCAATATACACGCCCTCAACATATCCTCGAGAGTCTGAATAGTTCTTTCTGACTGTCCATCTGTCTGAGGATGATATGCAGTACTAAGATTAACTCGAGTACCTAACTCTTTCTGAAGATTATGCCAAAAGCCTGACACAAACCTGGAATCTCGATC
The DNA here is from genome assembly GCA_949592205.1 of Helichrysum umbraculigerum. Taxonomy (NCBI): domain Eukaryota; kingdom Viridiplantae; phylum Streptophyta; class Magnoliopsida; order Asterales; family Asteraceae; genus Helichrysum; species Helichrysum umbraculigerum. Next base: position 12,531,528 of record CATIUR010000002.1, on the reverse strand, counting down.
TGACACAATAGATAATGGAATCCCGTGCCTCGATACAATCTCATTAATATACAATTGAGCCAAACGGGTCAAAGAAGCAGTTTCACTGGTCGCAAGAAAATGGGCGCTTTTAGTTAAACGATCAACAACAACCCAAATCATATCGTTGCTTTTCTGCGTACGTGGTAATTTGGTGACAAAATCCATAGTGATGTGTTCCCATTTCCACTCGGGTATCTCCAATTGTTTCAACGAACCATAAGGCTTTTGATGCTCAGCTTTTACTTGGGAACAAATATGACATGATTCCACGAATCTTGCTACATCCGTTTTCATTGTTGGCCACCAATAAAGAGGTTTCAAATCGTTATACATTTTCGTGCTACCGGGATGAATAGATAATCTCGATTTATGAACCTCCGTCAAAATCAACTCACGAAGTCCATCAATTAACGGAACCCAAACCCGAGACTGAAAAGTTTTCAACCCACGTGAATCATCAACTAACAAATCTTTTCGTTTCAACATGATCTCAGATTTCAGATTTACATCCAATAAAGCTTCAATCTGTGCGACTCTTAGCTGAGAAATCAAATCAGAGGACACCTCCAATCGCATGAAACAAACCTTGTCACTAGAAATATTTCGACTCAACGCATCCGCAACAACATTAGCTTTACCCGGGTGATAACGGATGTCGCAATCATAATCTTTAATCAATTCTAACCACCGCCTTTGACGCATATTCAATTCTTTTTGCGAAAACATGTACTGAAGGCTTTTATGATCCGTGTAAATTACACATTTCGTACCATACAAATAATGTCTCCAAATCTTCAAGGCAAAAATCACAGCCGCAAGCTCCAAATCATGTGTTGGGTAATTCTTTTCATGTGGTTTAAGCTGTCTAGAAGCATACGCAATTACGCGATCTCTTTGCATTAAAACACCACCTAATCCGGTATGCGATGCATCACAATAGACAATGAAATCATCCGACCCATCAGGTAACGCCAAAACAGGGGCTTGACACAATAATTGCTTTAATGTCTGAAAAGCTGCCTCTTGTAGTTCGGTCCACTGAAATTTCACATCCTTCCGAGTTAACTTAGTCAATGAGCTCGCAATCTTGGAAAAATCTTTAATAAACTTTCTGTAGTATCCTGCTAATCCAAGAAAACTTTTAATTTCTGAAGGAGACTTAGGTGCATTCCAATTCATAACAGCTTTCACTTTAGATGGATCCACTCTAACCCCGTCTTTGCAAATGATATGTCCCAAAAACTGCACCTCACGTAACCAAAACTCACATTTCGAAAACTTTGCATAAAGATGCTCTCTTTTCAATGTTTCAAGTACCAATCTCAGATGCATTTCATGATCCGCTTCAGACTTAGAATAAATCAAAATATCGTCGATAAACACAATCACAAACTGGTCAAGATAGGGACGACACACCCGATTCATTAAATCCATAAAGATTGCAGGAGCATTCGTTAACCCGAACGGCATAACCAAAAACTCATAGTGACCATACCTCGTGCGAAAAGCGGTTTTAGGAATATCTTCCTCACGAACTCGGACTTGATGATATCCCGATCTCAAATCAATTTTCGAAAAATATGAGGATCCTTGTAATTGATCAAACAATTCATCAATTCTGGGCAACGGGTATTTGTTCTTCACCGTTCTCTTATTTAATTCCCTATAATCGATGCACATACGGAGAGTACCATCTTTCTTCTTCACAAACAATACGGGAGCACCCCACGGCAATGAACTCGGCCTAATAAATCCCTTATCTAACAATTCCTGAATTTGCCCCATCATTTCACGGATTTCGGAAGGAGCTAATCTATAAGGAGCCCTTGCTACAGGAGACGAACCAGGAATTAAGTCAATTTGGTATTCTACATCTCTTACAGGGGGAAGGCCAGGCAATTCATCCGGGAACACGTCCGAATATTCAGAAACCACCCGAATATCGGAGATGGATTTCTTTTCTACTTTGACATCTACCACATAGGCCACAAATGATTCACAACCCTTAACTAAAGACTTCCTAGCCTTCATCATGGATATTACCGAAATACTACCCTTTGCACGTTCCCCACGCGCCACAACATATGATAGATTGGAAACTGGGATTTTTATTAACTTCTTATGACAAGAGATGTCGGCTTTGTTTTGACTCAGCCAGTCCATACCAAGAACCACATCAAAACTAGGGATTTGCATCAATAGGAAAGACACTGGAAATTCATGATCCTCTATTAATATACTAGCTCCGGCTACCGATGTGGTAACAGGAACTGTCTTACCATCAGCTACCTCAACTTCTAAGGGATTAGAAATCACAGAGGGCATCAATTTCAGTTTATCACAAAATTGCACAGATATAAACGAGCAATTCGCTCCAGAATCAAATAATACACGGGCTGGTACAGAGTTAACAAGGAAAGTACCAGTAATCACGTCATCAGTAAGCACAGCATCATCCACGGTCATTCGGAAAGCTCGACCCGTAGCAGCTGGTGGAATCTTCCTTTTCTGGCCAGAAGATGAGGAACCTCTAGCCGCCCCCGTACCATGCTTCCTTGCATCAGGACAATCACCCGCTCGATGTCCCTCTTTGTGACACGTCCAACACACATTATTTGGATAAGTACAATCAATCGCATTATGACCCAACACCCCACATTTCATACACCTTGACGTCCTAATAGAACAAGGCCCGGTATGCTTTGATCGACATCTTGCACAATAGGAATTATCCATCGGAACACCACCATAACTAGTTTTCTTGTTTGATTGAGAAGGTTGCCATCTTTGTTTTCCTTTACCGGAAGAATCACTCTTCGGTTTCAGTGCATATTTTTCTTTATTTTGCAACCTCCTAGCCATAACATCACTATCCACGGATCGTGCCCACTCAAAAGCCTGAGAAATACTATTAGCCATTCTCACAGTGGTACGATAATCTGGTGGTAAGGTTTTCACAAAGTGGCTAATTTTGTTTCTTTCAGTCGGGACCCACTGTTGCACAAATCTTAATTTCTCAGAAAATTGTCGGATAAGCTCATCAATTGACATCTCATCAGTCTTTCGTAAATCCATAAATTCCTGTCTGACACGATCAAGATTATATTCCGAACAGAACTGTTTGCATACCTCGGCATGAAAATCCTGCCATTTAATAGAACTCCTTTGTTGTGGAGTGAAATGAGCAGTTATCGAATCCCACCACGACATAGCTTCACCTTTCAACAATTGTACAGTATAGGGAACTTTGTCTTCCTCATCACAATGACAAACCTCTAACTTTCTTTCCACATCTCGCAACCAGTCCAAAGTAACCGTAGGATCAGGACTTCCAGAGTAAGAGGATGGTTTACTAGACATGAAGGTTTTAAGAGAACATCCTTTCTTCGGAACCTGAAATGGTGGAAATAACTGTGCCTGATAACCAGTCGATCCAAAAGAAGGAAACGGTATTGATGTCTGAAAATCATAACCCTGTTGATGTTGTTGTGAAACATGAGGAAAAGTAACCGGAATCCGAGTAGAAGCAGTAATAGGAGGAGTAGTAGTAGCAACATGCGAATAAGTAGGGATGGATCGTTGAGATGACCCTGCACGTTCCCTCTCAAGTTCTACTACACGATTCTCTAATCTTAATATATACTCTTGACTAGTTTCAACTTCAGTATTTACCGGATTCGAAGTACCATTATGATCCACGTCTTCTGGAGCGGAGTGAACAGTCGAGACATTATAGAGAGTACGGGGTGGTTGCTCATTTTCTGCCATCTGTCATAAAAACCACATCTCAACACTTGTTAATTGTTAGTACTAACATACTAACACATTTCACACTATAGCTAATCCCACAACCCGGAATGTTTGACAACTCGACATTAGATTTGGGATTAAACACTTTGAGTTGTTCAATTCGCCCAAATCTAAGCTCTGATACCAACTTATAACGCCCCAATTAACTTTCAGTACAATATTATACTACCTTTTGATCTATTGTATGGAACCTAAATACCAATTGCAAGAAAATTATTTTATTTTACCGTCGTCTAAGATTATTTAAAACAATTAATATTTTACTAGTCACATTATCTCCTGAGACTTATTTACCTATTTATTTCACAATCAAACATATTCAAACAATTAAATGTACGTATTTAAATTTAAATAAATACCTGATTCTACTGGGCCCAATTACAGGGTGTTACATCTTATGATTGAATTTTCATATTTTTTGCAATTATTAACTGACAGCTGACACACTATTTACATGTAGAAAACATAAATTATACAGACATAAAAGATTTTCGGGTCAGGCACTCGGGACAGCAAGACCTGTTTTGACTTTTGCCACCTCTATTTCTCATTCAAGTGTTACTTGATAACAGGTAAGTCATAGCTGTCTTCTTTAATATTCGTCTATCATGAGTTCTGGTATTGCGATTTTTTGGTATACAGAGAGTTATACCTTTCTAATTATTTATTAATTCTACTACTTAAATTTTACCCTAATTTTTAATAAATTGTCATTTCCTATGTCTATGGAAATGATAGTTTAAACTTCTTATAAACAATACCAATATTATAAGCCCAAGTATTGTGAAAGTTTTGTAATTAGTATACCTCTGTTCTTTTTTCTTTTAGCCTTTGTTTGGCAAGCTGCTGTAAGTTTTCGATAAGATTTTAACACTATCCTAGAAAATTCATTATCATTATTTATTCGAGAAAAATTATAACAATTGATAAGATCAAATAAGTATGACAGTATGAACCTTCAATTCAAACATTGAAATTTCGAATAGCCGCGAGAAATCAGGCTCGTCCTATTTCCCAATTTTAATCCTTTTTCCGGCGAAATACCCTATTAGATTAGGGTCCCTTACAATATCTAATTGTGGGTATGAAAGTTATTTGTGGTAATCAAAGACTCTTATTACAAATTTCAACTTCATTTGAATTTCTGAACATTTTTTTTCTATTTTTAGAATTCATTTCTTGGTGTCAAAATAGGATATGTGATATAAAAATGGAGGATCTATTATCTTTTCTCGTTTTTCTTTTTCAAAAAATGATCTTGGAGGTTGTGTAATGCTTACTCTCAAACTTTTCGTTTACACAGTAGTAATATTCTTTGTTTCTCTCTTCATCTTTGGATTCCTATCCAATGATCCAGGACGTAATCCTGGACGTGAAGAATAAAATAAAAATTTTGTTTTTCTTGCTTGATTTTACAATTTTCTTAAGATTTTATTTTAGCTATTCCACACATTTAACTAGGAAAAAAAGAAATAAGGGGTTTGCAAAATTTTAAAGAAAAAAATAAAAAGTCATCAACGGAAACGGAAAGAGAGGGATTCGAACCCTCGGTACGAATAACTCGTACAACGGATTAGCAATCCGCCGCTTTCGTCCACTCAGCCATCTCTCCCAATCGAAAAAGATAATTATTATGTTACAGTACACATCAAGTAAGGATTAAAGAAAGTATTTCTTTCACATTCTTTATCGTTATTATATAATTAGCAATTCCATTTAGATGCTCGAAAGATCCAAATAGAAAGATAAATAAAGAAGACCTTATTGCTTTTATTTTGTTCGAAGTGCCTTTTGGGCCTGGCCCGGTCAATACCCAGCCGGGCCTTTTTTTCTTCCAACGAATTCCCTTTATTTATAGGCAACATACTCTAAATAGCCAATTTTGTATCTGTGTAACAATTTCCGTTCTGGGGTTTACATATACTTATCATTTTTGTTATAATGGAAATTGAGATTGAGAAGGATTTTTGATTCAAAAGAATCAATCAATTAAGTATGTATCAATTTGTATTTTCTTATGTCATTAGGCAAACCAAATTTTAGATTCAAATCCCAGAATCATTCACGAATTGTCAGTCAAGGAATAGTTAATGGTTCCCTTTTGTCATAAATTTTGACTTTTTTGAGTGAAAATCCACATTTTATTTTTCAAAAGTCCGTGGAAGTTTTTCGGCATTGTGTGTTTTGAGATACTATACAATCAATCGAAGGCGTAGATCAAATACAATCAAAAGGGCAATAAAAGGTTTCTTTTCTAATTTTTCTAAATTTAGAAAAAGGATTAAAAAATGGATGCAATATGCAAGTACAATAAACTAAAGTCTAGTAAAAAAAAAAGGGGGGGGGGGATTTTTTCTCCTATTGTGTATCGTTTTGGCGGCATGGCCGAGTGGTAAGGCGGGGGACTGCAAATCCTTTTTCCCCAGTTCAAATCCGGGTGCCGCCTCATCAACAAACGAATTGAAATTTCTTATTCTGTTATGCTCTTTTATTCTGTTCTGGGAATTTTGTAAAAAAAAGATTGGAAATCTTTGAATCTAAAATTCAAATCAAAGAAAGATTCTAATGGAAAAATTAGAAATAATGGTCGAAGCAAGACTTCCCGATTCTCTTCTACTGCTAATGTAATGTCTACTGATTGGGTCTTGAATTACATTGTATAGCCGGGATAATTCAACTACTAGTTGGGGAAAGTGCTTTCTATACTGTAATCTACATATATATAGACGAATAGCAAAGCAATTGATCCATGATCTAGCAATTGATCTATGATCTATTTTTACTTTCAAGGGCACGAAAAAAAAAGGAAGGGGCCCTCGTATTTGATTAATAGATTCCATTACTAACATTCCTTTGTAATGTCATTGTGTATTTTACTTGTGTTTATTCTTTCCCGATTAGAAATCATTAGAAATCATATAGGAATTTTTGAAATGGATTTTTTTTCGTTCATCAATAGTGTTCTGCCAGAATCCTTTTTTGACTCTGGACCATTCATTCTACTATTATTAGTGAGCAATAATGGAATAATTCTATCATAGAGATAAGGGACATAATTCACATGGATATAGTAAGTCTCGCTTGGGCTGCTTTAATGGTAGTCTTTACATTTTCCCTTTCACTCGTAGTATGGGGAAGAAGTGGACTTTAGAAGCACTCCTACTTTAGTTGAGGAATGAAACTGTTTTATAGTTCGTTCTGCAACGCATTTTTTATTTAAATTGAAAAAATTTTCAAATAAAAATATCTTCATTTCTAAATTCCATTGGATTCTAGTGGAGAAATGTAGTCTATAAAGAGTAATTATTTGAGATTCATCGGAATCGGAATAAATAGATAGATCAAAGAAATAGAATTGGGTCCTACGTCAATTCTATCTATATATGGATAATAATAACTACATATATTGAAGATAGAAGCTAATATAGTATACCAAGTTTATTAGAAAGTCAAGTATAACTTTATATACTACTATAACACTAATAGAGAGTATGGTAAGTAAGAAATCAATTTCTTACTTACCATACTCTCGGATCTCATAGAATACCGCCGACTATAGCCCGTGGATTTCATCTAAGACGCAAAAATAGAATACTTTTCTTTTGATTTCTTCAACTATTGATAATAATTCAGAAGTCAAGTTTCATTTAAAGTAATTAATTATTTTGACGGGGTATCAATTAAATTAAAGCTATAAATTAATCAACATAATAAATTTATCAATCGAATCTTCGGACTAAACTATTTGGTATCGTCTTTTTGTATCACTATACAAATGAACTCAAAAATCGGATTGATTAATAATTGATAAAACTAGGAATGTATAAAGAAATTATGATTATTGTATATACTACATTAAAATTTGTGACATTATTATTACTGATCAATAAAATAAATATCTGTAAAAAGGGGAGTGTGAAATTCTTTTATGGTAAAAAATTCGTTTATTTCAATTATTTTGCAAGAACAAGAAGAAAACAAAGAAAACAAAGGATCTGTTGAATTTCAAGTAGTAAGTTTCACCAACAAGATACGGAGGCTTACTTCACATTTGGAATTGCACAAAAAAGACTATTTATCTCAAAGAGGTCTGCGGAAAATTCTCGGAAAACGTCAACGGCTGCTGGCTTATTTGTCAAAAAAAAATACAGCACGTTATAAAGAATTAATAGGGCAGTTGGATATTCGAGAGAGAAAAACTCGTTAATTTGAAGAGTTAGTTTGAATTATTGGCTTAAAGTTTGGTGAACTTCTTTTCACTTTCAGCAATTCATGGAAGAATGAATCAGGAAAAACCTATGACTGTACCAGCTACAAGAAAAGACCTCATGATAGTCAATATGGGACCTCACCACCCATCAATGCATGGTGTTCTTCGACTCATTGTTACTTTAGATGGTGAAGATGTTATTGACTGTGAACCAATATTGGGTTATTTACACAGAGGTATGGAAAAAATTGCGGAAAATCGAACAATTATACAATATTTGCCTTATGTAACACGTTGGGATTATTTAGCTACTATGTTCACAGAAGCAATAACTGTAAATGCGCCAGAGCAATTAGGCAATATTCAAGTCCCTAAAAGGGCCAGTTATATCAGAGTCATTATGTTGGAGTTAAGTCGTATAGCTTCGCATTTGTTATGGCTTGGCCCTTTTATGGCAGATATTGGGGCACAGACTCCTTTCTTCTATATTTTTCGAGAAAGAGAATTGATATATGACCTATTCGAAGCTGCCACCGGTATGCGAATGATGCACAATTTTTTTCGTATTGGCGGAGTCGCTGCTGATTTACCTCATGGCTGGATAGATAAATGTTTGGATTTTTGCGATTATTTTTTAACAGGAATTGCTGAATATCAAAAGCTTATTACAAGGAATCCCATTTTTTTAGAACGAGTTGAAGGAGTAGGCATTATTGGTGGAGAGGAAGCAATAAATTGGGGTTTGTCGGGACCAATGCTACGAGCTTCCGGAATACAATGGGATCTTCGTAAAGTTAATCATTATGAGTGTTACGACGAATTTGATTGGGAAGTCCAATGGAAAAAAGAGGGGGATTCTTTAGCTCGTTATTTAGTACGAATCAGTGAAATGACAGAATCCATAAAAATAATTCAACAGGCCCTAGAAGGAATTCCTGGAGGGCCCTATGAAAATTTAGAAATCCGCCGCTTTGATAGAGTAAAAGATACTGTATGGAATGAGTTTGATTATCGATTCATTAGTAAAAAACCTTCTCCGACTTTTGAATTGTCGAAGCAAGAACTTTATGCAAGAGTGGAAGCACCAAAGGGAGAATTGGGAATTTTTCTGATAGGAGATAAGGGTGTTTTTCCTTGGCGATATAAAATTCGCCAACCGGGGTTTATTAATTTGCAAATTCTTCCTCAGTTAGTTAAAAGAATGAAATTGGCTGATATTATGACGATACTAGGTAGTATAGATATCATTATGGGAGAAGTTGATCGTTAAAATGATAATTGATACAACAGAAGTACAAGCTATCAATTCTTTTTCTAGATTGGAATCCTTAAAAGAGGTCTATGGAATCATATGGATGCTTATCCCTATTTTTACTCCTGTATTAGGAATCACAATAGGTGTATTAGTAATTGTTTGGTTAGAAAGAGAAATATCTGCAGGTATACAACAACGTATTGGTCCTGAATACGCAGGACCTTTGGGAATTCTTCAAGCTCTAGCAGATGGTACCAAATTACTTTTAAAAGAGAATCTTCTTCCATCTAGAGGAGATACTCGTTTATTCAGTATTGGACCATCTATAGCAGTCATATCAATTTTATTAAGTTATTTAGTAATTCCTTTTGGGTATCACCTTGTTTCAGCCGATCTCAGTATCGGTGTTTTTTTATGGATTGCTATTTCAAGTATTGCTCCTGTCGGCCTTCTTATGTCAGGATATGGCTCAAATAATAAATATTCTTTTTTAGGTGGTCTACGAGCGGCTGCTCAATCAATTAGTTATGAAATACCATTAACTCTATGTGTGTTATCAATATCTCTACGTGTGATCCGTTAAGACATAAAATTCCCTCGACTGCTTCTCTTTCTAGGAAGGAAGTGCCATGAGTTGAATATCTATTTTTTTTTATTCATTATTCGGGGGTTGATGAAGGAAACTAGATAGTTATATGAGTGAAAGAAACGGCTTCTAAATTTGCAGTAAAAGATTGAATCTCATTTTCTATGTACAAGAGTTAAGAAAAGTAGACATAAGTATTAGAGACTCTTTACCCCAAGATTGATTGACTAGTCATCATGACTTGAAGCGGGTTCAAAGGATCAACTTTATGAGGTTTTTAGTACGTATGTATTACCAAAAGTAGATTCATAAAAATGAGTGGATAGCTAGGAACACTAATGTACACTAAGGATTCGTAATAGAGATTTTGTAAGTGTATTTTTCTGTGTATAAAAAGAATTAAAATTGGGGCTTTAAATTGGTAGAAATGATAAAGGAGTACTTCCCACGATTCCGATCCAGAGTATACTTCTATTCACCGATTAAGTAAATAACTATCAAGAACGAAGTAATCCTTTAACTTTGTTTAAAGTCCCCTTTTTTTGAGAAAGGAGAATAGGAACGAAAAAAAATCGAAAGACTAAATGCACTAGAAATAATCTATTTTTTTCTATCTCTATATAGAGATAGAATTCTTGTCATGATTCGTGAACTAATGCAACGTCTAATTGGATTTCGTAATTGAAAACGTTAGGTCGAAATATCTATTGATATCGTTACAAGAAACATAAATCCATTACTTTGTGTTATTATTTTGGTCTTCATTTCATGGTTAATAATCCTTCCATTATGTGCATATTTGAGCCTGTGTTTCTCATTGATAATGAGATAGCTAATTGATGGCTAGAACTGCCTGTTAAAAGGTGCAGATATAGAACCTTTTTTCGTTTTAGTGATGCTTCATGAGTTAATGATGTCATGGGTTAGGCAGGTTGCTGGTCATCAATTAGTATTGTTTGTGAATTGGTCTTTTTTCACATATTGGGAGGTCTGGGTTGAGTTTGAAGATATTAGGTTGTGTTGGATAGTGTTGGTTGATGTTCTATGCTCATATTTATGTAAGTTAGCTGTAAATGGCTGGATCATTTTGATATTCTCAAGGAATTCTCAAAGTGTGCGCTGTTTTCAAGAGACAAATATGGGTTGACCGTTGGGATTCAATTTATCAGGAAGCCATGATCTGAAGCTAAGCTGATCGAGATAGCTTACGGAATGGAGGTATCTTTGCAAACTCTCAATAGTTTTACATTTTACTCTTTATTGTTTGAGTCATTAATTTGAGTCATTTTACTCTCTTTGGAGGTAAATACATCAGTTTTAACCCATTTTGCCCCATACTTAAGTTTGTCCACCTCTTAAGTTGCGCCATAAGTATACTAGATTAATTGGCTAAGCTAACTATTCAGATTTTGATTATGATCGTAGAATGGCAATATCATCAGCGTCAAAGGTTTGTGCAGGCGTATACTAATATCATGGTTAAAACTGATGTATTTACCTCCAAAGTCAAGTCGTTACTATGTTTTATTCACATTTTTGAAGAAATTGTAACTTTTAGGTACTTGAGTTTTTAGAGGAAACTGCACCCGAGCAGGTAACGCGACATTTTGAATTTATACAAAACAACAACAATTAACATACTGATCATGCCTTAGACCGAGACTCACAATTGCGTACAAATGAAGGTGTTAGCTTAATTACAGGAAGGTACGTAGTGGATAGAAATTTCCATTTGAATTTTGTTAAGATTGCCTATTATGTCAGCGGTCTTTTCATGAAAAATAAAGTTCTCAAGAGATGAAATGAGAGCCTTGGAGAAGTTTGGAATTTACCTTCTGATCGTTTTCTTTGTTTGTGTGTGTGTGTCTTTTCTTCTTTTCAAAGTTCATTACCGGCTTTACCAGCCTAGACATGTATTGTTTGAGTTATATAAGCAAAATTGTAAGATGTATTTGGAATAAAAGAATTGGACAGGGTAGCAATTTACTTCTAGCTTTCACTATTGGATTGTTTTGTGTGACTATTGCTCACAAATTTCAAAGGGTACGTAACTTGCACATTATAATACATCAACAAATATAGATTTTTAATGAACAAGTGTGATGAGTTAAGTTTTTATGTAAAAAAACTATTAGAAGCGAAAACCTTTTGTTTGCTATATATATAATTGTTAAAATTTTAAACTCAAATGTGGTAGCCCGCGTTGTCGCGGGTCCTTCATCTAGTGATTATTATATTAATATTAACATAAACCTTTTATAATAATCAATAAATAATAACCTTTATCATTAATCTAAATCCCTTGTAAAGCATTCAACACTCTCTTTCTTAAATACTTAAAAATTATTTTCTATGCACAATGTACAAGTCACAAAAACACACACAATTATCACACGTTATCTACACTTAACTATAATGCATTTAACTCTTAACACATAGTAAAAATTACAATGATTCGGACTTATCAAATTGCATTGCTAAATCTTCCGATTTAATTTTTTTAACACTTAACACATATACTACCCTTAAATTTGATCCTAATAACTTTCACCTTGGAACCTATAACTTAATAACATTTATTAAATGATCACAAATTAATTAAATAACTCAACTAGTTATTATAATTAACTTAAATTGGTTATATGACCGGTATCCACACGTGTGACCCTATAGGATCACGGATAATCCGGACATATATTTATTTGTGATATAGACATATCCCAACAGATTCATACACAATTCCTCGAGGGATCAAATTAAGTTACACAAGTGGCGTTGATTGGGTTGTAAACCATTTTGTTGGACTTCCCACAAGCCAAGATCAGAGGTCAAATATGGTGTGTGATTGTAATTTATAATGTATGAATGCGACTTTATTACTTTAATCTTTGCTCAGGAGTATCTGTTGAATTGAAGGTTCTATTTTGATAAAAATTTTAGGGTCTGGTTCAGTACAATACAGTCCAAATAAGTAATGAAATGAAAACTAGCAAGACACGTACTACATATATTATTAGTAGACTCAACCACCAACAAGGAACCACGCCTGAGATTTAAACTTACTGGACATTGTTAAGAATAATTCAAAGGTTTTCTGCACGTGTTTTATGTTTTGGTTAAATAAATGTAATCCCTATTTCTTAGGAGAAGTCCAGGTCTTTAGCTTTGGTTGTTAGGAGGTTAAACGTTTTTTTCTCTTTTATTTCCGTTGTATTTTTCTGCTATATATAGCAGCCTTTATCAGTGAATAAGATGATCAAGTTCTCTGGTTACATTTGATTTCACAATTAACATTGTGGTATCAGAGCCAGGTTGCGAGATCAGTAAGTAAAGAGAGTTCATTCAAAAGTGTGCTACGAGTCATGGCGTCTGCAAGTAATAGTCAAGTTCTCCTTCCAGTGTTCAAGGGAGAAGGATACGAGTTTTGGAGCATTCGGGTTAAGACGGTGCTGCGATCACAAGAGCTATGGGAGATCGTTTCTAGGGGCTTCTCTGAAGAAGACGATGACGCTGCTAGGTTACGAGAAAACAACAAAAAGGATGCTCGTGCTCTATCACTCATCCAACAGGCTGTTCATGACAGCATTTTCTCTCGGATTGCCGCTGCTACAACCGCCAAGAATGCATGGGATGTTCTGCAGACAGAGTACCAAGGCGACACGAAAGTGAAGACGGTGAAATTGCAAGGATTGAGGAGAGAGTTTGAGACTCTTCAAATGAAAGATGATGAAGCAATTGCCGATTTTCTGTCAAGGGTTATGCGTATTGTCAATCAGAAGAGGGCATACGGTGAAGTAGTTTCAGATCAGCAAGTTGTAGAGAAGGTGTTGAGGAGCTTACCCACCAAATGGGATCACGTTGTAACCGCTATAGAAGAATCGAAAGATCTGTCCACACTTACTTTCGATCAACTTATGGGTTCTTTGCAATCACACGAGGTTAGAGTTAATCGAAGTGTGGAGGTTGTTGTAGAAGAGAAAGTTTTTCAAGCAAGTGAAGGAGATTATTCATTTGGTAGAGGAAGAGGACGCTCTTATGCACGAGGTGGTCGTGGTAGAGGACGAGGCAGATCTGGTGGGCGTGGAAAGAGTGGTGTACAATGTTACAACTGTAACAGGTTTGGCCATGTAAGATCGGAATGTTGGTCTGAACCACAGGCAAATGCTGCTGTTGATCAAAATGATGATGAAGATGAGTGTAAACTCTTCATGGCTCATTGTGAAGGTGAACGAGATGTGTCTCTCACGATTTCAAGTAAGAATAATGAAAACTCAAATGTTTGGTTTGTAGATAGTGGGTGTTCTAATCATATGACAGGTCATCAAAGTATGTTCAAGGATTTAGATGAAAAAAGGAAAGTTGATGTACGAATGGGAAATGGAAAAGAAATCCAGGTTGAAGGAAAGGGAGTAGTTAAGCTTCTAATGGGTAATGGGCAGACAAAAGTGCTCCATGATGTGCATTATGCTCCTGCCTTGGGGTACAACTTGTTGAGTGTGGGCCAATTGATGAGAAATGGGTATAAAGTGGTTTTTGATGATGATGCTTGTACTATCATCCAAAAAGCAACTGGAAAGGTAACATGTATGGTTCCTATGGCTGCAAATAATACTTTTCCTTTTGATATTTTAAAGCAAGTTGATACTGCCTTGGTTGTTGATGCTACTGACTCCTCTTTATGGCATAATCGATATGGTCACTTACATGACCAAGCATTGCAGCAACTCAGTAAAGATAATATGGTTATTGGTCTTCCCTTAATTAATAGCCTCAATCATTGTGAAGGTTGTATTCTAGGGAAACAAACCAGGAGATCATTTCCTACTCGTACTTCAAAAACAAGTTCACCACTTCAATTGGTGCATGCTGATTTGGTTGGTCCTATGCAAACTAAATCCTTAGGAGGTAATACTTATTTCTTCTTGTTAACTGATGATTATACTCGTATGAGTTGGGTGTATTTTTTGAACAAGAAATCAGAAAGCTTGAACTTGTTTAAGAAATTTAAGATGAAGGTTGAAAAAGAAAGTGGGTATCTAATCGGGACCTTGAGAACGGATCGAGGTGGGGAGTTTATTGGGAATATGTTTAACGATTTTTGTGCAGAGCATGGCATTAATCGTGATCTAACAGCCCCATACACACCGGAGCAAAACGGGATAGCAGAAAGAAAAAACCGAACTGTTGTCGAGATGGCACGGTGTATGCTTCAAGCTAAAGGGTTGTCAAACGAATTTTGGGGAGAAGCTGTTGCCACAGCTGTTTATCTTATTTCATTATCTCCGACTACCGCCATTGCCGAAAAAACACCATACGAAATGTGGTACGGGAACAAGCCATCTGTAAGTCATTTAAAGGTGTTTGGTTGTATAGCCTATGCTCTAGTTCCCTCTCAAGTAAGGAAAAAGTTGGATGCTAAATCGAAAAAATGCATCTTTGTTGGGTATTCATCCAACTCGAAAGCTTATCGGTTGTTTGACCCTGTTAAAAAGCAAATTATAACAAGCAGGGATGTAGTCTTTTATGAGCAGGGAACATGGGATGAAGCAATAAAAAGCAGTAACAATCAAGATGAAGTCACGTTTGTGAAAGGGATGGTGGTTTCCGATGAAGAAGTCAACGAAATTCAAAATAATCATGTCCATGCTTCTAGCAATGGTAGTTCAAGCAGCTCATCCTCAACAAGTCCAAGTGAAGAAGAGTCTAGTCATGGTCAAACTGAAGAACCAAGTGATACAGATGCAAGTGGAAATGATTCAGCCACACGAGTTCGAGATCTCATTGATATCTATGAGAACACCTCACCAATTCTAGATTATGAAGCCTGTCAATTTGCTCTTTCTGCTGTTGAACCAAGTTCTTATCAGGATGCACTCAAGATAACTGAGTGGAAGGACGCCATGAAGGAAGAGATTGCAGCTTTGGAGCATCACAAAACATGGTCTTTAACACATCTCCCAACCGGTAAGAAAGCCATCGGTCTTAAATGGGTCTTTAAACTTAAGTTTCATGCAGATGGAAGTGTTCAAAGACATAAAGCTCGCATTGTTGCCAAGGGGTACTCTCAACAAAGCGGAATAGACTATGAAGAAACGTTCTCTCCAGTTGCTCGATTTGAAACGATAAGAATTGTTTTGGCATTGGCTGCTCAAAAGGGTTGGAAGGCGTATCAATTTGATGTGAAGTCTGCGTTTTTGAATGGAGTGCTAAATGAGGAGGTTTACGTGGCTCAACCTCCTGGTTTCGAGATAGAAGGGCAAGAAGAAAAGGTGTTTAAATTGCACAAAGCTCTTTATGGGTTAAAGCAAGCTCCCCGGGCTTGGTATAGCAGAATTGATGGATATCTTGGGCAGCACGGGTACAAAAGAAGTCAAAGTGAGCCAACTCTATACATCAAAAGGAGTGGTCCAGGTGAAATTATTATAGTTTGCTTGTATGTAGATGATATAGTGTATATTAGCTCTTCAAATAGGTTGTTGGCTGAATTCAAACACAAGATGATTAGCGAGTTCGAGATGACCGACATAGGAGTTTTAAATTACTTCCTTGGTTTGGAAGTAACTCAGAAGCCAACAGGAATTTTTTTGTCACAACACAAGTATGCTCGAGATTTATTGAAGAGGTTCAATATGGAACAATGTAAATCGGTGTCTACTCCGATGAATGCAAATGAAAAATTGCAAGCTGAAGATGGAGGAGATGCAACCGATGAATACACCTTTAGAAGTTTGGTTGGGGGCCTAATTTATCTCACACATTCGCGTCCCGATATAGCATTTGCTGTAGGGGTGATTTCAAGGTACATGCATAAACCTTCGGTATATCATATGGGTGCTGCTAAACGGATCTTAAGGTACATTGCTGGAACTATTAACTTGGGTTTATGGTATGCAAAGACGGATCAGGTGAAATTGGTTGGATACACGGATAGTGATTGGGCCAGTTGTGTAGACGACAGGAAGAGTACTTCGGCAAATGTTTTCTCGATTGGTACAGCAGCGGTAGCTTGGAGTTCAAAAAAGCAAGAAATCGTTGCTTTGTCCACTACAGAAGCGGAGTATGTTGCAGCTACAGCAGCTGCGTGTCAAGCTACATGGATAAGAAAAATTTTGCTCGAGTTGGGTCATGAGCAAGAGGGGGCAACTCAGATCTTTTGTGACAATGTTTCTGCTGTGTTTCTTTCGAAGAATCAGGCGTATCATGGTCGTAGCAAGCACATTGACATCAAGTTTCATTTCATTCGTAACTTGGTTGAAGGAAGACAAATTGAGTTGCAGTCGTGTTCCTCACAAGAACAGGTGGCAGATGTGCTTACAAAGGCTCTTGGAACGGATCAGTTCATGTATTTGAGAGGAAAGCTTGGATTGACAAACCTTTGAATTAAGAGGGGGTGTTAAGAATAATTCAAAGGTTTTCTGCACGTGTTTTATGTTTTGGTTAAATAAATGTAATCCCTATTTCTTAGGAGAAGTCCAGGTCTTTAGCTTTGGTTGTTAGGAGGTTAAACGTTTTTTTCTCTTTTATTTCCGTTGTATTTTTCTGCTATATATAGCAGCCTTTATCAGTGAATAAGATGATCAAGTTCTCTGGTTACATTTGATTTCACAATTAACAGACATACAACGATACTAAATGACTAGACACCACGAAAACCACACCAGACGACCAAATGAAACAAAGATACAGTTCCACTAAAGACTATCTAGCAGTACCATATACCCAAGTGATGACCGACGAATATGACAAATTTAACCCCTTCTTTTTATATACAGATCAACCTGTTGACGTGCATAGAATGTATAATTGGCTATTTAAATATGTGAAAATAACGAAATTGGCATTTGCATATCATGACCTTTGAACAATATCTACTCTGATCCCATTTTAGTTTCATACATTCCATTAAACAACATAATACATAAACCTTGATGGTATAATTGATTTAGAACCTCTAATACGTACATAACAATAGGAATTTTTTACCAAACTAATACGTATTCCTAATACTTTATCATTTCTAGTATTGTTTCGTAAAAGGTTTCAAAACTAGTAGAAACGATTTTGCTAAACCCGACTCTTCATTTAAGTTATTTAGAAGTCGGGTTTAGGAAACCCGTCTTTGACCACCACAGGGACCACCGTACCTGCTGTTGTACTTTTCTGAGAGAGAGAAAGTGGAGTCGGGTTTGGCAAACCCGACTTTACTTTTGCATGTGAGAGAAACTACTTTGTCAAACCCGACTTTACCTTTGCATTTTGTTTTTGAAAACCGGTTACCAACTTGTTATCTAAATGTAAATGATACATGTGATGTAAATGATCAATTGTAAATGTATTGATGATAATTTTTTTATGATGATAATTGTAAATGTATTGATCAATTATATTTTAGTATTGTAATTATATATTTATTGTTTATATATCTCGTTTGCAATATATGTACATTTATTAATATAAAATACGTGTGACATTTTTTTTATGTACATCAACTTTTTGGTGATGATAGCTTGGAAACTATGTATTATCAGATTGTGGAACATTTCTTAATGTACGATATGGATATTTAGCAATCTTGTATTTCTTGTTTATTTTGAAAACTTATATTTTGTATCAATATACTATTCATTATAATATTTAGTTTACAAAAAAAAAAATGTCACACGTATTTTATATTAATAAATGTACATATATTGCAAACGAGATATATAAACAATAAATATATAATTACAATACTAAAATATAATTGATCAATACATTTACAATTATCATCATAAAAAAATTATCATCAATTCATTTACAATTGATCATTTGCATTTATATAACATCACATGAACCGGTTTTCAAAAACAATATGCAAAGGTAAAGTCGGGTTTGGCAAAGTAGTTTCTCTCACATGCAAAAGTAAAGTCGGGTTTGCCAAACCCGACTCCACTTTCTCTCTCTCAGAAAAGTACAACAGCAGGTACAGTGGTCCCTGTGGTGGTCAAAGACGGGTTTCCTAAACCCGACTTCTAAATAACTTAAATGAAGAGTCGGGTTTAGCAAAATCGTTTCTACTAGTTTTGAAACATATTACGAAACAATACTAGAAATGATAAAGTATTAGGAATACGTAATAGTTTGGTAAAAAATTCTAACAATAGTCCAATGGAAAATGTACATGAAAGTTACTACAAAATGAATCTAGTCAGCACAAGATGACCATGATTTTTAGTTCTACATAAGGCCCGACATCGTTCCTTGATAACTTACCGGTTTCAATTTTAAAGAATTAACATATTTCTAAGCTCCTGACTTGAGTTGACTTCCATTCATTCACCTCACAATGAAATCCAAAATATTATCAATAGGACGTAACACATAGGCACCGTGTCATCATTTTTTTGTCCGCGTCATCATCTCCTTCAACAGTATCAGCCAAGCTTACTTCCACCTCCGGCCAAATTTTTTGGTCACCTTTCGCCGCCTTCTTCTCTGGCCACATCCCAACAACTAACGCAATTCATATGACCCGTTAACAAAGTCACATATAATACAGCGCACAATAGATAATTTCTTTATAATTATAAGTGATATATATGATATGATTTTATTATCAACTCGTTTACGGTTGGAGGGGCAGAGATGTCGAGTAAAAAAACAAAACAAATCAGAGCTCTTAAGTTATGGATAAAGCTTTGGGTGAGAATCAAGAAAATCAAAGACCGAGGATGCATGCTACAGTCGGTATAATAAAAATAAAGTACGTACTAAGCTCTAGTAACTTTTTGGGTTATCCGTTTTCCCGATGTGAATAAATACTAATAAGAGTTTAGGCATATATAAAATAAAATTATCATCATGCCTTTATAAGTATGATAACTTACTTGTAATTCCAATGCCTTCTTCAGTTGTTCTACAACTTCTTTTGCATTTGGTCGTTCTTCTCTATCATCATGTAAGCACCGGTAGGCAATCGTTTGAAATGCGTGCAATGCTTTCGGAATGATCTGTCCTTTTATCTCCTCAAACACCACATGATCGTGTTTTCCTTTTTCAAAGCTGTGTTTAATGAAACTTGGTAGATACACACCTTCCCGTTTGCAGATCTCAAAAGTTGATCTTCCACACAAGATCTCAAATAAAACCACACCAAATGAATATATATCGGACTCTTTGGTTAAGAAACGTGATTTCAAGTAAAGGGGATCCACGTAGCCCTCTGTGCCGCATGCACGATCAATGACGTAGTCAGTTTCTTGATTTATTGCACTTATCAAGGAAAGCCCAAAATCAGCAAGTTTTGCATTCCAGCCATCATTTAGTAGGATGTTAGCGGTTTTGATATCCCTATGTATCACCGTTGCTTGTGTTCCGACTCCTCCATGAAGGAATTCCAATGCGGTTGCAACCTCAACGCATATTTTAAGTCGTTTCATCCAAGTAAGACGAATATCGTTCAAGTACCCATAAAGACTTCCTCTTGATGCATACTCATAAACAATGATTTTTGCATCTTTTTCATCACAATAGCCTACAAGGCTGATGATATTCTGGTGCTTATACTCAAATAGAATTTGGAGCTCATTCCGAAATTGTTGTTCCCCTTGACCACCACTTTTATCCAATCGCTTTGCAACAATTGTATCATCACGTTTTGGAAGTTTTCCTTTATAAACTTTCCCAAACCCTCCTCCACCAACACAATTGTCATCATGGAAGTATCTTGTGGCTAATCGTATGTCTTCTAGTGAAATTCTGAGGACGTCTTTGTTGTTTTCCTGTCAACCGTGAGCCACCACATTTGATTTTTGTTTTGTACGTGTTTTATAGGTTTTAATATAATACAATGCAAAAACTTTCCAAATGATTGGATTTCAACCATACAATCGGTGAGGAAAAAACACCGAAGATAAAAACTAGTTTAAATATTATTAACATTAACTTACCTGATGAAATAAGGCTTTTTCGAGCTCCTTGACAACAGTTGTCATTGTTGGACGTCCATCTTGAGTTTCTTTTAAACACTCACATGCAATATCCAAAAATGCATTTAGAGCTTCTTTGTTGGGTCCTCTTTTTAGACTAAAGATTTTGCCACCGCTTTCTTCCATAATTATAGGATCTACCATTTCCTTTAATGTTCCCTCACGGAAGCATCGGCGAGCCACATATGCCAACCCATCCTCATTCTCCTTTGTATAATTTGGGTCAGAGGCTACCCTCCCACAAAAAATTTCAAACAAAACAACTCCGAAACTATATACATCTGACGCCCGTTTTAACTTGTTCGTCTTGCCATATTCCGGATCGCAGTAATAACGAGTGCCAAAAAAATTGAGATCGAGAGGACCGTCATCTTGATTTAGAGGAAGCAACACCGAGTGACCAAGATCAACAATCTTTGCCCTCCCATTTTCATCTAAAGCAATTGTAGAACTCCTTATATTACGGTTTATTATCATCTTCTGGTCTTCCATTTCGTAGTGTAGGTAATTCAATCCATGGGCAATGTCAATGCATATTTTTAAACGTGCTTCCCAAGTAAGAATACGTCTGTATTTGATGTCTATCAAATACTTATCAAGGTACCCATTAGATAGA
Source organism: Helichrysum umbraculigerum (assembly GCA_949592205.1). Classification (NCBI taxonomy): domain Eukaryota; kingdom Viridiplantae; phylum Streptophyta; class Magnoliopsida; order Asterales; family Asteraceae; genus Helichrysum; species Helichrysum umbraculigerum. The sequence goes on along the minus strand of CATIUR010000002.1, from coordinate 12,510,063 downwards.
TGCTCGATGATAATTATCCTCTCTAAACCTTCATAACAAAATCCAAATAGACTGACTATGTTGTCATGCTCACAAGTAATAAGCATTTGAAGTTCCGTAAAGAATACTTCTTCTCCATATTTGTCTTCTCTATGGCGGAAGCGTTTTATACATACGGTGCTGGTGAGGATCGGTAGTTCACTATTATTCGCATCTTCTTCATTGGCAAAATTAGAATGGTCGACATACCTAATTTCTGTTAAGTATGACGTATAGTAATCGTATATACCAGACACGGTGACGTATTTCTGGAAATCTTGTGTGATCAACAGTATATCACTTAGTGGAATAGCCCCGCGCGCGTTGTCTAAGAAATTTACCTAGAATTCAAATGACTCAATTACTGGATGGGGGTTTTATTCTACTGATCCAAATGATGAACAGAATTAAGAAAAAGATAACTAGCTAGCTAATTAACGTTTAATTACCTTTTCGTTGTTCCATGAAATACTTTCAACTGCATTATTTGACTGTTCCTTTAACGTCAAATAAAACGATGGGAATTAAGTTATTAATAATCATAATAAACAAGGTTAAATGCTTGTAAATGTATATAATTGTGCTTGACCTTCATTAATATTGTGTGTACGTAATAAAATTGACCAATGACCGCCATTGTATGTACGAAATTATTTATTTTTGTACAGTGTGTGTATTTTGTTGACTTGTCAACCTTGAAAAGCTGCCACGTCGCACCTTGTATTTGATAACACGTCACCAAAATACACACAACCTTGAAAAATAAATAGTTCGTACATATAATGTCTGTCAATTTTGTTACGTATACAATAAAGTTTAACGCGTAGTTATATACATCATCAAACACTTAACCCTAATAAAAATTATCACAATAAAATGATGAGATGAGGGAAAAGAAAACAAAGATAAAATTAAGATAAGAAACTTACCGATTTTTCATTTGTCAAATTCATTTCTAGCGAATCGACAACTCGATCAATATCTTGCCGTTGTACTTGGTCAACCTTTAAGTAATAATAGGGAAAATCACAAATCTGATCATTTAACAAATTAATTTTTTGACTTAAGATTTAAACATACTAATTGTACTTTTCGCGCCATACAAAGCGATCAGGGCGCGCTCCCGTTAATCAAATAATATACACCACCACCTTTTTGCCACATGTTGACCGCTCCCATCAATCCAATCGCGCCCCGTCAGATCCATTTGCAGCCCCTTTCTCTTTTTGCACCATTTTGTGCCACTCAAATTCATGCGCGCCACTCTTTTCGTTTTGCACCGTTTTGTTTTTTATTCATTCGCGCCCCCGTTTCGTTTTTAACGCGAAGACTTTGATAATAAATGATGTATTTGCATTATTTAATTGGTACGTGCCGTGATCGCTTTGTATGACGTGAAAAGTACGATTAGTTTGTTTAAATCTTAAGTCAAATGATTAATTTGTTAAATGAGTTTGGTCAAAGGATCAGATTTGTGATTTTCCCATAATAATATGAAACATGCTTAAAAGCAAATATAAAAACTGATTCTATGTCAATATTGATAGGATAAACTTGTTAAGATGATGTCATCTGTTATATCCTTAATTTTATTTTATATATTATATATAAACATAAAAAATAAAAATATAATAATGTTTGATTATTGCAAACTTAGAATTTTAATTTGTGCTTTTGGTGTCTTTAGCATCATGAACCGTTTTTCTCCAAGAGAAAGAAAAAAAGGATGAAGATCGATCATGCGACAATATGTAACAACCTTAAAGCATATTTAACAAAGACATACTTTTTCTGAAGTTTATTATGAATAACGCTTTTGAAAGCTTTTCTTCGTTGAAATGGAAAACCTTTTTGGCCAAACCTTAAAATGAAGTCTTTAGCGAAAAGTTTTTGAAGTTTTATGTATAGATTTGAATAGAAAGCGTTTCTTCATTGGCGAAAGACTTTTTTGAAAAGCTTTTTTAGTAAAAGATATTAATAATAGTAGTAAAAAAGCTTTGAATAGTTTTCTTTTTCATAGTGAATGCTCCTACAGATGTATTCTATAAATAATTTAATTCACTTCGGAATGATACGTGAAAAAAGGCAAATCAGACGGATATTTGTGTAGTTTAGCCTCTTTTAAAGTTATTAAACCCAACCCAACCCAACTACAAAACCCACGGTCCAAATTATTATACTATTTTCGTTTAATGACTTTTGAACTTCATTGCATATATTTTTTTAATTTTTACGAAATAAAATTTTATCGTATACAATTCACGTAATCATAAAAATCAAATTCACATTCAATGACCCGTGTGTATACACGGGTTTAATGTCTAGTAAAATTAAGATACGAATCTTACCGATTTTTCATTTGTCAAATTCATTTCTAGCGAATCGATAGCTCGAACAATATCTTGCCTTTGCACTTGGTCATCCTTTAAGTAATAATAATAGGAAACATGCATAGAGATTAGTTATTTAAAAATCAATTGTAATCAAGACAAAACTAAATTACAGGGGGTAATTGTAGAGTATTTGTAATGCTAATGATATTTTCACTCACCATTTTGATAATCCACCATCCGTATGCAATAAAAGCTTGTACTGTACAAACCAGTCTTACACACTTTTGGTGGATTTATCAAAATCACCGTTGGATTTATCATCACCCTATTTGTGAAGATACAAATATAAAAACTGATTTTATGTCATCATTGATAGGATAAACTTGTTAAAGATGATGTCATCAGTTATATCATTAATTTTATTTTATATATCATATATAAATAAACATTTAAAATAAGAAAGTAATAATATTTTGATTGCAAACTTAAACTTAAAATATTAAAAACTGATTTTATGTCATCAAGAAAAGAAAATAAAAGAGGTTAAAAATTGTTTAATCCTCAAAGGTTCCTTTTTTTTTTTTTTTTTTTTTGTTTTCACCAATCAAATTTTTGCTAATTATTTAATCCTTCAAGTTTGCATTGACTTATTGATTTAACCCTACTATTAAATTATTAAAAGTTAGATGATTAAAATAGAAAAACTTAAAATGACAAACTCATTATAAAATATAAACTTTAGGGATTAAATCATCAAAATTTTCAACTATAAGGAACTTAAAGGGTTAAACCAACAAATTTTTGAAATTGGGATAATTACATATATCCCCTTCATAAGCCACCTAAATATCATATATATATATATATACCCAACTCATCTTAATAATTACAGGTATACCCAAAATCACTAAAATAATTGTATTTAAAACTCTAAAATTACTAATAATTAAAATAAACCTCTTTAATACTATTATACCCTTTGTCTATTATTTTTTTCCATCTCTTTCAAAAATCTCAAATTCTCTTCAACAATCGAAAAACGTAAAATTTACTCATATCAACACCTTTGACTTTCAAAGTTTCATCAATAATTTATTTCTCATTCATCGAAACAATTACGAAAACAAAAATATATAAATAAAATCAAAAAATTTCTCTTATGTTTTGACGCCAGAACCTTTGAAAGATTTTTTCATTTGATTCTCATCAAAAGAAGGCGGGCAATTCACTTCTCGGGTTAATGTACAAATTCGTTACTGTACTTTGCGAAAAAGTTCACGTAGGTTACTAAACTTTTAAAATATGCAATTGGATTATTGTACTTTAATAACCTGTCACCACGCCTATTTTTGCTCAATTTTGGTTCAAAGTTTAATGACCCAATTGCACATTGCTATGTACATTTTTACAAGTACAATAACCTAATTGAAATATGGCGAAAGTTTGGTAATCTAATTGAACATTTTTGAAAGTACAGTAATCCAATTGCATAATTTAAAAGTTTAGTAACCTACATAAACTTTTTCGCAAAGTACAGTAACGAATTTGTATACTAGCCCTTCACTTCTCTATTAGATATTTTTACTCGATGAATTAATCATAATCATACAAATCATGTATAAGATATTAAGTTCAAGTTTGATGAACAATAAACTTTAATTGCAAAATTAAATAAAAGATATATAAACCTAATAAAAGAAAAGAGAATCAGGAAATGAATTAAAATCAAAATTGTATAGTAGTAGCAATATTATTTTGAGTTAGGAAAATGAATCAGATTGTCTAATTTAAAGTACGTTATTAAGTGGTTTCTGGGAATCGATCTCAAGAAAGAAGAGGAACAAGGAGGGTATAATAGTCATCTACAAAATTAGTGATAATTACTACTGATTTTAGAATTTTAAATATAATTAATTTAGTGATTTTGGGTATATGTGTAATTTTTAAAATGAATCGGGTATATTTGATATTTAGGTGATTTAGGGAGGGGATATATGTAATCCCCCCTTTGAAATTTCGATAATTAAATCATTAGAAAAAAATTGAGTGTTTAAAAAAAAAAAAAGAAGTAAAACTTTGATAATTAAACCATTATTAACTAACAATCGATCATGCGACAATATATGTAACAACCTTAAAGCATCTTTAACAAAGACATATTTTTTCTGAAGATTGTTATGATAAATGCTTTTGAAAGCTTTTCGTAGTTGAAATGGAAAAAAATATAAGTGTAGTTTTTGTTTGATCAATATTGATAATTTTTTTAATTGAACGGCAAACTGGTTAATCCGAAGTTACACTATTACCTTAGTATAAATGAGTCTCTAAGACAAAAATAATACTTCTAATGTCATGGGACGAATTCACAAAAAAACTAATAATAATAATAATTTTAAAAACTTAGTATTATCATGTTTAATTTGAAAGGGACGAACATATATGGTTATGGGTATATTTTATTCAAATATGAGAAATTACATATTATGGTATTGATAGTTGGATATTATCAGACATAAGTATATATATTTTGATATGTTATTTTTTATATTCAACACGGGCCGATAATATATTCACTTAAATTTATAATTTTTTCTCGCTATATCGCAAAGCGCGGGTTAAAAACAACTCGTTAATAATAGTAGCAAAATAGCTTTGAACAAAATATTTTTTCATAGTGAATGCTCCTACAAAAGTATTCTGTAAATAATATAATTCACTTCGGAATGATACCTGAGAAAAGGCAAATCAGACGGAGGGACGGAAACAGACCGGGGGCAGTGTAGGCAGTTGTCCCCACAAGAATTTTTTATTTTAAGGTATTAATGACATTTTAAAATTTTCGCCTCTACTTAACAATAAAAAGAAATAAAGTAATTTTTTTTGCCCTCTCCACTTGGATTTCCTGACTCCGTCGCTGAATAGACGGATATTTTTGAAGTTTAGTCTCTTTTGAAGTTATTAAACGCAACCGAAACTAACAAACACATGATCCAATTAACCCATTTTGACCCACGTATTTTAATAACTTTACGTTAAGTGCATTTCTTGACGGTTTCTTTAACTTAACACAGACTAAATAATGTGAAGTTGTGAACCAATAATAGACATTAAAAAATTACTATGACAAAATGATGAGAGCAATAGAAAGAAAAAAGAGAATGGTCTTACCAAATCATCATATGACAATATCTGACATCCCAATGCTATCCCAAGTATATGGATGATATAGTTCATATCTGGACGATCATTTCGATTCTTCTCTGTGCAAGAATATGCTACTATCGAGAACCACTTGAGTGATTCCGGTGCAATTTGATTCCGTAGGTCGGGTAAGATTATATCATTCAATGTTTTGTTTTTATAATGAAATCTGGCCAGTGGAGCTAGAAAGCTATGATCCTCTTTTGGAAGATATGCTCTCCTCCCACATAATATTTCCCATAAAACAACGCCAAATGAGTAAATGTCTGACTTGTGGGTCCCACCTTCACCGTAGTTTTTTGCTGGGTCCTCATACCCTACTGAGACAATACTTTCAAGATCAAGAACCTGATCAATTTGATGTACTGAATTTGTGAAGGAATATTCAAAACCAGATAACTTCGCCTCAAAATTCTTATCCAATAAAATTGAGTTGCAGTTAATGTGTTGATGTACGATTGAATAACCACGCCCATCGTCATCATGGATGTAACGTAATGCATGCGCAACACCAACACATATCCTCAATCTTTGTATCCATGTGAGGGTTGGCTTGCTTAGATGCCCCAAGAGACTTCCGTTACGATAATGGTAGTTTATGATGATCCTCTCATTTTTTTCGTCACAGAACCCAATATTAGAGACTACATTTTGATGCTCGAGACACGAAAGCACGTAAATCTCTCTCCGGAACTTGATGTATGCTTTCACATTCTTATTGTTTGATCTCCGTGCAGCAATCTTCACCCACTTCCCTGACCGCAAGAGTTTCCCTTCATAAATATATCCGAAGTCATAAAAGTTGATGAAATTTCTATAATCAAAGTTGTTGGTGGCTTCTATGATGTCTTCAAGTGGGATTTTCAAGAGCCTAATCTGTTGCAGCTAAAAACAAACAGAGCAAAATTTAGAAACGTTGGTGTTAAAGTTTTAAGGATCGACAAGTGCTCCATTAATTGAATGCTAGTCTTTATAAATTGTCAACTTGAAATTCAATCATAAAATATGAAATTGAATCTGGGAACATGCTACATTTAGGGCTATGAATTAGGCAATGGTATTTAACATTTAATTGCTTATGCAATGAGTAAACAAGGTCTACTATGAGGACAATAAACTAAAAAATGGAAATCTACTATGATTTAGGGAATGCAATGAATTTTCTTCCAGAGCCAGAGGTTAATTAAGACGAGGGCGCTTTGCCTTGCATATATAGACGACTAGATATACAACGAAGATGTCAAGAGCCCGATTTACAACATTTAAGTTTTATGAATTATCCATTCAACGTTAAAACAATTGAAAACAAAAAAGGTGAAAAATCATGTAACCTAAATGTTTGCACAAATATATTGTACGTCTGACAAAAGTTGCAGATTGAATTGGTTGTCATTTTTATTGATAGACGAAAATAAGCTCCACCCTGCGTTTCAAAAGTGGATCAAAATAGCTCCACCATATGTTTTAAGGGTGGAGCAAATTGCTCAACTGTGTTTTAACTTTTAGACGTAGATAGAATAACTCCACCACATGTTTCAAAGGGTATATGAATCGTGTGTTGAGTAGGACGGCTTCACCACATATTTCTAGGTAATACGTTTCATGGCTTAAGTAGGATAGATCCACCACAGATTTAAAAAAAAAGCAAATAATGGAGGTCGAAATCCATGGGACAAACTGTTTCGAATAATATTCCACGAAGCTCATCAATCAGAGCAATGCATCAAGATTACAATGATATAAACTACATGATATAGGTGGATGACGAAAGCAAATACACCGCAATGACAATGGAGGTTGATGTTTAGCAGACCAACGCTACGATGGTCATGGCTGCAGCAACCAGGATGACATGATCAAGCTTTCTGGACCAATATGGCAAAGGCCGAATGAAATTTAGTAAGGAGATCAACACATAATTGGATTAAACACACACGAGTATGTTGGACCTTAATAACAAAGGTTAAATAGTATAAGTACTAGATATGCTTATGTTTAAAAATAAAGGCTACAAGTTGTAAATACATTAATATGACAGTTAGGAAACTGCCATATCTGTAGCCCTTCATGAATAGACATATCGGTTCATATACACCGATTAGAATAGTATATAATTGCATGTTGCAAACAGAAACAGAAAACCATTCACGTGTAACCATTCATGAATATGTATATTATATAATTACTCTCTATATATTTTATAATCATCATCGTGTACTGTTATATATTTCTATTACAAGTCAGAATATAGATATACATATGGTTCGTCCAATGATCAAGCAACCAAACAGGGGTCTGCGAAGCCCTGTAATTTCGCAACAGTGGTATCAGAGCGCCAGACACGTTCATGGAAGAAATTAAAGCCTGTGATGAACAGAAACCGAAACTGTTTGGGAACGAGGAAAAATGACTTGTTCAAGAAGGGTACTTGGAACCGCAAGCGAGAAGAAGTTTTGAGAAAACTTGGAAGTCTCGGGTTACACAAAAGGCGGGAAGCTAGATTCAAAGAAAAAGATTTTGGCGCGAAAGATGAAGCGGGCAAGATGCTATATATGCAAGATTAAAGGGCACGCTTTTTGGAATTGTCAAAACCGAACCAACACTTATCACAAAAAACAATCAGTGATGGCTAACCAGAAAAGGGCTGTTAAGAATAACCGCACGGATTCGGGCCGAATCAAAAAAGAAGCCGACTCAGAAAAGAAGCCGACTCAATGGTATTGGGAATAGATTCCAACAATTGGAATCTGATATGGTACGTAACTAAAACCTTTACTACACACGTAGCATCATCTATAGAAGTATTTGTTAATTTTAAGATATTAGATGATGCAAACAAGGGAAAGGGTTGTTTTTATCAAAGCAAAGGAATCGGGGAAGTCTTAGTTACTTGTAATGATTCAGAATTTGTTGTCCCAAGTGTGATATATGTGCCGAATCTAGGAATGAATATGCTGGGCCTACCACAATTGAATGCCCAAGGCTTTGTTGTTGAATTTTTAGAAAGTCGTTGTGTGATAAAGAAGATGTTTGATGAAGATTTCAGTGAGAATACTAGTAGTAAGACTAGGAATGAACCACAAGCCGATGTAGGTTCAATTCAGGAAAAATTGGATGAACTTGAAAGAATTGTGGGAATAGACATCACGAAGAGGATGCTTGCTGAATATGTGACTCGGAATTGTGATAGAATAGGTGAGTCAAGCAATAGAGATTTTTACGATGATAAATTTGGAGAGAAGATGGTTGTCCCTAGTGATCTAAATAAAGTAAAAGGCTTTTTAGATCAGATTCTGATAGGGAAGTTCGTTGAAAATTTGAAAGATGTGTACTCAAATAACTTTGACAAAATGGTAGCATGGTTTTACAAAGATTTTTTGGAATGCCCACTTGGAAAGGAAATATCACCATTAGTTGGGAACAAAATGATTAGTTTGATGGATCTGTTTAGGACTATAAACGAGATGGGTGGGGCAGGAACTGTTTTGGTCGAAGGAACATGGGAAGAACTTGCAATAGGACTTGGTTATCCAAAGGAATATGTTGTCGAAATCAAGGAGTGTTACTTAGAATACTTGTAACAGTTGGATGGATGTGTATTACAATGTGGCAAGGAAGTTATTGGAAGAAAGCGAAAAGGAATGCGTTGTTTGGAATGGCATGAAGAGGAAGTTGGAAACTGATACAATTGAAGGTTTTATGGTTTTCATGGGTATACTAAAACACACACCAACAGCCATGAAGTACAAGGAACGTACTACTTAAAAGAAAAATGAATGAGTTGGTCAAATTGTTTTACAAGGATTACATGAACTGTGTATTTGAAGCACCGCTACCCTCACAGATTGGAAACACCAAAATATGTTTGTTTGATTTATACGTGTCGGTGGAAAGCATGGGTGGAAGCGAACTGGTTAGTCAAAAGGAAGAATGGAACGATGTGGCTTTAAGTTTTGGAATACCATCATGTTTTGAAGACAGATTCCAAGGAATATTCGGGAGATACTTGGAATTGTTGGATGATTACTACAGGGTTGTCATGGAAGTAAGGAAGACTGCCACCGAAGGCAGGAATGAAGGAAAATCTACTGCGGGTTACATTGATCTTGACGAAGACAATGGATGTAAAGAGGACATGATACCTGGAAAAGAAGAAACCAAGGAAAGTGATGGTGAAACTCAGGATAAACATATGATTGAAGCTCATAAAAGTGAAGCGGAGAATCAAGAGACTTTTGGCTATGGAGCTGGAAACATTGTATATGACGATGGACAAAGACTAGTGATATCATTTGAAGAAGAAGCTGACAACGAAGAAGACCCAAGCATTGTTGAGTACTACAACAGCGAAGAAGATGGAAGTGTGAGCTTGGACTCAGAATGAGGAATGTTGAATGAAGACACTTTGTTATTAGGGGGAGAATGTTGGACCTTAATAACAAAGGTTAAATAGTATAACTACTAGATATGCTTATGTTTAAAAATAAAGGCTACAAGTTGTAAATACGTTAATATGACAGTTAGGAAACTGCCATATCTGTAGCCCTTCGTGAATAGACATATCGGTTCATATACACTGATTAGAATAGTATATAATTGCATATTGCAAACAGAAACAGAAAACCATTCACGTGTAACCATTCATGAATATGTATATTATAATATATAATTACACTCTATATATTTTATCATCATCATCGTGTACTGTTATATATTTCTGTTACATATAGATATACATATGGTTCGTCCAATGATCAAGCAACCAAACAGGGTCTGCGAAGCCCTGTTATTTCGCAACAGAGTAAGATGGATTTTATCGTTCTTCATCCTTCAACCGAGGTCATATATAGACTAGAACAAGACCACAAATGTGGACTACAATCAAATGAGCAACACCTCCGAAGCACTGTTAGAAGCCTAACTAACACGAGTTATAGAACGAATGTGAAAGTTCTCCTAATAATTAAGGAGAAGGCGTACTGAAGTCTGCAAAAATAATTTAACGAAGGTCGTGGTTATCTGGATCAAGACTCTGATAAACTAGTGACAATGAACCAGACCAACACTGATCCCTAACTATCTTTTATGTTTAAAAACAAAACAAAACCGAAGTAATACAAAGTCAACAAAATGGAGATGATCAGTCACAACCTTTTTTCTGATTTCGTGATCAAAGAGAAAAATGTGAGGATGTGAAATATGATTCCTGATTACATGCATGGTACCCATGATTCATGTATGATATGCCCATGATCTTAAATCCCATTTTCCATGAAATTAACTACGTGGGAACATGGAGAAAACCTTCCCTTTATCTTTGTTAGGTTTCCGTTATAATTAGCAGGAGAGTGGAAGAGAATTAGGAAGTAGCCTAGTGAAACAATAGCAATAAGAAATTATATTTAATCTCTAGAGAAAATATCAATATAAAAGATATTATTCATTCAAATTGTTATCTTGTGTTTCATCTACTCAGTTCGGTTCTTTTTATTACATTCGTTAAGATCGTCGTGTTTGTCAAATTTTGAACGGATCAAACACGTGTCAAATTAGTTGTACCAAAAATTCAAGGAGATGTAGCATAAGAAAGCTAGCGCTCAAGTTCACTAGAGTAACTGATGAAGGTCATAGGATAAATGTGATGATTGTCAAACATAACATATCGGATGAAGTGAAGGTCGAATGACAAAAGCGATTATCTAGAGTTTTATTGGATCCACACAAATTTTTTTTTACACTATAACAAAGGAACAAGCTTGGGTAATAAACTTCTGAATAATAACTTCCTGGAACTACACTACCAACTATAGACCCCAACAAACTATGAAATGATCTACCGTTGCAGCAGACACCACCTCACGAGTTATAACTTGCTGTAAGAAGAACAAATTAATAGTTGACTTTGATCGGTAAGCTTATGAAATTATAACTTACGTTCTTAGTGTTCTTTAGTGTTATGACTGATGAAATCGAGTTTTAGAAAAAACAAGAGAAAAATCAAAAAAGGAAGATGATCAATGCCTTTTCGGTCATTTCAATTCACTTGATAAAGGGCCGAAAGTGTGATAAATTAAGTAACAAACTTTGATAGGCGTGGTGTAGTAAATTTGTCTTTGGAATTATACGTAAAAATTGTCAACGACTCGCGTTGACATACTTATTAGTTTAGCCTCTTTTTGAAATATAAAAATCTCAACCCAACCAGGCCATGACCCATTTAACCCACCAAATTTCTACTTGTTCAATAATACCCAACCCATTGTACCCACATGACCATTGCAACACCTCTATGTTAACCGCAATTCTTGATGGTTCCTTTAATCAACTAAAATAATGGAAAACAAATAAACACACACAACAAATTACTATGACACAATGATGAAATATAGCAATAAATAACATAAAAAGGAGGAGGGTCTTAGAAATTTTACATATTGCAGTTGACGTTCCAATAGTTTCTCAAGTTCATGGACAATATAGTTCATATCTGGTCGTTGTACACGCTCCTTTAAGCATTGATATGCTACTTTTGAGAAGCTGTCCAGTGATTCCAGATCAGTTTCATTCAATAGGCCTGGTTGAATTATATCATTCACTGTTTTGTTTTCATAATGAAATATGGCCAGTGGAGCTAGAAATCTATCAAATTGATCTGGAATAAACGCTTTCCTCCCATATATTATTTCCCATAAAACAATACCAAATGAGTAGATGTCCGACTTGTGGGTCACACCTCCAGTCTTTTCAATTGCCGGATCCATATACCCAGTTGTGCCAATAGCTTCTGAAAAGAGAACCTGATCCATTCGATGTACTGAATGGTTGATAGAATATTCAAATCCAGATAACTTGGCCTCAAACTTATTATCTAATAATATCGTGGAGCTGTTGATGTTACGATGTATGACAGAGTAACTGTGTCCATCCTCATTATGGATATACCTTAATGCACGTGCAACACCAACACATATAGTCAGTCTTTGAGTCCATGTGAGGGTGGGGTTGCTTAAATACATCACGAGACTTCCTTTGGCCACACGCTTGTTTATGATGACCTTCTCACCCTTTTCATCACAAAACCCAATAAAAGAGACTATATTTTCGTGCTTGAGACTAGAAAGAGCTGAAATCTCTGTCAAGAACTCGATTCCCTGCTTATGCTTGCTATCTAATCTCCGCGCAGCAATTTTCACCCACTTCCCGGACCGCAAGATCTTTCCTTTATAAACCTTGCCCAAGTCACCTTGCCCGATGACATTTTTTTCATTAAAGCTGTTGGTGGCTTCTTGTACATCTTCAAGAGGGATTCGTAAGTGATTAAAATGCTTGATTGTAGATGCCATACTTCCGGTAAAAATTTATATATCTGTTTATCAAATGAAAGAGGGTACAAAAGCAGTGGATTACAAATAAGTATATATGCAGGTAGGTAGGTTACACGAGTACCCACACATATATCAATTTCCTTGTTACTCATATGTCCCGAATTATTTGTCACATAGTTGAACATACACGTATTAAGAAAATACATTAATTGTAGTTTTGACTTTAGTATAATGACGTTATCTTAGAGTTTGTGTGTAGTTTTAAATCTAAGGGTAATATAGAAAATGTAATATTCAATGCATGTTATTTTTAGAAGTGGACAATTATTTTGGAACAAATATAAATAGGAAGGTGGACAAATAATTTGGGACGGAGTATTTAACTATTTAACTATTTATTATTTTTCTATTTTAATTGTCTTACCGAATAATAAATAAATAAAGTTGTAATTTCACGTTTAACACTAATCACGACGTACGCCATCTATAATTTTTCAAGAGAAGTGATATATGTGCCTAAACATATATATATTTAAAAAAGGTTAAAGCAATAAGTTAGTAACCTAATTACCTTTTTGTACCAAGGTGATTCATTTTGTTACCGATGTGAGTAACGAATTCTTAATTTTTGTTTCAATGTGAGTAACTAACTCTTAAGTTGTGTTCCAATGTTACTAATATGACACTTTAGTCACGGTCTAATTATCATCATTGGTCACATTTTGATAACATGTATAATTTTTAAAAACATGACTTGATACGTTAGATATATTTAGTGTACTTAAACTCTATTCCTTGATGAAATGAATTTCGAACACTAATTTAATAAGTTAGATTAAACATAAAAGATCGGTTGTGTAAAAAACAGGGTAATAAATGAATTCCATCAAGCAATAAAGTTAAGGTACGTTATATATATTTAACGTGACATGTCAAGTCATTAAAAATATATAGGTCAGCATATGTGAACAATGTTGATAATTAAACGATGACTAAACTATTATGTTATTAACATTGGAACAAAACTTAATAGTTGGTTACTTATATTAGTATTAAAATGGGTACGTTACTCACATTGGTAAAAAAAGGTAGACACGTTACTATTTTATAGCTTTTAACCCACTTAAAAATTGGCGTCATATTTTCTAAGATAGTGTATCGGGTCAATTTTGTTTACCTTTATCTATTATTTCTCATGTCTTAATTATGGCTAGCTTGTATTTTCCTATTGGAGTTCATTTATGTCGACGTGAATTTCACAACGGCTCACTACTTACAAAATCTCTCTAGCTAACTACAACCACCTTCAAGGCTTCAACTCCTACTGACCATGTACACCCGCCACGACCACCCTCTGGCGGCCCCACTGTAGCAACCAAAAAGAAATTTATATTGCAAAATTTACAGAACGTGAAGTCAAAATTTTAAGACTCAATGCATGCGCCATTGAATGCTTAAATTTTTATATTGTCAACTTGATATTGATATGTGATCATACAAATGCTGAAATTGAACTGGAGAGATGTGGATGTTACATTATGTTAATTAGCATCTAATTGCGTATGCAATGAGCTGGAGAGATTAGGATGGTTTAACTACAAGTTGAATATGACAGTTTTTTGTAATCAAAGTCTAGTATGAAATATTAAAAGATGACCATATCTATCGAAGAGGACAATAAACTAACACATCGAATATTATTAAGAGTCGGGGCATCCAACGAAAAAATTACGATGAAAACTTCAATTATTCATCCAAAGCCGCTGATTACGATGAAAGGGCACTTTGCCTTGCATATATAGACAATATTAGATATGAGAGATGATGTCAACGAGGAAGACGTCAATAGCACGATCCAGAATTGATAGTCGTCCTTAAAACTATTTAATGTTTTGGTGTTTATTCAATATTTCAATGTATTGTGCATATTAACTTCGCCACAAAAACCAAAAATAGAGACTACCTGAGACTAGATAGCGCAGATATCTCTGTCAAGAACTCGATGCCTTGTTTATGCTTACTGTTAAATCTCCGTGCAGCAATATCCACCCACTTACCGGACCGCAAGAGCCGTACCTTATATACCTTGCCCAATCCACCACGCCCGATGATATTTGTATTCATCAATTATATTAATTACCTTGTTTCTTGACTTTCGATTAAATTTCTATTTAACTAATCTAACCACTTGATGAATAAATTAAGTTGTAATTTCGAGTTTAACAGCTGCAATGTTACAGTAATCACGACAGCATAGGTAATATTTTAAGAGAAATGATATATGGGCCCAAGTATTAGCTTAAAAGTGGTTTAATGCCACATTTTAATCACCTAAGATAGTGTTGAGATTGGGTCATTTTCTAAAATTTATTAATTTTTGACATGTGATATTAGACAAATTTTTTAGCAGTACGTACACCTATCATTTCTCATGTCTTCTTAATTATGGCAAGCTTGTAAATTCCTTTCGGAGTTCATTTGAGTCAGTGTAAATCCCTAAACGGCTCGCTACAACAAAATATCTCTAGCTAATCCAACCACAACCACCTACCTATCCTGACCGGTCACCATCACAACCACCTTCCGGGGGCCTCCGAAGTAGCAACCAAAAAAAAAGAAGCAAAATTTACAGACCTTGAAGTTGAAGTTTTTGTTGATCCCTTGTGACAGAATCTTTCGGATCGATTAATCAACCAAACGTACGGAATCCGTTTAGTTAGCGATTATTGAACGAGTAAACAAACACACGATTTTTATAATGTTTTGTATATATTAACACTTGAAGGAATAAACGTTTATAAGCACTCACACTATCTCATTTTCTCTCTTACTCGCATACGGCTCACCAAACGACCAACCCACAAATGAACCCCAACACGCCTATTTATACATTTCATTTACCCTATTGGCGACACTAACCTGCTACTAGCGACACTAACCTAGTGTCGCTAATAGCGACACGGGTCAAGTGTCGCCTTTCAACACTTATATATTTTCGTATTCACTATTCGATTACAGACTCAAATATACAAATTAAACACTTCACAACCTCAGACTAATTAACTTTGACAATGACAAACATTTGACCAAATGACTGACACACATTATGCACCAACAGTTTTAAATCTCAAAACACACGCGCCATTGAATGATAATCTTTTTATATTGTCAACTTGAAATGTGATCATAGAAATTTTGAAATTGAAGCTAGGAACATACTACACTACATGTGGGGCTATGAGCCTATGAATTATAAAATGTTAATTAGCATCTAATTGCGTATGCAATGAGCTGGAGAGATTAGGATGGTTTAACTACAAGTTGAATATCACATTTTTTGGTAATCAAAGTCTAGTATGAAATATTAAAAAATGACCATATCTATCGAAGAGGACAATAAACTAACACACTGAATATTATTAAGAGTCAGGGCATCCAACGAAAACAATTGCATGTTGATTGGTGTTCTTTATTTAATCAATCAAAAACTTCAATCATTCATGTCCTTAAAATTATTTAATATTTTAAGGAGTCACATTCATTGTATCACTATTATACATTTAAAGGGGTCACATTTTTTTATTAGAATTAAACAATTACCAAAAAAAACATAGACTTCAAATATGTCAAAAGAAAACGAGGAAATGTAACTCATAACGTGCATTGAAATATAACAATCACAAATATGCGTTATTATCATTAGAGTTAATTGCATAGTTCGTCCTTGTAGTTTGCACAAAATTGCACAAGGAGTCTCTATACTTTACTTCTTGCAACATTAGTTCAAAAATATGAAATTTGTTGCGCGGTTAGTCCATCAAACTAAAATGACCAACATACCCTTAATGTCATATATATATATATTTTTTATTTCATTGAGGGTAAATTAGTAATTTTAGTTTATAGGAGGACCAACCGCGTAACAACTTTTATGTTTTTGGACTACTGGTACAAAAGATAAAGTATAGGGATTGACGATACAACTATCTGTAAAATACAAGGATGAACCATGCAATTAACTCCTATCGTTATGTCCCAGTAACACAAGTTCTCTTAACTTAGTTTCCAAATCTCCCTAAACTGCACATTAACAGAATTGAGGGCACATATCCACTTTTTAACTGACCAAAATAGTTAGACATTGCTACATATTCATTGAGCGGAAGTTTTGCATAAGTGAGAGTTTATCTCGTTTCAAGTAATACTCTTGGTTTTGTTATTATATTGCTCTCCTCCTACATACATACTCTAATTACAGGTTTTTACTTTTGGTACTAGAGGGAAAACACAATTGGGTTTGTTGAAATGATTTGAGTTCATTTATTGTTGTTGTTGAAGTCTACAAGTCTCTAGAACGGTGGAGGGGACGAATTTGTTTGGAGGATTGGTGTGTTTGTTATAAAGGCAACAAGTCAAGTATTTAGTGGAAAACTGGAAGTATGAAAGGTTTTGTTTAACATCATTTATGTTCACTATTAGAATTTGTTATTATTAATTAATACAATTAGTCTAGTCTGCAAGAAATTCTACAAAACGCAAGCAAAGTTCACAAATCGAAAAAAAATAATTTAACTATCATAATAAATACTCCGTACAGAACTAATATCGAATTTAATAACTTCATAATCATAAAAATCTTAAAAATAAAATGCACATATTTTTTAGGGAAATGATATTGACAGCCCTGCTCTTAGGGCTGTCAATAAAAACCTTTTGAACTTATTTACTAAACTCGAATTTTGCTTTATTATTAAAAGTCATAATTAATACATCAGATATAAAAAAAAAAAGTTTCAGTAAATTAAATACAAAACTTCAGTGTATTAATTATAGTATAATTTTGATTTTTTAAGGAAACTTTGGCTTTAATAAATGCACATTTTCCCTCTTATTGACAGCTCTTAGAGCTGTCATTATCAATTACCTATTTTTTATAGTGCAAATTCTTAGCATTACCTATCATTTCTCATGTCTTAAATATGACTAACTTGTATTTTTCCTTTTGAAGTTAATTTGAGTCAGCGTAAATCCCAAAATGGCTCTCTAGCTAAACCAACCACAACCACCTACCTACTGACCGCCCGCCACCATAACCGCCCTCTGCGGCCTCCGCTGTAGCAACCAAAGAGAAATTTAGCTAAATTTACAGACCTTGAAGTTAAAGTCTGAAATCTCAACACATGCGTCATTGAATGCTAATCTTTTTACATTGTCAACTTGACTATTAATATCTGATCATAGAAATTTTGAAATTGAAGCTAGGAACATGCTACATGTGAGGCTATATGTATTATAAAATGTTAACTAACATCTAATTCCGCAGAGAGATGTGGATGCTACATTTTAAAATGTTGATTAGCATCTAATTTTCGTATGCAATGAGCTGGAGAGATTAGTATAGTTTAACTGCAAGTTGAATATTACATTTTTCTATAATCAAAGTCTACTATGATATATTAAAAAATGACCATATCTATCGAATCGAAGAGGACAATAAACTAAAACACTAAAAAATATGAAGGGTCGGGGGATCCAATGAAAACAAACACTAGTTGATTATTCACCCAGATCGAGCTGCTGATTACGAGGAAGACGTCAATAGCACGATCCATAATTGATGGTTGTCCTTAAAACTATTTAATGTTTTGGTGTTTATTCAATGTATTGTGCACATTAACTTCGTGCTAATCTTTTCATAATCTTCGTTAAGTTGAAGACTTAAAATGACTGTATCTCAATTATTCAATGTTCTCCTGTGGTATCAAAATTTGAGTTGTATCTTTTAATATATAAACAGGCCAAAAAACAGAGTATGTAATAGAGTATGTAATTCTATCTTGGTTTCTTTGAAAATATAAGAAACTCACTCTTGATTTCTTATCTTTGATAGAAAAACGATTAAATCTAAATTGTGAACGTGTAACAAACTTTGTTGAAAAATAAACGATGATTCAAAAGAATTTAAACAAGCTGTTTATATATATATATATATATATATATATATATTTCAACCAATAAATGTGTATAGTTTGAAGCAAAGCATATGTAGTTTGTATAATATGATTTACTACAAGTATACCACCAGTAAGGTACTGTAATAAATAAAACAACAACGAAAGTTGTTCCAGTAATTCAGATCGTGATTATAAACCAAAGATAGTACTTTTGGTACGAATAAATTAATTTGGATCTCAAAAGCCAACTTTGGATGAAAACCGCAAGTTGTATAAACTGTAAGCAATCGATGAGTGTTCTTAATACAGAACAACTTTAAACCGAATAAATGTTACAGTCACAGAAACGACCCAAGTCTGTTCCTTTAACTTAACAGCTTCATTTTTTAAAATATGTTTTAAGCTTGTAGGAAACGGTAGTGTAAAAACGAAGCTAGAGAATAATAAACAGAAAATATAATACAAAAGAAATCGCAACCGAGGCTTGTGTTGTACACAATTCCCTTAAAACATATTCGCGTATATTTCCCAGGGTACAACGGTTAAAAACTGTTATACAGCCGGAGTGTGACTAGCTTGCCTGAAAATTTCGAGAGTAACAAAAGTTGGACGATATGAGATTACGGACGAGAGAAAGATGTGTATGATTCTGTGTTTTTTGTGCCCTTTTGAACGAAGCTATATCTCAGTATTTATACACAGAAACCAACTTGTTTATCAAGTTAAAATCTGTAAAAACTGAAACGATTTTGTAAATCATTATAGCTTTCAAACAGATTCGTAAATTAAATGAAACAATCTATTCCAAAAATAGAACTCCTGGAAAGTTCAAAATTTACGAACTGGATCAAAAACGGACCTGTGCACGCTCGAATATTTCGGAGCTGCATTCGTGTCCGCAGGTCGCGCGGGCATTGGTTCACAAGCTCGAACCCAGATTTCTTTCATTTGTTTGTTTCAAATGGCTTACTTCAAGTCTCGATATCTCATTCATTATTATTCCAATTTGGACATATCTTAGCTCGTTGTGAAGCTCTCTTCAAAGAGAATACAAACCCACAAAGAATTAACTATATATTAGATATACTTATAGTTATTTATGTCCAAAGTTGATAAAAAATGTACATTTTCTATCAACATTTTCCAACATAAATTAAGTTGTGATTTAGCAGCTGGGATGTTACAGTAATCATGACACCATTTGTAATATTTTAAGAGAAATGATATATGGGCCCAAACATTAGCTTAGAAGTGGTCTAATGTCACAAGTTGGGTCATTTTCTATAATTTATTAATTTTTGACAAGTTATATTAGACAAATTGTTTGGCAGTACCTAATTACCTATCATTTCTCATGTCTTCTTAACTGTGGCTAGCTTGTATTTTCCTTTTGGAGTTCATTTGAGTCAGCATAAATCCCTAAACGACTCGCTTTGACAAAGTCTCTCTAGCTAATACAACCACAACCACCTACCTATCCTGACCGGTCACCACTACAACCACCTTCTGGGGGCCTCCGCAGTAGCAACCAAAAAGAACAGAGCAAGATTTTTAAATCTCAACACATGCGTCACTGAATGCTAATCGTTTTATATTGTCAACTTGAAATGTAATCATAGAAATTTTGAAATTGAATCTAGGAACATGCTACATGTGGGCTATGAATTATAATATGTTAATTAACATCTAATTGTGTATGCAATTAATGAGCTGGAGAGATTAGGATCTGCAAGTTGAATATCACATTTTTTTTGTAATCAAAGTCTACTATGAAATATTAAAAAATGACCATATCTATCAAAGAGGACAATAAACTAACACACTTAATATTATTAAGGGTCAGGGCATCCAACGAAAACGATTTATCGAAGAGGACAATAAACTAAACTAACACACCTAGAAATTAGGGTTTATTGTTTCGTTATGTATTAAACTTTACACCTTTTACTATTGTACGAGTGGAATTTGAAAACTTATATCGTACGTATTAAACTTGTAAATATTGTTTATTCCTTTTTTGGCCTTATCATAGAAACAAAAAGTTTACATACAATAAATAATATTTACAAGTTCAATACATACAATAGATTAAATGAAAGTATGTCCCACATAATAGTAAGAAGTATACACTTTTATACACAACGAAATAATAAACACTAAAATTTATTATTTTTCATACAATTACTCTACAAGAAATTCTACAAAACGCAAGCAAAGTTTACAAATTGAAAAGAAAAAAAAAAATTAAACTAGCATAATAATTATAGAAGTACAATAATACGGAATTTAACTTTATAAAAATCCTTAAAATAAAATGCATGCACATAATTCTTATAGTGCAAATTCTTACCAGTACGGATCATTTCTCATGTCTTAGGGTATGTTTGGCGCAAGTAGCTGGAGCTGGTAGCTTGTAGCTGGAGCCGGTAGCTTGTAGCTGGTAGCTTGTAGCAGGTAGCTTGTAGCTGGAGCTTTTGGTAATATTTGTGTTTGGCAAAGTAGCTGGAGCTTGTAGCTTATGAATGTAAAATGACATAAAAGGACAAATATATTAATTCTAATAGATGAATATAATTATTTGAAGGGTATTTATGTAATTTCACTTTTCATAAGCTACAAGCTACTTCCAAAAGCTACTTCAAGTAGCTTATGGTTTTCGAGCTTATGGAAACCATAAGCTACTTAAAATTTTATTAGCCAAACGGAGCTTATGAAAACCATAAGCTACAAGCTACAAGCTACAAGCTCCCATAAGCTCAAAAAAAGTGGTTGCCAAACATAGCCTTAAATATGGCTAGCTTGTATTTTCCTTTTGGAGTTCATGTGAGTCAGCATAAACCCAAAACGGCTCTCTAGCTAAACCCCACAACCACCTACCTACCGACTGCCTGCCACCACAACCACCCTCTGACGGCCTCTGCTGTAGCAACCAAGGAGAAATATAGTCAAATTTACAGACCTTGAAGTTAAAGTTTGAAATCTCATCACAAGCGTCATTGAATGCTAATCTTTTGATATTGTCAACTTGATTATTAATATCTGATCATAGAAATTTTGAAATTGAAGCTAGGAACATGCTACATGTGAGGCTATGCATTATAAAATGTTAACTAACATCTAATTCCTCATAGAGATGTGGATGCTACATTTTAAAATGTTGATTAGCATCTAATTTTCGTATGCAATGAGCTGGATAGATTAGTATAGTTTAACTGCAAGTTGAATAGTACATTTTTATATAATCAAAGTCTACTATGAAATATTTAAAAATGACCATATCTATCGAATCGAAGAGGACAATAAACTAAAACACTAAAAAATATGAAGGGTCGGGGGATCCAATGAAAACAAACACTAGTTGATTATTCACCCAGATCGAGCTGCTGATTACGAGGAAGACGTCAATAGCACGATCCATAATTGATGGTTGTCCTTAAAACTATTTAATGTTTTGGTGTTTATTCAATGTATTGTGCACATTAACTTCGTGCTAATCTTTTCATAATCTTCGTTAAGTTGAAGACTTAAAATGACTGTATCTCAAATATTCATTGTCCTCTACTCTTGGTATCAAAATTTGAGTTGTATCTTTTAATATATAAACAGGCCAAAAAACAGAGTATGTAATTGCCAATGATGTCCAGCTCAACTGGTCAGAGGCTTGGGGGTCAATGATAGGAGACCTGGGAAACCCAGGTTCGATCCTTGAGGCCAGCGGGTTTTACCATTAATTCGTTGTCGTGCCTTCGGAGGGACGGATTAGTGGGTTTTTCCCGGATTTGGAGTAACTTGGGGCGCTTAAGGGCTCCGTACGGCTGGATTGGGCCAGTATATGGAGATTTAGCCATTGGGTCTCCCCGTACGGAGTACCTAGGCGATTTCTGTTAGCCTTTAAAAAAAGTATATAAAGACAAATTGAAAAAACAAAAATGGGTATATTTTCATTACTTTTGCCAATTGATATGAAATATTATATCTGACCCGTAAGAACCGGAGGTCTTCACATTTTATATTATAGTTAGATAAAATTGACCAATTACAAAGTTCTAACCATACGTCCTTTAAGTACGAACGTATATTGATATTCAGTGTATCACTTTGATACATTTATAGGTGTCACATTTTTTTATTAGAATTTAGAATACAATTTTTGAGTATGAAGTTGATTTCCTATTTTGTTTTATTAAGATAAATAGTCGTGTGAGGTGCTTATCATAACTCGTGGATTAGTCGGTAAAAGGTCGCAATCACAATTACCAAAAAACGTATACTTCAAATATGTTAAAAAAAAACGAGGCAATGTAACTCATAATGTGCATTGAAATATAACAATCACAAATATCCATTATTATCATTATGTGCGTCCCAGTAAGACAAGTTCTCTTAACTTAAATCACCACTAAATAGCACATTAACAAAATTGAGGACACATATCCACTTTTGAGCTAATCAAACACTTGGACATTGCTACCTATTCATTCAGCGGAAGTTTTGCATATAATATACATTAATTACATTGATTATATATACACATTTGTGTACTTGGTGAACGGTGACACTTGTGTCACTTTGTGAAGTTTTTTCCCCCTTTTTCTTTTTTTATTAATACTTTTTATATGACAATTTTACAACTTATTTCCTACGTAGTTGTTAAACTCTTATGATTCACTAGTTGAGTCACGAGCTAAATTGTGTTATTTTCGAAAAGCTAATTCATGAGTTTGTGTGCGTATGTGTTGGACAAAAAAAGTTTTGAAATGATATTTCCGTTAGAGATAAATATTTTTTTAAACTTATGATTTGGTTGTTTTATATATTAAAATCTACGGAATATTAGATACCTTATTATAAGAAATATTGTTCGAAAAAGATCAGAAGAATTCATGTATCATGTATTGTTTCCAACATTAAGTTAAATTGGTTTGGATGAAATTACTAACATTCATTCAGTATATATACAAAATTATTACAAATAGCCACTAAATAAACCAGACATTACAACTATAGCACATTATCTAATTGTGATTAACATCATAAATTCAATGCCTTTCAAAACACATACATATATACGATAATAAGCGAATATGATGATATCGAATAAACGACCTACAAAGGCATTCATGAGAATGTGCGTTTATGTACGCATTCATGAACTTGTGTTCTATCTCAATAATATTTATCAAATCTAACAACATATTTCACAGCTAAACAGTACATTAACAAAAGTAAAAGCACAGAGATCCTCCACTACTAGCTAACTTAATCAAACCGTAAAACGAAATTACCTATTTATCGATTCAATTAGCATATGTTCAGCATATATAATCTACAAATTAACAAGAATTTACAAACACTATGACGTACAGCACGATATCTGATTATTATTAATTCGATGACTTTCAAAGCACATACATATGAATATGATCGGTATCGATTAAACGACCAGTAAAGACGTAAGTGCAGATAAGAATCCATCAAAAGGAGAAGCAGAAGGCCAAACATCAGCAACAGCAGCTGAATCCTTATGACCTTTAGGAAGCAACCGTTTATACGACTGTATATACAAAAAGATAATCAGATCATACACATTTACACCAACAGAATCAACCTCATCCAGCCTTCGCAGTAACAAGTGGATCGGAATCGGAATGAAGAACGGACGAAATTATATCAATCACAAGGCGCGCATGCTCCGGTGAGATCACTAGGGTTTCGGAAACGATAACGGAGTTAATTCGGTTATTTGGCGGATGTAACTGAAGTAATTTGTCACGAATTGAAGTTAGGGTTTGTGAAGCGTCGGTGAAAATGAGTTTTTGTAAGAGAATAAGGTCGTGTTCGAATGATTCACGGCGAGGGTGTATGCTTAAGTTCTGTGGTTGCGACGGTGTTGATGGTTGTTGCTCCGGTGGTGGTTGTGTGTCAGTCATGGTGGTCGTAAAATTGGAGAAATGAAATGAATGAAATTGGGGATGGGGGTATGTGGCAAATTGGGAGACGGTCAAAAGTCAAAACTCAAAACTTAAAACTCAGAAAAAATGCAAGACTTCTTTTTAACTGTATTAAATATTTGTTTAATACTTTATTGATCTAATTACCTTAATATACAAAATTTGCTTGGCATTTTACAAATTGTCGGTTTTTGCTTCACAAAATATTACTCAGTTTCGCAACGATGGGGAAAATCGCAATAATGCTTTAGAAATTCGCAATATTCATTTCGCAATACGCATATTTCATTTCGCAATATGGAATACTGACAAAAAGTCTCGCAATAATCTCGCAAAATGACTAACTTTTGGATAATTTCGCAAGAAATATGCTGTATTGCGAAATGAAACTTGCGAAATGGTATATAAATCTTGCGAAATGCTATATTGCGAAATGCTAAAACTTGTGAAATTCCATTATTGCGAAACGGATATTGCGAATTGAAACTGAAATCTTGCGTTTTTCTCCATTCTTGTGAAATTGATTGATATTTTCTAAAATATAAAAATTGAGTTGATATTATGTAAAATACTACTCCCTCTGTCCCAAATTAAGTGTCCTGTTTTGACTTTTTGAGTCTTTTTTTTAACTTTAACCTTAAATATTTTTGTTTGTGTTATATAATACTTGATGCAAAATATATGAATGGATTGGGTTTTAAATATATTTTCATTGGTATAATTTTAATAAAGTAATATATAACACAAACAAAAATATTTAAGGTCAAAGTTGAAAAATAAAGACTTCAAAATCTGATTCAGCACACTTAATTTGGGACGGATGGAGTATATCCATAATGTATATCTAGGTAAATATCCCCTAGTATATGTTATGAAAATGAAAATATGACGTGTCATCTTCTAAGGATGCCACATGGTGTAACATCCGCAAATTGGGCCTAGAAGTTTTATGTTATTTCCTGATTTTATTTGTTAGGAAATAGTTTTGATTAGAATTGTTGAAAATAAATGGGTAAAATAAGTTCAGGACTTATTGTGGTTAGTGAAATATTAATTGTTTTAAATTAATATAGTTGACGGAACAATAAAATGTTTGGACTCGCAAATGGTTTTCGGGTTTCTGACAATAGGTTGAGAAGGGGTATTAAATTATACCCGTAAAATTGAAGGTCGGTTAGTGAACCGACTTATTTCTTTGTTACTTCCTGCTTCCTTGTTTTCATTTGGATATAACCTCCCCAAACACACATATAGTTAGAAATTAAAAGAGGAAAAGAAGATTTGATCTTGTTCTTGTGATTCTTGTGCTTAATACATCATCATCTACAGATTGCTATCACTATCATCATCATATAGTTCTTGTAAGTGTTCTTGTTATATATATATATATATATATATATATATATATATATATATATATATATATATATATATATAATTGATTGAAATTGTAGATTAGTGATGTATATGTGGAATTGATGACTAGAAATGATGATATGTGAAGTTATATACTCCTTGTTAACTGTTACAACCGATTAGAACTTGAATTGATGTTAAAATTGGGTTTTGAATCGGATTTGGGAGCTGGGTTTTTGAGCAGTTCGTAGTCTGCTGGAAATGTCCAGGTCGCGGCGCAATCTTGTTACATCGCGACGCGATGAGGGTATAAATCGCGACGCGATTTGGTGATAATAGAGACGCGATTTCAAGTAGATCGCGACGCGATCTGGGGTGATTGCGGCGCGATTTGTGCCTGCACAAGACTGTTTTACTTTTACATGTGTATTGTGGATTCATGTTAGTATACTAGTTTTATTATTAACTAGTAAAGATGTGTATGATGATAAATTGGATAATCCAAGCTAGGTTGACATGTTTAATACTTAGTTGATTGATATGGTAAGTTGATATATTGAGACATGTTATATAATTATAACATATGTACGTTGTATTAACGAGTTGTTTAACTTGTTAATAACCATAGTTTGATGTGATGTTTAATGTAGATTAAATGTGTGATGTTAAGTTACTGACTTGTGATGTTTGTGGTGATTTCAGATAAACCAGAGAAGGCTCAGTAACATTAGATCTCTGAGCATACAGCTGAGGTATTGGTGAGTGGTTCTGTACCTTCAGTGTGGTTTAGCTGTAACAGGTTTGGTTACAGCAAGTGAATGTAGATTTATTGTGGATAGACTGTTTAGTCTGATTTGTTGATTGTGATTATGTGGCCTTTGGGCATAAGTGATTAATCGGAGGTCAAGATGATTTGGGCTTGGTTACTATTGTTGGACGACAGGGATTTCCTTGTACATGTCGTTAATAGGAAATTAGGTCGTGTGAAAGTAGTAACCAGCTATCGGTTAACCGCTGTTTGGACCTGCAGCTCAGTTGGGTTATTGAATAACCGCTGTTGTGGTCTACAGCTCAGTGGGGTTACTAAGTGTTGTTTGAGGAGCTTTTTACTGGTTTTGGGCTGCCTCAAGGACCACCGATCCTCTGATGTTGTGTGAAACTATGTGATATGGTGACTGTGATTAATTATTGTAGACAAAGTTGTTATTGCTAGATTGGACTGTCGGTTACAGTTCTATCTCACTTAGCAGTTGTGCTAATCCCACCACTTTAATTACTTCTTGCAGGTTGTGACTTGACAGGGTGGTCGGGCAAGAAGGTGTTGACCTGAATGAATGTTTGACGACTACTGCGTTGACTCTGATATTGGTTTTATTAAATCAATGTGATGTTTTGGAATTATATAACACCCACCGGTTGTATTTTGAATTATTGTATGTATTTGGATTATAAGTTGTACTTTTTGTATTTAAAATGAAAAGTTTTGTTTTGGGACATCGCTTCCAATGTAAAGTATTGTTTTGGGGACATCGCTTCCGGGTTGTAAAATACACTTTGAGAAAGTGAGGGTGTTATAAGTTGGTATCAGAGCGTAGTTTTGGGTTAATTGAACGGTGATAAATGTTCAATCCCAAATCTATGATTGGACTGTCGGTTACAGTTCTATCTCACTTAGCAGTTGTGTTAATCCCACCACTTTAATTACTTCTTGCAGGTTGTGACTTGACAGGGTACGTGGTCGGGCAAGAAGGTGTTGACCTGAATGAATGTTTGGCGACTACTGCGTTGACTCTGATATTGGTTTTATTAAATCAATGTGATGTTTTGGAATTATATAACACCCACCGGTTGTATTTTGAATTATTGTATGTATTTGGATTATAAGTTGTACTTTTTGTATTTAAAATGAAAAGTTTTGTTTTGGGACATCGCTTCCAATGTAAAGTATTGTTTTGAGGACATCGCTTCCGGGTTGTAAAATACACTTTGAGAAAGTGAGGGTGTTATACATGGCATCTTAAATGGATGACACGTCAGCAAAATACATTAAAACCCGATTTTTGAAAGTTGGATGCTTTAAATAGGGCACCCGTAAATTGGGTGAATATAATAGATATTCGACCCAAGTTGAGTGCATTCCCAGATACTTAACCTTTTCAGAAATGAAAGAACTAAATTAGTGCCCAAATATGAACCGAGGATATACAAAAAATGAATTGTAGCAAGACTAAAAATTTATTTACAAGATTCAACCACCAAACCACGCCTGAAATATAAAGCCTTGCTGGAAGACGATACTAAATACCTAGACACCAAACGACCAAATGAAACAAAAGCACTGAAGAAATGCCCAATAAACTTTCAAGTGGTAAAAATATGAAAAAATAAGCCCATTTTTATTGTCATAATGAAATTGGCATTTGCATGTCCTGATCCCATTTTAGTTTCACACAAGAATATTGAAAACACAAGATGAAGATAATTTCATGATAGAATTCTTCTTACATTGGCCGAAATTCAAAGCCTTCTACAATAAGACTCGAAATCATTCATTCACAACTTACCAGTTTCAAATTTAAAGAAATACACTCACTTTAAGCTTATAATCTGAGTTGACTTTCCACGCAACACTCTCTATTCATTCACCTGATAATGCAATCCACAACATTTTCTTCGAAAGCTTAGATACTGTGTAACACAAAACAACCTGTATCCAGGGACAACATGTTTACTTTCAATCTTGCAATTGACATGAAGTACTCGTAGAAGCTCCATCACCTCTCGGCATCTGCATGTAAATCAGATATATCATTTGATTACATATTTTATATCCACATTAAAGACATGGAACTTTCTCAACTGTGTACTGATATATCTTTGGGAATTTGATAAACCTTTAGAAATAATGTGAATTGATGCTATATAAATCATCGCTTATAATGATTATATAATACAGTTGGAGGCAGAGTTGTCAACAAAAAATGAAAAAGAAAACCAGAGCTTTTATCTTATGGTTAAAACTTTGGGGGAGGAACAAGAAAATCAAAACAGGTGATGCTATAATTAGTTGATGGTTTTTTCTAACCTTTGCCCATGCTTGAAAATATCTAATAGTGTAGGTATATATACAAATTTATTTATGAAACCCTGCCTAGATAAAAGTATAGTAACTTACTTGTTACTCCAATGCCTTCTTAAGTTGTTCTACAACTTCTTTTGCTTTTGGACGTTCTTCTCTATCATCATGTAAGCACCGGAAGGCAATCGTTTGAAATGTGTACAATGCTTTCGGAATGATCTGTCCTTTTATCTCCTCAAACACCACATGATCGTGTTTTTCTTTTTCAAAGCTGTGTTTAATGAAACTTGGTAGGTACACACCTTCCCGTTTGTAGATCTCAAATGTTGATCTTCCACACAAGATCTCAAACAAAACCACACCAAATGAATATATATCGGACTCTTTGGTTAAGTAACGCGATTTCAAGTAAAGTGGATCCACGTAGCCCTTTGTGCCGCACGCAAGATCAATGACAAAGTCATTTTCCGGATTTTTTGAACTTATCAAGGAAAGTCCAAAATCAGCAAGTTTTGCATTCGAGTCATCGTTTACTAGGATGTTAGCGGTTTTGATATCCCTATGTATCACCGTTGCTTGGGTTCCGACTCCTCCGTGAAGGAATTCCAAAGCGGTTGCAACATCGATGCATATTTTAAGTCGTTTCACCCAAGTAAGACAAGTATTGTTCAAGTACCTATCAAGGCTTCCTTTTGACGCATACTCATAAACAATGACTTTTTCATCTTTTTCATCACAGTAGCCTACAAGGTTGATGATATTCGGGTGCTCATACTCAAAAAGAATTTGGAGCTCATTCCGAAATTGTTGTTCCCCTTGACCACCACTTTTATCCAATCGCTTTGCAACAATTGTATCATCACCTTTTGGAAGTTTTCCTTTATAAACTTTCCCAAACTCTCCTACACAATTGTCATCATGGAAGTATCTTGTGGCTAATTGTATGTCTTCTAGTGAAATTCTGAGGTTGTCTGTGTTGTTTACCTGTCAACCATGAGTCGCCACATGCATAAAATACATAGATGATAACAAAGGCAAAATATGAAAATTATAATTATAATACTTTATAATCAAGTACTTCAAAAGTCCCCATGTTGACAAATACAGGATGCAACTATTAAAACATCCACCAAAATGTTGTCATGGAAGTTCCTTTGCGAAGTACTGAACTAAAATTGCGGACATTTTACAAATTTTATAATAAGTTCCATATGATCATTGAGTGCATATGAAGAAATCTTAGGCTAACCTGATGAATGCCACATGAAAAGATGAATGCCATATGATATTTTATGGGTGTTGATGGATACAATAAATTTTTTTATTCATACACCAAAATCATGCATTATATGTTATACTGTATTGGATCAGAAAGCATAAAACGTGATGTATGGATCAAGATATTTTTTGTATATATCACTGGTCATATTTTAAGGAAGCTATTATTCTTACCTTTTTTGTAATAAATGTTATAAGATATGTTTAATCCAAATAAGTGAAAAACTACTCTCAAAATTTTCAATTAGTTATTAATTTATATTGTTTAAAACTTCATTTTTTTATTAGTTTACTCAAATTAATTAATTTAAATATTTTATTGGATATGTTTATTGCAATAATTACATACTCTTAAAATTTGAATTAATAACTACTAATAATTATATTGTTTAAACCTTTTTTTCTTGTTAATTTAGTAAAAATAATTAATTTGAATATTGATGGGATATGTTTAATGCAAATAATTGAATTGTAGTTATTTATCTTTATTGTTTAAACCTCCAGGATTTTTTTCCTTGATTTAGTCAAAGTAATTAATTTGAATATTTGATTAGAAATTAGGTAGCATTAAATTAGGAAACATGAGGGGTATTAAGGTAACTAAACAATAACTAACATTACTTATTACATGGACAAATATGGAGATAAGATCAATGGTGTTTAAGTAGTGTGGTTAATGTAATGAAGGGTGAGATTAATTTTGAGAGGGTTAATTTAAGTTTGTCTACATAATTTAGCCTTTGTTATTATAATTAAAAATAGAGATAGAGATAGAGATATCCCAGATTCATCGTTGTTGGTCCTTTATATGATGATTATAAGCAATAATAATATACAAGTATAACAGGGTCGCGGATAGGTGACAAAATTTTTAACTCGGATTGGGTTGAAATTCGCTTGGTCACTCAAAAACGGCCCAATAATCAATGCTATATACTATAGCCTAGGCAGTTTTTGGCCATTCGGGGTCGTTTGGGGCCCGAAAATCGCGTTTTATTGTTTTTCGGACCGTAGTTTGAACTTTTAGCTTACGTTTTGTATTGGGCTTTTGTTTTATTGAGCCCAGAGATCATTCCTGTGACTATATGTAATATTAAAAGTTGATTTAAGAGGTCCACATATTTTATGGTGTATGCGTTGATTGTAGGCAGTTTATTTAACTGCAAAATATACCAGTAAATGGTATTGTTGATTGCTACTAGCAAGAATTAGTAAACATTGATTGTGGAATTAGGTGGACTATATTATGTGGACTAAATTGAATATGATGAAGTAATTGAATCATGTAGGGTATAAACAGGTGTTGAATTGAGTATTTTAAGAAATTGCGAAACAAGAATATAAGCTTATATTTATGTGATAGTAAAACATGGAATGCTTAATTGTAATTCGACTAAAGGTGTATAAAATTGATGAATATAGGTTGAATAATGCACTTAGCATTGACGAAGTGTTTGGTACTCAACGTACTATAAGTAGTAAGAGATGTAAATGGTAATTTAATATTATATCAGGTAGTAAAGAGGTTGATTGATGTATGTATATTAGACCTTACATCTATGTTAATAATATATTGAAAATGGTGTTGAATGTCTATGTCGACTGTACATACTTAATGATATGAGTAGTTTATATATAAGGTGATAAGCTGAAAATGGTAGCAAGTTAATAATTGGTGATATAATTACTACTCAACGTTGTCATGATATATGTGGGAGTAAGATAAATACTTGACTGTATACCTGTTGTTAAGGTGTTGTATATGTGTGTAAATTGAATATCACATTAGTGAGACATGTGAAAGTAAAAGAGTAATAACCTTGTAGATGGATGGTATGAAGTGGCCTGAGAATAAAGTGTGACTGACATAATATGAAGACGTCTGGCCAACGTATTTATATTATGCCATTTCACATGGAGTTGTTGAGGTTACTAAGTACCAGATAAAGTTAAATAGTTTTAAAATAACAAGTAAGATGTGTTGATCTGTAATTGATAAATAGTCAATGATGGACTAATATGAAAGAGTAATGAACCACTAAGTGGTTGTTGCTAATGTGATATCTATGGCACATTTGATGTGTATGTGTGATGCATTGTCAATAGTAAGAGTTAAAACTTGATTAAGCAAAGAAGAGGTAAGTTGAATATGAATAATATTGTGTTAATATTGTTGAATAGAGGTATAATGTCAGCACCTTGTGTTGTTGAGATACCAATGATGATGTTTGGTATTAACAGGTGTTGAGTTAGCATCCAAGTTGTTGTGAAAGGGTGCTAGTTGATTATATGAAACTGGTTGTAACAATAAAAATAAATTGACCTCTACCTATTGCTTACTGATTTTCTTACTTGTTAGATGATTGTAGATTACTGTCAAGTAAAGGGTTTCATATAACCTAGTCGTATTTATAATTACAAGTTGTAAGGTTGTAATTAACTAGTTGCAAAAGTGAAAATTCACAACAAGTTGATAGCTAATGAAATATATAGTTGTTAGCCAAGTTGCTAGTTGATTATGTATATGTTGTAATTAAACAGTTGATGATGCTACGTTGGGTGCTGAAAATAACATTTTGTGTCAATAAATTAAATAGAGGTAAAACACAAATTACTGGTGGTGTGTAAGTTGATAATATGTATACACATTTTGTGTTTAGTGGTTAAATATATGCAAGTTGATTCGGGGGTTGTGTGATTACTGATATGCATGATGGTTATATGCATTAGTGAATTAAATTGGATGCATATATTAATGAGTAGTATACAATTAGTGTAATATGAAAGGATAAATATTAGCAAACTAGAAATAAAATGTGAGTTAAATCTCACATGAGGAATGTGAATAATAAGTGGTTGCGTTCTTATATCATATAAGTGTGATCAGATTTCGAGGACGAAATCTCTTTAAGGAGGGGAGATTTGTAACACCCAGTATTTGGGTCTAGTAGTATTTAATATTTTCTGACTGTGAATTATTATTAAGTGTGTCAGAAAATAGGTGTGTTGTATTATTTGAAATAAATAGTGATAATAGTCGAATAATTTATTGTGACTAGTAAATTGTTAACTGTTTTAATTTAATTCAGTTGACGGTAAAATAAAATAGTGTTTTCCCGCAAATGGTTTTTAAGTTCCAGACAATGAAAAGTACGGGGAATGAAAGTAAACACTTCTAGTATACTACTAAGATATTAGGTCGGTTGTTTATTTGATATTTATCCCCATTTATACACACATATACGTATCATATATCCATACAAACATGAGGAACCCTAAATCAATTCACCCAAATCATCTCTTAACATGGAATTGAAGCTCAAGAACTCAAATTCAAGCCTCTTTAATCAATCTAATCAAGGTATAATCTTGTGTTCTTCATTTTCTAAAATCTAGAAATTTGGGGTTTTGGTGTTTTTGTCTTTAATCCGAAATTAGGGTTTCAAATGGTGGAATTGATGTTGGTTAAGCTTTAAAAACATGTATTAATCATTCCATCATCTTCATAAACATGTTTTGATTACTATTTCTTGAATTTTATGTAACCCTAGAAAGTGGGTTTTGAGTATTTGATTGAATTAGTATGTGTAATTTGAAATTTAAGCTTGAAATGCATTAATAATTGTTAGTGGATGTTAATTTCATGATTAGAAGTGAAACCCTACCTTGAAAATGTAGAAATTGATGAATGATCATATAGATAGTGATGGGTTTAGTTGATTTTGGAAGAAACAATGTTTTAAGTTGATTATCATTAGTGAATAATTGATATTAGTTCATTATTGATGATGATTATCATGATTTGAGTTATAAATTGATTAAAGTGTTTTTGAGAATTATAATGATTATGATGATTATCATAAGTTATATGAGAAATTTGGTACGGGTTACGATTAAGAACACTTGATTAGTAATCAAAGAATAAAGTTATAACTTATGTGGTTAAGTATTCATTAGAATTGTAGTTTTGATGAATTAGTGATATTTGAGGTTAATAACCTTGGTGATGGTTT
Organism: Helichrysum umbraculigerum; assembly: GCA_949592205.1. Lineage (NCBI taxonomy): Eukaryota > Viridiplantae > Streptophyta > Magnoliopsida > Asterales > Asteraceae > Helichrysum > Helichrysum umbraculigerum. The sequence continues at coordinate 12,475,555 of CATIUR010000002.1, read as the reverse complement.
AACCATGTTGATTAGTAATAATTGAAGTAGATTAAGAGTGATGTTATGATTATAACTTGTTAAGTGAGTTTGAATTATGTTGTTAATATGGTTAATTTTAATATTGGAATAATGTTGTATAAATCTTGAGATAAGTGACTAACTTGTATTATTTTGTTGTAATTCCAGTTGAGCAGAAGACTCAGTGATATTAGACTACTGAGTGGATGCCTGAGGTGGTCGGTGAGTGGATCTCTAATCCTCAGTATAACTTGGTTGTAACGAGTTTGGTTACAACAAGTAACATATTATTACTGTTGTAGTTGCTATGATGATAATTATAGTTGGTAAAAAATATGGTTGATATAATAACGTTGACCTGATGAATATGTGATTTGTTGATTATGTGATCACTGGATTTGTTGTTGGCCTTCGGGCATCAGTTGTTAATGAGGTCAACGAGTTGTTGAACTGTTGGTTGGGCTAGTCGGTTATTCAAGATTTAACACACCTCCTGTGTTAGTTGAGAATAACCACTAGCTATCGGTCTCGTCCGTTATGGCCATACGGATATGGTTGGGTAAGTGTTCTTGTGGAATCCCCGGGTATTATGATATCGCAAGAGCCACCGATGCCTCATTATTAAGTTGTGTTGTTGAATAGTTGACTAGTTGCTAAGTTGACCAGTTGAACAGTTGCCCGTTGCTTTGCTAAATGGTGATATTGTGTACTTGTTGGTTTAGTGTTAATTGTTGTATGCAAAGTTGTTGAGCTAAGTTAGACTGTTGTTTAGTTATCTGCTCACTTTGCGTTATGCTAATCCCCCACATTAACACTTCTTGCAGGTTTCGGTTTGAATAATGGGTGTGCAAGAAGTTGGGCTAGCAGGAATGTTTGACCACGAAGCAAAACTCTGATAATGGATTTGTATAATTTAATGTTTAAAATGTTTTATATAACACCGCTGTTGTGAAATTATGTTTTGAAAAGATTGGATTTTATAAGTTGATAAAATGATGTAAAGTATTACTATCTATTTGGACTTACGCTTCCGAATTATTATATTTAAATGATTATAAATGAGGGGTGTTATACATGTGTTACCCGCCGGTAACAATGTGTAAGTTGTTTTGAAAACCCATCGAAAAATGAAAAAAAGTTCATCGAAATTATATCTTGTCACATCTCTAATCGAAGAGAATAAAATATTGATTTTTATGGTGCAATTTTGTAACTTTTTGACTTACCATTTTGGCGATATTTAATTTTTAAAAACGTGAGGGAAAGATGGTTTAATATCACGTGACGAATTTCTATTGGTTCTTTCATCCTCACAAGAATTTGATGTACTTATTTGAATCTTACTCCATTAACTTTATTTTATATAGAGTGAGGTTCAAATGAAAATGAAAATTTTTATGAGAATGAGGGAACCTATAAGAATGCGCCATGTGACATAAAACACATTTTCCCACACGTTTTTAAAAATCAAATACTTCACAAACGGTAAGTAAAAAAAATTAAAACAAATTGCAACATAAAAATTATCATTTTTTCCTCTTCGATTTTCCATTTCACACGGTATACTTTTGACGACTTTTTTTGGTTTTACAAATTGTACAAAATTAGTAACACATGTGATACTAGCATATAGGAGTGTTCATCGGTTCGGTTTTCAATTTTCTCAGTTTAATCGGTTTGATTTATTCGGTTTTAAAATTTTTGGGAGCAAAACCGAAAACCGAATTCACATGTCAAAACTGAAACGAAAATGAACCAAAAACCGAATTAGAATTCGGTTCAGTTCGGTTAAAACTGAAATATAAAAGCTTTTTAAAAACACCATTCAACATAGAAAGCTACGAAATATTGACGATTATACGACACAAATTATATACTTCCAACTATTAATAAGTGTTACTTGTTAACCAAATTCAAGTTTAGAAAAGCATAAAACTATTAATGTACGTGAATTATAATGTCCAAACAAAAAATTTATTTTTCATAAACACATGGTAACTAAAAGAATTAAGTTTTTAAAATGTTAAACTATTTAAGTCTTCAACCAAATTTGAAAATCACACACACACACACACACACACACACATATTTATTTAATAAATCCAATTTGGTTTTGAATTCGATTTTCGGTTTAACCGAATTCGAAAAAACCAAAACTAAAAACCGAATTCAAATTCGGTTCCGAATTCAAAATATTCAAAATCAGAAACAGAACCGAAAATCAAATTCTTATTAGGTTCGGTATTTGAATTAAACAGTTTCAAATCAAATATTGAACACCCCTGCTAGCATGTTACCCGCTGGTATCACATGTGTTACCCTCTAATACCACATGTGCTACCCGCTGGTAAACATGTATTACTTGTCTTTAACACACGTGTCAATCGTTTTCGAAACCCACTAAAAAAAAGTTCGTCGAAACTATATCTTGTGAATCCCTTATCGAAGAGAAAAAAATACTGGTTTTTGTGGTGCATTTTTTGTGGTTTTTTAACTTCGTGTTTGAGAGATTTTTAATTTTTAATAACGTGGGGAAAGTGGCTTTAATGACATATGACGCATTCCTATTTGTAACACCCTCAAATTTCGGTTTGCGGAAGCTGTCGGGTCGGGTGTTACTAAATCAAATATCACAGCATAAGATACATAATGAACGACTCTAAATGAGACGTTTGAAAATAATTATACATTTCTCAAAATAGAACGTTTACAACGTTATGAGTTTGACAGTAAATTCCAAATACATAATTTGATAATACAAAAGTAAATGCAGAGTTGTCCCAAACGTTTGAAATCATGCGACTCGAGCTAGCATAATCTTGAAGTAATCCTAATTCTGCTGGGCACCTGAGAACACATGCTAAAACAGGTCAGCTATAAAGCTGGTGAGTTCATAGGATTGTAAGTTAAAATCATGATATAATAAAACCCTGTAAGTTTTGAAAAGTAGTTTCAATTTCAGTCATCTTGATACGTTTTATTTTGAAGTTTTGCAGCACCAAATGTGTACACGTCAAATCGAGGTATCTCGTATCTAAGTGTTCGAGTCATGTACCTAAGTACATATATATGTTTGGCAATCCATGCCTTGAATACCTATCAGGTAGTAATTGTGTCTATAACGTGAGGCAATACATGCCTTATAACCATTGAGTACTTGTATGGCTGCGTAGTAATATAACAAATAATTGTAGTTACGCAGAACTATGTTGGATTTTGTGAATTATGATGCAAGCAGCAACCATCTGATTGTAGATCCGCAGATCTATATTGATTATGTGAAATATGGTGCAAGCAGCAACCATCTGATTGAAGTAAGCTAACGGCCTCGCGTGGAAACTCCACCGACCCGTTCTTCTTGTGAACCCCGAGTATAACTCGCTGATCCATTGATTGTAGGTAAGTGCGGATCACAGCGCATAAGCCCGTGCCACATCGAGTGTATCGCTTTACCGCGATATCGTACTTGTGCCCACTGCAATACCGTGGCATCGTTTTGTGCCCACTTTACCGTGGCATCGTCATGATAGCTAGTCATGAGTGAAAATGTGAGAGTGCCATTCTGGCGTTGTTCTTGCAAATAATATTTAAGTCAGCAGTACTACGACTGCCCGACTGAGTAGATCGTATAATTGTATGTAGATATTCATTAGGTGACACCCCCACACGGTTGGATTACATCCTGAGCCGGGGGACCATCCCTGGTTGGATTACATCCTGAGCCAGAGTCGTCACCAGTTGAGTTGTATTGATATGCGGAATCTGTACTAATGTATGATAATATTGTATACTCCTAGCCTAAAGCCTAGCAAGTATATGTATCGGAGTCTCAGGGAAATGTTCACTTAAGTCCAGTTCCCGTTCTAGTGATAACGAAGAGTATCGACAGTTTTAGTTCCTAAAGAATAACTAAAACTAATAACAGTATAGATGTTGTCTAGTGTAAGTAGAACTAACTAGTTCTAAGGTATTCAATAATATTGTCCCGTGACAATATAGCGAAAAGATTAGGATAACTACATCAGTTATGTGTTGGTATTCGTTTTCCAATAATCTAACAGGGTACGATTGCAACCTATCTAGGTTGAGTACTGGTATTGTTCTAAAACAATGTTAAGGGTGTAATTCCTAAGTATTACACATTTCGTATTACATGCAGTAATAAAGATAATTGTGAAATATATAAAAGATTATTAATATAATTCAAAAGCAGTTATTGAGCATGTGTTTCACCCCGAAAACAGTAAAACAGTTGAAAGAGTGGGGCTATGAAACTCACCTGTGAGTTGTTAGCGATACGATGATACGCGCGACGTCCGAATGGTAACCTTCTAGTGTCCTAAACACGTGAGGTTATATAAGTATATGAGACAAATCAGTTTGTCTAAGCGAGTTGTTCATGTATGCATTTGTTGTTGAAGTCTGGGAATGGTGTACGGGGGTCCGGGGGCAGCGCCCCTGGTTAGCGGGGTCCAAGGGGCGGCAGCCCCTGGCGGGGTCCAAGGGGCAGAGCCCCTGGTTGGGGTCGAGCTGCCAGGTCAGCTTGGAAAATTTTTATTTCTACTATATTGCTTTAAGGAAAAACGCATCTGGACTTGAAATTGGGTGAAATCAAGTGATAAAATTTAGGGTCTCGACACTTAGTGGAAATGTGAGTTTTTAAACTTTCTGTTTTATGCGACATAACATGCGACTCAAAAACGTGTCATGCGACACAAGGGTTGTGTCGCATGGAGTGCGACACAAGAGCTCTGCGACACAGTGGTTGTGTCGCAAAAGCTTGCGATGCTAAATCAATAGCGACATAAGGGTTGTGTCGTATGGAAATACGACACAAGGTGCGACATAGAGTACGACACAAATGGAATTATGCGACACAAGCGTTGTGTCGCATGGATGAACACCAGCCCAGAAACTCGCGGCTGTCGCGTTTTTCCGATCAAAATCGCAAATCTAACGTATTTTCAAGCTGTAAAATCATGTTTTCCTTGTTGTTTAGGTTATAAGTAAGTTATGTAATCATCATTACACTAAAACATTACTTCAAAATGATTAAATCTAAGAATTTGAGAAATTCTTACAAATGCGAATCGAGGCCAAACGAGAAAAAAAACGATGATGTTGCCTTTGTTAATGTTGTTCCACTCGTGAAGGTGATTCCGAAAATGTTGGTGACGGTGGCGGCGGTGGTCGGCCGGCGGTGGTGGTGGTGGTTGGTGGTGATATTTTAGAGAGAAAAATGGATGGAGAAAAGAAGAAGATGAGGAAAATGAAAGGAGAAAAGAGGTGGGGGTTGGGTTTTGTTAAACTCAGCTCCCACTTTTGTATACTGTGGTCTCCAACCGCAGTACAAAATACCCGTATTTTCGCACTCGCTCGTAGTTCAAAATAATATTTTAAATTCTAAAATTTATTTATGTTACTTCCAAATGTTTATTAGTGGAAGTATTTTATAAAAATACTTTGTTAAAATTTACTTTTTATATTCGGTTCTGCGTTGTCCCAAATTATAATATTTCGTCTAACAAATAAAATATTAGTTTCGAGATTTTTGACATTGAAGTTTGGGCGCGTTTTTCTGAGTACTCCATCGTATTATATATATTATATATAAAATTTTAAATTCCGTGGTAATAACGCGTACTTAGTACGAAGATTAAAAGTTTAAATTTGACGCGCAAGTTGACTTTTTGACCAGGTGTTACACTATTGGTTCCCCAATTCTCACAAAAAAAATTATCCTCATTTGAACATTACTAATTTTATATATTATATATAAACATTAAAAATAAAAAATTAATAATATTTTGATTGCAAACTTGGAATTCTTAATTGTGCTTTTCGGTGTCTTTAGCATCATGAACCTTTTTTTCTTTCTTTTTCCAAGAAAAAAAGGATGAAGATCGATCATGCGACATATAAAAACTGATTATATGTCACCATTGATAGGATAAATTTGTAAAATATGATGTTATATGTTATATTATATGGGTTTGGGTCTAAATGGGTAACCGTCAACTTGGTCTCTAGTCGGATTGACCTATCGGGTTTCCCATCAAGATTTTTTTTATTTGAGTAAAAATGAAAAAATAAAATGAGGTGTTAAAAAAAAATCCCACTGGACCCGTTTAAACCCTTTGGTTGATTGTTATACAATTAGAGCTTATTAACAAGATAATAAAGGGAGACCCAACCAACACATCACCTCGTAAATATTACTTAACTTGACCCATAAATAACTAATGAGTCTAAATATATATATATATATATATATATATATATATATATATATATATATATATATATATATATATATATATATATTATATATATTATATATATATATAGTAACGGGATCAAAAAAGAAGAAAATTTAGGTGGAGAATAGGGAGAAGCAATATGATTCAGTATTTTTTATTACTTTGATTTATTTTTTTATTATTATAATTCAAGTAATAAAAAGTTAAATCATAGTAATAAAAATACTGAATCATATTGCTTCTCCCTTTTCTCCACCTAAATTTTCTTCTCCGTGGATCCCAATCCTATATATATATATATATATATATATATATATATATATATATATATATATATATATATATATATGTATGTATATACATACAGTGGGATGTTCAAATGAGAACCAATATAAAGTTGAAAACTTTGAGAACCACAACGAATATATGTTTGTTCACATGTGATTAACTTCAATCATATGTGAACATTGATGTACTTTTATTTGAGAAAGAAAAAAATAAAATAAAAATCGTAAAATTACATCTTAAAATACATTTTAACCGATTTGTTCACATTATCGTTCACATGTGAACATATGTTTGTTTTTTTTTGCGTTTTTCGATATAATTTTACGATTTTTTTTTTACTTTTTTCTTTTTCAATTAAACGTACATCAATGTTCACATATGATTGAATCACATGTGAAAAAACATGTATTCTTTGTGGTTTTCAAAGTTCTCAACTTTATATTGGTTCTCATTTGAACCTTCCCCCATACATACATATATATATATATATATATATATATATATATATATATATATATATATATATATATATATATATATATATATATATCGTTTGAACTTTTGGCTATATATATAAATATAAATATTAGAAAACATTATATAAACATTAAAATAAAAAATTATAATGACTTTGATTGCAAACTTATAAATTTTTTTAATTTGTGCTCTTGGTGTTCTTTAGCATCGTGAACTTCTTAGTTCTTCTGATTTTTTTATTTAAGGGAAAGAGAGAAAAAAAAAAAAAAATCATACAACAAAGGTAACAATTTAAATTCACTTTGGAATTGTACGTGATAAAAAGGCAAATCACATGGATATTTTTGTAGTTTAGCCTCTTTTAAAGTTATTAAAGCCAACCCATGATCCAATTAACCCATTTTGACACGCATAATTTAATAACTTTACGTTAACCGCATTTCTTGAAAGTTTCTTTAACTTAACACAAACTAAATAATGTGAACCAATAACAGACATCAACCAAGTAATATGACAAAATGATGAGAGCAATAGAAAGAAAAATAAGAAGGGTCTTACTAAATTATCATATGACATCTAACATTCCAATGCTCTCTCAAGTTTACGGATGATATCGTTCATATCTGGACGTTCTTTTCGATTTTCCTTTGAGCAAGAATATGCTGCTATTGAGAACGAGTTGAGTGATTCCGGGGCAATTTGATTCGGTAGGCTGGGTAGGATTATATCATTCAATGTTTTGTTTTTATAATGAAATATGGCCAGTGGAGCTAGAAAGCTATCATCCTTATTTGGAATATATGCTTTCCTCCTGATTGTACGTCTAACCGCACAAGTGCTCCGAGCTCCTGTTTCCAGCTAAGAACTTCCGACCAGCTGAAACCTACAGCAAATACGCAGACACTAAATCACCGTGGAGCACAAGGAAATCCCCTGTAAACCACCTCCGGTGTGAGAATGAGTTTCTACAGTATTAATGGTGAGTTTATGAGTGAAGATTAGGGTTTTTTGGAGAGGATGAACAGTATCTTAAAATGAAGAATGAGTGCTCCTTTTATAGTTGTTGTTTCTTGGCCCATACTCATGTATTGGCCAATCATCTTTGAGCACTAACAAATGATTCCCTATGATTTAATCTGAGCCGTTTAGAGAGATCTCCTGAATATTTTGGATTGGTTCCCACTCTACATTCTGTTAGTCTTGTGAAAGCGACGCGTAGACCTCTGGGTGGAAGTCGGAAGAATAGATAACTTGGTGGCGATTCCCTAGAAGGTAAAGGACACCTAACGGGTTTCAACTGTTACGCCACAAGATTAATTGACGATCTCCTTCCATGTGGAAGCAAGTGTATTATTCTGTTTATTAAATATGGAGACCTCTAGGTGGAGGTCTGTAGTCTGTGGGTGTAATATTGGTTACACCATTAAGTCCCCCCAGTCTAGTAGGAGGTAGTCAAAAGTAGATCCTGCTAGACTTGGTAAGATTTTTCTTTCTGTGTCTCTTTGTTTCCTTCTGCCTGCAAAGTCGCAACCATCAGGCTGATTTGACGGTTTTTCGGCTTCCTAATTAATAGCTGTCATTTTTCTGACTCCTCGTTCTTGATCTGTACACGTGTCTCCACTTCTGCAAGATCGTGGCCGTACGTTATTTTCCCTCTCAATATTAACTCTTTTATTTTTCTTCTTTCAAAATCAAAAATCTTAAAATTAATTTCTTCCTTCTCTCTCTCTCAGGAAACCCTAACTTTTTTTTTTCTTTTTCCTTCCTCCGACGATCGTTCTAACTACTTCGAAACAGGTTAGCCTTCTTATTTCTTCCTTCATATCAGTCTTGTTACTCTGTCGTCTGTCAATACTATTCACACTATTTCGAGCGTTCTTAGGGAGAATCATTTCAACTATATTTGTAAAAAATACGGAATTTCCGGCGATGCCGGTCCGTCTATGGCTCGGTTTGATGATGTTATTTCAAAACCGCCCGCCGGTAAATTTGGTGTGTATACAAAGTTGTTTTCCGTGTCCAACCTTCGAATCCCTTTGTCAACGTTTTATTTGTCCGTTTTGAAGTACTATCAACTGCACATTTCCCAGATGTCTCCGATGGGTGCTATAAAAATCTTGGGTTTTGAAATAGGCTGTCGTGTTCATGAAAAAGTCCCGAATGTGAATGTTTTTAGACATTTTTTCTGTTTGGGTCCCCCTGATCAAGGGTATTATACGATAAAGAGGAGGGTTAATACACCTAAGATCCTTTTAGGCATAAGGGAGTCTTTGAAAGATTGGAAAGATAATTTCTTTTGGTTAAGTGAGGATTTAATTCCTATTGGGTTTAGAGAAGTGTTGTTGTGGAAGAACGACGAAGTGCTTTTAAATGATGTTCCCCGTCTTTCTACCCAGGATGATGAACTTCGAGTATTTCTTGAAACTAATTGTCACGTTTTTATTGATGCCTTCGCCGAGGAGGTTTTAGTTCTGTTGGGTATGAGTAGTCATTGGCCCAACGATGGTTCTGTGCCTGTTATTTATAAGGATGGGGAGGGTAAGTTTATTTTCCTTGTGTTTTTGATTTTGCCTTGGTGTTGTTTTTCTTATGGTTGTTTTTGTTTTATAGAAATGATGATTGGCGAGTTATTAAATTCTGATAGTAAGAAGGGTTTGAAGTTTGGTGCAAAATCTGAAGAGGGTGTTGCTACCACCCCAAAGGCTGCTAGTTCTCGAGTTACTCCTACCGCTTCTTCGTCTCAAGTTGCTTCTCGTACTAGGGCAAGCACTAAGGGTTTAACTGTTCGTGATTCAGCTCAAGAGCAGGTTGGTTCTTTTTTCGGATCATACGAGGTGGAGGAAGTTGTTGAGAAGAGAAGGAGAAAGAGGGCTGCTACAGGGGGTAAGGGTAAGAAAGGAAAAAGGATGAAAGACAATGATTCTCTACCTCTTGTCAATGTGTCTGATACAGAGACAGATCATAGTGGTAACTCCCAATCTGGAGACGGTGCTCATGATTCTATATCACCTCGGACCTTTGCTGGTGCTTTTGTTCCTGCCCATCTGGCTAGAAGCAAGTCTTCGACTCTTCCACCACGTAGTTGCGTTTCTCCTTCTACCGTGGGGAAATCACTTTCTGATCAAGACGCTGGTAAAGGTACTTATGATTCTTCTATTTTTGACATTGCATTCGTTGATACGAGTAGTCCCTGTCTTATAAAAAGTGGTGTAAGGGACAAGTCTTTTGGGAATTTTTTTAATGATATTGACAATGTGACTTGTTTTGTTGATGAAGATGTTGTTGGTGACTCTAGAAGTGGAGTTAAGGGGATATATGTTCCCAAATGGGGGGGTGGAATGTGATGATACCCTGGACAATGTGAAATCCGGGAGGGACTTTATCACACATTCACTCCCTCTAGCATTACAAGCTCGTGGTATTGATGTTAGTTTGTCTGAGGTGGTTGAGAATCTGGATAAGTTGGCTGTTGATACACTTTTCTATCATGAGATTGCTGTGGAGAATTTGAAACAGGTTTCCTCGGGGTTGAAGGTTGGTGATCTTACCAGGAAGATTGAGAGTTTATCTGTGGAGCTTGAGAAGCGGAAGATTGATGCTGTAGCTAATGAGGCAGTTATTCAAGAGAAAGATGAGAAGATAGCTATTCTGAATCATGAGGTTCTTGCTCTAGGAGGTAAGTTACAGGCTTCGGAGGATAGAGTTGCTGATTTGAAGTGTAATTGGGAAGTTTGAAGAGAAGATTGGTGTTGTAGAGATGAAGCTTTCTTCAGCTGAGGGTAGATTGGAGGCTGCTAGAGAGAAGCAAGCTGAGTTTGTCAAGAAGGTGTTGCGTCATTATTCTGACCATCTCTTAAGAAGTTATGAGTTTTCTGCACCTGTGGCTAAGCTGGTTAGCTGTGCAGAAGCTAATGCTGGTCAGAAGATGTTGGAGCATATTTACTCGAAGGAGGAGAATAATGGGACTGCTGTTGAAACCTTGGCTGAATACAATCCTTCTGCCCAAGAAGATTACAACAAGGCTATAGCTGCTTGCGGAGACTTGAACTTTCCTTTTACCCAGAAGATTATTGACGCAGCTCATTTGCCTTTGGACGAAATTTTAATGATCACTCCTGACGCTGCTCCTGTGCCTTCTCCAGATTCTTAATCTCTTTTATGCTGCACTTTTACTGTCCTTTGAACAATACTTGCTTTGGTTATGTGTTGGATATTTGTTGGTTTGTAAGCTCTTTGTTGAGCAAACAATGGTTGATGCCAACTTTTGGCTTTTGAACTTTTATTTTATATGCGTGGTTGGTTATATTTTCTGTTATAACACTTTTTGTTTACACATTTTGTAGTTCATACTTGGTTGCTATAATTTAAGCAACTTACCTTTTATATGTAAGGCATAAATTTTGGTCACGAGTTTACTCTAGAATACGCTTTTGAAAAAAAATATTATTTTTTCTTGAAAACCTCCTCCCTGAAGTGTGGGAAGTGATCACCTATGTCCGGACTTATACATCAAAAGTGTGATGTATTTTTGGATTGAACTATACATCAATCCCCTACTATGGGTTGCTATCCCACTTGTAGTGCTTAGGGCTCCAAAAGTGTGGGCTACCCTGTAATACCCGTTGAATATTCATGAATCAAGGTTTTCAAATCTAAGGAACGTAAGATTTGGGTAGTTATAATAAACAAATTTTGTCTCCAAAATTTTCGTGTCTCTCATTAGTGTAAGCTATCAAAATTCTTAATTACAAGCAAAACACGTGCCATGTAAGTAATCTAAGTAAGAGATTTAATTTAAAGATAGCATTTCTTCAGGTTGGTAGCGTGCCACGTTCGATCTATCACTTTTCCTTGCAAATCTTCCAGTCGATATGAACCCTTCATGTCGGCCTCTACTACCTTGTAGGGGCCTTCCCATGTTTGACCGAGTTTTCCAACTAGGGTTGCCTTGCTTGCTTCATTGCTTCTCATGACATACTCCCCTACCCTGAAGGATTCTTTCCTCACCTTCTTGTTATAGTATTTCTCCAACTCTTTTTTGTACTTCGCCTCTCGCATGGCTGCTAATTCTCTTCTTTCCTCTAGGAGGTCCAGGTTTTCCCTCAGGTCAGCTTTATTTTTGCTTTCCTCTGTGTGGAGGTATCTATATGAAGGTACACTGATTTCTGCTGGTAGTAGAGCTTCGGAGCCGTAAGCCAAACTGAAAGGTGTTTCGCCGTTACTTCGCTTGGGTGTGGTTCTAATGGCCCATAGTACGTTTGGCAACTCATCCACCCAACCGCTCTTGCTTTTTCCAAGTCTGGCTTTGATACCTCTGACTACATCTCTGTTTGTTACTTCCACTTGGCCGTTAGCTTGCGGGTGGTATACCGAGGTGAACGCCTGCTGTATTTCTAGACCTTCGCACCAATCTTTGAATTTTCCTTCAGATCGTGTTTTCCATTGTCGCTTACTATCACCTTGGGTACTCCGAACCTGCAAACGATGTTGTCCCACACAAAATTCACCACATTCTGTCCTGAGATTGTTTTAAGTGGTTTGGCCTCTACCCACTTTGTGAAATAATCCACTACTACTAGCAGGAATTTTACTCCTCCAGGGGCTTCGGGGAAGGGCCCAACGATGTCGATTCCCCATTTGAAGAACGGCCAGGCTGAGGTTACCGGAATCAGATCGTGTTTTGGCTGTCTTCGCATGGGTGCGTGGATTTGGCAGGATTCACAACTTTGCAGCTCCTCCTTCGTGTCATTATACATGGTTGGCCAGTAGTATCCTAAGGTTTTGATTTTCGCTACCACTGTCCTCGGACCGGAATGTAATCCACAAGAACCTTCATGTACTTCTCGAATGATCTTTTTGGATTCTCTGGTATCCACACATCTCAACCAAGGTTGTAGGTAAGATCTCCTATATAACACCCCTTCATAAAACGCGTAATGTGGCGCTCTGGCTTGTACTTTTCTTGCTTCTTGCTTATTTTGTGGTAAACTTCCATGAGTAAGGTAGCTAATAATATCCGTCATCCAAGGATCCTTTTCTTCCCCCATGCTCATAACATCTTGTCCTTCTTCGATAGAACTCTGGGGCAGTACTTCCACGAGGACCTCCTTTGTAAGGTGCGCGAATTGCATTGATGCGAGCTTGCTTAATGCATCGGCTTTCTTGTTTTGGTTCCTTCTGACATGCTCGATTTCGAACCTTTTGAAGGTCTTTACCTTATCTCTTACTTTTTCCAGATATTTCCTCATTTTGGTATCTTTCGCCTCGAATTCCCCTTGTACTTGCTTTGCTCACGAAATAGATAGGTACCTGCACCTTCTTCCTTTCAGCCAGTAAGACAGCACTTACTGCTTCTGTTGTGGCGGATAAGTACATAAACAGTGTTTCTCCAGCTACGGGTGTTGTAAGCGTGGGTAATTTTCCCAACAAATCTTTCATTTGCTGGAATGCCTCTTCAGCCTCTGTGGTCCATGAAAATCTCTTCTTGCTCGTGCAATTCTTTAGGGTTTTGAAGAATGGTAGTGATCTTTCCGCTGCTTTGGATAAGAACCGGCTTAAAGCTGCTAATCTTCCATTCAGAGTTTGGACCTCTTTCAAGGTCTTAGGGGATCTCATGTCGTGCACCGCTTGTGTCTTTTCTGGGTTAGCCTTTATCCCTTCGTTTGTTATCAGGTGTCCCAAGAATTGTCCTTCTTCCACTCCGAAGGTGCATTTTTTTGGGTTTAATTTCATGTTAATTTTCCTCAAGGTAGAGAACCGTGAACGACTTTGCCGGAAAATTGGGAAGCATAAGAGGCAAGTTTAAAGATCTTGGTTCGAATCTTAAAGACAAAATACTTGTAAGAAAATTGTTGAACTCCGTTCCAAAGAAGTTTCTGCCGATTGTGGCATCCATCAAGCAATATTCGGAAGTTGATAAAATGTCATTTGAAGAAGCAACATGAAGAATAATAGCTTTTGAAGAACGTCTCAGAAGTCAAGATGAACCAGACATAGATTACCAGAGCAAACTTCTAATGGCAAGTTCAAGTAATCAAAGCCGTGGTAGGGGTCGAGGAAGAAACTTGAGTAAAGAAGAAGAAGAAAGAGGACGTGGAAAAGGTATAAGTCGAGATGAACAAAACAAGAACAGAATGAGATGCTATGAATGTGGTGAATTCGGTCACTTTGCCCACGAATGCACCAAATGGAAGGAGAAAGAAAAGGAGCAAGAAGCACATCTCATTTGTCAAAGCGACGAAGAACCTACACTGCTGTAAAGACACATCAAGGAATAAGAGAAGTGCTGATTTTGTCATTAGGGGGAATGTTGGAAGTTATTGACAAAATCAGATAAATCAGTTATATTAGTAAGTTAGTTATTGTCGGTTATTGTTAGTTATTGTCAGTGAAACATTGTGTCTATTAGTTAGAAAAGGTATGGTTGTTGGGAATCGGTTTTAAAGGAAACATTGTGAAAGTAAGCTTTATTTCCAACCAACATGGTACCCATGATTCATGTATGATATGCCCATGATCTTAAATCCCATTTTCCATGAAATTAACTACGTGGGAACATGGAGAAAACCTTCCCTTTATCCTTGTTAGGTTTCCGTTATAATTAGCAGGAGAGTGGAAGAGAATTAGGAAGTAGCCTAGTGAAACAAAAACAATGAGAAATTATATTTAATCTCTAGAGAAAATATCAATATAAAAGATATTATTCATTCAAATTGTTATCTTGTGTTTCATCTACTCAGTTCAGTTCTTTTTATTACATTCGTTTAAGATCGTCGTGTTTGTCAAATTTTGAATGGATCAAACATGTGTCAAATTAGTTGTACCAAAAACTCAAGGAGCTGTAGTGTAAGAAAAATAGCACTCAAGTTCACTAGAGCAATTGATGAAGGTCATAGGATAAATGTGATGATTGTCAAACATAACATAACGGAAGAAGTGAATTGAAGGTCGAATGACAAAAGTGATTATCTAGAGTTTTAATGGATCCACCCAATTTTTTTACACTACCTCAAACCTTTAAAGGTATAACAACGGAACAAGCTTGGTTAATGAACTTCTGAATAATAACATCCCGGAACTACACTACCAACTATAGACCCCAACAAACTGTGAAATGATCTACGGTTGTAGCAGACACCACCTCATGAGTTATAACATGATGTAAGAACAACAAATTAACAGTTGACTTTGATCTGTAACCTTATGAAATTATAACTTAAGTGTTATGACTTATGAAATCGAGTTTTAGAAAAAACGAGAGAAAAATCAAAAAAAGAAGATGATCAATGCCTTTTTGGTCATTTCACTTGATAAAGGACCGAAAGTGTGATAAATTAAGTAACAAACTTTGATAGGCGTAGTGTAGTAAGTTTGTCTTATGAATTATACGTAATTGGCAACTCCCGTGGACATACTTTTAGTTTACCCTCTTTTTAAAATATAAAAAACTCAACCCAACCCATGACCCATATAACCCACCAAATGTATACTTGTTCTATAATACCCAACCCACTGTACCCACATGACATAACCATTGCAACACCTCTATGTTAACTGCATTTCTTGACGGTTCCTTTAATCAACTAAAATAATGGAAAACGAATAAATACACACAACAAATTACTATGACACAATGATGAAATATAGCAAAAAATAAAATAACAAGGAGGAGGGTCTTACAAATTTTACATATTGTAGCTGACGTTCCAATAGTTTCTCAAGTTCATGGACAATATAGTTCATATCTGGTCGTTGTACACGCTCATCCTTTAAGCATTGATATGCTACTTTTGAGAAGCTGTCCAGTGATTCCCCATCAATTTGATTCAATAGGCCAGGTTGGATTATGTCATTCAGTGTTTTGTTTTCATAATGAAATATGGCCAGTGGAGCTAGAAACCTATTATCATCATTTGGAATTAATGCTTTCCTCCCACATAAAATTTCCCATAAAACAATACCAAATGAGTAGATGTCCGACTTGTGTGTCACACCTCCAGTCTTTTCAATTGCCGGATCCATATACCCAGTTGTGCCTATAGCTTCTGAAAAGAGAACCTGATCCATTCGATGTACTGGATGGTTGATGGAATATTCAAATCCAGATAACTTGGCCTCAAACTTATTATCTAATAATATCGTGGAGCTGTTGATGTTACGATGTATGACAGAGTATCCATCCTCATTATGGATATACCTTAATGCACGTGCAACACCAACACATATAGTCAGTCTTTGAGTCCATGTGAGGGTTTGGTTGCTTAAATATATCGCGAGACTTCCTTTGGCCACACGCTTGTTTATGATGACCTTCTCATCTTTTTCATCACAAAACCCAATAATAGAGACAATATTATCATGTTTGAGACTAGAAAGTGCAGAAATCTCCGTCCAGAACTCAATATCTCGCTTATGCTTAGTGTCTAATCTCCGTGCAGCAATCTTCACCCACTTCCCAGACTGCAAGAGCCGTCCCCTATAAACATTGCCCAAATCACCATGACCGATGACATTTTTATCATCAAAGCCGTTGGTGGCTTTTAGTACTTCTTCAAGTGGGATTCGTAAATGATTAAATTGCGTGATTGTAGATGCCATATTTCTGTTTATCAAATGAAAATGAGTAGAAAAACAATCGTTACAAATGAATGTGATGTAAAATATACGAGCAACCGCACACATAAATATGAGAGCAACTTAACCTAGATCTCCGTAACTGTTACTTGACTTTTTATTTATTTTACAAATCCACTTTCAAAGGTACCACCATCCCGTAAAACAATCTAATTACTTCGCTGTAGTGAAATTTTTCATCTCCAACGTCGAAAGTTGGTTTCTGTAAATAACTTAATTGTTTCTTAAATCAATAATCAGGCGACAGTTTGCATATAAATATTTTATGCAATTTTCCCTTTTTCTTATTAACTAATATATCTTACCAATTAATGAATATATATGGTAGAAACATTATCTTGTGTGATAAATTTGATGCCTATCGAATCCTATGATCATTTTTTACGGGTATTCCCGTTTATAACAGGTTCCCCGGGTTGGCCAAGCTTATGATTGTGATGTACACGGCCTAACCAATACCGTGGCCGTTTCCGAACCTTCCCGTCGCCACCTCAAGATATATATGCTTATAGTGAGGTTCGAACCTGAGACCTCTTGTGAGAATAGGAGGACGCCAACCATTAGGCTATCTTGTGATGGTTATCGAATCCTATGATCATGTAACTTAAAAAAAAAAAAAAAAACATGTCACAACATTATGTATATATTTACATACCATAATAGAAAACAAAATCATTATCTAATACTACTGAATGTTATTACACGCGGCATTATCTATAGTAGATTGTAAGTGTATATACCTGTATAGCAGATCGATTTGAAGGTGGTAGCCGGCGATGGTTGGTCTGCCGGAATTGTTAGTCAAAGATGGCGCCTGAAAGATTATGTATGATTGTGTGGTGGTAGTGAGACTGAAGCTAGACAATGATGATATTTTTGCAAGTTATTATAAAGAAATGTTGTGATGTTTTTCTATGCATGGAACATGTGGAATAATGACACATTATTGGAGGTGGTTGTTAAATAAAGTAAAAGCTAGCGCACTAACTCATAAAGAGTAGATCGCTGGTTAGTGAAGTTTTGGTGGGTTTCATTTCACACCCTCGAGAATATTATTTCTTTAGAAATTGGAAACCTACAAAAATAACCTAACCTAAGTAGTATCTACACGGGAGTAATCTAGAGTGAAACTCCAAATACAGGAGGAGGAGAAAAGCTAGCAAATCTCGACAATCATTTTTTCACATCTTCTCCATAGAAGAGACAATGCATATAACGTACTTATTTCATTAACTTTTGTCAAAAATGCAAAATTAAAGTATATAAAATTCAACGATTCACTAATAAAAATATTATAAATTTTGAATTCTTCAAATGTATTCATACAGATCTTCAATTCGTCATAATTAGGATTCATCATAATTATAAATAATGTGTGTAATTATAGATTTTTGTTAAAATTTTGATTCGTCAAAGAAAACAATAAAATTAAGCAAATTTGATCATACATAACTTATAAATACCTATTAATCGACTCATGCCTTGAATTGATGCATAATGACTTAATGAGTAGTTGTTAGCAATGTTTTTAAACCCGAAAACCGAATCGGACCTGAAAGGGCTCCGGTTCCTGTCGGACCGGTCCGGCCGAACCGCCTCAAAACCGGTCAAAAATCGATTTAAAAAAAAATTCAAAATTCCGGTTGAAACGTCCGGTTTCCGGTTGAACCGTCCAGTTTTGACCGAACCGCCCGGTTCGTTGGCCAGTCAAACTTTGGTCAAAACAGGTTTAGTACCGGCTGGAAGGGGTCCGGTTCCCGGTCGGACCGGTCCGAGTTAACCGGTTTTCAAAACATTGGTTGTTAGAGTTCTTAGCAATATTTGAGTTCTTAATTGAACTATTCCCTATATGTATACTAGATCTCAAACCCGTGTATATACACGGGGTGTTAATTGTTTTTTTATTTTTATTAGTATATGAAAAGAAAGCACGTAAAGAAACTAATCTAAAGTGAGCAAACATAATTATATTTAAGACCAAAATGATAATAACTACTCAATCGATTTATATCAAACTTGTAGCGACATATTAAAACAATTTCACACAAAGAGATGCTAGTTGTATCGATATATGCTTTGAAAGACTCCTACTTGGTTAGTGACTAATCATGATATTTCAATTAGATTATTATACGGAGTGATAAGTTATTTACCTTTTAAAGACTCCTATTTTGTTACTAAGTACTCCCTGTTAGATTAGGCAGGTAGTTTGTTTGTTTTTGTTTGGGTGCATGGTGTAAACTCTTTCCTCATATATATATATATATATATATATATATATATATATATATATATATATATATATATATATATATATACACTAGGTGACTTCTTAGGTCGATCCTCACCCCAGCAGGTCGGAGATCCATTTCTAGAAGCAGTCTCTCTACCTATGGTAAGGGTAAGGCTGTATACATCTCACCTCCTCCATACACTGTGGAAGACGATATTGGGTAACGTTAAGTTTAAGTTTACTTCTTAGGCTGTGCATACCAGCCCACGCTTGTTAACTTCAATTTCAAACATATAATTTGAATCTATAAAGTTCAAGCTTTTAGAATTAAAAAACGCTTATATCATATATTCCTGTACGCTTACGAATTAAACAACAACAATCATTTATTAATAAAAAGGCTGGGTTGGATCAAGTGGTTAAGCCCCCTGCTTCTGGAAACAGGGGCCAAAGGTTCGATCCTCATCCCCGGCAGGCCGGAGGTCTATTTCTGGAAGCAGCTTCTCTACCTATGGTAGGGGTAAGGCTGTCTACATCTCACATCCCCCATACACCGTGGAAGACGGTATTGGGTAATGTTAAGTGAATTATTTGTTAATAGATTACGTACAATGTTTGTGTGTTTAATTAGACAAACTTCTAATCTAATATTTTGATAGGTTGTATGGTGCTTTAACACCCCATTATACACGTCGAGATCTCATATATGCCCAGATGTAACTAGGGATGTCAATGTTCATCCGATCCAGTAGATATCCATCCGATCCATCCACTTAATGATGGATACGGACGATCTAAATGGATGAATAGTGGATATAGATATGGATGTGGATGAATAGTGAATCGGATATGGATGACAAGTTATCACCCATGGATTTATCCATTAACCCGAAATACATATACATATATAGGTATATACACATATAAAATTACGTATCCACATTCATATAAACCATAAACTATTAATGTGTTATTAAATATATAAAGTCGTAAATTTTAAAAATTTAATATATATTTGAGGGGTTTTTTATTATTGATTTATAAAGCAAATCGAAATGCATGAAAATCGCTCGCGCTGAGCCAAGTATTACTTCCGACCATATAGTGAAATCATAATCCACGATAGATGACA
Organism: Helichrysum umbraculigerum; assembly: GCA_949592205.1. Classification (NCBI taxonomy): domain Eukaryota; kingdom Viridiplantae; phylum Streptophyta; class Magnoliopsida; order Asterales; family Asteraceae; genus Helichrysum; species Helichrysum umbraculigerum. Next base: position 12,455,532 of record CATIUR010000002.1, on the reverse strand, counting down.
ATCAAAACATGTGTGATTAACCGATAAACATAGAAAACACAATTACATTTGTCAAAATATATGTTTAGTTGTAATTGTAACCAATTATGGTTCATTGACGACACTGGTTACATGCTTTTGTAAATAGTTTTATGTATGTTACGTTATATTTATTTTTTTGTTACAATATTTGTTGGTTTCGTTTCATATTAGAAAAAATTTTAAACATTTTTTGAATATCCAACGGACATCCATTAACCCACTTAATCCATCGGATATAGATATGGATGGATAAATTGACATTAAATGGATATATATATGGATATAGACGAAAATATTTAAATGGATATGAATGTGGATATGACATCATCCGATCCATATCCGATCCATTGCCATCCCTAGATGTAACTAACTTTTGAAACCCATCAGAAATCCAGAATCAATCAACATTTAGATTAAAACATAAGCAAATTGTTAAGTAACTTAAATATGTATTGTTTCAAAAATGTTATCAGCTTCAATCATATGCAGATTGAATAATTTGATCCGCCTTTTGTAAGTCAAGTTCACTATGTGTTCAAGTGAATTTTATTGTATTTTGACCCACAACTACCGGCTAAATGTAATCAAATCCATATATACTCCATTATCAAACCCCCCAACCAAACACAACCCATTCAGATTATTTCTAAGTTCTAACATATATTTATTTATTTATTTAATTGAAATCAACAATGATAGCTTTTTCTAAAACTTTTTTATATGAGTAAAAATTTTGTTTATGTAAAGTTTGATAAATCTCAAGTTTTTGAGCAAATGCTTTTTTAAAATTTATGTGTATATATAACAATAACAATAAGTATATATATTACTATAATTACAAAAATAACAATAATTCAGGTAAGAAACTAACTTGATCTCATACAGTTATATATATATATATATATATATATATATATATATATATATATATATATATATATATATATATATATATGGGAAGGATCAAGAGGGAAGCTCTTAAATTGGGGGAAGAAGGGAAGTAAATCACAACCACTAATTTTCTCACATCATCTACAATACCCATTTTCTCAATTTATGTCTAAAATTCAAAATTAAAGCTTGTAGTTCAATGATTCCTTCAATCAAAAACATTGTAAATCTTCAAATCCATCAAATACATTCATACACATCTTCAATTCGTCATAATTCGGATTTATCCAAAATTATGAATTTGGTGTAACTTTTGGGTTTTTTGAGAAAATTTTGATTTGGTGATGAAAAACAACATAATTAAACGAATTTCTTCGTAAAAAACATATAAATTAGTAATTAATCGAATTATGGTCATCATTACATTCGAATTTCACAAACTCAAAAAATTCCCAGAACGTTAACATTCATCTGAAAAGCATCTTATCAAAATTACAACTTCATAGTTCTATACATTCATTTATGATGAATATTAACGTATATATGCTATTACACACTATTGAATGTGATAACATAAAATTCATTAGTGTACAATAATGTATACGAGTTACATTCATCGTAAATTAATGTTATAATTTTCATGGTGTATAATACCATGTATTATTTAATATGCATTGTAAATGAAGGATTCATCATTGTCAATAACACATATAAGCTAACATTCATCACCAGTGAATCTTAAAAACTAAAAAAAAGTAAGATATTAACATATTTTAAGATGAATCTTAACTAATACTCCCTCCGTCCCAAATTTATAGTACATCTTTCCATTTTGAGATGTCCCAAATTTATAGTCCACTTGTACTTTTCAACCAATCAAAATATTTGAAAGTTGTGAGAGATTAAATCTTATTGATTGTAGAGTACAACCAGTAAACTTTTCTTAAACTGTGTGTTTTTTATCTGTGGACAATAAAATTGGGACGGGGGAGTATATATTATTATACAGTAATGAATGTTAAGTTATGATATTCATTAATATAAATAACATATATAAGTTAATATTCGTGATAAATGAATGTTTATGCATATTAAATTGTAATTTGATTAACATGCTTTTGAAATGCATGTTAACGTGCTGGGAGGTGATTTCAAGTTATTTACAAAAATGTCACCGCGTTGATTTTTGAGTTAACCAGAATGTGTGGCTGAGAATAGCTTCCCTCCTTCCCCCATTTTTTTACTTCCCTCTTGATCCCCCATATATATATATATATATATATATATATATATATATATATATATAGTGGCATGATCCAGAGGGAAGTCCATTTTTTGAGGGAAGGGGGAAGCATTAGTACGCATCAGGAAGCATATTACCTTCACCTATACTAATCTCGAAAAAAGCAAACTGAAATTTAGTAAATGTTAATCAGAATCGATGTTATAAATGTTAAGCTTCCTTGATAAATTTTTTCTTCAAGTTATAGTATCGATTTATGAATATTTGATCCAAATACGTTAAGATGCATCGCGGTGCATATTAGTTAATCTGCATTGTGATGCATCTTAACAATAAAAATATTTTTCAAATAATGTGAAGTTTTATGATGCATCGCGATGCATCTTAGTTAATATGCATCACACTGCATCTTAACAATTAATTAAATAAATATTCATCAATTAATGTTATGACTTAAAAATGAAATTCATTCGTTAAATTATTCTTTATAGCATCGATTTTGATTACTATTTACCGATAAAAATAATTTATTGTTGACGTTTTGATTGATAATTGTAATATGCTTCCTGATGCGTACTAACGCTTCCCCCTTCCCCTCAAAAAGACACTTCCCTCTTGATCACTACCATATATATATATATATATATATATATATATATATATATATATATAACAAAACTATTAATCAAATTAAATAACCATATAATCAAACGCAATATCGACGCTTCTTTGCGATTTCCTCCTCTATAACGTAAACACATATTTTCCCTTTTTGCAAAAACAATTAAAGCATTAACTAAAAGATTGAGTTATTAAGGAGAAAATAAACTTACACAGCAAATAACTATTTACATTACCAGGATACCTTAGAGCAAAGATTGGTTATCCTAAATTTAAAAGTATCCTAAATTTTACAAGAACATATAGATATTCGTGTCATTAAATAACTTGAATTAGCATTATCATCTTCTTTATTCAAGATCAGCACCACAAACCACAATCGATAATATTCAAACTAAATAAATACAGTAGCTAGTAACTGAAACCAAATATATATTACTCGTACTAAAAGTTCTTCATGAATTTGTTGGGGCTTTTGATCTGCTTGCATTAAACTGATTCTTCAATAAAAAAAATTGCATACGAGTAGCATTGATTTAAATGAAATCCTAAAACCTTAAGTTAGAAAGTCTCTTAACTCGATTCTCACTCATCTCAATTAAAACGAAACAAAGATTTTCTAATCATCAAAATTCCAAACGATTTTCACAAGATTAGATTTAATAGTTTAGTAAATTTAACGGCAATTGAAGAAGAAATATTACCTCAAGTTCCAAAAAGTAGGTTCTGCATATAAGAAAATAGAAGAAGAAAACAAGAAATAAGATGCTGAAATCAAAGTTACTAACATGTTATTAACGAATCTAACCAAAAACTTGTCATTACCATAACAGTTTTAATACGACTTATCAATCAAAACGATGAAAACAATTACTCATAATCAAAAAACATACCAGTAGTTTAAGTCTCGAAGAGCAATATAATTGAGGTCTGTGATTTCTTCCTCCTTTTTTGTGTGTGCATCACTCTGTTCTCAAGTTGTTTTTTGAAGGGAAAAGGATGGGACCGAAGGAATCTACTTTTCTTTTGGATGGAAGTGAATGGAAGAGAAAGGGATCAGGAGGAAAATCGCAAGCCAAAGTCTTCCGCTCAAAATCGGGCAGAACCAGACGGAAGGAATATAACAAGGCTATCAAATATTTTACAATGACCATTATACCCTTATTATATAACACAAATTACACATGTTTCTCATTAATTCTGGTGGCCGGTGGGAAAAGCTTTTTGGACATTACTCGTAAGGTAATGGACTAATTGGTTAATGGGTTTTGTCATTTTGAAGTATTTTTAATTTTTAATTACGAAATAAAATCCTTGTATGTTGTTTGTTGAGACACAATTAAGGTAACCTTACATTCGACAGATTATCAACTTGCTTTTGATATGGATTTTGTTTGGTTACCTTTAGCATATTGAAAGATTAGTTACTTCTTAATTTAATTTTTGTTATTTTTTTGTTTGGTGAAATTAATTATTCATTATTTAATAAAGTTTGGTTTGCACAGTGTGTCACAGGTTTGATTTTGGGAAAGAATGTACTAATCTTGGTTTTGAGTTTTGTTTCGGGTAGTAGAAGTGAACGAAAAAAAAAATTAAATTAAAGGGTATAATTGTGTGACACTCCCCAAATTACAGTATAATTATGTACTATAATTACGTGCATTTCTTACGCTAATTCCCTGCTTAGTGAATTCAAACTATTTTCAATGAGATAAGTCTAGCACGAGCCCACAAATTTTAATACGTAAGGTATTACGAATTATGAAATTATTTATAATTAAGCACAAAACAATCGGAACGAATCCGACAAAAATATACGAACGTTGGTGATACGAATTTTATAAATAACGTAAAACTATTCTAAATAGTAGTTATTTACTTTGAATTATTATGCTACAACTTTGAAGCATAACGTAAACAAATATGCGATTAACAATTAGACGTTTTATATAAAACATAACGTACGCGACGAAAATACACGAATCAAACTCGACAAATAAGTGAAACGCGACAAATATTTTGAAAACTCAACGTAAAGTATTTGAAATAATACTTGGAAAGAAATTAACGTGTAATAACCATTAACTAAAACTAAACCGATAAAACGCGTAAATGTTAAACGTAAATAACGGGTAAATAACCAAAGTACCTACACAATAATTTAGGGGACAAAGTTATGGCATGACCATGCCATGTTGGTTGACAAAACCGTCCACCACCAACCCTCACCCATATCCCCTCGATCTCTTTAGTTACTTAGAGCATCTCCAATGTTATGGAACGAAACTAAGGGTGGCGAGAATCGGCGGTGGAAAGATAAGTTGTTATCTTTCGTTTGAGATTAGGGTTTGAAGGTGTGATGATGAATGTGAGTTTGAGGTGCTTGAGGTGAACACTATTCATGCCCTTGTATTTATAGTGAACACTGTTCACACCCCTTGGATCTACTTGGTGGGCAAATTTTGCCACGTGTCGCAATCCCTCATCATCCGGTGATGCTTATCGTACGGCTATGATTATTCCTTTCTGCGCGTGGGTCCCCTATGCTTACGTGGACCAATGGCAGTGGGGGTTTCAAACCCTTGTCGGCTTACAGGGGACCAACACTAATGTTGGTGATCCCCTAGATTAGATTGTCGTGCTCTGAGGGGACACAAACCCTACGCCAATGGGCCTGTGCCTTTTTACTGGGCTTGACCTGCTGGGCTTTCCCTGCTGGGCCTTTCCTGTTTGGGCCTTTTCCTGTTAATAGGGCCGTATAAGGGTGATTTTGGGCCCTACTTTTGGGCTATTATATGGTACACGATTATCTATATTTGAGAATTTTGTGATTCTATATTAAATATGATGTGTGTCTATATGTCTTGTATGATTTCGTTTGATCGGAATATCCTTAGAGCATCTCCAATGTATACACTATTTTAGTGTAGCAAATTGCACTATTTTAGTTTAAAAAGAGAATCTTTTAGGAATATGTTTGCACTAAAAAAAAGTTGATCCAATGTGTTATATAACACCCCTCATTTAATATCACAATCTAATATTAATTTTAGCGGAAGCGACTATTTAAAATACATATTCTATTAAAATCTGCTAGAAATTTTCGCAAACCTTTACACAAAATGTTTAACAACTAAACAAACATAGTTAATAGGTTTACAACCCGGGGCATTATGTGCTACAAAACATTATATATTACAAACTGGATCAGAGTTGCACGTTTCAAACATTCCCAGCGTCAAAACATCCTTCCTGACTACCCACATATTATACATTACCTGCAGGAAGTAAATTGAGGGATTAGCACGAAGCTAAGTGAATGAATTATCAACTACAATTCAATTTAGCTAGTAATCTGTCACAATCAATAATGCAACAATTATCGTCAAGAGGAACGGTGGTTCCTAGAGACCCTGTTCCGGGTGGCCTCATCAGAACACTTAAACCCTACTGTCGGCCAAAACAGCGAGTAACCGCTAACTCAATGCTAATCTCCATCGACACATGTATGCAACCCTGTGTCGACCAACATTAGCAATCAAGTCCAACCAACAAATCAAGTTAACCTCTGAATCATACATTCCACATCAATGTACATCACACAACCAATCAAATGGCATATCATGTCAAGTTCACAGTCTATCAATAGTAATTCCTATAATTACTGATTGAAATCAAACTGACGCAACCAAATCAAACTGTGAGTTTCAAATCCACTCACCTGATTATCTCGTTTCACTTACTCAGCTGTCTTATCTTGCTGAGCTCTTTGCTTATCTGAGAATCAACAATCAGGTAAAAGTTAGAAATCAAGATCATAACACTTGAATTACTTCAATTTAAATCATTAGGAACTTAACACAATTCACATTACGATTATAAGTTCCTAATTATGTATTAGTATTCATCACATATCAATTATCATGTAATTACATTCAATAAGTACATATTACATCGCAACTAGCAAGTCAAAACAAGTCTTAAAACTTAAACAAAACATTTGCTGGAACACAACCCCAAGCCGCCGGCTTCAGGGTACAAGCCGCCGGCTTCATGTTCCCAACCGCCGGGTCCCACTTTATAACCGCCGGGTAATTTAAATTTGGTGGTAACATAACTTAATTGCGTTTTAAAGCTTCTAGAAACCGCCGGCTTTGGTATTTCACCCGCCGGCTTCCATGTTTACACAACGAAGCCGCCGGCTTCAGGGTACAAGCCGCCGGCTTCCTCCCCTGCACCAGCAAGCTTCGCCCAGCTCAAAACCCAAACCCGAAAATTATATCAACTATCCACAATTTGAGTACAGCAGCATGTTTTCACTCATATATCATCATATTTAGCTACTATAGCATGTCATAACATGTATTAACATTGATTTAACACCAATTGATTCAAAGACTATACTTGATCATAATCATGAATTAAACAAGATCAAGAACTTACAAATCTAAGAATTACAACTAGAAGGTGATGATGATTATAGCTTGCACAAGATCACAGCTCCAGAATTCTTGTTTCGATTCTTGTTTTACAAAGGGTTTAAGAGTTTAGAGGTTTTAGGTTTTGTTTCTAAAAATGGAAAGTGATAAACTTTCCTATTTGGGAAAGTATTTAAGTCGGTCAACATTTAACACCGACCCGTATCCGCTTAAAACTAGTCCCCTTTCAATCTATTGCCTGGAACCTAAAACCCATTTGCGAGGAACTTCTTTTATTGTACCGTCAACTATAGTAAATTAAAACAATCAACAATTTACTAAGCACAATAAGTCCTGAGGCTTATTTAACTAAGTTTCGCAATTAAACATAATTTATTAAATAATTTCTAATACAGTTAAATATATCAATTTAAAATTAGAAATTACCGGACCAGAAGAGAGGATGTTACAACTCTCCCCCCCTTAAGAAGATTTCGCCCCCGAAATCTCATCACGATCAAATAATCCAGGATATCTGGATCTCATACTATCCTCTGTTTCCCACGTTAGGTTTTCACCTAAACTATGTTTCCATTTTACTAACACCATGGGAATTTGTTTCTTCCTAAGTTTGGTCACTTTTCTGTCAAGAAGTTCAACTGGTTCTTCTACTAACTTCTGACTTTGATCAACTTTCAAATCTTTTAAAGGAAGAATCTGAGACTGGTCCTCAACGTTACATTTCCTCAAATAACAAATGTTAAACGTGTCATGAATACCAGCAAGCTCTGGAGGAAGATCCAATGTCACAGACTAATCATTAACAATCTGACGAATTTTAAACGGTCCAATATATCTAGGAACCAATTTGCCACGTTTCCCAAACCGAATTACCCCTTTCCAAGGCGAAACTTTCAAGTAAACAAGTTCACCTTCAACAAAAGTAACTGGTCGACGTTTAGGATCAGCATATTGTTTCTGTCTATCACGTGCAGCTTTCAACTTTTCTCGAGCCACTGCCACTTTATCAGCTGTCATTTGAACAATATCTGGACCTGCAAACTGTTTCTCCCCAGCCTCTAGCCAACAAGTTGGAGTTCTACAACGGCGTCCATAAAGCATTTCATATGGAGGCATGCCAATACTAGAATGATAAGAGTTATTATAAGCAAACTCAACTAATGGCAAATGAGAATCCCATGAACCACCATACTCCAAGATACAAGCTCTCAACATATCTTCCAATGTCTGAATCGTACGTTCTGACTGACCATCTGTTTGAGGATGATAAGCTGTACTAAGATTCACTCTGGTGCCCAACTCGTGCTGTAAACTTTGCCAAAATTGAGATACAAACCTCGGATCTCTATCAGATACAATCGATAATGGAATACCATGCCGAGTAACAACCTCATTCATATACAATTGTGCAAGCTTACTTAGAGATGCAGTATCACTAGTAGCTAGAAAATGAGCACTCTTGGTCAATCGATCCACAATAACCCAAACCATGTCATTTCCGTAGACAGTTCGAGGCAACTTAGTAACAAAATCCATAGTCAAATGTTCCCACTTCCATTCTGGAATCTCAAGCTGTTTCAACGATCCATACAGCTTTTGGTGTTCAGTTTTCACTTGAGAACAAATATGACAAGAACTAACAAACCTCGCTACATCCATTTTCATTGTAGGCCACCAATACAAAGGTTTAAAATCATTATACATTTTAGTACTTCCCGGATGTACAGACAATCTGGACTTGTGGGCTTCATTTAGAATAACATCCCGAAGACCACCAAACAAAGGAATCCAAACACGAGACTGAAAGGTTTTTAATCCCCTCGAATCATCTAATAACAATTCCTTCCAATTCAACATAATCTCAGCTTTCAAATTATGATCTAACAAGGCTTCTAACTGTGCAGCTTTTATCTGGCCCACCAAATCAGAAGAAACTTCTAAACGCATAAAATAAACTCGATCAGAAGTTACCTTGCGGCTTAAAGCATCAGCAACCACATTGGCTTTCCCTGGATGGTATTTAATTTTACAATCATAATCCTTGATTAATTCTAACCATCGTCTTTGCCGCATATTCAACTCTTGCTGTGAAAATATATACTGAAGACTCTTGTGATCTGTACAAATAACACATTTGGTACCATACAAGTAATGTCTCCATATCTTCAAAGCAAATACAACCGCAGCAAGTTCTAAATCATGGGTAGGATAATTCCTTTCATGAGGTTTGAGCTGACGAGAAGCATAAGCAATCACACGATCTCGCTGCATTAAAACACAACCCAAACCAACAATCGATGCATCACAATAAACAATAAAATCATCGGACCCATCCGGCAATGCTAACACAGGAGTCTGCCATAGCAACTGTTTCAGAGTCTGAAAAGCAGCTTCCTGTTGTTCAGTCCACACAAACTTTATATCTTTACGGGTCAACTTAGTCAATGAACCGGCAATTTTAGAAAAATCTTTAATAAATTTCCGGTAATAACCAGCCAATCCAAGAAAACTCTTTATTTCAGAAGCAGACTTTGGAACTTTCCAATTCATAACAGCTTCAATCTTTGAAGGATCAACTTTAACACCATCATTGCAAATAATATGACCCAAAAACTGTACTTCCCGAATCCAAAATTCACATTTAGAAAACTTGGCATACAATTGTTCCCTCTTTAAGGTTTCCAATACTAACCTCAAATGCATCCCATGTTCTGATTCGGATTTAGAATATACTAATATATCATCGATAAACACAATCACAAATTTATCAAGAAAAGGTCGACAAACACGGTTCATCAAATCCATAAAAACTGCTGGAGCATTCGTCAAACCAAAAGGTATAACCAGGAATTCAAAATGACCATACCTGGTTCGAAATGCAGTTTTAGGAATATCACAATCCCGAACACGAACTTGATGATAACCTGACCTCAAATCAATCTTTGAATAAAATGAAGATCCCTGCAACTGATCAAATAAATCATCTATCCGGGGCAGAGGATATTTATTTTTTACTGTCCGTTTATTCAATTCCCTATAATCAATGCACATTCTAAAAGACCCATCTTTCTTTTTCACAAACAGAACTGGTGCACCCCAGGGAGAAGAACTAGGTCGAATAAACCCTTTATCTAACAACTCCTGTATCTGATTCATCATTTCACGTATCTCAGATGGAGCTAATCTATAAGGGGCTTTGGCAATAGGTGAAGAGCCAGGAACAAGATCAATCTGGTATTCAACTTCCCTAACCGGTGGTAAACCAGGCAAATCATCAGGGAACACTTCCGGATACTCAGAAACAACTGGCACATCAGAAAGAGACTTCTTTTCTAACTTAGCATCAATTACATAAGCTAGATACGATTCACAACCTTTAGACAAAGATTTCCTAGCTTTCATCATGCTAATAAAAGGTATATAAACATTATCCCGTTCTCCTCGAGCCACAACATATGACTTTTCAGAGATTGGAATTCTAATCAGCTTATTGTGGCAATCTATGCTTGCTTTATACTGACTCAACCAATCCATACCAATAATCACATCAAAACTAGCAATTGGCATCAACAGAAAGGAAATTAGGAAAGTCTGGTCATCTATCATAATACTAGCTCCAATTACCGAAGTGGTAACAGGAACTGACTTGCCACTAGCTATTTCTACTTCAACTGGGTTTGTAATCACAGTAGGCATCATTTTCAACTTATCACAGAAGTACATAGATACAAATGAACAATTTGCACCAGAATCAAACAAAACACGAGCTGGTACAGAATTTACAAGAAAAGTATCCGTGATCACGTCATCTGTATGGACAGCCTCATCCACTGTCATTTGAAAAGCCCTACTAACTGCAGATGGCGGAGTCTTCCGTTTCTGACCGGAAGAAGATGGACTAACAACCGACCCAGAACTCTGTCTCTTGGCCTCAGAACACTGATTTGCACGGTGACCTTCTTTGTGACAATTCCAGCACACGAAATTGGGATAAACACAATCCTTAAATTCATGCCCAATCACACCACATTTCATACATCTAGTGGTTTGTACAGTACACGGCCCAAAATGTCTAGTTTTACATTTAAAACACCAATTAGGATGATCAGAAGTACCACCACTACTTTCTTGTTTCTTACCTTGCTGATTTCCTTGCCACCGTTGTTTACCTTTACCAGAAGGTTCACTTTTAGGTTTTTGAGAAGTCACCTCTTTTCTTGGCATCTCTTGAGGTCTCAAATCGCTATCAACAGATCGAGCTAACATGAAAGCATGAGGAAGTGAACTAGCTAACCTCACTGTAGTTCGATAATGATTTGGTAAAGTACCCACAAACTGGTCTATTTGAGTTCTCTCATCGGGAACCCACTGCTGAACAAACCTGAGTTTTTCTGTAAAATGATTTATCAAATCATCCATTGACATGTTATCAATTAACTGCAAATCCATAAACTCTTTTCTAATCCGAGCCATATCAAAGTTGGAACAATACTGTTTACAAACTTCATTGCGAAAATCTGACCATCGGATAGATGCTTTTTGAAAAGGAGATAAAACAGAAGTAATCGAATCCCACCAATTCATAGCTGCTCCTTTCAAAAGTTGAGATGCATAAGGAACTTTCAATTCCTCTTCACATTGACAAACTTCAAATTTCTTTTCAACATCTCTTAGCCAATCCATAGTTACAGAAGGATTTGTACTACCCGAATACACAGACGGATTACTGCTCATAAAGGTTTTAAAAGAACACACCTTTTGCTTTGGCGGTGAAATCGTACCAAACACAGGATGAGAAGATTCAGCCTCTTTTTGTTGTTTATACATTCTAAGTGCTTGGTTTTCCTCTTCCAATTGAAGCAAATACTGATCCCTTTCTGCTTCTTCTCTAGCATGGAAAGAAGTTCCAGCATTACCAGCCTGATCATCGTGCACCCCAACAGTAACTTCCGGCCTCGAGACATTATTAGGGTTAACAGGTGTTTGTTCATTATCCGCCATATCTGTAAACACCACAACAACTTACAAATCATTAGTCGTTAGCACCTAATTCTACTAACAACTTCACATTCAGTACATAATCCCATTCCCAATAATGTTTGACATAACACAATCAAAGTTTGGAATTGAACATTCAATCATATTCAATTGCTCCAAACTATTGCTCTGATACCAACTTATAACACCCCTCATTTAATATCACAATCTAATATTAATTTTAGCGGAAGCGACCATTTAAAATACATATTCTATTAAAATCTGCTAGAAATTTTTGCAAACCTTTACACAAAATGTTTAACAACTAAACAAACATAGTTAATAGGTTTACAACCCGGGGCATTATGTGCTACAAAACATTATATATTACAAACTGGATCAGAGTTGCACGTTTCAAACATTCCCAGCGTCAAAACATCCTTCCTGACTACCCACATATTATACATTACCTGCAGGAAGTAAATTGGGGGATTAGCACGAAGCTAAGTGAATGAATTATCAACTACAATTCAATTTAGCTAGTAATCTGTCACAATCAATAATGCAACAATTATCGTCAAGAGGAACGGTGGTTCCTAGAGACCCTGTTCCGGGTGGCCTCATCAGAACATTTAAACCCTACTGTCGGCCAAAACAGCGAGTAACCGCTAACTCAATGCTAATCTCCATCGACACATGTATGCAACCCTGTGTCGACCAACATTAGCAATCAAGTCCAACCAACAAATCAAGTTGACCTCTGAATCATACATTCCACATCAATGTACATCACACAACCAATCAAATGGCATATCATGTCAAGTTCACAGTCTATCAATAGTAATTCCTATAATTACTGATTGAAATCAAACTGACGCAACCAAATCAAACTGTGAGTTTCAAATCCACTCACCTGATTATCTCGTTTCACTTACTCAGCTGTCTTATCTCGCTGAGCTCTTTGCTTATCTGAGAATCAACAATCAGGTAAAAGTTAGAAATCAAGATCATAACACTTGAATTACTTCAATTTAAACCATTAGGAACTTAACACAATTCACATTACGATTATAAGTTCCTAATTATGTATTAGTATTCATCACATATCAATTATCATGTAATTACATTCAATAAGTACATATTACATCGCAACTAGCAAGTCAAAACAAGTCTTACAACTTAAACAAAACATTTGCTGGAACACAACCCCAAGCCGCCGGCTTCAGGGTACAAGCCGCCGGCTTCATGTTCCCAACCGCCGGGTCCCACTTTATAACCGCCGGGTAATTTAAATTTGGTGGTAACAGAACTTAATTGCGTTTTAAAGCTTCTAGAAACTGCCGGCTTTGGTATTTCACCCGCCGGCTTCCATGTTTACACAACGAAGCCGCCGGCTTCAGGGTACAAGCCGCCGGCTTCCTCCCCTGCACCAGCAAGCTTCGCCCAGCTCAAAACCCAAACCCGAAAATTATATCAACTATCCACAATTTGAGTACAGCAGCATGTTTTCACTCATATATCATCTGTCACACCTCGTCTAAAGCGGAAACAATGGGGTATAACGGTGATAGGATCATAACACATCATTATAAAGAATTCTATATGAAATACAATATCCAATGTGTCATGATGCCATTAACATGAATAACGGTTCATGTCGTGCATACATTTCAACAATGAATTCAAAAGCTTACAAACAAACTTACACTACAATGTTAAGGCAAAACAAGCCTTCACAAACAACCTTAATGATGTACCACAAGTCTTGAAAAACTCTTAATGCAACCCTAAAGGTCCACTAAGTTCTCTTGTCCTCTGCCTTAAGTCCACTAGTATAACCTGAAAAGATATGCTCAAAAACGTCAACACGAATGTTGGTGAGTTTCGTAGGTTTGAAACCAAACACCACAAATAAAACATTTTGCTGTGATAATAGTAAGTTAGGACAATGCATATAGAAATGTACACAAATGTGAAATAATGCAGCCAATATATCTCAATGTACGGCAATTACCTCACAAGGAAGTAAAGCACGAATGTAAGCAACAATCCCAATGTACGGCAAATACCCCACGAGGAGGTAAAGCACGAATGTAAACAACCAATCTCAATGTACGGAAAATACTCCACAAGGAAGTACAGCACGGATGTAAACAACCAATCTCAATGTACGGCAAATACTTCACAAGGAAGTACAGCACGGATGTAAGCAACAAGTCTCAATGCATATAAGTCACATAGTGTCACACATTTCAAGCATATGTCCAAAATGAAAATTGAATAAATTCACAGCATAAAACAGTTGGTAAAACATGTGAGCATACTTTCCCCCAATTTGAAAACATGTATATGAAAAAGGGGCCACGAAAACTCACCTCAAGTAGAAGATGTAAGTTTTGCCCTTAAGTATATCACCAACCAAAGTCTTGCAATCTACAATATCACAATGTATGTGGGTTACAACCTAGACATAACTATGTCCTTCCATTGTATCCCTAGTCCAAATCACCTCTACTAAGTTTCCTCACAACTCAAACTAATGTACCATCTCAAGAACCAACCTCAATGAAGAACTCAGATTCTGCCACAATTTTCATACCACTTTACGTATTTTTAAATATTACTTAATGAAATCATTTGACTCTACAACTTTTACCAGTGACATTTCAATATGTTTATAAGATCCTGTAATTTTTCTAGATTCAATCACATTGATTTACTATTTTTAAAAATTCGCCAAAACAATCTGCACAGTAACCATAACCATTTCTGAGTACTAAAAAGTCACAATTTATTAAAAATACTTTAAAACTTTAAATGATTATAATATTTTCTCAGAAAATAATTAAAACTTTTAAAATGCTTCAGTAAAAATTTCAAGACCTAATTCTTATTTTAAGGTACGTTTCAAAAATCGACAACTTAACCGAAATCTGGAACCGAAAAACTCAGAAACGACACATAATCTTGTAAAATTGCTTTGACCAACTTATACTCCACATTTGACCATGAAATTGACTCCAATTGAAAGTAGACTCTTCATACTTGTGTTTACACTCCAGAATCAACAAAAAATATTGTGAAATGATCAAGTTTCATTCTTCCCAAATCTATAAACCAATCTGCCCAGATTTAGGGTTTATAAGTTTAAACCTAAATCTTTGTATAAACCAATCTCAAACGTGTCTATGATCAAATATCTTAATCCTAACAATTGTAACACTAATTTCACATACATCCTAATGATTTTTATCACTAGGAATACAATGGATTGAACCGAATGAAAAACCAACAATTTGAAACAATCGAAATACATTAGAACAAAGGAATCGAATAGGGATATACCAACTATCGAATGATCGCATAAGAAAACTCCTTAGAATCTGTAAATAATGAGAATATACACCCTTAGAATTCATTTTTATAGATTGATCAAACCGATTTAATATTACAAATGTTTTCTGAAAATTCATCATACACAGCAACAGTTTACGAAATAATTTTTATAAAATCATAAAACACGTTTCAGAGGCCGAATCCTCGCGGGTTTATGTAAAACTTCGAGATCTACAACTTTCCAGTTTTGGCCGAAGCCTGAAAACGAAAGTAACTAGGTCAAATCGGACATCGAACAGGACTGAAAAATCTGGACATATTCTAAGATTTCGATTTCATAACTTTCGGTTTGAAAAATATATTATATCCAACCTAACTCTTCCCAAAAACATAAATCATATTTATTATACCTCTTTTCCAGAAAAATAATAGGAAAAATAATTGATTAGAGTTTATAACGAAAATACCTACACGAATACACAAGACGTAACACTCGAAAGCCAAAAACTCGACTCGATCTTGTGGTTTCTTTGTTTTGATCGGTAGAAATCCAAAGGACAGCATCATGAACGAAATTTTGAGGGTGAAAAAGGGTTAGGGTTTAGTTTAGGTTTGTATTTATAGGTATCGAATGCTTTGGGCCCAAGTTAGAGTGTTTGGGTTGGGCCGTTCGAATGTATCCACCAAGGGTACTCTTGGGTCGATTTTTCTTGAAGGAATTATGAGCCAAAAGTTGGAAATGTTATAGCCCAATGATTTTAAAGACCTTGGGCTTTGGATTCATGTCATTTGGAGTCCGGATAAGAAAGTTATGGCCCGAACCGTGAAACCTCGCAGAAATGACCTTCTAACTCCAAGGTACATCCCGGTACTATTTCTCCTGATTCGATCAACTCACCATCGGCTAATTCTATGGTATACTTGTTGTCTAACTTACGGGATTCAAGTTCTAATAGTGGTCTAAACTCAGTAGACACAAAACTTAAATCAGCACCCGAATCAATTAACACAGAGGCATAATGGTTGTTTACAAGAAACGTACCAGTGACGGTGTTAGGGTCCTGGCGTGCCTCCTGTGCTCCGATCACAAATGCCCTTCCTTGAGCCGGTTGATTGTTGATGTTGTTGGCTCGGTTATTGTTGTTACCGCGATTGTTGTTGTTGTTGCGGTTTTGGTTGTTGTTGTTGAGCTTAGGGCATCTGTTGCGGTAGTGTCCTTGCTCGCCACATTCAAAACATCCCTGGTTTTGACGCTCAGTGTTTGCCCGTGGGGGAGGGTTAGTTTTGCATTCTCGGGTTCTGTGTCCCCATGCCTTACAATTTCCACAATACCCACATCCACCTTCGTGGTGTCGGTTGCACTTATCACATTTGGGTTTGTTACCCAGGTATGGTTTCGATTCAGTAGTGGTGACAACATATGCTTTCGCATTTCCAGAATGTTTCTTGTTTTGCTGACCCTGACGATCAGCACCACTACCGTTCCACTTTCGCTTTGCACCACCAGAACTACTAACATCAGTACTGTTCGGTTCACTTTTTCCCGACACAGCTTTCTTAGTCAGATTTCCCATCCTGACTGCCTCATCGGTCAAACTTTGTGCTAAAGTAACAGCACTCCTGAAAGTGTCCGGTTTAGATGACGTCACCAGACTGCGGATTTGTGGTACTAGACCGTATATGTAGCGCTCGATACGCTTATACTCGGGTGTCACCATATGTGGCACTAGACGTGCAAGTTCCTGAAACTTAGTGGTGTACCCAGTAATATCAGCACCAATCATAGTGATGTTCCACAACTCTGTTTCTATTTTCTGCATCTCACTGCGAGGACAGAATTCCTCCAACATCAAACTTTTAAATGTCCCCCATGACATTGAATAAGCAGCTGGTCGACCAAGCGATTGGATCTGACTGTTCCACCAAGTGAGCGCTTTGTCAGCCAAAGTGCAAGTAGCATACTTCACCATACAGTCAGGTGAATAGTCACTAATGTCCAATACCGACTCAGTTTTCTCTATCCAATGAATCATACCAATTGCACCCTCGGTGCCACGGAAGGAAATCGGCTTACAAGCCTGAAATGTTTTGTATGAACACCCTCGGCTAGCATTCACGGGTGTCTCAGTATTAACAGGGGTAGATCCACTGTTGTTAACTACGGGTTCGCGATTACGGCTTGCCTCATATTCAGCAATACCTTCATCTATTCTTCGTGCGATCATTTGTTCGGTGGTTTCAGTGGGTGGTGGTGGAGGCGTAGTCGTCTTTTGACTGTTTCTAGTGACTCGTCGTTTGGGAGGCATGATTCAGCTCTGCGATGAATAAGATGCAGAGTGTTAATGTTGAGATATTGAATGTGAATAGATCAAAGATTCACATTTGATAGAAATGAATGACATGAAAAGATGAATGAAAAGGGTTTTACAACACGTGCCTTACAACTTTGAAACACCCACATGTATCCAGCATAATATAATCACGTTGGCCAGGCGTCATTATATAATGTCCAATACATATTTCTTTTCATTGTCGTTTAGCACCGTTAATCTCAGAGGTTCTCAAGAATAATCAATCATCAAGATGCAATATGTTTCAGAGTTTACAAGAATTGATCACAAAGTTATCGATAACGTATAGTTTTAATCACAAGTCGACAGTTGTAAGAGGAAATAATATGGTTGATAATAAGCATAAGAAACACGAGATGTAAAACAAACATACATTATATATTAAAGGTCATAACACTGTTACATGAGTTTAGTACAAAATGAGATGGGATTTCTAATATACCCATCGATGGTTAGCGTTATACAAAAGATGATGGGTTTCCTATACATATACCCATTCTACTAATAAAGTTGCGTCCAACATCCAGCTAGTCCATAACTAGTACATACATATAGTTCCCCAAAAGTAATAGTCTATAATGGTGTAGGCACAACCGCCATACACAGGCCTAACGGAACCATGGTAAATACATCCTAACCGCAACCATCACTGCTGCAGTCATCACACAAACACTAGCAACAATCTCTGACACCCTAGCACGCCTCTCTAAAGCTGCCACGCGTGCACGGGTGGATGCTAAACTCTGCCAGTCTGTCTGACGGTGAGTCTCCACAAAATCCATCCTCTGATGGAGCATAGTCATCTCCATGTCAGTGCGGGAGGCATCACTCAGTAGCTCCATCACGTCTCTGCTCTGACTAGCATATCTCCTAATCACAGAGAAGATCACAGCCACAAGGGTAGGTACAGTGAGCTCCAGAGGCTCACCTGTGAAAGGTGCAGGTGGTGGTGAATGGGAGGACTCTCCAATCTCAAAGGTCGAGGGAAAACCCTCCAGTGATCTCCACTCTCTCAATACTCGAGGCATCCAGTCCAGATGAGAAGGTCGGAGCCTCTTCTGTGGCGGCTCGACAACTGGAACCTCAGGCTCAGTCACTGGCGCCTTATCACGCGGCGCGAGTGGTCCTCTGGGAAAATCCCGAACACTGATCCTAGCTGTCATCCTAGGTACAGGCACATGAGAGGTACTCTCGATAGCTGGTGTAGGGGTAGGAGTGATGTAAGCAGATGGTCCACGGTGTGTGGTCACTCCAGTACTCGCTACGCTAAAGTAGGAGGCCTCCATGGGCTCCTCCTCAGAATCGGAATCAGTAATATAGATCGGTGCGCGTCTCGACATGCTGAGACAAAAGAATCGAGTGTGACGTGTCAGTCGTATGTTAGTTGTATGCAAAGTATGTATGCATGAATGCACAAATGTTCTAGCCAAGGCTATAGTCTAGGTCTCTAAGGTTCCAAGTCACTTAAAGACTGCTAGTTCGCTATAACCAATGGCTCTGATACCAAGTCTGTCACACCCCGCCAAACGGTAATTACAATTACATAGAGTGATTTGCGGAAGCTTAGTGACGTGGCGGGGGTGTGAGCAGTAAAACAACCAACAGATACATACATACTCAGAGCATATGGTTATTGCAGAACGAAATAGATTAAGATGCCATTAGTTAAAGTTTTACAAAAGGTTACCACTTGAAAAGTAGTAACAGTAGTAATAGTGGTTGAAATCAGTATTTCATAAAATACATAATATCAAAAGTAGATTTCATAGGTATGACTGCAGTAGTTGCAGTTATACAGAGGAAATCCAAGTGTCCCAAAAGTAGTGGCATCCTAACAAGTCCAGGGTAGTCCGTCCTGATAATGCATGCAGATCTTACTTACGCTACTAATTCCCTGAAAAACATAGAGTAAAACGTCAACAACATTGTTGAGTGAATTCACAAGTTTGTTTGTTATGTAGGAAACACAAGTTAATCATTTAAGAATAACATTTCCAAATAAGTGTTGTTTGTCAAGTAGGAAACACAAGTTATTAATAAATAACATTTCCCAAATCAGTTGTAGTTGTAATAGGAAACACAAGTTATTAACCAAATAACATTTCCTAAATCAATTATCAGTAGGAAACACAAGTTAACCTAAATAAAGGATTAACATTTCCAAATCAGTGTACGTAGAAAATCACTTCCTAAACAATAGTTTTGTGGGAATATTTAGACGGTGATCCCTTGAAAGGTGAGCTAAACCTGTCAAGTAAGGTAACCCGATCTAACCCTATAACCAAACCACGACCCTAATCTGTTGTTGTTGTGCCAAGTAGGACATTTAAGTATACGCTCCCAAATCCGTAGGAGGGTCGTCACGGCGATAGTACTATCCGTATACTCAGTGGCTAGAGTCACCTAGCTAATGGTTATAGTCTGTAGCCATAAGGTCTTTTATGCACTACATCGTTCAGCCTAGATCCGTACCAAGATTCGTTGCCTAAATTCCCGAAATAGTTATGAAAACATTTCATAAAACATAGTTCAAATAGTTGTGTGAAATACCCTTTCACAAACAGTTCAAGTATGAAGTACCCCTTCATAAACAGTTTAAGCAAATACGTACAGTATTTAATCAATCACAGTATGAAATCACATTTCATCAATAGTTTAAGTAAATACATCTAGTATTTAAATCAGTTGTCGCATGCAAATATACATACGATTTCTATGTTTTCCACCCCGAGGTTTTAAAACATTAAAACATTGAAAAGGGATTTGTGAACTCACTGTGAGTGCTCGGATGTGAATGCTAGCGAGATAATATAACGAAGCCCAAACGTAGTCAACCTATACACAACAATGTATTAACTATAAGTACTTTGTTTTCTTATGTTAATAGTTCGTTCGTTTGAAGATATTATTAATTTCTTAGGTTTGTGTATTTCGTTGATGATTGTGGTTGGAAACATATAATATTATCCCAGTATTGTTCGTTTGTCGAATTGTCCGAAATGTGTAAGTACATATACATATATATACTTATATAGTTGAATATATATATATTCTCGTATATATATACATTATTATTCGTTGTTTCTTTCATATATATCTCGTATATATATAAACATTGTTCGACATTTAGGTTTACAAAACATAAGTCCAAATTTGTCCCGTAATGTTCATCTATAAATACGTCTCAATCATTTATAATCCCACTCGATAAATATACGTATTTAAGTTTGTATATGTTTATAAGTATGTTACTCGTTCGTCGAAAACATTTGGGTTGTCATTTACTAGTTCATCGTAATCACATGGCTTGTCCATTACTAGTTCATCGTAACACATGGTTTGCCTATTACTAGTTCATCGAAATCGTTTGGGTTGTCTATTACTCGGTCATCGTGTTTGAGTCACAACAGATTTTTGGCTACTGATGATGTTCACGCGATCGGTTGAGTAGATCACGCGATCGCCTGGTCTACTTAACTACGCGATCGGTTTAAATATGTCACGCGATCGGTTGGTACGAGAAGTTCATGCGATCGTGGTTGAAAACCACGCGATCGCGTTGATTTGGAATTCGAAGATTTCTGAAGTTTTTAGTTTCACGCGATCGCGTGAAGTACTAAAGGATTTTTGCTGGTTCGGTTGTTGAAAATGACGCGATCGCGTCATTTGCTTCTGCACAGAAGCATCAGACGCAGAAACAGAGCTGCACATTTTTGATCGTTTTTAAGAAAATCGCTTATAGTCTTGTTCCCAAACGTTTATAACAAGTGTACACAACCTTTTTACAGTCTCGTTACGCATTTTACTTATCAAATTTCGGATTTTAAAGTTTGGTTTTTATAAAACCCATTTCGTGTTCATCAACCAAATCATCAATCTTTATGTGTTATTCGTTTAGATTATGATGTATATACGATTTATATAACGAAATACAAGTAAAGAAATCAAAAAAAAGGAGGTGTTTCCTTACAATGGAGAAATGAAGGAGAAGAAGATGATGATGAAGTGAACGATGATGGTGATGATCAAGCTTCTGGCCTTGTGTTCTACTACTGCTGCTACTCTTCTGATCTTGTTAAAATTTTAGAGAAAGAAAATGAATAATGGTTGTGTGTGTGTAAATGTCGAATGATCACAGAGATATGGAGGGAGTATGGTTTAAACGCCAGTTTGTCTCTGCATTATTGATGTTAGGTGCCACTTGTGGTACCTCAATTTCGAGTACGGGTATAATTATAGCAATATAAAATTTAACATTTTATATTTTTATTTTGTAGATGCTCTCCTGGTTCGTAATATATTTTCAGAATAATGAGGTTTTCATTATTTTTGGTAGTTGTACATTTTTGTACATTTTACTGCGCGTATTCAATTGAGCGCCAAATTTCGGTTTAGTTTCGAATTCATATTTCAAAGTAATGTTCTAAATACTTGAAAACGTACTAGAAAAATAACGTTTCCCAGATTTTGACCTTTTTGGTACGTTTTAGAATTGTTTCTGTTCGTTATATAATACGTTTTATGCTAAACGTATAATTGAACCATTTTATCTATATATTATAGATACATAATTACTCGTAATTAATAATTGAATTATTAATTATTTCGTGTTACCAAATCTGGTTAATTATTTTTGTCGGCTTCGTTCCGATACGTTCGTACGTAATTTATAAATAACTACGTATTATGTAATACTTTTTGTATTATTGTTTAGGGCTCGCTAGACTCATATCACATCATAGGCTTAGTTTAAAACAAATGCAGGGAATTAGCGTAAGAAATGCATGTAATTAAGTATAATTATATACCTAATTTGGAGGAGTGTCACATTCTCCCCCCGTTAGTGAAATCTCGTCCCGAGATTTAAGTCGAGCCGTGAGTCTCGGTCACGTTCTCAAATAGGTTGGGGTATTTCTTTCGCATTTCATCCTCTCGTTCCCAGGTAAACTCTGGGCCATGTTTCGAGTTCCAACGAACTTTAACCAGTTTGATTCGTTTGTGTCGAAGTTTCTGAGTTTTAGAATCCATAACTTAAACAGGTTCCTCCACAAAGTTAAGTTTTGAGTCAATGAAGACTTCGTCAGGAGGAAGAATAAGTGTTTCATCCGAAAGACACTTTTTGAGGTTGCTAACGTGGAAAGTATCGTGTATGCTACTAAGCTCTTGAGGTATTTTGAGCTTGTAAGCGACAGGACCAATCCTAGCAAGGATTTCAAATGGTCCGATGTATCGTGGGTTCAGCTTTCCTCGTTTGCCAAATCGTGCTACTCCTTTCCAGGGAGATACTTTGAGTAGGACCTTGTCTCCTACTTGAAACTCAAGAGGTTTACGGCGGTTATCAGCGTAACTCTTTTGTCGATCTCGTGCCGCTTTCAGTCGGCTCAAAACTTGAGTTATTTTATCAGTGGTTTCCTGGACAAGTTCGGGTCCAGATATTTGTCTGTCGTCTAACTCTGCCCAACAGAGTGGTGATCGGCACTTGCGTCCATATAACGCCTCAAATGGTGCCATCTGTATACTCGTGTGATAACTATTGTTGTAAGAGAATTCAGCTAGAGGTAGGTGAGTATCCCAGTTACCTCCAAAGTCTATCACACATGCTCGCAACAAGTCTTCGAGCGTCTGTATCGTTCGTTCACTTTGACCGTCAGTCTGCGGGTGGTAGGCAGTACTCATATCAAGTCGAGTACCCATTGCCTGTTGTAATGTTTGCCAAAAGCGAGAAGTGAATCGCGCATCTCTATCAGAGATGATGGATAGTGGCACACCATGCCGAGAAACAATCTCTTTAATATAGATTTTTGCTAGTTTCTCCATTCCATCCGTTTCCTTAATAGCTAGAAAGTGGGCTGATTTCGTCAATCGATCGACAATCACCCATATGGCATTTGCTCCAGACGCCGTTCTAGGTAACTTCGTAATGAAGTCCATTGTTATCTGCTCCCATTTCCATTTGGGCAACTCAGGTTGTTGCAAAAGTCCAGACGGCTTTTGGTATTCAACCTTTACCTTCGAGCAAGTTAAACATTTGCTAACGTAGGTGGCAATGTCACGTTTCATTCCAGGCCACCAGTAGAAGCCTTTCAAGTCCTGGTACATCTTGTCCGCACCAGGATGTATCGAGTAGTTGGACTTGTGTGCCTCGTCCAAAATCAGCTTGCGTAACTCCTCTACGCATGGTACCCAAATTCGGTTCATGAAATACAACACTCCGTTGTCCTTTTTCTCGAGTTGTTTTTCCATCCCTTTCAAGGATTCATCCTTAAGGCGTTCAGAAGTGAAAGCAAGTTCTTGAGCTTCACGAATTTGAGTAACGAGATTCGAGTGGATTGTTAATCCCAAGGCTCGAACTCTTCGAGGTTTGATTCGTTCCTTACGACTCAGGGCATCTGCTACAACGTTAGCTTTACCCGGGTGATACTTTATTTCACAGTCGTAATCGTTAAGTAATTCGACCCAACGTCGTTGTCTCATGTTAAGTTCCTTCTGGTCGAATATATGTTGTAGGCTCTTATGATCAGTGAAGATCGTACACTTTGTACCGTATAGGTAGTGTCTCCAGATCTTTAGTGCAAAAACAACGGCTCCCAATTCCAAATCATGAGTCGTATAGTTTTTCTCATGCACTTTTAGTTGTCGTGATGCATAAGCAATGACCCTTTCGTTTTGCATCAGTACGCAACCCAATCCTTGATGCGAGGCATCACAGTAAACAACAAAGTTATCTACTCCTTCAGGTAGAGATAGTATGGGTGCGCTGCTCAGTTTCTGCTTCAATAGTTGGAATGCATTCTCTTGCTTCTCATTCCACTCAAATTTCTTGTCTTTTTGAGTTAATGTAGTAAGTGGCTGGGCTATCTTTGAAAAGTTTGCGATGAATCGCCTGTAATAGCCAGCTAGACCAAGAAATTGTCGTACTTCAGTTGGGGTTTTCGGTGCTTCCCAATTGTTGATTGCCTCAATTTTGGATGGGTCTACGTGAATTCCCTTGTCATTTATCACATGACCAAGGAATTGGACCTCTCGAATCCAAAATTCGCACTTAGAGAACTTTGCGTAAAGCTTCTCTTTTAGTAGTAGTTCGAGGATAAGCTTCAAATGTTGCTCGTGATCCTCTTTCGATCGTGAGTATACCAAGATGTCATCAATAAACACAATGACGAATTTATCTAGATAGGGTTTGCATACTCTATTCATCAAGTCCATGAATACTGCTGGTGCGTTAGTCAGTCCAAAAGGCATGACTAGGAACTCGTAATGACCGTATCGAGTCCTAAACGCAGTTTTAGGTACATCCTCTTCTCGTACCTTAAGTTGGTGGTAACCAGATCGCAGGTCAATTTTTGAATAATGACTCGATCCTTGCAGTTGATCAAACAGATCATCAATGCGTGGTAACGGGTATCGGTTCTTGATAGTTACCTTGTTTAGTTCCCGATAATCAATGCACATCCGCATAGATCCATCCTTTTTCTTAACAAACAAAACCGGCGCTCCCCAAGGGGAAAAACTCGGTCGGATGAATCCCAAGTCTAGAAGTTCTTGCAATTGTGTGGATAGCTCTTGCATTTCCGAGGGAGCTAGACGATAAGGTGCACGTGCGATAGGTGCAGCTCCTGGCACCAGGTCAATGTGAAACTCAACTTGTCGTGGGGGTGGCAATCCCGGCAACTCATCAGGGAATACTCCTGGATAGTCGCGTACAATAGGTACATCGTCTATAAGTCGCTCCTCGGGTTTCTTTTCTACAACGTGTGCCAGAAATGCTTGGTACCCCTTTCGGAGATATTTACTGGCCTTCAAACACGAAATCATTTTTGTGGCACTCTTTCGTTTCTCACCTTGAACCACAAGTGTTTCTCCTGTTGGCAGTGGTAATCGTACCAGTTTATCATAACATATGATCTCAGCGCGGTTCTTAGATAACCAATCCATACCGACTACAACGTCAAAACTTCCCAACTTAACCGGTAGTAAGTCTATTTCGAAGAGATGACCTTCTAACTCCAAGGTACATCCCGGTACTATTTCTCCTGATTCGATCAACTCACCATCGGCTAATTCTATGGTATACTTGTTGTCTAACTTACGGGATTCAAGTTCTAATAGTGGTCTAAACTCAGTAGACACAAAACTTAAATCAGCACCTGAATCAATCAACACAGAGGCATAATGGTTGTTTACAAGAAACGTACCAGTGACGGTGTTAGGGTCCTGGCGTGCCTCCTGTGCTCCGATCACAAATGCCCTTCCTTGAGCCGGTTGATTGTTGATGTTGTTGGCTCGGTTATTGTTGTTACCGCGATTGTTGTTGTTGTTGCGGTTTTGGTTGTTATTGTTGAGCTTAGGGCATCTGTTGCGGTAGTGTCCTTGCTCACCACATTCAAAACATCCCTGGTTTTGACGCTCAGTGTTTGCCCGTGGGGGAGGGTTAGTTTTGCATTCTCGGGTTCTGTGTCCCCATGCCTTACAATTTCCACAATACCCACATCCACCTTCGTGGTGTCGGTTGCACTTATCACATTTGGGTTTGTTACCCAGGTATGGTTTCGATTCAGTAGTGGTGACAACATATGCTTTCGCATTTCCAGAATGTTTCTTGTTTTGCTGACCCTGACGATCAGCACCACTACCGTTCCACTTTCGCTTTGCACCACCAGAACTACTAACATCAGTACTGTTCGGTTCACTTTTTCCCGACACAGCTTTCTTAGTCAGATTTCCCATCCTGACTGCCTCATCGGTCAAACTTTGTGCTAAAGTAACAGCACTCCTGAAAGTGTCCGGTTTAGATGACGTCACCAGACTGCGGATTTGTGGTACTAGACCGTATATGTAGCGCTCGATACGCTTATACTCGGGTGTCACCATATGTGGCACTAGACGTGCAAGTTCCTGAAACTTAGTGGTGTACCCAGTAATATCAGCACCAATCATAGTGATGTTCCACAACTCTGTTTCTATTTTCTGCATCTCACTGCGAGGACAGAATTCCTCCAACATCAAACTTTTAAATGTCCCCCATGACATTGAATAAGCAGCTGGTCGACCAAGCGATTGGATCTGACTGTTCCACCAAGTGAGCGCTTTGTCAGCCAAAGTGCAAGTAGCATACTTCACCATACAGTCAGGTGAATAGTCACTAATGTCCAATACCGACTCAGTTTTCTCTATCCAATGAATCATACCAATTGCACCCTCGGTGCCACGGAAGGAAATCGGCTTACAAGCCTGAAATGTTTTGTATGAACACCCTCGGCTAGCATTCACGGGTGTCTCAGTATTAACAGGGGTAGATCCACTGTTGTTAACTACGGGTTCGCGATTACGGCTTGCCTCATATTCAGCAATACCTTCAGCTATTCTTCGTGCGATCATTTGTTCGGTGGTTTCAGTGGGTGGTGGTGGAGGCGTAGTCGTCTTTTGACTGTTTCTAGTGACTCGTCGTTTGGGAGGCATGATTCAGCTCTGCGATGAATAAGATGCAGAGTGTTAATGTTGAGATATTGAATGTGAATAGATCAAAGATTCACATTTGATAGAAATGAATGACATGAAAAGATGAATGAAAAGGGTTTTACAACACGTGCCTTACAACTTTGAAACACCCACATGTATCCAGCATAATATAATCACGTTGGCCAGGCGTCATTATATAATGTCCAATACATATTTCTTTTCATTGTCGTTTAGCACCGTTAATCTCAGAGGTTCTCAAGAATAATCAATCATCAAGATGCAATATGTTTCAGAGTTTACAAGAATTGATCACAAAGTTATCGATAACGTATAGTTTTAATCACAAGTCGACAGTTGTAAGAGGAAATAATATGGTTGATAATAAGCATAAGAAACACGAGATGTAAAACAAACATACATTATATATTAAAGGTCATAACACTGTTACATGAGTTTAGTACAAAATGAGATGGGATTTCTAATATACCCATCGATGGTTAGCGTTATACAAAAGATGATGGGTTTCCTATACATATACCCATTCTACTAATAAAGTTGCGTCCAACATCCAGCTAGTCCATAACTAGTACATACATATAGTTCCCCAAAAGTAATAGTCTATAATGGTGTAGGCACAACCGCCATACACAGGCCTAACGGAACCATGGTAAATACATCCTAACCGCAACCATCACTGCTGCAGTCATCACACAAACACTAGCAACAATCTCTGACACCCTAGCACGCCTCTCTAAAGCTGCCACGCATGCACGGGTGGATGCTAAACTCTGCCAGTCTGTCTGACGGTGAGTCTCCACAAAATCCATCCTCTGATGGAGCATAGTCATCTCCATGTCAGTGCGGGAGGCATCACTCAGTAGCTCCATCACGTCTCTGCTCTGACTAGCATATCTCCTAATCACAGAGAAGATCACAGCCACAAGGGTAGGTACAGTGAGCTCCAGAGGCTCACCTGTGAAAGGTGCAGGTGGTGGTGAATGGGAGGACTCTCCAATCTCAAAGGTCGAGGGAAAACCCTCCAGTGATCTCCACTCTCTCAATACTCGAGGCATCCAGTCCAGATGAGAAGGTCGGAGCCTCTTCTGTGGCGGCTCGACAACTGGAACCTCAGGCTCAGTCACTGGCGCCTTATCACGCGGCGCGAGTGGTCCTCTGGGAAAATCCCGAACACTGATCCTAGCTGTCATCCTAGGTACAGGCACATGAGAGGTACTCTCGATAGCTGGTGTAGGGGTAGGAGTGATGTAAGCAGATGGTCCACGGTGTGTGGTCACTCCAGTACTCGCTACGCTAAAGTAGGAGGCCTCCATGGGCTCCTCCTCAGAATCGGAATCAGTAATATAGATCGGTGCGCGTCTCGACATGCTGAGACAAAAGAATCGAGTGTGACGTGTCAGTCGTATGTTAGTTGTATGCAAAGTATGTATGCATGAATGCACAAATGTTCTAGCCAAGGCTATAGTCTAGGTCTCTAAGGTTCCAAGTCACTTAAAGACTGCTAGTTCGCTATAACCAATGGCTCTGATACCAAGTCTGTCACACCCCGCCAAACGGTAATTACAATTACATAGAGTGATTTGCGGAAGCTTAGTGACGTGGCGGGGGTGTGAGCAGTAAAACAACCAACAGATACATACATACTCAGAGCATATGGTTATTGCAGAACGAAATAGATTAAGATGCCATTAGTTAAAGTTTTACAAAAGGTTACCACTTGAAAAGTAGTAACAGTAGTAATAGTGGTTGAAATCAGTATTTCATAAAATACATAATATCAAAAGTAGATTTCATAGGTATGACTGCAGTAGTTGCAGTTATACAGAGGAAATCCAAGTGTCCCAAAAGTAGTGGCATCCTAACAAGTCCAGGGTAGTCCGTCCTGATAATGCATGCAGATCTTACTTACGCTGCTAATTCCCTGAAAAACATAGAGTAAAACGTCAACAACATTGTTGAGTGAATTCACAAGTTTGTTTGTTATGTAGGAAACACAAGTTAATCATTTAAGAATAACATTTCCAAATAAGTGTTGTTTGTCAAGTAGGAAACACAAGTTATTAATAAATAACATTTCCCAAATCAGTTGTAGTTGTAATAGGAAACACAAGTTATTAACCAAATAACATTTCCTAAATCAATTATCAGTAGGAAACACAAGTTAACCTAAATAAAGGATTAACATTTCCAAATCAGTGTACGTAGGAAATCACTTCCTAAACAATAGTTTTGTGGGAATATTTAGACGGTGATCCCTTGAAAGGTGAGCTAAACCTGTCAAGTAAGGTAACCCGATCTAACCCTATAACCAAACCACGACCCTAATATGTTGTTGTTGTGCCAAGTAGGACATTTAAGTATACGCTCCCAAATCCGTAGGAGGGTCGTCACGGCGATAGTACTATCCGTATACTCAGTGGCTAGAGTCACCTAGCTAATGGTTATAGTCTGTAGCCATAAGGTCTTTTATGCACTACATCGTTCAGCCTAGATCCGTACCAAGATTCGTTGCCTAAATTCCCGAAATAGTTATGAAAACATTTCATAAAACATAGTTCAAATAGTTGTGTGAAATACCCTTTCACAAACAGTTCAAGTATGAAGTACCCCTTCATAAACAGTTTAAGAAAATACATACAGTATTTAATCAATCACAGTATGAAATCACATTTCATCAATAGTTTAAGTAAATACATCTAGTATTTAAATCAGTTGTCGCATGCAAATATACATACGATTTCTATGTTTTCCACCCCGAGGTTTTAAAACATTAAAACATTGAAAAGGGGTTTGTGAACTCACTGTGAGTGCTCGGATGTGAATGCTAGCGAGATAATATAACGAAGCCCAAACGTAGTCAACCTATACACAACAATGTATTAACTATAAGTACTTTGTTTTCTTATGTTAATAGTTCGTTCGTTTGAAGAAATTATTAATTTCTTAGGTTTGTGTATTTCGTTGATGATTGTGGTTGGAAACATATAATATTATCCCAGTATTGTTCGTTTGTCGAATTGTCCGAAATGTGTAAGTACATATACATATATATACTTATATAGTTGAATATATATATATTCTCGTATATATATACATTATTATTCGTTGTTTCTTTCATATATATCTCGTATAGATATAAACATTGTTCGACATTTAGGTTTACAAAACATAAGTCCAAATTTGTCCCGTAATGTTCATCTATAAATACGTCTCAATCATTTATAATCCCACTCGATAAATATACGTATTTAAGTTTGTATATGTTTATAAGTATGTTACTCGTTCGTCGAAAACATTTGGGTTGTCATTTACTAGTTCATCGTAATCACATGGCTTGTCCATTACTAGTTCATCGTAACACATGGTTTGCCTATTACTAGTTCATCGAAATCGTTTGGGTTGTCTATTACTCGGTCATCGTGTTTGAGTCACAACAGATTTTTGGCTACTGATGATGTTCACGCGATCGGTTAAGTAGATCACGCGATCGCCTGGTCTACTTAACTACGCGATCGGTTTAAATATGTCACGCGATCGGTTGGTACGAGAAGTTCACGCGATCGTGGTTGAAAACCACGCGATCGCGTTGATTTGGAATTCGAAGATTTCTGAAGTTTTTAGTTTCACGCGATCGCGTGAAGTACTAAAGGATTTTTGCTGGTTCGGTTGTTGAAAATGACGCGATCGCGTCATTTGCTTCTGCACAGAAGCATCAGACGCAGAAACAGAGCTGCACATTTTTGATCGTTTTTAAGAAAATCGCTTATAGTCTTGTTCCCAAACGTTTATAACAAGTGTACACAACCTTTTTACAGTCTCGTTACGCATTTTACTTATCAAATTTCGGATTTTAAAGTTTGGTTTTTATAAAACCCATTTCGTGTTCATCAACCAAATCATCAATCTTTATGTGTTATTCGTTTAGATTATGATGTATATACGATTTATATAACGAAATACAAGTAAAGAAATCAAAAAAAAGGAGGTGTTTCCTTACAATGGAGAAATGAAGGAGAAGAAGATGATGATGAAGTGAACGATGATGGTGATGATCAAGCTTCTGGCCTTGTGTTCTACTACTGCTGCTACTCTTCTGATCTTGTTAAAATTTTAGAGAAAGAAAATGAATAATGGTTGTGTGTGTGTAAATGTCGAATGATCACAGAGATATGGAGGGAGTATGGTTTAAACGCCAGTTTGTCTCTGCATTATTGATGTTAGGTGCCACTTGTGGTACCTCAATTTCGAGTACGGGTATAATTATAGCAATATAAAATTTAACATTTTATATTTTTATTTTGTAGATGCTCTCCTGGTTCGTAATATATTTTCAGAATAATGAGGTTTTCATTATTTTTGGTAGTTGTACATTTTTGTACATTTTACTGCGCGTATTCAATTGAGCGCCAAATTTCGGTTTAGTTTCGAATTCATATTTCAAAGTAATGTTCTAAATACTTGAAAACGTACTAGAAAAATAACGTTTCCCAGATTTTGACCTTTTTGGAACGTTTTAGAATTGTTTCTGTTCGTTATATAATACGTTTTATGCTAAACGTATAATTGAACCATTTTATCTATATATTATAGATACATAATTACTCGTAATTAATAATTGAATTATTAATTATTTCGTGTTACCAAATCTGATTAATTATTTTTGTCGGCTTCGTTCCGATACGTTCGTACGTAATTTATAAATAACTATGTATTATGTAATACTTTTTGTATTATTGTTTAGGGCTCGCTAGACTCATATCACATCATAGGCTTAGTTTAAAACAAATGCAGGGAATTAGCGTAAGAAATGCATGTAATTAAGTATAATTATATACCTAATTTGGAGGAGTGTCACACACAGTATCCCCCAGTTGAGAGAATTTGGTCCCGAAATTCAGTTGGAGCTATACTGTCAACTCAATCACTGAATAACCACTAATACTTTAAAATTGTTCACTCTTTTCATTTCCAAAAAAAATGTACTACACCTTTCCAAGGTGATACTTCAAGTAGTACATGGTTTCTTGCACAAAACTATAACGGCTTCGTCGTTTGTTTGCGTAACTGTTTCCGCTTCCCCTTGATTTGAAAGATCTTGTCCATAACTTCATGGACTATCTCATTCGAATCAACTGACTTTTATCCACTTCATCCCATACTACGAATGAACGACACTTATTCCCTTAAAGTGCTTCAAATGGCGCACATTGTATACTAAAGTGATAACTTGTTGTATGAGAACTCGACTAGTGGTAAGTGAGTATCACAACTTCTATCAAAATTGATAACACGCTCTAAGCATACTCTCAAATTTTTGAATGGTTCGCTCACTCCGTCCATCAGTACGAGAATGATAACCCGACTTCATATCAAAGCGCGTTCCCAAAGCTTTTCGTAACTCTTGCCAAAATCTTGTAGAAATTGACCCTCTAAAACGACCATAATTGACATAGACACTTCATGCCTTGCTACTATTTCGTCGATGTAACGCCTTACCAATTTCTCCATTTTGTAGTTCTCGTGAATAGCTAAGAAATGAGCTGACTTAGTCAATCTATCCACAATTACCCAAATGCTTTACAAACCTTCACGATAGCTGTGGGATCTTCCATCCCTTTACAGCTTCTATTTTGCTAAAATTCACAAGATTGACTTCTTTGTTCGCAACGTGTTCAAGAAAAACAAACCTCTTGTAGTCAAATTTTATACTCTGAATATATTGCATAGACCTTTTCTTTCAAAAGAAACTCCAGGATTAATCTTGAAGGAACTTCATGCTCCTTCTTAGTTTTAGAATAAATTTGAATGTCGCAGATGAAAAGGTATGATAAATTCGTCGAGATTTGGTTTACATACGTGTTCGTTAAATATAGGAATGCTATAGTCGCATTAGTAAGATCGAAAGACATAACGAGAAATTTGAAATGTTCGTAACGAGTACTAAACGCAATCTTAGGTATATCTGATTCAGGTACCCTCAATTGATGGTAACCCGAATGAAGATTGATTTTTGAAAACCACCAAACACCTTGAAGTTGATCAAACAAATCATCCATCCTTGGAAGAGGACAGCGATTCTTGACCGTAAATTTGTTAAGTTCATGATAATCAATGCACAAATGAAAAGAGCCATCTTTCTTTTTGACAAATAAGACATGTGCTCCCCATAGAGAATGACTAGGGTGAATAAAACCCTTGTCTTGGAGCATCTTAAAATTGATTATATAATTCTTGCATTCTAATAGTGTTAAGCGATTTGGAGCATTTGCAACTGGGGTTGCTCCAAGAATAAGATCAATATAAAACTTTACGAGTACAGAGGGATATAGTCCTTCTAAGTCTTCCGGGAAGACCTCGAGGAAATCGTCGATAATAGAATGTTTTTGAGTTTTTAACTTATTAGCCTTTACGCTCATGAGTTGTTTACTTTCGTCTTTGAAGTGTTCTATGAAAATCTCAGGCATTACACCACCATTTAAGTGGTATACGAAATACTTCTCAAACATACAATTTCCACCTAAATTTCGTCAACTAATCCATTCCCACAACTAAACCAAAACTTCCGAGTCCGAAGGGTAACAAGTCAATGCTAAAAGAGAAATCTTCTAGCACTAGAGTATACCCTTATGTAACTTCTTTTAGTCTCCATGCGCTCCCATTAATAAAATTATTTCAAAGTTTTCCACTCAAAACAAGCCATCGAGTTTCCTACTGTGTTGATTGGTGCCACTTGATGAGCTATCATTCGACATTCAATTATAAAATGACCTCTTACGTTGCAGTTTGAATAAACACAATATGATGCAGATGTGTGATGATAGTAGTTACACCTTACACACAAGGTATGTGAACCAGCGTAACCCTCTCTTCATGTGTTAGTATCTTCCAGTCTTTTGAATACCCTCTCATTCTTGGTATTGTTTCCACATTCCCTGCCTTATTGATCTCATTGATTAACAATCCATCCATCAGTATTACGCCATGGATAGTAGGAGGCTCAGTCACTTCTACCGTACTGCTAGTTTCCAGAACAAAGCCGTTGATGTACTTCTCAATTCTCTTAGCTTCGAGTGCCACAGGATGAGGTCTAATTCTTACCAACTCATGAAATTGTCAGATATATGTTGCATGGTTAACTCCCATCGTAGAGAAATTTCAAAACTTGTTCACTAACTCCTTCATTTCGTTATTGAAAGAATATTTCTCCTTAAACAGTGTCTTATTTATTTTATTTATTTATATATTTATACATTTTATTATTATTATTATTAATTTTGTTTTATTTATTTATTTTTCGCGCCATCACCACTTCCATCTTTTGAATTCTCGACTATTAGTTCCATTTTCGCCTTCGGTGTCGTTAGCTCTACCATGATTCAATATGCTGTTACTAACTTGTATGACAACATTGAATATTAAGGCCCACCACTGTCGTGTAATGGTCGCAACAACATTGGAGTTCTTGCCTTCAATACCACAAATTCCTCCAGTTCAACCATCAGTTCAATCACCACTATCACTTGTATGACCACCACCGAGTGTTTCTCCTCCACGAGTAAAATTTACGGGTAATACGTCTTAGTAGTATGCTTGCTATAATTTCGAATTCATACGAGTTTAGAATAGAATAAATACTTTGGAGTTTGTCTAGGCATAAATGCACCAGACTCACAAAGATAAGAATAATTCGGTAAGGAATACAATTGGGATTTTATTACAATACGACACGGAGATAGCACATGAGACACGCAAACATGGTCAGATAAGCACACATACGTCGGAACACCTTTGTCAATTACGTCTGCAGCCATAATTGTAAAAGTATTCTTTCATACACATACTTATCTTCCAAGTCCTTGTATCACAATAAGCTTTGTATATACGGAAAGAGATCAGATAGTTATGGAATCCTAAGCAACATGTAGACGATCTACATAAGGAGTCGTAAGATGATGAAGAAACGCTTACAACGTCCTTATTTGAAACGATTAAGATGAATGATTGACACTAACTACAACAAGCTTCACGGAGTTGTATGCACACATAACTTCCTAACTCATGTTCTATATGTGGGTTCCTTATTTATAGTCTAGGCCAATCCACCTAGATCTCTATAAACAATGGCTCTGATACCAATCTGTCACACCCCGTCTAAAGCGGAAACAACGGGGTATAACGGTGATAGGATCATAACACATCATTATAAAGAATTCTACATGAAATACAATATCCAATGTGTCATGATGCCATTAACATGAATAACGGTTCATGTCGTGCATACATTTCAACAATGAATTCAAAAGCTTACAAACAAACTTACACTACAATGTTAAGGCAAAACAAGCCTTCACAAACAACCTTAATGATGTACCACAAGTCTTGAAAAACTCTTAATGCAACCCTAAAGGTCCACTAAGTTCTCTTGTCCTCTGCCTTAAGTCCATTAGTATAACCTGAAAAGATATGCTCAAAAACGTCAACACGAATGTTGGTGAGTTTCGTAGGTTTGAAACCAAGCACCACAAATAAAACATTTTGCTGTGATAATAGTAAGTTAGGACAATGCATATAGAAATGTACACAAATGTGAAATAATGCAGCCAATATATCTCAATGTACGGCAATTACCTCACAAGGAAGTAAAGCACGAATGTAAGCAACAATCCCAATGTACGGCAAATACCCCCACGAGGAGGTAAAGCACGAATGTAAACAACCAATCTCAATGTACGGCAAATACTTCACAAGGAAGTACAGCACGGATGTAAGCAACAAGTCTCAATGCATATAAGTCACATAGTGTCACACATTTCAAGCATATGTCCAAAATGAAAATTGAATAAATTCACAGCATAAAACAGTTGGTAAAACATGTGAGCATACTTTTCCCCCAATTTGAAGAGATGTATATGAAAAAGGGGCCACGAAAACTCACCTCAAGTAGAAGATGTAAGTTTTGCCCTTAAGTATATCACCAACCAAAGTCTTGCAATCTACAATATCACAATGTATGTGGGTTACAACCTAGACATAACTATGTCCTTCCATTGTATCCCTAGTCCAAATCACCTCTACTAAGTTTCCTCACAACTCAAACTAATGTACCATCTCAAGAACCAACCTCAATGAAGAACTCAGATTCTGCCACAATTTTCATACCACTTTACGTATTTTTAAATATTACTTAATGAAATCATTTGACTCTACAACTTTTACCAGTGACATTTCAATATGTTTATAAGATCCTGTAATTTTTCTAGATTCAATCACATTGATTTACTATTTTTAAAAATTCGCCAAAACAATCTGCACAGTAACCATAACCATTTCTGAGTACTAAAAAGTCACAATTTATTAAAAATACTTTAAAACTTTAAATGATTATAATATTTTCTCAGAAAATAATTAAAACTTTGAAAATGCTTCAGTAAAAATTTCAAGACCTAATTCTTAATTTAAGGTACGTTTCAAAAATCGACAACTTAACCGAAATCTGGAACCGAAAAACTCAGAAACGACACATAATCTTGTAAAATTGCTTTGACCAACTTATACTCCACATTTGACCATGAAATTGACTCCAATTGAAAGTAGACTCTTCATACTTGTGTTTACACTCCAGAATCAACAAAAAATATTGTGAAATGATCAAGTTTCATTCTTCCCAAATCGATAAACCAATCTGCCCAGATTTAGGGTTTATAAGTTTAAACCTAAATCTTTGTATAAACCAATCTCAAACGTGTCTATGATCAAATATCTTAATCCTAACAATTGTAACACTAATTTCACATACATCCTAATGATTTTTATCACTAGGAATATAATGGATTGAACCGAATGAAAAACCGACAATACGAAACAATCGAAATACATTAGAACAAAGGAATCGAATAGGGATATACCAACTATCGAATGATCGCATAAGAACACTCCTTAGAATCTGTAAATAATGAGAATATACACCCTTAGAATTCATTTTTATAGATTGATCAAACCGATTTAATATTACAAATGTTTTCTGAAAATTCATCATACACAGCAACAGTTTACGAAATAATTTTTATAAAATCATAAAACACGTTTTAGAGGCCGAATCCTCGCGAATTTATGTAAAACTTCGAGATCTACAACTTTCCAGTTTTGGCCGAAGCCTGAAAACGAAAGTAACTAGGTCAAATCGGACGTCGAACAGGACTGAAAAATCTGGACATATTCTAAGATTTCGATTTCATAACTTTCGGTTTGAAAAATATATTATATCCAACCTAACTCTTCCCAAAAACATAAATCATATTTATTATACCTCTTTTCCAGAAAAATAATAGGAAAAATAATTGATTAGAGTTTATAACGAAAATACCTACACGAATACACAAGACGTAACACTCGAAAGCCAAAAACTCGACTCGATCTTGGGGTTTCTTTGTTTTGATCGGTAGAAATCCAAAGGACAGCATCATGAACGAAATTTTGAGGGTGAAAAAGGGTTAGGGTTTAGTTTAGGTTTGTATTTATAGGTATCGAATGCTTTGGGCCCAAGTTAGAGTGTTTGGGTTGGGCCGTTCGAATGTATCCACCAAGGGTACTCTTGGGTCGATTTTTCTTGAAGGAATTATGAGCCAAAAGTTGGAAATGTTATAGCCCAATGATTTTAAAGACCTTGGGCTTTGGATTCATGTCATTTGGAGTCCGGATAAGAAAGTTATGGCCCGAACCGTGAAACCTCGCAGAAAATTCAGCTTTTATCTTTTTAAGGTGTTATATGTTTTTACTTAGCTTATTAATAATGTTTTATAATTGTTAATATTTTCATTATTTGTAAATGACTTATTATTACATTTTTTTTTGTATCATATCGCGCATATTCTTTTAAGTTTCCAAATTATGAACACGTTTACGTTTAGCCTCGTATCTTCTTCGTTACATGTCTGATTGCGATGATTCTTTTTAGGTTGGATTCGTTTTTCGAAAACGAATACTTTGATGTAAAGAATTCCATGAGATGAGTCTTAATACGAAAATGAGTTT
Source organism: Helichrysum umbraculigerum (assembly GCA_949592205.1). NCBI lineage: Eukaryota > Viridiplantae > Streptophyta > Magnoliopsida > Asterales > Asteraceae > Helichrysum > Helichrysum umbraculigerum. The sequence continues at coordinate 12,417,145 of CATIUR010000002.1, read as the reverse complement.
TTACGGTTTGAACTACGATAACGGTTTGGTGACAGTTGTCACATCATCATATTTAGCTACTATAGCATGTCATAACATGTATTAACATTGATTTAACACCAATTGATTCAAAGACTATACTTGATCATAATCATGAATTAAACAAGATCAAGAACTTACAAATCTAAGAATTACAACTAGAAGGTGATGATGATTATAGCTTGCACAAGATCACAGCTCCAGAATTCTTGTTTCGATTCTTGTTTTACAAAGGGTTTAAGAGTTTAGAGGTTTTAGGTTTTGTTTCTAAAAATGGAAAGTGATAAACTTTCCTATTTGGGAAAGTATTTAAGTCGGTCAACATTTAACACCGACCCGTATCCGCTTAAAACTAGTCCCCTTTCAATCTATTGCCTGGAACCTAAAACCCATTTGCGAGGAACTTCTTTTATTGTACCGTCAACTATAGTAACAATCAACAATTTACTAAGCACAATAAGTCCTGAGGCTTATTTAACTAAGTTTCGCAATTAAACATAATTTATTAAATAATTTCTAATACAGTTAAATATATCAATTTAAAATTAGAAATTACCGGACCAGAAGAGAGGATGTTACATGTTACACTAAATCTTTTTTAATCAATTTATAATACACAATTCAACAATATAATACTAAATTATTTTATATAAGTATTAAATAATCATAAGAGATATAATAACAATAATTATATTGAAAATTTTTAAAAATATAAATGAAAAATTTTAAAAATATAAATGAAAAATTTATAAAAATTATGAAGTTTCTTTAATAAATATGATAGCAAATATTATATTTACTAATTTTGAAAATATTAATCGCAAATATATAATTAATACATCATATTAAAACATTTGAATTATTATAAATATTATTATTTAATGTGAATAATGTTTAGTGCAGCACTATATTTGGTGTTGCACTAAACACTATTTGTCATTGCACTATTATAGTGCAGTATTTAGTGCTAACACTGGAGTGACTTTTTTACACTTTTGCACTATTTTAGTGTAAAAATGTACGTTTAGTGTATACATTGGAGATGCTCTTAGGATCATGTGATTCTATGTTTGATAAGATCCGTTTCTGGTAGGTTTGTTAAAATCTTGTGATTCTTGGTCTATTCAAAATATGTTCTGGTTTGTTTATCTGTAGTTGTTACAAAAAGTTGTTGTATGTTGGGATGGGAAAAGTCTCGCGAAATGCAACAAACTTTGGTCGAAAATCTATTATATGCGACCAACTTTGGACGGGGTGTAAGAATGCAACCAACCTGCTAAAGTGTGGTTTTTGATGTAGTTTACCTAGAAAAGTTTGATGTCAACTGGTTTTTGACACCTCAGCTGCCACCTGTATGCCATGTATAAGCCACGTATATGGAGACGTGGAAATGCAAAAGGAAATAAATAAAACAAAGAAATCCTTGTATAAAAATATTCCCTCCTCCATTTTTTATTTCCCGCACAAATTTCCCCCTCTTTCTCTCCTTCTCTCTATAAGATGGAGGCATCCTCTTCTTCTCAAAATCGATTAGATGAACCGCTATTTTACTACTGCCACTGTGGAGAGAAGATGTATGTTCGCACTTCTTGGACTGACATCAACCCGGCCCGTCGATTTGTGAAATGCCCAAATGTAAGTTTTAACCTAATTAGTTATTTATTTGTCCGTCGATTTGTGAAATGCTCAAATGTAAGTTTAACCTAATTAGTTATTTACTTGTTGTAATCTTTAATTGGTGTTCATGTTAATAATCCTTGAAGGTTAAAACCCGCTATTGCACCAAATTTCGATTTCTTGATTCGGAGCTTCCAAGTGACTATTACAAGAACATTTTGTATCAGTTAAGGATGGAAGTGAAAAACAAGCCGATAATGCATGGAATGGAAGTTGATGCAGAATCAAATATGGTGTTGTTGAAGAATGTTGAAGAGTTGACTTCGATAAAGTCAAAGTTAGGATTGCTTGACTAAGTTTCTGCACTTGTAATTGATGTTCTAGCGATGTTGGTTGTACTCATACTTGTTGTAGTCATGAAGTAATTTCAAATGTTTAGTGTTATGTAGTGAATTGCCAATATGAATTGCTATGTAATGATAATTTTGGTTTACATGCTATGTAATGGAATGGTTATGCAATGGTAATTTTGCCTTACTTGGATAGTAATGGTTATATTTTGATGTACTACAACAAGTTTATTTTGGTGTACTGCATTGGTATAGTGTTTATAAGTAAGCTTTCAAAGGTATGCTTGAATATCCTGCTATTGGGTCATGAATGGGATAAGTATCCATTAATGATACATGCTACATTAGACTACATTCAAGAATGGAGAAAGCACCACATCCATTACATTACTTAACATAGATGATTCTGTACATTACAACTACTGACATTAAAGCAGCAAATCCAGAAATGTAAATCACTGTACAAACTAGTGATCCTGTACATTACATAAGCAACAAACCAAAGTTTGATCCATAAACTACCCAAATTACATATTACCTATAAAGTACACCAAAACATGCCATAAAGGCAAAAGGTCTAAACATGAAATTTCAACTGGATCAACTTCAAAAAACTCCACAACAGCTGCTTTTCTAACCAAGATCTAACCAAGATCCATTGCATTGTCATTTGTGCTTCCAGGTCCAGGAACCTTTTTTGCCAGTTTCATATTGGCAATTCTTTCACTTGCTTTCTTTTTTTTGGCACACCTCCAACCTAGGATTCCTGAGTAGCAATGAGTGGTGGATTTGCTGTGAATTACGATATAGAATTATCAGTTACTGCATTGGTTGGGTCAGATGAGTCATTGTTTCCAACCACAGTCCCAGATGATCCTAACCCACAGCTGAACCATGTCATTGTCTTGCCAAAACCAACATTTTTCTTACCTTTGACTGCATTCCCTCTTCCTATTTTGGTTTTTTTTTCATCAAATTACCATCTGGGGCAGCAGCATTATCTATCTCAGATACTACATTATCACACATATAACAACAACATGTTACACAACGTAAATAATAATAACCACATAAACCTTCTAAAGTTATAGTCAAGTAATAATAGCTTACATGCTTTTGTTTTCTTTGATGAGGTTGGTTTCCCAATACAAACCCCACCTGCTTTTTTTGCAGGCACATATTTAGGTGGTTTACCACACTTCTGTTGGTTAACTGAAAATGAAAATCATTTTACATGATAAGATATGATATTACTAAACAAAATAAAATAAACTAATTATGGTAAAATGTTAAGTTGACCTTTCTCTGTTTGCTTAAGGGGTGATCCATTTGAAGACCATCTTAAACCACATCTTGTCACCCCCAGTGGTGACCTACCAGGTGCATCTTCTGTTACATTGGTTGACACAGGTGCATCTTTTGTTGCATTGGTTGACTCATGGACTTCCTCCCTCGCATTGCTTGACTTGGGGAACTCATCTGCCTCTCCCACATCATCTTCTTCATTAAACTCATCAACAAGTGTTCTTCTAACCTTCCTAGGCCTTCTTGACTGCATATCAACATTTTTCTTTCTCCCAGGCTTCTTCTTTGGTGGTTTTTCTCTGATGACTTTTTCATTGGTATAACTCTTGAAATTATGACCTGGTTAAAGCAATTTTGACATGTCATTATAACTCCATGCTTAGAAACTCTTGTTTTCCCCACATTTGGCTCAGTAGCTGATCTTATTCTCTTTTTCTTAGGCCTTCCAGGCATGGTTCTAAGAGCTGGAGGTAAGGGCTTGTTTTGCTCAACAACAGGCCAAAATTTCATTCCCGGCATTGGAGTTACATGAAACTGGTAAGCTTGTAAGTACATCTCCATTCTAAACCAATAAGATACATGATCTTCTGGTAGTTGGTCACGTTTCAATATACTCTTCACTGCATGTACACAAGGTACCCCACTTAACTCCCACAACCTTCATGAACACTTACTCTTTTCTATGTCAACTGTCCATGATTTTCCATGATTTCTAACTTCAAACTCACTACCACCAGCATGTATCACTATGTACTCACCAACCTGATTTTTTATGAAATTCAACTTCTTCTTAATACTTGGTGTGATATCTTGACTATCTAGGTCCCATTTCTCACTGATTTCCCTTATTGATTGCATTCTAATCATAACAATGACCCTAATTGCCTCAAGCATTGTGATTATAGGCCTGTTTCTTACTCTTAATAGAACATAATTCCAACACTCACTAAAGCCATTCTCTACTGCTTCACACCCAGTATACAACCTAAAAAATGCTCTAGACCAACTTCTGGAATTTCTATCCATTAAGTACTTATGGGCATTAGGATTAGCTCTTAAGAGTTCAGCCATTACCTCATTAAACTCACCTGCATGAGATGCCTTTGAAGCCCTCCAGAAGAGATTCCTAAAAGCAACTCCACTGTACCTCTTTCTGAAGTTTTCATAAATATGTCTAGCACATTGCCTGTGCTCTGCACCAGGCATCACATCCTTCACAGCTTCAATCAATCCCTACATCCAAAGGTAAGTAGTATAAGGTATCATTTTTGTAAATAATAATATAATTACAATAACATAAGCAAAGTCAAATACCTTGTGTTGATTAGAAATGAAAGTGATCTCATCACCAGCAGGACTCTGCAAATCATGGCCTAACAACCTTAAGAACCAACTCCAATGACATTACCATGAATGATTCCTCTTCTCTCATCCATGTTGCCATTAACCTCCACTTACAACCACCCTTCTTGCTATTTCTTGTGTTCCTTTTGGTTGGATACCTTTTGCCTTTTCTTTGCTTCCCCTTCTTCTTATCTTGCAGCCTTGCTGGTCTTTGCCCACACCTAGCAATGATCTTGTTGTAGCTACTTCTTTGGTACCAGAGTAACCATTGGCCAGGGCATAGTAAGAAAGACAATCTTTAAGCTGTTGAGGGCCTTCAGACCTCTCACCAACCTAAAGAATCAATTAATTCTTGTTATAAGTTACATCAAAAATTAAATTGCATCACAATTTAAAAAAACTAAAATACTACTTTATTTAGTTATACCTTAGGGGCTTTTAATCTCCAATGTGTTGTTGTGTCATGAATGGGATATTTCTCTAATGGTGGTTCAGGAACAGGCATTGGATCAGTTGGTAGCTCATCATCACATTTTGGTTTCAAAGCTTCGATTAATTCTTTAATAAAGTCATCATGCTCATTGTACACTATCTTCTTCATATCTTCCTCACCTTCTGCATTAGAAGTAGGCTTTCCAAGTTGTGGTAGATGTTTGGTTTCTGGAATTCTGAGAATGGGATTGCCTTTCCTAACCTCGGCTACTTCATCCTCACCTTCACTTAAATGGTCAAGTGAATAAGCAGAAGCATCACTATCAATAGAGTCACCATCAGAAGAATCACCATCAGGATCATCATCATCAGGTGCAGCCTCTGTTTTCTTAACACTTTTTTGTAGCACATTACCACCTTTACTACTGCAACCCCCACCCTCTGTAAGCTTTCCACCTTTGTCACCTAAATCTTTTAATGGCTTAACAGACACCTTACCAACTCCTACTACTACATCATCATCTAAATCATCACCCACACCTTTACTACAATTCTCAGTACTAGCCAATTGTTTTCCTTTTTTACTAGTCACATCATTTAGGCTATTAGTCTCCTCTGCAACTCCACTAACACCAACCTTGTTGTTACCTACATAATCACCTAACTCCAACATCAAATGATCTATGTAGACATGGACTCTACCATAGCTTTCAATTATGTCGAAAAATGTGTCTAAATCATCAATATTTTCTATGATCATCACGTTTTCAAACCCACTATCTGGTAGAAGATAATATGCATTTGAAAATGTAGACCCAGTTTGTTGCATGATTAACTCAACAAACTCATCAAACGTACATCTATTAACTAATAGTGAGATTTCTTCACCTTCTAAATACCTCAATGGTTTGAAGAAAAAAGCCCCATCATAATGAAGTGTGATCGGAAACCCTCGAAAATTACCCTCCATTTCTGTAAATAAAAACACCAAAACAAATAATAATTACAAATGTGAACATGGTTTAAGTGTTAACACCATCAACTAAATTTTTAGAATTTTTAGAATTTTTTTCCATTTTGCTTATAAACCCTAATTTATGAACCCAAATCGGTTGTTCGACAGATGAAAATACGAGGAACAAGTTAATCATACCTTTTAGCAAGATCAGATCACAAAGTTTAGCAAAGATCAGCCATCAACTTTATGTTCTTGAAGAATGAAACAGGGGAGGTAGGTGTGTGTAAGAAACTATGGAATGAGGAGAGTTTGATGTAAGTGACATACTGCATGGGTTTTAAAACATTTAAATAACACCCGTCATTTATCGATTTAGAAAATATAGGATAATACGTGGAAACATATATCCACCGTGTACTGCCACGTATGCGCCAACATACCAAAAAAACAAATTGTAACCGGTTACCGACTGGAGGGGTAAAAAACTACATCAAAAATCCACTTTTGAAAGTTAGTTGCATTCTTACACCCCGTCCAAAGTTGGTCGCATACAATAGATTTTCTGCCAAAGTTTGTTGCATTTCGCGGGCCTTTTCCCTTGTATGTTTGAAGAATCGTGTGATTCTCTGTGAAGTCAGAATATGTGTTCTGATTATGTTATTATTAATGGCATATCTGCTATCTAACATCTTGTCTTATTCTTATTGGATGTGGATTTAAAGTCCATTATTCAATTAGAAGTTCTTTTATGTACAATATTACACAATATTGCTGTTAGTTCATTTGATAAAAGGATTCTTTTTACAAATTGTAATACCTTTATTTTATGATCATGAACTGATGACAGAGGTTTATGTTAGTTTTTTGTTCTCTTTCCAAGGAAACAAAATTACAATTAGTAGCTTGATTTGTATCGTCTTTACATACATCTGCGCGCATACACCATCTGGTGGGCTGATGGTGCTCAGGGAAGTCATTGTGTCTTTTTTTTCTTCTGGAAATTGACATGTGTGAAATTGTTATCTTTTGTCTTACTGGCGATTGCAGAATTTGTATGTGGTGGTTGTTATGGTACATGCTGGGCTTATTAGTTTTTGAGAATTTGCTCTGTTTTAATTTCTTTAATAATCTAAATAATCTTTTTCATTTTTTTAAGATACGTTCTTGATATATCCTCAATTATTATCACATTTTGAGTGATTATAGATATTAGAAATTAGTCCGAGTTTATGGTACGGTAAGTTCTGTTGGTTCATGCTAGTAATTTTTTACATCCTCAGAGATTACAAAACAAAAGGCTAGTAGACATTTTTTAAAATCATGGAATTTTATGTTATGCTTGTAGTCATTTGTCTAGGAATTATCAGTGTCTAACAAGAATAAGGTTCGTTGAAGAGGCTTTGATAAAGGGCAAATAATCAAAAATAAAAACGAACTATTGTCTCATTATCGATTATATAAATGAACTATCAAAATTATCGGTAATAGAAATCAACTTTCAATTTCTTCATATTTCTAGTAATATGTAACCTGGAAACCGTGAAAAAATATGACATTTTAGGTACAATATTACTAGAAATGTGAAGAAATTGAGAGTTGCTTTTTGATAATGATAATTTTGATAGTTGATTTATAGAATCAATAATCAGACAATAGTCCGTTTCTAGCTACTTTAGGCAATTTGCCCTTTGATAAACAAGCTTTTCAATTTGTTAAAATAATCAGGTTCTTTATGATTTTATCAAATTTTGTTTGAAAAGTTTTATAGGAAAAGTGTGTTTGAATTATAAATTTTAGTTCTTCATATTTCTGTCAAACTTAGATTGAGGGTTGGGGTTGGGGGGGGGGGGGGGGGGGGGGGGGGGGGGGGGGGGGGGGGTGGAGGCGGGGGGATGGGATCACACTTAAATTTCAACCTTGCTCTAAATTAATAAGTCCTTTATAATTACACATTTGCATGAGCTATTTCATATAATTGGTTATATTTCTAGCGCAAATTTCATAAAAGGGAACATGAAATACTAAAAGCTCGATAAAGAAACATAAAATGATGTTGTACAATAAAAGGGTTGAATATTGTCTTTGCATATCATGACCTTTGAGTAACATCTAAGCTGATCCCATTATAATTTCATACATATATATCAGAAAATAACATACATAAACCTTGACAGTATTAGTGCTTCATAACAATCCAAACAGACAACAATAGTCTTTTGGAAAACTGAGAGTTACTATAAAATGCATACTAAAAACACAAGATGATCATAATTTTACGACATAATTCCTCTTAAAAGCAGAAACTCAAGGCCTTCTGCTGATCGACTGGAATAGTGCCCGACATCTTTATTAATAAGTTACCAGTTTCAAATTCAAAGAAATACACCCGTAACCTCCGTCCTTCACTTGGAATGCAATCCATGTACAACATTTTTCTGGAATCTTGAGTACGAGGTAACACAAACAACCTGTTTCCAGGGACAACATTTGGCTTTCAATCTTGCAATTGACACGAAGTACATGCTTTGGTAGAAGCTCCATCACCTCTGGACATCTACATGTAAATTATCTATATCAGTTGATTACATGCTTCTTAGCCACATTAAAGAGGTGGAACATACGTATGTCAATTATCTATTGATGTATCCTAGGTAATCAGACAGACAATTGAAAATAATGTAATTTGATATTATAAATCCTAGCTTATCATATGCTTAATATCTTATACAGCTGAAGAATAGAATTTTCAAGTAAATAAGTAAAAGAAAATCAGAGCTCTTATTTTATGGTTATAAGAGTGCGTTTATAAAACTCTGTCTAGGTAAAACCATGATAACTTACTTGCAATTCCATTGCCTTTTTAAGCTGTTCCACAACTTCTTTTGCTTTTGGCCGTCCTTCTCTTTTATCATGTAAGCACTGGTGGGCAATCGTCTGAAATGCAGTTAGTGCTTCCGGCACGATCTGTGCTTTTATTTTCTCAAACACCATTTCGTTGTGTTTTCCTTTCTCAAAGCTCTGTTTAACGAAACTTGGTAGAAACATGCCTTCCCGTTTGTAGATCTCAAATGTTGATCTTCCACACAAGATCTCAAACAAAACCACACCAAATGAATATATATCGGACTCTTTGGTTAAGAAACGCGATTTCAAGTAAAGTGGATCCACGTAGCCCTCCGTGCCGCATGCACGATCAATGGCATAGTCATTTTCTTTATTTATTGCACTTATCAAGGAAAGTCCAAAATCAGCAAGTTTTGCATTCCAGTCATCCTTTAGTAAAATGTTGGCAGTTTTGATGTCCCTATGTATCACCGTTGCTTGTGTTCCGACTCCTCTATGAAGGAAATCCAATGCAGTTGCAACATCAATGCAAATGTTAAGTCGTTTCATCCAAGTAAGACGAGTATCGTTCAAGTACCTATCAAGACTTCCTTTTGACGCATACTCACAAACAACGATTTTTGCATCTTTTTCATCACAATAGCCTACAAGGCTGATGATATTCTCATGCTTATACTCAAAAAGAATTTGGAGCTCATTCCGAAATTGTTTTTCCCCTTGACCACCGCTTATATCCAATTGCTTTGTAACAATTGTATCACCACCTTGTGGAAGTTTTCCTTTGTAAACTTTCCCAAACCCTCCTCCGCCAACACAATTGTTATGATGGAAGTTTCCTGTGGCTAATTGTATGTCTTCAAGTGAAATCCTGAGGTTGTCTTTGTTGTTTTCCTGTAAACCATAAGACGCCGAATAACATACTATACATGCATTGATAATAAAAGGAAATTTTGAAAATTATCATAGTAATAATACTTATAATCTACTACTCCAAATGTCTATATATTTTCAAAATATAAAATGCACCAATATTAACATCCACCAGAATTTTATTTTGGATGTTCCCCATTAGAATCAAGTAACATCTTTTGCAAAGTTTTCAAGTGTTTTATCGTGTAGAAATGTTAATAAATTATTGACGGCTATCGAATATAGTGTAAATTCGGGTACAAATTCTTTCCAAAGGTTGAAATTTCAAGAGCAATTTTAACAGCAAAAAGGGTTTCTTCAATGTAATAACTTAAGGGTACGTACCACTAATAAATTAAATACCATTAGTGATAATAAAATATACGAAGAGAAAAAAAAAAAAGATTAAGTTTTGTAAACTTTAACTTACTTGAAAAGCTAAGGCTTTCTCGAGCTCCTCTACAACAACTTCCATTGTTGGACGTTTGTCTTGAGTTTCTTCCAAACACGCAACTGCAATCTTCAGAAATGTATCTAAAGAATTTTTGTTGGGTCCTCTACTTAGGGTAAAATTGTTTTCACAACTTTCTTCCTTTATCACAGGGTCTATTATTTCATTTAGTGTTCCATCAAGGAAGCATCTTCGTGCCACATATGCCAGCCCCTCATCACTCTTCTCTTTGTAAACTTGATCATAGGCAACCTTCCCACATAAAATCTCAAACAAAACTACTCCGAAACTATATACATCTGATTCTCTTTTTAACATACCCGTCTTCTTACAATCTGGATCCTGGTAAGTTTGACTAGAAGTCCTCCATTCATAGAGATCATAGTCATATTGATTCGAATTAAGGAATACAGAGTAACCAAAGTGAACAATCTTTGCCCTATAATTCTCATCTAAAACAATTGATTTGCTCCGAATATAAAGGTGTAGTATCATCTTTTGGTCTTCCTTCTCGTAGTGTATGTACTTCAATCCATATGCAACATCAAGGCACATTCTCAAACGTTTTGCCCAAGTAAGTTCACAATCGTCTTTGCCGATTTTCAAATATTGACGAAGGGCTAAATGATAATTCTCATAAACGAGGATCAGCTCGGAATCTTCTTCACAAAATCCAAGTAGAGTAATTATATTACGATGCTTACAATTTGCAAGCACTTCAATTTCTTTAAAGAATACATCTCCTCCAGTTAGGTCTTCTCTACGAAGGAGGCGTCGTATAATTACAGTGGTGCGTCTCTTGGGTAGTTCACCCTTATTCTTCTCTTCTATGGAGGCAAAATTTTCTTTTTCTTGATCGAAATGCTCAAGTTCTGCTCTGTAATAGAAAGAGTGTCTGTCCTCCCCCACGCGGTATGCTAAAGAAAAGTCATCCGTGGCCAACCTTATATCACCAAGTCGAATTTTAAGGTGCTCCAAGAAATTTGCCTGCAACGTTGTAGTAAGGGGTAAAGACTCTTACAACTTATACCTTGCTAAAAGAATAAAAACAAAATTGAAAAAGAAATTATATGCGTAATATTTTGTTGATTCCTATCGAGCTATTTACTGACAATGCCCAAAAATAAAAGTCAATTAACTGAGTTACTCTGCATTTTGAAATTGAAACTTTATGTTTAGTTATGTAAAATGAGAATAATGGGAATGTATTTCATTTTAATTAAAAGTGTTCGAAGTTCGAACTAAGGGTTGAGATTCAAATATGGGTATTTAATATTAGATATACTGTAGCAATCCCCTTGATGACATTATCTTTCAAATTTAAAATTCAATTAATCGATTAGGTTCTTTTATTTCATTTAATTTTAATTAAGAAGAAGATCAAAGAAGCAGAGACAATTTGAGGAGCAGTGAGAGCAGAAGGGTTAAAATATAAATACTTTTGGGTAGAGGGACCATAATGCAATTTAGATAAAATATTTTTTTTGGGGGGTTAAACTTGGATCAAAATCAGATCTGCTCATTTCACACATAACACTCAAATTCTCTCCCTTCTCACACTCAATTCAAACACACACACATATAATCACCACCACCACCACCACCTCCTTTCACCGTCGCCGTCACCTTCACCGCAACCACCTTCTCCGCCATCACCTTCGCCGCCACCTTCTCTGCCACCACCACTACCACCACTTTCCACTTACACCGTCACCGCCCGCCACCACCATCACCATCACCGCCACCACCTCCTTTCACTGCTACCGTCCACCATCACCGTTCACTTCTCCGCCACCATTCACTTTCTCCGCCACCACCACCCTCACTTCATCGTCACCGTCAACCACCACTTTCATCTTCTAGATCTGAAATATGTAGATCGAGATCTACTTTTTTCAGATCTCTAGATGAGAAAAAAGTAGATCCAGATAGATCTGAAAAACGCCCCTTATCTACTGCATTTTAGATCTACTAAGGAGATCTTGAAAAATCACTTCATTTACATTCTTATACTGCATTTTAATATCTCTTACTGCAATTTGATTGCATTTTAATGTGAATTATGCTGCATTTTACACACAAAAAACTTCTACAGCATTGTAATATACACTACTGCATTTTATAGGAAAAGCAACAAAAAAAATATTTTGACTGCATTTTACACTACTTACTGCATTTTATGTTCATACGTTGAAAAAAAAGGCATTCCACTACATTTTATAAAAAAATTGCTTTATAACAAGAGGAAAAAACATAAAATGCAGTACTAATGCAAAAAAACATAAAATGCAGTATTAATGCAAAAAAACATAAAATGCAGTACTAATTCGTGAAAAAAAAAAAAATTTTATTTTTGATTTTTTTTATTAAATAAATTTTTAGGTAGGTCCCTAAATTTATTAAATTTGCAAAATAGTCACTAATGCAAAAAAAAAAAAAAAGTGAAACGTGTCAATTTTTTGTTGGCTAAAAGCTTGCCTTTTCTGCCCCTAATAAGGGGCCTGCTCCTCAGATCCTCACCCTTAATTTTAAAATTAAAACCATTTAAATTTTTCAATTATATATATATATATATATATATATATATATATATATATATATATATATATATATATATATTTTAAATTTCTCAATTATATATATATATATATATATATTGGGAGGTTCAAATGAAAAATCTGTTTTAATATTTAAGTATTTGAAAAATCTGTTTTAAATTATCAAGTTGGAAATAGTTAGTTACCAAGATCTGATTATGGGTTATTAAATGGGAAAATAAATCAAAATTAGAAATTGGAAAGCCTGTTCCTAAGGGCCCCAACAAATTCCTAACTGGAATTAGGGGGTCTTTTTTGATTAATTCTTTTATAATATTGGGAGATTTTACATCGTTGAATGGGCCTATTCGATATATATATATATATATATATATATATATATATATATATATATATATATATATATATATATATATATATTTCAATCTCTGAAAGGGTTAATCAAATAAATTTGATTGTGTTTATCCATTCATGAAAAAAAAAATTTGAATGAGGCTAGAATACGAAGATGTAAATGTAAATTAATTAGGGGTATTTTAGTAATTTATAACACAATTAATGGGTTTAGTGATGTCATGGTTTAATTTAATGGTGGGTTAAAGAAAGATTATCCTCTAATCAAGGGGTGAGATTCTTTCAAGGGTTTTCTTATATATATATATATATAATGTATAACACAATTAATGGGTTTAGTGATGTCATGGTTTAATTTAATGGTGGGTTAAAGAAGGATTATCCTCTAATCAAGGGGTGAGATTCTTTCAAGGGTTTTCTTATATATATATATATATATATATATATATATATATATATATAAGAAAACCCTTGAAAGAATCTCACCCCTTGATTAGAGGATAATCCTTCTTTAACCCACCATTAAATTAAACCATGACATCACTAAACCCATTAATTGTGTTATAAATTACTAAAATACCCCTAATTAATTTACATTTACATCTTCGTATTCTAGCCTCATTCAAATTTTTTTTTTTTTCATGAATGGATAAACACAATCAAATTTATTTGATTAACCCTTTCTGAGATTGATAATCTTCCATCTTAAATCCTCGATCAAATAAGCGTTTCTGCAATTGATGATCTTCCGTGTAAAATCCTAGATCGAACAAAGTGAAGCGATTATTAAGGGTTTCAATCGCACCTAACGATATCAACGCGATGTGAATTCGGTAAGCGATTTGGTTCAATTCAATTTCGATTTCAATCATTCATATGAGAATGATGAATTACTATTGCAATTGCTAGGCGTTGATTTTTCCTTCGTACTACGGTTATTTTGGTCAATCTATATTGAAAGTTTTAAATTGTTGATGGATGTAGAGATGAATTCACGGGGTATCTCAGATTGGTATCTTCTAATTCTGATATCATTATGATTTCTTACTTTTTGTTAAATTACTTTCAATATGGAAATAAGATTCATAATCAAATTTTGAATAACCCTTTCTGCGATTGATAACCTTCCATCTTAAATCCTCAATCGAATAAGCGTTTCTGCAATTGATGATCTTCCGTGTAAAATCCTAGATCGAACAAAGTGAAACGATTATTAAGGGTTTCAATCGCACCTAACGATATCAACGCGATGTGAATTCTGTAAGCGATTTGGTTCAATTCAAATTCGATTTCAATCATTCATATGAGAATGAATAACTATTGCAATTGTAGGCGTTGATTTTTCCTTCGTACTACGGTTATTTTGGTCAATCTATATTGAAAGTTTTAAATTCAAAATCTGTATGTTAAACGTTAGTTGTATATTGTTTACAATGGGTCAAATTGGAAAAACTAAAACTGGAATAATTCTAACAATAAAGTTTTTATTGTCTTAATTCATCGATGCATCGAACATGGTCCGGTGCCTCATAGATCTTAGGTATGTAAGACATTTACATTGACTTGATATCTGAGGTGCACAGCCGCTCAAAATAGATAGAGTTTTACATGTCATTCATATAGTATGGGTCAAGATGGGGTAGACCTGGTTGAGCTGCACGTTTTTTGGGTCCGTGTAACTACCTCCGTATGATATCCTATTAAGTTTGATAAAGTCTTGATGGTTCAAAAAAAAAAAAAATCATTGATGCTAAGGATGTTTTGGTATACTTCAAATGTGCAACACACATTTTTAGATCTCTTAAGAAATATGATCGCAGAGAGTGTAGCCCGAACAATTAGATCTTTCTCTTCGTCAAGGAGGGCCCTATTATGGAACCTATCGATCTCATAACTATATAAAGTATGCTCAGCGATCTTATTCTTTTTGATGTACACAGTTCAACCTATCATAACCACTAGTACTACATTTGTACTTTACTACTTTTATTTATGTTAAGTCATTACCGTGATATTTCTTTTACATGTGCTTTATTTATGTATGTAGTTTTGCCGAGAAGCTCTAATGTTTGGAAAACACAGACTAGGTCATAAAGTGGTAGGCATCAAGTACCCCTTTGAAGTGGTCAAGTAACATTAGCAAGCCGTTTATCACAAGATCCTTTGGTCACAAGAACATTAGACATAGTTGACCGTTAATCATGTTTACAACTATGTCTAATGATATTCAATATATGTACATAAACACCATAATCTTATATCCTTTGTATTATTAATAAATTGCTATCATACCTTTTTCATTACTGGTAGCACTTTGCTATTGTTTTTATGGTATGCAAGTGTTTAACTTCTATCTACGTTGCATTTAGAAACAACGAATCAAGCATATTATATAACAAAAATAGTGTTCCTGGGGAACCGCCCGGGTATTACATTAGTTTAAATTTAGTATCACACTGCCATCATTTACTGCATATTATAATAATGACCATCATTAATTATACTGATTCACGAGTAATATCTAGCTATTACATAATTCTAAGATTTTGTGGTATTTAATAGTGATTTACTATCTATTTTATCATCAATTATTATTATTATTATTATTATTATTATTATTATTATTATTATTATTATTATTATTATTATTATCATCATCATCATCATCATCATCATCATCATCATCATCATCATCATCATCATCATCATCATCATCATTATTATTATTATTAGTAGTAGTTGTTTAAATTTTCATCTTTTGTGCATAGGTTTGGTGATTTCTTAATAATTTTAGTAACTGGATGTGATGATTCACAAAATTTTTTAAAAAAAAAAAACATTGGTTCACAATTACGTAAGGATGATTTACATTTCTAAACTATCATTCAAATAAGTAGGGTGGAGGTTCAAATGAGAATAAAAATTTGTGTGAGAATGAGTGAACCAACGATATCGTGCCATGTATACAAAGAGAATGCTCAATGCTCCACATGTACAAAACACATTTACCTCCAACGTCAATTATCTCACAAACGAAAAATCAAAAAATTATGAAAATTGCACCATAAAATTCAGCGTTTTCTCCTCTCGATTTGCCGTCCCTTAAGGCATACTTTCGACGAGTTTTTTTTTATCTTTTTGGTTGGGTTTCACATTTAATAACACATGTGTTAAAGTGTTGCATTTTTTTGGGGTTTGGGGTTTAGGGGTTATGGTTTAGGGTTTAGGGTTGGTGGTTACCCTAAACCCTAAACGATTTACAAAACTTAAACCCTAAATCATACTAAACCCTAAACCTACTAAACCCTAACCCTAAACCCTAACCCTAAATCCTAAACCCTAAACCTTAGCCCTAAACCCTAACCACAAATCAAATGTACAACCAATCACTAACACATGTCTTACTAATTTGTAAAACCTATCAAAAATGAAAAAAAAAAAGTTGTGAAAAATATGCTTTGAGAGACGGCAAATCGAAGAGGAGAAAACGCAGAATTTTATGGTGCAATTTTCATGATTTTTCGACTTACCGTTTGTGAGATATTTGAGTTTGAAAAACGTGGAGAAAATGAGTATTTGATGAAAATGAGTGGTTGAGATTGATTCTCATATTCTCACTTAAAATTGATGTACTCATTTGAACTCTAATCCAAATAAGTATTTTTAATTGAGTTAGCAATTTATATGTTTGAAACTTATATACTAAATTAATTAGTCAACATTCACAACATCACTGAGTCATGTAAATGCTACTAATATCTTACTGGTTTCAAGAATGATATGACGTGTAAAGATAGATGATCTTACTATTGATTCACTAGAATTATATACAGTATACGATTCCAAAATTCATAATAATTTATAAAGTTTGTCATTTCACTAATCGCCACTGATTAACAAATATATGTCATAGATTTACAATTACAAAACACTAAATTATTTAGAAGCATTATTGACATAGTTCATTAGATTATCATGTTTTCAATGATCTTTCTACATTAGATCTTAAGGATTCACATTTTTTTATCAGTGATTCAAAACTAATAACATCGATTCATACCTTTTTAACATTGATTTATATATCTCGTAACAATGATTCATAAATTTTGTAATATCGACTCACAGTTTAATTTCCTAACACACTACAAGTGAGAATATGTAGATGATAGGGTTAACTGTAAGAGCAAACTTCAAGTTGCTTGCTTTCAGAAAGTCAATAATTTCATAGAACTCCTCTGCTCCCTTTGGTTTAAGCAAGAAGGCGAGCAAACTTTAACACGTGTGTTACCAGTTTGTAAAACTCATCAAAAAATGAAGAAAAAAAAAAAGTTGTCAAAATTATGCTTTGAGGGACGGCAAATCGAAGAGGAAAAAAGACTGAATTTAATAGTGCAATTTTCATAATTTTTCGATTTGTCATTTGTGAGATAATTGATGTTGGGGGTAAATGGGTTTTATATATGTGGAACATTCTCTTTGTACACATGACACAATATCATTGGTTCCCTCATTCTCATTCAAAATTGATGTACTTATATGAACTCTACTCTTAAAACAATTGACTAAGGCAAATTAATAACTTTAAGTTTATCGATGATTAATTCAAGAACTTATAGTAGTTCTAACTTCTAAAAAAAAAATTATAACAATAACTTCGGGCTATTGTTTTGATTCTCTTCAGGGAATCATAAAATCATCGGGTTCTTTAATAATGACTTTTGATTATTTTGCATGAATCACTTTTGTTTTTGTTTTCTTTTCTCTTTTTTAATATAATTTGGATTTGATTGAATTATTAAAGAGCATTTGGTTCTTAACAACAAATCAGGTTATGTCGTTTTTGATTCTCTTCAAGGATTCATAGTGAACTTCAAGTTTTTAAAACAATAACATCTTGTTATTTTGTTTTGATTCTCTTCGGGGAATCATAAGAACTTCAAGTTCTTTATTCATGGCTTTTGATTATTATAATTCACTTCAGTGAATTACAGAAACGTTAGGCTGTTTAAATAATAATTAGTGATTAGTTGATTATGATTCACTTCGGGGAATCACAAAGATTTACAACATAAATTAATCCTACATAAAATTAGCAAGTAACTAACATATAAATCGTATAGATAGAAGTGTGCACTGGCTTATAATCGTCAATCGCAAATTAATAAAGTTGATTGGTCCTTCTATTTTTTGTTTTCGAAGTTGCAGACTCCACTAAGTTCTGCCAACTAAAGCCCAATATTATGTTTATCTTCCAAATTCAAAGGAACTTTTTTTTTTAATCGATAAAATAATATGATTAATCAAGTAGAGTTAAGGGTTTACCTCAGAAATTGTTTTACTTCTTAACCTTCTATCCTTCTGTTGAATTGATATAGCAAGGCTTTGCTTCTGATAACGTGTTATAAAATAAAGATTAACAACAACCACAATAATAAGGGAGGAAAGATTAGAGATTTCTTATTAATGGGGTGTTAACCTAATGTTACAATATGACCCGTTTATAGGGTCTAAGATAGACACTAATAAAGAAGATGAATATCCATCATATATATAAATTTCACAAAAATATTAAGTTTTTTTTTCAATTAGATAATTACCAAGTATTATAATAATAAATGTTCAAAATATCCTAATAAAAATCCTCAATTTTAGTATTAAGGTTTTGAACTTTTTTTGAATAAATAGAATGTACAATTTTACCCTTAGATCTAAATAATTAAATAGAAAGTTATTGATACTTACAATTATGTTATAAACAAAATCCGGTGTTGTAAAACTCGTCTGACTCGGTCGAGTACTTGGCGAGTCCTTGTAACTCCCTGGTCCGTGCTGGCGAATCAGGCTGACTCTGACTCTGGGAAACCCCTCGATCAACTGTAGTCAACGGAAAAAACTCGGTCAAACTCAGTCTAATGGTACAACCTCTCTCTTCTTTCATAATCCTTCTAATTCTATATATGTAATGTAAATTACACACACATATTTTATATTGAAATTAAGAGTTTGATTGGTTGAATATGAAAATGATGAGTTCGTCAAGTTTTTCTTAAATAATAACGGTAAGAATGCTTCATATTTGAGCACATATCCTACAAAATTAGTAGATTCACGTTCATACACTCAAATATGTATAGATAAATGGATGTGCATTTTTAAAAATGCACAAAAATTGAAAGAAAATTATATTCACAATTCCTAATAAAAGTGTCAAATGATGCATCTATCATATTTTTTTTTTCAAATTTTATGCATCTCTGGACATGCGCATACATTTTTTTTTCATATTTGGGATGTGTAAATGTGAATTTAATGATTTTATTGAGTATATATATGAATCTTAAGCGTTCTTACAATTTTTATTTGATCCTTAATATATATTGGAATGATTTAGAAGGAAGTGCATTTTTTGGGGGAAGGGGGAAAGCGTTAGTATGCATCAGGAAGCATATTACCTTCACCCATACAAACTCGAAAAAAACAAACTGAAATTCAATAAATGTTAATCAGAATCGATGCTATGAATGTAAAGCTTCATTGATAAATTATTTTTTCAAGTTATAGCATCGATTTATGAATATTAGATCCAAATCCGTTAGTATGCATCGTGGTGCATATTAGTTAATATGCATTGTGATGCATATTAACAATAAAAATATCTTTCAAATAATGTGAAATTTTAATATGCATCGCGATGCATATTAGTTAATATGCATCACACTGCATATTAATAATTTATTAAGTAAATATTCATCAATTAATGTTATGACTTAAAAATGAAATTCATTCGTTAAAATATTCTTTATAGCATCGATATTGATTACTATTTACCAACAAAAATAATTTTTTGTTGACGTTTTGATTGATAATTGTAATATGTTTCTTGTTGCATACTAACGTTTCCCCCCTTCTCTCCAAAAAGGCACTTCCCTCTTGATCACTACCCTATATATATAAAATAAATGACACAAAGTCTTAAAAGAGTAATAACAATTTACTATTTTACCCTCACTTCATTAAAATATGTCTACAATCATTATATAATTAAATTAATAAGTAAATGCAATTAATTATAAACTTTAATATGTTGTAATTAATTAATATTGGTTTCAGAATTAATTAGATGATTAAGTAAATGCAATTAATTATAAACTTTAATATGTTGTAATTAATTAATATTAGTTTCAGAATTATGTAACTTATATTAATAAGCGATGTTATATTAATATATATTAAGATGTCAGTTACAATTGTTATGATAGATATGTCTTTAAAGTTAATACGAGCATTTTCTTACATATTGTAGCTAGCTTTATATTAATTGCATTTTCTTACATAAGTAAATGCAATTAATTATAAACTTTAATATGTTGTAATTAATTAATATTGGTTTCAGAATTAATTAGATGATTAAGTAAATGCAATTAATTATAAACTTTAATATGTTGTAATTAATTAATATTAGTTTCAGAATTATGTAACTTATATTAATAAGCGATGTTATATTAATATATATTAAGATGTCAGTTATAATTGTTATGATAGATATGTCTTTAAAGTTAATACGAGCATTTTCTTACATATTGTAGCTAGCTTTATATTAATATATAAGATAAGAAGTTGAAAACTTATACAGTATTAAACTTTTTATAAGGAAATAATATCATTTTTTTACTACTCTTTTTTGGTTTTTTAATTAATAATTGAACACTTTTTGTCACTTATATTCAAAGAAGGGCAAATTATCTAAAAAGAAATGAAATATTGACATATTTAAAATTCTATAATTCAACTATCAATATTATCAATAATAGACCAACTAGCATTTTCATCATATTTTTAGCAATATGATACCTCGAAATTAGGAAAAATGATGACGAATGTACTATACTAATAGAATTATGATAATGTTGATAGTTACTTTCTACTATTTCATTTCTATAATCTAAAAGTAGTTGATACTTCGTTGTTGTTTTAAATTAATTTTTAAAGTATTCATAAAGATCATTCTATATATTACTAATATAAAATAGTTTGGTCATTTGGTAGCCTTAAACTCGAACTAATTCTATAGAAGAGTAGACGAATCAAAAAATTTCAACACACAATGATTTGCCTAACCCATTCATGTAAACAGGGCAAACAGGTTAATGAGTTGGATCGTTTTCTTAAAAAATAAAATTATTTTACTGGTTGATCGATCAACCCATTGACACAACCTTAACGTAACTCAAATTCGACCCAAAAACAAGAATGGTTGACAGGTTTAAGTTTGTGGACTGATCGGCTACAAAATCCAACTCTAACCTATAATAAATAATGTACTATATATAATAAAGTAAGAAAATGATATATCATTTTGTTTTTCAGTTTTCACTAAATGACAACATATAATTGAATATAAAATACCACAAGTAAATTTGTTTGATGCCGCTACATAGTGCGGGTAAGTTGCTTATATATATATATATATAGTAACGAGATAAAAAAGAAGAAAATTTAGGTGGAGAAGAGGAGGAAGCAATATGATTCAGTATTTTTATTACTATGATTCATTTTTTTATTATTATAATTCAAGTAATAAGAAGTTGAATCATAGTACTAAAAATATTGAATCATATTGTTTCTCCTTCTTCTCCACCTAAATTTTCTTCTCCATAGATTCCAATCCTATATATATAGGTGGGTTATTGGTAAAAAAAATCTTAATGTAAAACAAATAAAACAAAATCTTATGGTGACACATGACACTTTGTGCATCAATGTTCATCACTTTTTTTTATGCATGATGATTGCACACTTTTTTTTTTTTTGATACACATGGGGCACAATGTTCCATGCGTCACTATCAGATTTTGTCTTATTGTTTTACGTCAAGTATTATTTTGTTTGAACCGAATCCTCTATATATATATATATGGGCTTAGTCTCCTGAAATGTATCAAACTATGATCAAATCTCTATCGTATGCATCCATCTTTAATTGTCTCTATTGTATGTAGTTAACTTTCAAAAATACATATTTAATATACCGGCTAGTACTTTTGTTGACGTGATGTCACGTGTCACCAAAAGGACCGTGAAATACGTACAATAGCAATATTTGAAAGTTAGATACATACAATTGAAGCATTTAAGTTGGATCCGTACAACAGGTTTTGAACTTCAAAAGAGAGCCAAGGAAAAATTGAAAGTCAACTTTAGTTATATGCACACAATAAAAATGAAGGTATAGTTACATAGATTTTAAAACACTTAACCTGAATGTTAATACCACATATTGATAAGAAGAGGAAATTGAAAACAAAATAGAAGAGTCTTACATCATTTTCATGAGTCAATTTCAATTCTGATGATTTCTCAAATCCATCGACAACTTGGTCGGAATCTTGGCATTGCACTTGTTCCTCCATTAAGCAATAATAACATGAAAAAAATAAAGATTAGTGCGTGATAATAACTCATGCAAGAGTTATGTTTTTTCATCTTTCCAAGGACACGTGCTTTGATATTGAATTTAAAGGGCCGGCTCGTAGAATTTAAAGGTCAGATGCGATAATAGAAAAAAGGCCTTTTGAACACGAATATATATATATATATATATATATATATATATATATATATATATATATAGTAACAGGATCAAAAAAGAAGGAAATTTAGGTGGAGAAGAGGGAGAAGGATTTTTTATTACTATGATTCAATATTTTAATGCTATGATTCAATTTTTTTATTATTTTAGTTCTACATTTTATTGATTTGGTTCAATAGTTTATTAATAAGATTTAGTCTTTTGTTGCTATGATTTAAAAGTTATAGTAATACAAATTTGAATCTTAAAAAAAATACCGAATCTTAGAATAAATATACTGAATCATAGTAATAAAAAATCATTTTCCCTCTTCTCTCCCTAAAAAACCTTGTGTGTGTGTGTTAGTTATAAATAATAGTCTTCGTATCCGAATGGTTAATTTAGGAGTCATAATAATTTCTTATATTAAAACAATTAAACAATAAGTGTCAAGTGTCTAATTATCTATTCCTATAAAGTCCACAATTAACAACTTACAAATTTACTAAATTATATAAGTTCAAATCATTTAAATCTGAATATATCAATTGAATAATCAAACTTATAACATATTAAAGATCAATATTCAATCAAAATTATGAATAAAAAAAAAAAAACTAAATAATTAAACGTTAGGAATAAGATTACATGAAGATGACTAGGAGTCTGGGAGTTGGCACTTGCAAAGCAAAAGTCGATACGATATATTTCAGGAGATTCCTGTAAAGTTAAAAGTGTTAATTTTGAAACCACCGAATGCTTTAATATGTATTAATGAGCCTCATATCATTTTTGGGCTAAATTATCATCATATACAAATATATATATTGGGCATATAAAAATGGGTCCCTTCTCAAACTTGGGCTCTGCTCATGAGCCCACCTGGAACACCCAAAGGGCCGGGCCTGGGCCTTCAAAACACTCACATGAGTCGCTTATACTCCCTTCGTCCCAAATTTATAGTCCATTATTTCATTTTGGGATGTCCCAAATTAATTGTTCACTTTCATAAATAAATAAAAGTGATGAGATAAAAATCTTTTATACTCCTAATTTATATATGTAAGACATCAAAACACTCACATGAGTCGCTTATACTCCCTCCGTCTCAAATTTATAGTCCATTATTTGATTTTGGGATGTCCCAAATTAATTGTTCACTTTCATAAATAAATAAAAATGATGAGATAAAAATCTTTTATACCCCTAATTTATATATGTAAGACAAAAAAGCAGGTAAAAAGTAAAGGGTAAAACAGTTATCTTATCAAAAAGCAAAAGACAAGTTGATATTTTCTTAAACTGCGTGTTTTTTGTCTAGGGACAATTAAATTGAGACGAAGGGAGTAATTAAATGTGCTTAGATACTGAATTTTATCATACTTTTTAATATTATATATATATATATATATATATATATATATATATATATATATATATAAGTAAAGTAACATCCCATAACGATGTATGGGAAGGTTAGATGTAGACCGCCTTACCACTACCAAAGGTAGAGAGGCTGCTTGTTTTGCCTAAAGGTAGAAAGAACCCCCGGCCTTTTGCAGAGGATGGGATTCAAACCCCTGATCTCTTGTTCAGAGGCAAGAGGCTCGGCCACTAATCCAACCCTGCTGCTTATATATATATATATATATATATATATATATATAGTGGAATGATCCAGAGGGAAATGCATTTTTTGGGGGAATAGGGGGAAGCGTTAGTGTAACATCCTCTCCGGTAGCCTGGTATTTTTCTATTTATAATTTCGTATTTAATTGTTTTAAATAATTTTGCGATATAATTATTTAATTGTGAAAGTTGGTGAAATAGGTCTTAGGACTTATTGTGGATAATGAAATATTGCTTGAATTAAATTATGAAAGTTGACGGTATAATAAAATAAATTTCCCACAATTGATTTTTAGGTTCCAGTCAATAGATTTAGAGCGGGTATAAAATAACCACAATGTAAATCATTTAAATGATGGACCGATCTTTGGATTATCACTTTACCAATTCCTTTCCCAATTTCTCTTTCAACTAAACACATAAACCCTAACTTAAAGCTTGGATTAAATCATCAAATGGAATTGTGATCTTCTACTTGTTTCATCATCACCATCACCTAGCTCTTCATATCTTGATCTTCCATTAATTGTAAGTGAGTTATTTACTTTTAAACTCAAATGTTAAATAGAAATGAAATTGATGAATTGAATGATTCTTGTAAGTTTATATAGTGATTGTTTGTGTTATATGATGATGGGTGGTAATATTGGGGATGATTGTAGCATTAGAATTGAGTTTGATGAGCTTGAATAATGAAAATGGAGATAGGGTTCGTTCAGGTCTGTTCTTGAGCTGAAGAACAGATGAACGCGATCCCGGCTACGATTCCGGATCGCGTTCCATTGTTATAAATGTCTTAGTCGAGTTTTTGGCCTTAGAAACGCGATCCAGGCCTATCATCCGGATCGCGTTTGTTAGTGTTTTTCGGTGACAGAATTTTTCCTAAGGACGAACGCGATCCAGCCCTAACTAGTCAGGATCGCGTTTGCATAGTTAATTTTGATGGTTTTTGCAAATTTCAAAAATGCATAAGTGTTTAGAAGGTGGTGTTTATAGTGGCACTTATTGGATGCTATAGTGGCATTTTGTAAAAATGCTTATTTTTTGTATTTATTTACAAATTATGAGACAAAGTACTAACTTATGTTGATTATTGATTCTCAGATTCTCCGAAAGATAAGTGATCTCTGGAATCAGAGATTTTGAAGGCAAAGGTATCGGTGAGTGGATTCAAAACTCACCGTTTGGCTTAGTTGTAATCATTTGATTACAACGGGTAAACGTAGACTTGATTATTGAGTTGATTAGTTGTTATTGTTGATCATATGCCTATATGTGCTTTGTGTGGCCTTTGTGCATTGTTGTTAATGAGGTCAACGAGTTGATGAACTGTTGGTTGGGCTAGTGTGTTGTTGTGTGAATGGTACAGGGATGTACTTCATTTGTTGTGTGTGCTGAACTGTACCTAAGTATAATAAACACTAGCTATCGGTCTCGTCCGTTATGGCCATACGGATATGTTTGGATAAGTGATCTTGGGGAGCCGCCCGGGTACTAAGGTTATCCCCGGATCCGCCGATCCTCATTAAGTTGTTGTTGACTGTTGTGTTTGCGAATATTTGTTGTAGTTAATTGGTTTAGCTAAGTTGAATGTGGGGTGTTGGATTTACTCACTTAGCTATGTGCTAATCCCTCGTTGTTACTTCCTGCAGACTTTTGTTTATGCATGCGGGTGGGTAGCAGGAAGGTCAAACCTTGGAAGCATGGAATGTTTGATATTCAAGCTACTCTGATTATTTTTGTAACAACTCAGTTTAGTTTATATAATACCCCGACATGCTAGTCTTTTGAA
The DNA here is from genome assembly GCA_949592205.1 of Helichrysum umbraculigerum. Lineage (NCBI taxonomy): Eukaryota > Viridiplantae > Streptophyta > Magnoliopsida > Asterales > Asteraceae > Helichrysum > Helichrysum umbraculigerum. The sequence goes on along the minus strand of CATIUR010000002.1, from coordinate 12,391,016 downwards.
CAAGTTTTAAATCGTAGTAACTTAATCATCTAAACTGTTTTGGTACTTTGGAAAAATATGTAATGAAGTATTGTGTTTTATTTACCTGCGCTTCCTTATTATCTTTAATATTATTACAAGTAAATGAGGGGTGTTATAAATTGGTATCAGAGCATAGTTTTGGGATAATTGTTCATTGTTGAATGATCAATCCCAAAACTGGAGCGTGATATATCAAACATTCTTGGATATGGGATTAGTATTGGTTGAAGGTAGTTAGTATATAGATGCTAACGATTAACAAAAGTTCAAGTGTTGTGTTGAATTTCAGAAATGGCAGATAACGAACCACCGACCACCAACCCCAACAATGCCTCCAGGATCGTCGCTCCTCAAATCGGGACTCATACCGAGCAACATGATCATAATGGTACTTCTCAACCAACCGGACAACAATCTAACCGAGATGAGTATATTCATGAGATGGAAGACGAGTTAGTATTCCTTAGGGAATTCAAGAGAAAAGCTGAGGAAGCTGCGACCAGACAGTTATTTCAGCAAGCCCTAGTCTTTGGTTCTGGTTCATCCTCTCAATCAGAAAAGAAGTGTTCATACAAGACTTTTATGGCTAGTCGACCACCGGAATTTCAGGGAAGTAAAAATCCAACAATAACTTTGAATTGGCTTAGGGATATGGAACGCAAATTTGATATGACTTGCTGTGATGAGGAACTTAAAGTCAAATATGCGGTTCAATGCATGAAGGATGATGCCATGGTTTGGTGGGATTCCATTACCGGTCATTTCACTCAACAACAGAAAGAAGCTATTAGTTGGTCTCAGTTTCATCAAGTTGTTCGTAACCAATACTATTCGGATTTTGATATTGCTAGGATTCGAAGAGAGTTTGTGAATCTTCGATTAAAGGATGACATGACTATTGATGAATTGATTTCACAGTTTACGGATAAGCTTAGGTTCGTTCAACAATGGGTTCCGGATGAGAAAACTCAAATCGAACAATTTGTGGATGCTTTACCGGATAACTACCGTACGGTTGTGAGGTTGGCTAAAGATTTATCGCATGCTTTTAACCTCGCGCGGTCTGCCGATAGTGATTTGAGAGGCTTGCGATTATGGCAAGGAAGGGATACAAGTTTCTCTAAGGTAAGAACTGAATCGTCGGGTAAGAATAAATCCAAATGGCAAGGGAATCGGCACGGTGGTAAGAAATTTGTTGGAAGAAGTAGTTCTTCGGGAAGTTTTAATAGTTCCAACTGGTGTAGTTCGTGTAGGTCTCGGCATGATGGTCCGTGTACGGATAAGACAAACAAATGTATGAAGTGTGGTGAATTAGGTCATGAGATAAAAAGTTGCCGTTATCCAAATTTTGTTTGTTGGACTTGTAAGAAAGAAGGGCATAGGGTTGGTCAATGTCAGGAGGCAAGGTCGACGGGGTCGGGTTCGGTCGGGAGTTCGGGATCTTCCGGTCAGAAAAGAAAGAACCCTCCTCCAGCAACTAATAGGGCTTTTCAGATGACGGTTGATGAGGCCGTGCGTACTGAAGATGTTATCACCGGTACATTTCTTATAAACTCTGTACCTGCATGTGTATTGTTTGATTCGGGTGCTAATTGTACTTTCATTTCTGTACAATTTTGTGATAAGTTGAAATTAGCCCCTACTGTGATAACAAAGCCAATAGAAGTAGAAATAGTTAGTGGTAAGTTAGTTCCTGTTACCACCTCGGTGACCGGAGTTAATATTACTATTGATGATCATGTTTTTCCTATTTCCTTTTTGTTGATGCCAATCCCTAGTTTTGATGTGATAATTGGTATGGATTGGTTGAGTCAGAATAAGGCTAGTATTGATTGTCACCAGAAGTTGGTTAGGATCCCAATCTCCGATGGGTCATATGTTGTGGCTCGAGGAGAACGGGATGGTGTAGTTATTCCTTTGATTTCGTTGATGAAAGCTAGGAAGTCATTGTCAAAAGGTTGTGAGTCATACCTAGCCTATGTAGTCGATGTCAATTTAGTAAGGAAAACTGTTTCGGATGTTCCCGTGGTTTGTGAGTACCCCGATGTGTTTCCCGATGAATTGCCTGGGTTACCACCAGTTAGGGAAGTAGAATACAGAATTGATCTTGTTCTGGGCTCATCTTCGATTGCTAAAGCTCCCTATAGATTAGCTCCTTCTGAGATCCGTGAAATGATGAATCAAATTCAGGAGTTGTTGGATAAAGGTTTTATCAGACCTAGTTCTTCGCCATGGGGTGCGCCAGTTTTGTTTGTGAAAAAGAAGGACGGGTCATTGCGGATGTGTATTGATTATAGGGAATTGAACAAGAGAACCGTGAAGAATAAGTACCCTCTTCCTAGAATAGATGATTTGTTTGACCAGTTACAGGGTTCTTCAGTGTATTCTAAAATTGATCTGAGGTCGGGTTATCATCAGGTTCGTGTTCGTGAAGAAGATATACCTAAAACTGCTTTCCGAACCAGGTACGGTCATTATGAATTTTTGGTTATGCCTTTTGGTTTGACGAATGCTCCAGCGGTATTTATGGATTTGATGAACCGTGTGTGTCGACCATACTTGGATAAATTCGTGATTGTTTTCATTGATGATATACTTATTTATTCGAAATCTGAAACTGAGCATGCCATGCATTTGAGATTGGTTCTTGAAACATTGAGACGAGAACAGTTGTATGCAAAGTTTTCCAAATGCGAATTCTGGATTCGAGAAGTTCAGTTTTTGGGTCATATGATTTGTCAAAATGGTGTGAAAGTGGATCCATCAAAGGTTGCAGCTGTGATGAATTGGAATGCGCCGAAATTTGTTTCTGAGATAAGGAGTTTCCTTGGGTTAGCGGGATATTATCGAAAATTTATCAAGGATTTTTCTAAGATAGCCGGTCCGTTAACCAAACTAACCCGTAAAGATGAGAAGTATGTGTGGACTGATCAACAGGAGCAAGCTTTTCAGACATTGAAACAATTGTTGTGTCAGACACCGATTTTAGCATTACCAGAAGGTACTGATGATTTTGTGGTGTATTGCGACGCTTCATATTCGGGTTTGGGTTGTGTTTTAATGCAAAGGGATAGAGTTATCGCTTATGCTTCTCGACAGTTGAAACCACATGAGAAGAATTATCCTACGCATGATTTAGAACTCGCAGCAGTTGTATTTGCCCTAAAACTTTGGAGACATTACTTATATGGGACTCGATGTGTTGTTTGTACCGATCACAAGAGTTTGCAGTATGTGTTCTCCCAGAAAGAATTGAATATGCGGCAGAGACGATGGTTGGAATTGATAAAAGATTATGATTGTGAAATTAGATACCATCCGGGCAAAGCTAATGTGGTCGCTGATGCATTAAGTCGAAAGAATACTCCTGATCGAGCTTTCTATTTAAAAGTGAATGTTTCCTCGGATTTAATTGATCAAACTAAAGTTGTGCAACTTGATGCATTGAAAGACCAGAATTTGAAATATGAAATCATGTTAAAACACAAGGATGAATTAGTTGATGATTCAAGGGGATTAAAGACTTATCAGTTTCGTGTTTGGATTCCTTCCATTGGTGGTATTCGAGATTTGATTTTGAATGAAGCTCATAAATCACGAATGTCTATTCATCCGGGTAGTACTCGTATGTATAATGATTTAAAACCGTTGTATTGGTGGCCAACGATGAAAACCGACATTGCAAAGTTTGTGGGATCTTGTCATATTTGTGCTCAGGTTAAGGCGGAACATCAAAAACCATATGGGTCGCTAAAACAGTTGGAAATACCCGAGTGGAAATGGGATCATATAACTATGGATTTTGTGACTAAGCTACCGCGTACTGCTCGAGGCAATGATATGATTTGGGTTATAGTGGATCGATTGACAAAGAGCGCGCATTTTCTTGCTACGAGTGAGACCGCTTCGTTGACTAAACTTGCTCAATTGTATGTTAACGAAATCGTTTCCAGACATGGTATTCCCTTATCGATTGTGTCAGATAGAGATACTCGTTTTGCTTCTCGTTTTTGGCAAAGTCTGCAACAAGAGTTGGGTACACATGTAAATCTTAGCACAGCTTATCATCCTCAGACAGACGGTCAGTCAGAACGTACAATTCAAACTTTAGAGGATATGCTTCGTGCATGCATTCTGGAATATGGAGGTTCATGGGATTCACATCTTCCATTGGTTGAATTTACTTACAACAATTCGTACCATTCAAGTATTGGGATGCCTCCGTATGAAATGTTGTATGGTCGTCGTTGTCGCACACCTACATGTTGGTTAGAGGCAGGTGAGAAACAGTTTGCTGGGCCCGATATTGTTCAAATAACCGCGGATAAAGTAGCTGTTGCACGTGAGAAGCTAAAAGCCGCAAGAGATAGGCAGAAACAGTATGCGGATCCTAAAAGACGACCGGTTGTATTTTCCGAAGGTGAATTAGTGTATCTTAAAGTTTCTCCGTGGAAAGGTGTGATTAGATTCGGGAAACGTGGAAAGTTGGCGCCTAGGTACATTGGTCCATTCAAGATTCGACAAGTAGTAAACGATCAGTCAATGGCATTGGATCTTCCTCCAGAGCTCTCTGGTATTCATGATACGTTTAACGTATGTTACTTGAGAAAGTGTAATATAGAGGATCAGTCACAAATTCTTCCATTGCAAGATTTAAAGGTTGATCAAACCCAGAAGTTAGTAGAGGAACCAGTTGAAATTGTAGACCGAAAGATTACCAAACTTAGGAAGAAACAAATTCCTATGGTGTTAGTAAAATTGAGACATAGTTTAGGTTCCAACCTAACTTGGGAGACGGAGGAGTCGATGAAATCCAGATATCCTGGATTGGTTGATAGGGTTGAGATTTCGGGGACGAAATCTCCTTAAGGAGGGGAGATTTGTAACATCCTCTCCGGTAGCCTGGTATTTTTCTATTTATAATTTCGTATTTAATTGTTTTAAATAATTTTGCGATATAATTATTTAATTGTGAAAGTTGGTGAAATAGGTCTTAGGACTTATTGTAGATAATGAAATATTGCTTGAATTAAATTATGAAAGTTGACGGTATAATAAAATAAATTTCCCACAATTGATTTTTAGGTTCCAGTCAATAGATTTAGAGCGGGTATAAAATAACCACAATGTAAATCATTTAAATGATGGACTGATCTTTGGATTATCACTTTACCAATTCCTTTCCCAATTTCTCTTTCAACTAAACACATAAACCCTAACTTAAAGCTTGGATTAAATCATCAAATGGAATTGTGATCTTCTACTTGTTTCATCATCACCATCACCTAGCTCTTCATATCTTGATCTTCCATTAATTGTAAGTGAGTTATTTACTTTTAAACTCAAATGTTAAATAGAAATGAAATTGATGAATTGAATGATTTTTGTAAGTTTATATAGTGATTGTTTGTGTTATATGATGATGGGTGGTAATATTGGGGATGATTGTAGCATTAGAATTGAGTTTGATGAGCTTGAATAATGAAAATGGAGTTAGGGTTCGTTCAGGTCTGTTCTTGAGCTGAAGAACAGATGAACGCGATCCCGGCTACGATTCCGGATCGCGTTCCCTTGTTATAAATGTCTTAGTCGAGTTTTTGGTCTTAGAAACGCGATCCAGGCCTATCATCCGGATCGCGTCTGTTAGTGTTTTTCGGTGACAGAATTTTTCCTAAGGACGAACGCGATCCAGCCCTAACTAGTCAGGATCGCGTTTGCATAGTTAATTTTGATGGTTTTTGCAAATTTCAAAAATGCATAAGTGTTTAGAAGGTGGTGTTTATAGTGGCACTTATTGGATGCTATAGTGGCATTTTGTAAAAATGCTTATTTTTTTGTATTTATTTACAAATTATGAGACAAAGTACTAACTTATGTTGATTATTGATTCTCAGATTCTCCGAAAGATAAGTGATCTCTGGAATCAGAGATTTTGAAGGCAAAGGTATCGGTGAGTGGATTCAAAACTCACCGTTTGGCTTAGTTGTAATCATTTGATTACAACGGGTAAACGTAGACTTGATTATTGAGTTGATTAGTTGTTATTGTTGATCATATGCCTATATGTGCTTTGTGTGGCCTTTGTGCATTGTTGTTAATGAGGTCAACGAGTTGATGAACTGTTGGTTGGGCTAGTGTGTTGTTGTGTGAATGGTACAGGGATGTACTTCATTTGTTGTGTGTGCTGAACTGTACCTAAGTATAATAAACACTAGCTATCGGTCTCGTCCGTTATGGCCATACGGATATGTTTGGATAAGTGATCTTGGGGAGCCGCCCGGGTACTAAGGTTATCCCCGGATCCGCCGATCCTCATTAAGTTGTTGTTGACTGTTGTGTTTGCGAATATTTGTTGTAGTTAATTGGTTTAGCTAAGTTGAATGTGGGGTGTTGGATTTACTCACTTAGCTATGTGCTAATCCCTCGTTGTTACTTCCTGCAAACTTTTGTTTATGCATGCGGGTGGGTAGCAGGAAGGTCAAACCTTGGAAGCATGGAATGTTTGATATTCAAGCTACTCTGATTATTTTTGTAACAACTCAGTTTAGTTTATATAATACCCCGACATGCTAGTCTTTTGAACAAGTTTTAAATCGTAGTAACTTAATCATCTAAACTGTTTTGGTACTTTGAAAAAATATGTAATGAAGTATTGTGTTTTATTTACCTGCGCTTCCTTATTATCTTTAATATTATTACAAGTAAATGAGGGGTGTTATAGTTAGTGTGCATGAGGAAGCATATTACCTTCACCCATTCAAATCTCGAAAAAAACAAACTGAAATTTAGTAAATGTTAATCGGAATCGATGCTATGAATGTTAAGTTTTCTTGATAAATTCTTTCTTCAAGTTATAGATTCGATTTATGAATATTAGATCCAAATCCGTTAATATGCATCGCGGTGCATATTAGTAAATATGCATTGTGATGCATATGACAATAAAAATATCTTTCAAATAATGTGAAGTTTTAATATGCATCGCGATGCATATTAGTTAATATGCATCACACTGCATATTAACAATTTATTGATTAAATATTTATCAATTAATGTTATGACTTAAAAATGAAATTTATTCGTTAAAATATTTTTTATAGCATCGATTTTGATAACCATTTACCAATAAAAATAATTTTTTATTGACGTTTTGATTGATAATTGTAATATGCTTCTTGATGCATACTAACGCTTCCCCCTTCTCCCCAAAAAGGCACTTCCCTCTTAATCACTACCCTATATATATATATATATATATATATATATATATATATATATATATATATACTTCCTCCGTCCCACTTTAAATGTTCACAATACTATTTTGTTTGTTTTACAAAAAGTTATCTACTTGCAAAAAATAACTATTAAGAATCATTAAACTCCCATTGTACCCTCATTTAGTACTCCAAATCATTTATTTCTTAAAGATTTCCGGTCAAACTTACATTGAATTTATGGGCAAATCAGGGCATTCATACAATCTATCATAAATATAAAAAAAAAATTGTTGTGGCCGCTTTATATGGGGAGGGAGTATGCATTATTATCTAACATTTCCTAAAATGAGAATGAATCGGTATACTATGGATCAATAAATAAATAAATTGAAGACAAAGAGGAATACTCTTATATTATATCGACTTACTTGAAAGGCTATTGCTCTCTCAAGCTCTTCGACGACGACTTTCATTGTTGGACGTTGGACTTGAGTTTCAGCTACACACCTATATGCAATTGTTACAAATATGTCTATAGAAACTTGGTTAGGTCCTTCAGTTAAAATACAATTGTTGTCACTTCTTTCTCCCTCAATTATTCTCGGATCTATCATTTCATTTATTGTTCCCTTACGGAAGCGTCGGCGTGCCACAGATGCCAGCCCATCTTTACTCTCCTTAAGGTACATTTGATCGTTAGCCATCCTTCCACATAACATTTCGAACAAAATTACTCCGAAAATATGTACATCCGATTCTCTTTTTAACTTACAAGTCGCTCGATATTCTGGATCAATGTATAATCGAGAACCACGAAATGAATTGGAATGAAAAGCATCATCATCTTGGTTCGGAGGAAGGAACACCGCGTACCCAAAGTCAACAATCTTTGCCCCCATATTCTCATCTAAAGCAACTGAGAGTGATGTCAAATCACAGTTTATCACCGTCTTTTGGTCATCCATCTCATGGTGTAGGTACTTCAATCCACATGCAACATCAAGGCATATTTTCAAACGTTTTTCCCAAGTAAGAATAGACATGTCTTTGTCGTTTTTCAAATAATCATAAAGGTATCCATTAGGAGGATCCTCAACGACAAGGATCTTCTCAGAACCTTCATCACAAAATCCAAGTAGAGTTGCTATGTTAAGATGCTTACAAGTTGTTAGCATTTCAATGTCTCTAGAGAATACATCTTCTTCTACTTCGTTTTTTCCAGGGCGCAGGCGTTTTAGAACGACAGTGGTGCATCTCTTGGGTCCTTCACTCTTATTCTTCTCTTCTAAGGAGGCAAAATTTTCTTTATCCACAAGTTGAAGTTCTGCTCTGTATAAGACATAGAGAAAGGTTCTATAAATCAGGTATGCGTCAGATAAGTTATCAGTGGCCAACATTATATCAGCGAGTCTAATCTTCAAGTGACTCTGTTCCAAGTTGTTTTTCTGCAACATTGTGACAAGGAGGGAAAAAGAAAAGGCTGTTACTTCAAAAAGAAATTGTATCAAAAGAAACAAAAGAAATATTACAACTCCTCCTAAAATACCATGTTTCTTTTTGGGATGGCATTTTGGTCGAACCAAGGTATGCCTTTTCTTTTTATTAATTTGTAGGATTTCAACAAATACTGTGTTGGTAATTAGAGAGTATATATTATTGATAAATATAAGATATAAGATGCCTTTAAATAGGCAGTAGTACAGACCCACAATGACTCAAAGATACGGAAAATATTTTAGCCTAAAATACCTCAACTGACTTATTCAAACACCTAAATGATCGGTACCAACTATTGACCCACTCTTTTCACATACACTTTCTCAACGTGCATATGCTTGAAACTTAGTCAAACTAGAATACCAATTCTAACTAATAAACTAAAACATAACATATAAAACATAAGACCATCCGTAACCGTAACACCAGAACGCCACTTTTTCAGCTGCCACATCAGCGCCACATCATCATCAAACTATAACACCAGAACGCCCCTAATCATAACACCAGAACGCCACTTTAAAAAAAACATTTTTCTTTTTTTTTTTTACGTAAACAAGGCAAAGAAAAAGGAAAAAAGAAAAAAAAACCGTGTGGACCCCACCAAAACGCTCAAAAACGCCTCGTTATATGACCCAGAACGCCGTCCAGAACGCCGCATTACCGGCGTTCTGGCGTTGTGGTGCTTCAGAACGCTTGCCACATGTGTGCGTTACAGATGGTCTAATACTAATTAAAACTAAGGTTCCAGCCATGCGCCCATGCATCCAATCACGTGAACCCGTGACTAACGAACCGATTAACCCAACAATCACCCCTTAATCGGTTTGTTTATGCCACACTTCACAACAATGATGGCTCCTCTTTGATTCTCAAACCTTTCTTGGACACCTAACCTCCACCTCGGTCACATCCAATGTTTCTCTAAGTCAACCCCCTTTTTTTCTCACAACACCGGTACACATCTAACATGGCTTCCTGTTGGACACGTTCATTAACATCACGACTTTTTCCGGACCCACAACCTCTACCCCGGTCACGTCCAAAGCCTCCCGATTTGAACCGCCGCCGCCATAATGTTCACGCTGTGTTGTTTCTCCATCAGCTGAGTGTTGTTTGTCACCACACAGAACCCGTTTGCTCATAACACTTCTGTGACACGAGAGCATTATTCCACCGATCATGAAAACAAAGCTACCCACTTCTACCATTTCTTTCACCCGCCAAACGAACTTATTCAACACCACCTGTGTTGAAATCTTTCCGCTCGTTTTTCCCGCAAACCGGTTAATCTCTCCATTTTCCGGTGACCTACAACCTTTCCAGATCCATCAGTTACGAGAGTCCTATTCCACCGGCCGGTCAAGAAAACTAATCTCCTGATTCTTCCGTTTTCTTTTACTTGCAAACAAGCCAAACAAAAAAAATCAACCTGTTTTTTTATTTCTCCCGCTTGTCATCTCCACTTCTGGTAAGGTTCTCTTTAACACGAACATGATGATCAAGGAACGAAACTGTCTTCAAAACTTCAACCTGTGATCATAACATCACAGTCCTTTCAAGAAAAAAAACCGATTCCCTGAAACTTGTTCCGAAAGCACTCTTCCACCAATCAAGAAAACAAGGTCACCAACACCTTTATCGTCTTCTATAAACCGCAACACGAACCGAACTCAAAGCTACCTGCTTTGATTTCTTTCCGCTCGTCTTTTCCACGGCTTCAGTTAGTCTTTCGCTATCGTTGGAACAAGCCCGATCAGGAGGGGCTACACACCTTCTTGAAACCGACTCTCAAACCGGCCCTTTATTTCTTCACGAGCCCTGGCTCTGATACCAAGTGTTGGTAATTAAAGAGTATATCTTCTTATTGATTAATATAAGATGCCTTTCAATAGGCAGTACAGACCTACAATGACTCAAAGATACGGAAAAGATTTTAGCCTATAATACTTCAACTGACTTATTCAAACACCTAAATAATCGGTACCCCCTATATTTTTTTTTTTTAAAGACAGTATTGGGCTCAGCGGCATTGCCTCTTCATATACCACCTATTGACCCACTCTTTTCACATACACTTTCTCAACGTGCATATGCTTGAAACTTAGTCAAACTAGAATACCAATTCTAACTAATAAACTAAAACATAACATATAAAACATAATACTAATTAAAACTAAAGTTCCAGCCATGCGCCCATGCATGCAATCACGTGAACCCGTGACTAACGAACCGACTAACCCAACATACTGCTTGCAAGTGACCATGGTTTTTGTTTGCCCACAAACCATTTGATGAAATGTATATGGGACCATGGTCTTCAATTCCTTATTTGGTGAATGACCCATCTTTGTATCACAACCTTGATTAAAGTTGCAATATTTTGGCTACATAGAGACTGCTATATTAGACACGGCCGGTAATACTTTAATGAATGGTACATCTCTGTATGTATAACCATATGTCTTCATACAGAGATTAGAGTATAGTTTCAAACAGTAACTACAATCTGCAATTTGTTGGTTATAGTTGATGAACACTTATTAACTGAAAGTTGTTTGAAAACGATGACAAAGTCTTTAGTATTGCTTTGAGTCTCACTAGGATATCTATTGGTAAGGTGTCATCAATTCTACATTAGGTTCATATATTGTTTTTATAATCATGTACTTAGAGGTGGTAATTTTAGACTCATTGGTTATTTATGGGTCAACTTAGTTAATATTTATAAGGGGATGGGTTTGTTGGGTCTCCCCCTATTTATTTGGATGGGTCTAAATGGGTATTTAATATAAACTCCAATTGTATAATAATTAACCAATGGGTCTAGTGGGTAATTATTTTTTTTCACCTCATTTATTTTTTTCCATTTTTTACTCAAATAAAAAAAAGTTTGGTGGAAACCCGATGGGTCAACCCGACCCGAGACCCATTTGATCCGGACCCGTTTAGACTCATCCTCCTAAATGACCCATCTAGACCCGTGACCCGACCCGACCTGACCCATTCATTTTTGCCACTTATACATGTACTCTAATTCATAATAGATATATGAACAATAATATCATCAATGAATATTAAATCAAAAGTGAAATATTTATAGATGAATATATAGACAAAAATTGGTGTTTCCTTCTCTCAAAATTTTGATGTGATCACAGTACGTGTTTTACACTTATTTCTTTATCTCAAAATAGTTTATAGTGTTCCATAACTTTTGACAAGCAAAAAATGATGTGAAGATCAGTTTTGTAAAAAAAAAAATATATTATGCAAACTTTCTCTGTGAAGTTATAGTAACTCAGAGTAATCATGACTTTGATTTAGATGAGTAATTTGGGTTTCATTATATAAACAATCTTGACTTCGATTTGCAATCTTATGAACTTTTAATTTGTGCTTTTTATGCTCTTTAGTGTTATGAATTTGAGGTTGAAAAAAAAAAGAGAAAAATCACAAGGAAAAAAGATCATGGCATTTTGGTCATTTCAGTTGATAAAGGACTGAAAGTGTGACAAAATTAGAACCTTAGAGAGGCCTGTTGTAATAAATTCGTTTTTAGGAATTATAGGTGAAAAAAAAGGCAACTGTAACATGGACAATTATCTAGTTTAGACTCTTCTAATTGAAAGTTAATAAAAAGAACCTAACCCAACCCATGACCAGTTTAACCCATTTTGACCCACCACATTTTAACACTTCCATGTCAACAGCACATCTTGACAATCCCTTAACATCAACTAAATTAATGTGAAAAAAATTAGTGTATGACAAAATGATGATAGCAGATGAGAAAAAAGAGAGGGTCTTACAGGATGACTTTCATATGGCAGCTGAAGTTCCAATGCTTTCTCAAGTTCATGGACTATATATTTCATATCCTGGCGTTGTGCTCGATCATAATTTGTGCTAATTAATGCTGCTGATAAGAAGGTCAATTGTGATTTCCGGCCCATTTGCTCCAATAGGCTATGTCGGACGATATGCGACAGTGACTTGTTTTCATTATGAAATCTGACTAGTGGAACTAGAAACCTATCATCCCCATCCCCATTCGGAATAAATGCTTTCCTCTCAAAAAATATTTCCATTAAAACAACACCAAAAGAGTAGATGTCCGACTTGTGTGTCACACCTCCAGTCTTTTCAATTTCTGGGTCCATATACCCCGTTGTGCCAATAGCTTCTGAAAAGAGAACCTGATCCATTCGATGTACTGAATGGTTGATGGAATATTCAAAGCCAGATAACTTGGCCTCAAAATTATCATCTAATAATATCGTGGAGCTGTTGATGTTACGATGTATCATAGAGTAACTGCGTCCATCCCCATCCCCATTATGGATGTAACTTAATGCACGCGCAACACCAATACTTATCTTCAATCTTTGAATCCATGTGAGGTTTGGCTTGCTTAGATGCATCATGAGACTTCCCTTTGCCTCATGTTTGTTTATGATGACCTTCTCACCATTTTCATCACAAAACCCGATAATAGAGACTATATTTTCATGCTTGAGACTGGAAAGCGCAGAAATCTCTGTCAAGAACTCAATCCCTTGCTTACGCTTACTGTCTAATCTCCTCGCAGCAATTTTCACCCACTCCCCGGACCGCAAGAGCTTTCCTTTATAAACCGTGCCCAATCCACCACGCCCGATGATATTTTTATCATCAAAGTTGTTGGTGGCTTCTAGTACGTCTTCAAGTGGGATTTGTAAGTGACTAAACGTTGTGATTGTAGATGCCATATTTCTGTTTATCAAAGGAAAATCAATCGTTACAAATCAATGTGAGATAAAATATACGAGCAACCACACACATAGATATTGAGAGTAACTTAGATCTCCTTAATTGTTACTGGACTTTTTATTACAGTAATCACCACCTGTCTGACACCATTTATAATTTTTTCACAACGGGTAGATTGTATTTTCATTTTAGGAGTAGTTGTTAGGCTCTACTAGGAGTTTAATCCTACCCAATACGAGATAATTAGTTGCTCGACTTGGAGCTTGTGAAAGAATTTTTGGACCTATCAAAAATTCGAAAGTGGCATTTGTGCTTGCGGAAATGATTTAGTGACCGACTCATAACTCGGACGAGTCAAAGAAAAGAACAAAAGAAAGAAAAATTTGTAATGCTTCGTCTTTGTTTTAAACTTTGAGGACGATTTGGTATATAGTTTGCATATATTTTATGCAATTTTCCCTTTTTCTTATTAACTAATATATCTTACCAATTAGGCCAATATAGAATATATATATATGGTAGAAACATTATCTTTTGTATGCTAAATTGGATGCTTATCGAATCCTATGATCATGCAACTTAAAAAAAACATGTCACAATATTATATATTTACATACCATAATTGAAAACAAAATCATTATCTAATACTACTGAATGTTATTACACCCGGCATTATCTATAGTAGATTGTAAGTTATATATACCCGTATAGCAGATCGGTTTGAAGGTGGTAGCCGGCGGTGGTTGGTTTGCCGGAATTGTTAGTTAAATGGTTTGCCGGAATTGTTAGTTAAAGATGGTGGCTGAAAGATTTTGTATGATTGTGTGGTGGTAGTGAGACTGAAGCTAGACAATGATCAATGATTATATTTTTGCATTGTTAAAGTTATTATAAAGAATTGTTGTGATATTTTTCTTATTTTCTATGCATGGAACATGTGGAATAATGACACATTGGAGGTTGTTGGTAAATAAAGTAAAAGCTAGCGCACTAACTCATAAGTCATAAAGAGCAGATCACTGATTAGTGAAGTTTTGGTGGTTTTCATTCTACACCCTCGAGAATATAATTTCTTTAGAAATTGAAAAACCTATAAAAATAAGCTAACCTAAGTAGTATCTGCACGGGGAGTAATCTGGAGTGAAGCTCCAAATACAGGAGAAGGAGAAAAGCAAATCTCGACCATCATTTTTTCACATCTTCTCCACAGAAGAGACAATGCATATACCGTACCTATCTCGTTAATTTTAGTCAGAAATAAAAAATTAAAGCATGTAATTCACTAATTCATTAATCAAAAATATATATTATAAATTTCGTATCCATCAAATGTATTCTTACAGTTGCTAGTTACGTTAGTGGGTTGCCATGCACTCCACTACTACCTAAAGACTTGGAAGCAAATACTCCGTGATCTCATGGATAATCCCATGGAAAGACCACTTCTACAACTACTTGAAACCATAAAATAATTAATTAAACTAATTTATTTACAGCCATGAAATAGTCACAATGACCAGGTCTTCATTAACCGTTGAAGATTGGCTTAGTGGAGACTATGAACGTATCAGCTTTCCTTTATAAACCTTGCCTAATCCACCATGCGGTCCATGCCCGATGACATTTTTTTCATTGAAGTTGTCGGTGGATTCCAGTACGTCTTTAAGTGGGATTTTTGAGTGACTAAACTGCGTGATTGTAGATGCCATATTTCTGTTTATCAAATGAAAATGAGTAGAAAAACATCGTTACAAATGAATGTGATGTAAATTATACGAGCAACCACACACATAAATATGAGAGCAACCTAGATCTCCTTAATTGTTACTTGACTTTTATCAGGTTAAGTCGATAAAATTAGGGTTAGTGTCAGGGAATGCATCCAACTTGTACTCGATGTTTATTGTATGTATCCAACTTACGTTTGCTATTTTTAATGCATCAAACTTTCAAAAAGTGTATTTTAATGTATTTTGGTGATGTTTTGATGATGTGTCACACTCTCCCGAATGCCATGTGGCACCTTATACGAGCGACACATCAGCAAAATACATCAAAACACCCTTTTTTGAAAGTTAGATGCTTTAAAAATAGCAAATATAAGTTGAGTACACGTAATAGACATTCGATACAAATTAGATGCATTTTCAGGCACTAACCCCATTAAAATACAAATAGATAATTGTTTGATTATTAATATCACAAATCTACTTTCAAAGGTACCACCATCCCGTAAATCAATCAAATTACTTCGCTGGAGTGAAATTTTTCCTCTCCAACCTCGAAAGTTGGTTTCTGTAAATAACTTATAATTAATTGTTTCTAAAAGTAATAACCAGGCCACAGCATGCAATATATTTTATGCAATTTTCTCTTTTTCTTATTAACTAATCTTACCAATTAATGAATATATGTGAAAGAAACATTATCTTTTGTGTGCTAAATTTGATGCATATGGAATCCTATGATCATGTAAAATTACAAAAAACATGTCGCAATATTATCTATTTACCTACCATAATCGAAAACAAAATCCATTATATATAGTAGATTATAAGTATACCTGTATAGCAGATCGGTTTGAAGGTGGTAGCCGGCGGTGGTTGGTCTGCCGGAATTGTTAGTCAGAGATGGCAGCTGAAAGATTATGTATGATTGTGTGGACCGTGTGGTGGTAGTGAGACTGAAGCTAGACAATGATGGTATTTTTGCATTATTAAATTAAAGTTATTATAAAGAAATATTGTGATGTTTTTCTATGCATGGAACATGTGGAATAATGACACGTTATTGGAGGTGGTTGTTAAATAAAGTAAAAGCTAGCGCACTAACTCATAAAGAGTAGATCGCTGATTAGTGAAGTTTTGGTGGGTTTTCATTCTACACCCTCGAGAATATTATTTCTTTAGAAATTGGAAACCTACAAAAATCAATGTTTTAAAACCCGGGTTTTTAGTCGGACCGGATTAGTGTCAATTACTGGTCAGACCGGTCATAGAGGGAGATGAAAACACGAGATTCTTTCATGGTATTATCAACAATAAAGCAAAAAGGAATTTCATTCATGGCATTTCAATAAATGGGCAATGGAATGTAGAGCCTCAGCAAATTAAAGAAGCAGCTTACAGTTACTTCTCGAATAAGTTTGAAGACAATCAGGGAGTTAGACCAAGACTAAAGAGCAATAACTTCAGAAAACTAAATGACGGACAACGTAGTACACTCGAAAGATCTTTCACCGAGGAGGAAGTAAGGTTAGCTATTGGTGATTGTGGGGATGAAAAATCCCCTGGGCCTGATGGGCTTTCATTAAAATTCTACAAAGTGTTTTGGGAAACTATAAAACACGATCTTATGAATGCGATCAAGCATTTTGAACAAACCGGGAAAATAGGGATGGGAAATAATGCCTCTTTTTTAACACTGATTCCAAAAGTTGATAACCCACTGTCTTTTATGGAATTTAGACCAATTAGCTTAATTGGTTCATTGTACAAGATAATCGCGAAAATATTGGCCAACCGATTAAAAGGTGTCATTAATGATGTAATCGGCATGGAACAAACTGGTTTTTTGAAAGACAGGAGTATCTTGGAAGGTCCGTTGGTTATTAGTAAGATGTTATCATTGCTGAAAAAAAGGAAGCAAGAGGCTTTCATTTTAAAGGTGGATTTTGAAAAAGCCTTCGAATGAATTTCATGGGGCTTTCTAGATGACATTATGGCTCAAATGGATTTTGGGGCAAAATGGAGAACCTGGATTTCGGAGTGCCTTGCTTCTTCCTCAATCTCTATTCTTGTAAATGGCTCGGCAACCACTGAATTTCGCCCAAAAAGAGGTATTCGCCAGGGTGACCCGATGGCAACCTTTTCTATTTCTTATTGCAGCTGAAGGTCTTAATTGCATTATGAATAAAGCTAAAGAGGTTGGTGTATTCCATGGGGCAAAAGTGTCGAGTCAGGGTCCTGAAATAACGCATCTACAATACGCGGATGACTCGATTTTCATTGGTGAGTGGTCAAGTCGTAACATTTGGAACCTCTTCAAAATTCTTAGATGTTTACATCTTGCATCTGGTTTGAGCATTAATTTCGAGAAAAGCAAGTTGTTCGGGATAAACGTAAATGAGCAGGTCATTAGTAACATGGCTGCTAATGTCAACTGCTCGGTGGGTGAGTTTCCATTCACCTATCTTGGACTACCTATTGGAATCTCGATGAACAAATGAGAAGCATGGGCGCCTTTAATTCACCGTTTTCAGAAAAAGTTAACTTGTTGGAAAGCCGATGCATTGTCAATTGGAGGGCGTCTCCAACTGTGTAAATCAGTCCTTGGCAACCTGGGTACGCATTATTTCTCCCTTGTTAAAGCACCATTAAAGATAATTAATAAGCTTGAAAGGATTAGAGCTAACTTTTTTTTGGGGGGGGTGGGGGGGGGAGGGGGGATCGGATGAAAAGAGGAAAGTAAATTGGGTAGCATGGAATCAAGTATTAGCAGAAATAAACGGTGGGGGTTTGGGTATTGAAAGTCTAAAGGCTCTAAATAATGCACTGTTATGTAAATGGTGGTGGAGAATATTGTCGGAGAAAAGTTCATTATGGGGGGATGTAGTTTCGGCTATCCATGGGAAATATGGTGGAATCGGGGAAAGGGCTTCAAAGGGTAAATGCGCTGGTATGTGGAATAATATTTTGAAGGTGAACTCGGAGCTTGGTAAGCATAATATCGTGTTCTCAAGCTTGTTCCAATATGATCATAATGCGGCTGTTAATGAAAACGAGAAATGGTCATGGAGGCTTTCAAAAAGTGGCTCATTTTCGGTATCCTCACTCAGAATTGCCATCGATGATCTTTATCTTCCATCCAGCAGGTTAAGTATTAACTGGATTAAAACTGTGCCAAAGAAGCTAAACGTCTTAGTTTGGAGGATCATTCATAGAAGGTTGCCCACGATGACAAACTTAGTTAAAAGATGAATTCATGTTGCAAATGTTACCTGCCCCATATGTAAAATGGTTGAGGAAAATGAAGATCATTTATTTTTTGAATGCTCTGTTGCAAAAATAATCATCAAAGCAGTGAGTAGATGGTGGAATTTGGACGAGACATGTATAAGCAGCTTGGACGAGATGTTAAAATGACCGAGAACATTAGGGTTAAAAGGAAGAAAACAAAGTGTGTTTCTGGGTGTTATCTATACAAGTTTTTGGCTTCTTTGGAGGTTTAGAAATGAGGTGGTATTTAGAGAAATGGATGCCAAAGCTTTTGATTATATTCCCATGCAAATCATGGGCATGACTTTTTTCTGGATGAAACATAGAAGCAGTCAAAAAGGAAAAAGCTGTAGCTGGGTGGATTGAATTGAAAGACCATGGGATCAATTCTAGTTCTATGATTGTAATTAGATAGGCGTTTTTATGGTTCTGTAAATTTCTTATTGCATGTACTTTGTCTAGCGTCTTGCTAGTTTTCATTAATAGATTTCAGGGGTCGGGTGGGGGTGATGGCGGAGCCGAAGCTCCTCCCTGATTCTTGTGTTGTTTTGCCGTTCAAAAAAAAAAAACTGGTCGGACCGGTCGAACCGGTTGGGCCGGAAGGTCGGACCAGGATAGTTAAAAACCTGAAACATAATATATACTTGAAGTAATAGACATACAAAATCACAATTTAATAATCTAAAAATTTAGGAATATGATTAGTATAATTTTGTAGGATTAAAAATAATAAACTAAATATAATACTCATAACTAAATACTCCGTAAACTAAGAGCATCTCCAATGTGTGCACTATCCGTACCTTTTTGCACTAAGATAGTGCAAAAGTGTAAAAAACTCGCTCCAGTGTTAACACTAAACACTGCACTATAATAGTGCAGAGGCAAATAGTGTTTAGTGCTGCATCAAATATAGTGCTGCACCAAATATAGTGCTGCACTAAACTCTGCACTAAACACTATTCACATTAAATAATAATATTTATAATAATTCATATGTATTAATATGATGTATTAATTATATATTTGCAATTAATATTTTCAAAATTAATAAATATAATATTTGTTATCATATTGATTAAAGAAACTTCATAATTTTTTTTAAAAGAATCATTTATATTTCTGAAAATTTTCAATATAATGATTGTTATTATATCTTTTATCTTTTATATATAATTAAAAGAGGATACCATTAGCAAGTCTTGACCCTTGATTAGGCACCCTAATTAGAGATCAATGACCTATATTAGTTTGAAATAAACACACTTAGCACCCCCTAATAATAATGGAAAAGAAATGTTAAAAGATATTTAATTTAGATTTTCAATTAATATCATTATATATATATATATATATATATATATATATATATATATATATATATAATATAATTCTTTTTTTAGAGAAAGTATATAAATAAAACATATAATATATAATATAACAGAGAAATAATAATAAATTAAAAAACTGGCCACAATTTAAATAAAATCCGACTGCCCTAAATTCTTCAAAACCTCGGCCAAAACTTGTACCCTAAAACCCTAAAAAAAAAAACCAATTCAACAAACCGATCATCAATTCAATGGGTTCCAAAGCGATTTGATCTCAACGCCGATGCCAATCCATGGTTCGTCATCTCTCCACAATCTTTGATTTTTCAAAATTTGTTTTCTTTGATGAATGATTACCTAAACCTTGATTCATGATGTTACAGAAATTTTTTTATTGGAGGCTTAGCGAAAAATACAACTATAGGTTAGTTCTGATTCGTATAATGTTATTTTTAAATTATTTTGAGATTTTATGTATGCGTTTGCTATATTTATGTTTGTATGTATAGATACGTTTGTGAAGTATTTTGGAAGTATGGTGCATTATAGAACCTCAACATGTAATTTACCACAATTAAATTTATTAATTTTTGTGTTTTTCAGTTTATTCTTATCAGGTGAATGGATTAAGGGTGTTTGTCATGGGTATGGTCTTCTTATTTCTGAAGATAATAGTAAGTATTTTGGGGAGTTTAAAGTGGGTGTTAAACATGGATTGGACATTATCATCTCAGGTAAATCTTTATCTCATGTGTGTAGATTTCATCAATTTTTGAATGTTTTCTGTTATTTATCATTGTTAGCATATAGTATATGTTATGAAGAGGATGTGAGCTGTTTTGGGTCATATTTGTTCGATTTTTTAATGTTTAAACTAGAGTTGCGAAGTTTATTGAAAAGGCTACAGATTTAGCTGAAAAAAAAGGGAATAATGGTTTAAGCACTTTATAGTTAATGGGTTTTAAAGCACAGCTTTCAAGGTTGGTAATCTGTAGTGGATATAGTACTGTATATATATGTACATAATTACATATATTTTTAAATGTATATATTATGATACTATCTACTGAAAGTGTTTGTTGGTTTTTGTTAACAGATGAGTCAAATGGTTATTTAACTATGAAGACAATATTTACTGGATAATTTAGTTGTAATGGATTTAATTGCAACTGAAAAGGGTTTTGTAAAAGTTCATGATATTATAAAAGTAAATGGTAATGAATTTGGGACCAACAAAATCAAGGGAACATATATAAATTGATGAAACGTCATATGTATGATGAATTGCCTACATGTAAAAAATATAGAGATTGGCAAGGGAAAAAAATGCTTACAAATGGACAAATGGTGCTTTCTAGCATATTCAGAACGAAGAGGTAGTGGTTTAAAGGATGTCATTCACCTCAGACTTCTCAAGGTTAGTACCACAAGAAAGAAGGTTTGATTCGAACTATTAATGCTACATGTGGCAATCTAGGGGGTAATGATAACTAAAGTTTAATATGTTATATAATTTGGAAAAAAAAGATGTGTGTGATGGTTAAGGATAGGGGTGAGTGGGTTGATAATGCATGGGTTTGGGTGGGGGATTTGTAACATCCTAAAAATTGGCCTAGTCGAAACGTGGTAATTTCTCTATTTTAATCGTTATTTAATTGTACATATAAATGTTTGGTGTATTTGAATAACTAGAAATTAAATAAGCTAGGTGATCAATTGTTTTAAGTGTGTTAATTGAATTTAAATTTGCTAAATTTAGAAGGAAAAAGCTAGTAAATATAAGTATTCTAATTTTCCCCAATTCATTTCATTGTGTACCTATCACTCTCAAAACACACACATATGCTCTCAAAGGGGATTTAGCAAAAATCAGATTGTAGGACTTGAATTGGAACTTGAGATTGTGCTTATATTGTATTCTTCTTCTCCTTCATCTAGTAATCACCTCAATTGTAAGTAAGCTAACTCCATTTTCATGTTCTTGCTTGTATGAGATGAGTTAGGTTAAATTAATGATTAAATGGTGTGTTCATGTTTGAATATGTATTGTGTGATGATTACAAACTGATTTTTATACTTACCTTGGTGAATTAGTAGTGTTTTTTCAAGTAGTTAGTTGATTTGATGATTTTGGTTGAAACCTAGGTTGAAGAATTGGTGCATGTATGATTTATAGTGTTGGATGATGTTAATTGTTGTTGTACTATGTTTATACATGTTAGTTAAGGTCAATTACATGTTAAAATCGTGTTTTGTAGCTGAGATTTGTGAAAATTGGGTTTTGAGTTCGTGCAGAATTTGGAGTTTGCAGGTTTGGAGTCTGGTCTGAACACCTCAGCCGATCGGCTGAGCCTTCATAGCCGATCGGCTATGATTGTTAAAACCGAACGGCTATATTTAGCCGAACGGCTATCTTAGTTCAAAAACGTCACAGTGGCTCGTGGCTGGATCTTAGTCCTCGAATTGGTTTAAGTAGCCGATCGGCTATAGTAAAGCCGATCCGTTGTGAGCTAGCCGAACGGCTAAGACCCAAAGCCGATAGGCTGTGGGTCATTAACTGGTCAATTTGTTTGTGTTGTACTTCTTGTGCATGTATGCATACTTATAACTAAGTAAAACTTAATAGGTGAAAATAAATATGGAACTTTATGATTATTAAGTGATATAGTTCATGATGAATTGCATTATTTCAAATGGGTTCCTAACTCGTTATTTGTTATGTTCTCAGATAAACCGAAGACTCAATAATATTAGACCTTTGAGTGAAGACGGTGACTGTAAGGGTGAGTGGATCTTGGACTCTCAGTCTAACTTAGTTGTAACAAAGTGGTTACAACGGGTAAATGTGAATTTACTGTCTTCATTATTAAGTTAACATTTTGCCATGATGGTTATATTTAGCTTAATTATTGGTGTCCTTGATTGCCTTGATGGTTGTGGACTAATTGAATGTTGGGGGTCAACGTGTGTTGGGTTTGTGTACTATTACTTTAGACATCATAAGTGCTTTGTACATGTGTTGTTCACTGAAATTATGTTGTAAGTAGTAATAGTACCAAACTATCGGTTTAGCCGCTGATTTGGCCTTCAGTTGGTTTTAAGTGTTACTTGGGGAACCACCGCGGCATGAGGGTACTCCAAGGACCACCGATCCTTCATGATTAACTGTTGCTATGCTTTGCTGTATTCATTTGTTAAGCTAAGTTAGGTGATAGTTTGAGATTTATTCACTTAGCTTCGTGCTAACCCCTCATTACTTCTTGCAGGTTTACTTTGGTATGTGGGTGGGCAAGAAGTACTATAGGAATGGAATGTTTGACAAGCTCACTCTGTTTTGTTAACTTTGTTAATGCTATGACATTATGATGTGGATTTCTATAACACTAAACTTATCGTATGTAATGTCTATGATAATCTAGTTTAAAGACTGTATGTAATTGGATTGCCATTTTGAAATGTAAATATGCAATCCAATGGTTTGTATCTAAATCTTGCGCTTCCTTTTAAAAAAAAAAAATATCCTTGTATTTTCGAGAAGGGTGTTATAAATTGGTATCAGAGCAAAGGTTTGGGTGAATTGAACATGGGTTAATTGTTCAATCCCAAATCTATTTGTGTTAGTCAAACATTCCTTGGAAAGGGGATTGAGCTAGTGAATATGATTTGGTTAGTATTACTAAGTACTAACAATTAACGGGTTATGAGATGTGTTGTGGTACAGGATATGGCAGAAAGTAACGCTCCGACCAGTACCCCGATCAATGCTTCTGGAGCAAGAGACTCTCCTCCTGAAATTCAGTCTCAAAGTCAAGGTCAGCCTAGTACTACACTCCCTGCAAGTGAATTGAGCCGTGATGAGTACACTTTGTATTTAGAGGATGAGTTAAACAAATATAAGGAATTATATGAGCAACAAGTTAGAACATCCCGGCATATTCCAGCTGTTAGTACGATTACACCTCCATTAGTGACATCACAGTTTTCTATGCCACCGCCTACTTACTACCAGACATCAGCTCCTTTTTCTTCTTCAGGACCTTCGGGATTTCAGTTTCCGGTATTTCCTCCTCCATCTCAGCAAAAATTATGTTCATTTAAGACCTTTAAGTCTAGTGGACCTTCAGATTTCTTTGGGAGTACAAATCCTTCTGTGACCATGGATTGGTTAAGGGATGTCGAAAGAAAATTTGAGGTTTGCCGATGTGAGGATGAGATCAAGGTAACTTATGCAATGCAACTTTTAAAGGGTCCGGCAATGGGATGGTGGGATTCTATCACATCTCATTTAACACCTCAGCAAAAAAGCTTCCATTACATGGTCCGATTTCTATAACGAGGTTTGTAAGAAGTATTGCTCCGGATATGACTTGACTCGCATTAGGCGTGAATTCTTGGATATGCAATTGACTGATAGTATGACTATAGAGGACCTTATCTCTCAGTTTACCGATAAGTTGAGATTTGTACATCAATGGGTACCGGATGAAAGGACAAAGATTGACCATTTTGTTGGAATGTTACCCCATACTTATCGGACTACTGTGAGACTTGCAAGTGATCTTAACCAAGCTTTTGATTTGGCTCGTTCTGTGGACGGTGATATTAGAGCTCATGATTTAGAAATTAAAGACAAGTCCCCAATGAAACCCAAAGGTGAATCTACGTCAGGTCAGGGGAAGAAGAAATGGCAAGGTAATAATAATAACCGTAAACCGAATGTTGTTGGTGGTTCAGTGGATAGATCAAATTGGTGCCAGAATTGCAAGTCTAGGCACACATGACATTGTACACCTCAGACTGCTAGGTGTATTAAGTGTGGACAGTTCGGTCATGACATCAAGGATTGTCCTTTTCCTAAGTCAGTGTGTTGGAATTGCCGAAAGGAAGGACATCGTTCGAGTGCATGTCCAGAGGAAAGGAAGCAAAAATCGGGAACGGTCGGAGGGTCGTCATCATCTTCTGGCCAGAAAAGAAAGAATCATCCAGCTCCAACTGGTCGGGCTTTTCGAATGACCGTGGATGAAGCCGTGGTAGCCGAGGACGTCATAACTGGTACTTTTCTTGTTAATTCAGTACCGGCATGCGCCTTATTTGATTCAGGGGCAAATTGTTCCTTTATGTCCTTGGTATTCTGTGATAGACTCAAATTGACACCTACATGTATTTCACAACCAATTGAGGTCGAGGTAGCGGATGGAAAGTTAGTTTCGGTTACCACATCGGTGACTGGAGCTAGTATTTCGATTGAGGGTTATAGTTTCCCTACTTCTTTTCTGTTGATGCCTATTCATGGGTTTGATGTTGTGTTAGGCATGGATTGGTTGAGTCGTAATAAAGCCCATATAGATTGTTATAAGAATCTGATAAAAATCCCAATCTCAGACGAGTCATATGTCGTGGCTCGAGGGGAAAGGGAGAAGGGTAGTATACCTTTGATCTCTATGATGAAAGCTAGAAAATCTCTAGCTAAAGGGTGTGATTCTTATTTAGCCTATGTTGTCGATGCTAAGCTAGAAAAGAAAGCCATTAGTAATGTCCGAGTTGTTTCTGAGTATTCGGATGTTTTCCCTGATGAATTGCCTGGTTTACCTCCGGTTAGAGAAGTAGAATATAAAATTGAGTTAATTCCTGGTTCTACTCCGGTAGCTAAGGCACCTTATAGATTAGCTCCCTCCGAAATCCGTGAAATGATGAATCAAATTCAGGAATTATTAGATAAGGGTTTTGTTAGACCCAGTTCTTCTCCTTGGGGTGCTCCTGTGTTATTTGTTAAAAAGAAAGATGGCACTTTCCGTATGTGTATTGATTATAGAGAATTGAATAAGAGGACCGTAAAGAATAAGTATCCTTTGCCCCGAATAGATGAATTGTTTGATTAATTGCAAGGGTCTTCATTTTTCTCTAAGATAGACTTGAGATCGGGTTATCACCAAGTTCGGGTTTGTGGGGAGGATATCCCTAAGACAGCTTTTCGCACTCGCTATGGTCATTATGAATTTCTTGTTATGCCTTTTGGGTTGACTAATGCTCCAGCAATTTTCATGGATTTGATGAACAGGGTTTGTAGACCTTTTCTCGATAAATTTGTCATAGTATTCATTGATGACATTTTAGTCTATTCTAAATCTGAATCTGATCATGAAATACATTTGCGTTTAGTTCTTGATACCTTGAGAAAGGAGAAATTGTATGCTAAGTTTTCGAAATGTGAATTTTGGCTTCGTGAAGTTCAGTTTTTGGGGCACATCATTTGTGAAGATGGGGTTAAAGTGGATCCATCTAAAATTGAGGCTGTCATGAATTGGCAATCACCTAAATCTCCGTCAGAGATCAAGAGTTTTCTGGGTTTGGCAGGCTATTATAGAAAATTTATTAAAGATTTCTCCAAGATTGCAGGTTCTTTGACTAAATTAACTCGTAAGGATGTGAAATTTCTGTGGGGTGATCAACAGGAATCGGCTTTTCAGACTTTGAAACAATTGTTGTGTCAGGCTCCGGTTTTAGCTTTACCTGACGGATCCGAGGATTTTATTGTATATTGTGATGCTTCACATGCGGGTTTAGGTTGTGTTTTAATGCAACGAGACCGTGTTATTGCCTATGCTTCACGTCAGTTGAAACCTCATGAGATTAACTATCCTACCCATGACTTGGAACTTGCAGCTGTGGTCTTTGCCTTAAAGATTTGGAGACATTACTTGTATGGAACCAAATGCGTTATTTGTACGGACCACAAGAGCCTTCAGTACATGTTTACTCAAAAAGAACTTAACATGAGGCAAAGGCGATGGTTAGAATTGATTAAGGATTATGATTGCGAGATTCGATACCATCCGGGTAAGGCAAATGTGGTGGCGGATGCGCTTAGTCGAAAGGGTAAATCTGAAAGGGTTTATTTAATGCGTTTGGAAATCTCTTCAGACTTGATCGATAAATTGAAATTGGCTCAGATGGAGGCCCTATTGGATCATAACTTGAAATCCGAAATCATGCTTAAAAGGAAGGATTTATTGGTAGAAGATTCTCGTGGATTAAAGACATTTCAGTCTCGTGTTTGGGTCCCATTGTTTGGTGGACTTCGAGATGTGATATTGATGGAGGCTCATAAATCCAGATTGTCGATTCATCCCGGAAGCACCAAAATGTATCAGGATTTAAAACCCTTGTATTGGTGGCCTACTTTGAAGTTGGATGTCGCTCGAATTGTTGAATCTTGCCATATTTGCTCTCAAGTAAAGACCGAGCATCAGAAACCTTATGGAGCTTTGAAGCAACTAGAGATTCCCGAGTGGAAATGGGAGCATATTACCATGGATTTTGTGACCAAATTACCCCGAACTGTTAAGGGTAATGATATGATTTGGGTAATTGTCGATAGATTGACCAAGAGTGCTCACTTTCTTGCTACTTGTGAGACAACATCATTAAGTAAATTGGCGCAATTGTACATTAATGAAGTGGTTATTAGGCATGGGATTCCATTGTCGATTGTTTCAGACAGAGATTCTCGATTTGTATCGGGTTTTTGGCAGAATTTACAGCGTGAATTGGGTTCTAGGGTCAACTTGAGTACGGCTTATCATCCTCAGACGGATGGTCAGTCGGAGCGCACCATTCAAACCTTGGAGGACATGTTGCGGGCATGTGTATTAGAATTTGGTGGATCGTGGGATTCCCATTTACCATTAGTTGAGTTTGCCTATAATAATTCTTTCCATTCTAGTATAGGCATGCCACCCTATGAAATGTTGTATGGTCGTAGATGTAGGACACCCACTTGTTGGTTAGAGGCGGGTGAAAAGCAGTTTGCGGGTCCTGACATAGTTCAGATTACAGCCGATAAGGTAGCTATTGCCCGAGATAGATTAAAAGCTGCCCGTGATAGACAGAAACAGTATGCTGACCCACGTCATCGACCAGTTTCGTTTGTAGAAGGTGAGTTGGTTTATTTGAAAGTTTCACCTTGGAAGGGTGTTATCAGGTTTGGGAAACGTGGTAAACTAGCTCCTAGATACATCGGACCGTTTAAAATTCGACATGTCGTCAATGATCAAACCGTGTCATTAGATCTTCCTCCTGAATTGTCAGGTATTCACAATACTTTTAATGTGTGCTATCTAAGAAAATGCAATGTGGAGGACCAATCCCAAGTTCTTCCATTGCAAGACTTGCGTGTGGACTTAAACCAGAGACTTGTAGAAGAACCCGTAGAGCTTTTGGACCGTAAGGTGACTAAACTTCGAAAGAAGGAGATCCCTATGGTATTGGTTAAGTGGAATCATAGTTTGGGTCCGAATCTTACTTGGGAGACCGAGTCTAGCATAAGGACTCGCTATCCCAATCTTTTTGAGCGTGGCGAGATTTCGGGGACGAAATCTCCTTAAGGAGGAAAGATTTGTAACATCCTAAAAATTGGCCTAGTCGAAACGTGGTAATTTCTCTATTTTAATCGTTATTTAATTGTACATATAAATGTTTGGTGTATTTGAATAACTAGAAATTAAATAAGCTAGGTGATCAATTGTTTTAAGTGTGTTAATTGAATTTAAATTTGCTAAATTTAGAAGGAAAAAGCTAGTAAATATAAGTATTCTAATTTTCCCCAATTCATTTCATTGTGTACCTATCACTCTCAAAACACACACATATGCTCTCAAAGGGGATTTAGCAAAAATCAGATTGTAGGACTTGAATTGGAACTTGAGATTGTGCTTATATTGTATTCTTCTTCTCCTTCATCTAGTAATCACCTCAATTGTAAGTAAGCTAACTCCATTTTCATGTTCTTGCTTGTATGAGATGAGTTAGGTTAAATTAATGATTAAATGGTGTGTTCATGTTTGAATATGTATTGTGTGATGATTACAAACTGATTTTTATACTTACCTTGGTGAATTAGTAGTGTTTTTTCAAGTAGTTAGTTGATTTGATGATTTTGGTTGAAACCTAGGTTGAAGAATTGGTGCATGTATGATTTATAGTGTTGGATGATGTTAATTGTTGTTGTACTATGTTTATACATGTTAGTTAAGGTCAATTACATGTTAAAATCGTGTTTTGTAGCTGAGATTTGTGAAAATTGGGTTTTGAGTTCGTGCAGAATTTGGAGTTTGCAGGTTTGGAGTCTGGTCTGAACACCTCAGCCGATCGGCTGAGCCTTCATAGCCGATCGGCTATGATTGTTAAAACCGAACGGCTATATTTAGCCGAACGGCTATCTTAGTTCAAAAACGTCACAGTGGCTCGTGGCTGGATCTTAGTCCTCGAATTGGTTTAAGTAGCCGATCGGCTATAGTAAAGCCGATCCGTTGTGAGCTAGCCGAACGGCTAAGACCCAAAGCCGATCGGCTGTGGGTCATTAACTGGTCAATTTGTTTGTGTTGTACTTCTTGTGCATGTATGCATACTTATAACTAAGTAAAACTTAATAGGTGAAAATAAATATGGAACTTTATGATTATTAAGTGATATAGTTCATGATGAATTGCATTATTTCAAATGGGTTCCTAACTCGTTATTTGTTATGTTCTCAGATAAACCGAAGACTCAATAATATTAGACCTTTGAGTGAAGACGGTGACTGTAAGGGTGAGTGGATCTTGGACTCTCAGTCTAACTTAGTTGTAACAAAGTGGTTACAACGGGTAAATGTGAATTTACTGTCTTCATTATTAAGTTAACATTTTGCCATGATGGTTATATTTAGCTTAATTATTGGTGTCCTTGATTGCCTTGATGGTTGTGGACTAATTGAATGTTGGGGGTCAACGTGTGTTGGGTTTGTGTACTATTACTTTAGACATCATAAGTGCTTTGTACATGTGTTGTTCACTGAAATTATGTTGTAAGTAGTAATAGTACCAAACTATCGGTTTAGCCGCTGATTTGGCCTTCAGTTGGTTTTAAGTGTTACTTGGGGAACCACCGCGGCATGAGGGTACTCCAAGGACCACCGATCCTTCATGATTAACTGTTGCTATGCTTTGCTGTATTCATTTGTTAAGCTAAGTTAGGTGATAGTTTGAGATTTATTCACTTAGCTTCGTGCTAACCCCTCATTACTTCTTGCAGGTTTACTTTGGTATGTGGGTGGGCAAGAAGTACTATAGGAATGGAATGTTTGAC
Organism: Helichrysum umbraculigerum; assembly: GCA_949592205.1. NCBI lineage: Eukaryota > Viridiplantae > Streptophyta > Magnoliopsida > Asterales > Asteraceae > Helichrysum > Helichrysum umbraculigerum. The sequence goes on along the minus strand of CATIUR010000002.1, from coordinate 12,361,073 downwards.
AAGCTCACTCTGTTTTGTTAACTTTGTTAATGCTATGACATTATGATGTGGATTTCTATAACACTAAACTTATCGTATGTAATGTCTATGATAATCTAGTTTAAAGACTGTATGTAATTGGATTGCCATTTTGAAATGTAAATATGCAATCCAATGGTTTGTATCTAAATCTTGCGCTTCCTTTAAAAAAAAAAAAATATCCTTGTATTTTCGAGAAGGCTGTTATAGGATTGGAATCGTCAACTGACGTGGAGGGCTATAGGTGAATTTGATGCATTGATTAACTTGCTTTGCTTCATTTATTATAGATTCGGGTAGACGTGAGAAATGGCTATGGAAAGTGGATGAGAAGCTATCGAGCCTCAAATGAAACTGCTCAAGATGGTACCTAAGAACGGGGAGCTACGAGGAAATGCCTTCCGGTTCGGGTATAGTTGGACAAAAGAGGTATTGAATTACATTTAATATTATGTCCTATGTGTGATAAGATTGTTGAAATTGTGGATCATTTGAGACTATGTGATGCATCCATGTTGGTTTAGTCTAATATTTTTAGTAGGTGAAAAATGGGCACTAGGTAGTTAGAATGGGTATGGGTCATTGTGCAGCTAAACAGTTTATACATTAACTAATATATGTGTCTCTTTCCAAAAAATACATATGGGTAGAGATAATATAGATTAGAAATTTAATAATGAAATTAGTGCAATGCACAAGGACATGAAGTGTTGAATATGGTATGCTTTGATTCTAATGCATATGTTTCTAGGTGGTCAGGTAGGGATCAACTTTGACATGTGTTCTTGTATTGTATTTACAATGTTGATGGCTGAAACTTTATGCATAAATGAAGAGTTGTAGACTGCCAGAAGGTTTATTGGTGAAGTATTTCAAATTATTATGATATATCTTAGTATGCATAGGTAACATAGGAATGATATGTTGGTGGTTTAATAATTACTGGTGACAGGACATGTTTGTAGCATGTATGCAAAGTAGAGTAGTAGATTTGTGTAGCTAATGTTACACTATATTACTTGATTACCATGTATGCAAAATAGAGTAGTAGATTTATGTAGTAAATGTTGCACTATATTACTTGATTATGACTTAAGTGTTTTGTATTATTTGATTAATTGGATTATGTCAATATCCTCATGGCTAAATTTTTTGGGGGTTTCTATTTAATTATTTTTACATAAACGTAGCATCGTAGCTATATGTATGCTCATTTGTATTTGTATGTCTCGATATCTATTTCTATTTTACTACATGTCGGGTAGACAAGGATACCCGCCAGGTAAAACCAAACATGCCTCAATTTTACAAAAGGGCTCAAATATCGCAATAACTACTACAAATAAATAACTCTTCTATTTTAAAATTTTAATTTTACAAAATCAAATTTCAACGTCCGCGTTGTCGCAGGTCCTTCACCTAGTATCTTATGATAATTCAATACTTATATAAAAAAATTTATTATTATATTGTTGAATTGTGTATTTTAAATCAATTAACAAAGATTTAGTGTAGAGATTTAGTGCAACACATTGGAGCAACTTTTTTTTTAATGTAAGCATATTTCTAAAAGATTCTCTTTTTGCACTAAAATAGTGCAATTTGTTGCACTAAGATAGTGCATACATTGGAGATGCTCTAAGCAACTATTTATATCATTACAGTATTACACTATTATCCCTTAATATCAATTTGTGACCTCTTATGAATAGTAAGTCTATTGTCTTCTTGTGATTTAATGATGTTTAACTATCTAAATAAAAATATTAAAAGGAAAAGCTACTTAATCTATACATTGTAGCTTACATGGTCAAAGTGCTATTTATTTGAAGGAGAGCACCAAGGATCGAGGCTTACTTTCATCTCATTTTGTTATGTTTTTTGTTTTATCAAAAGCATTTTCCTAAACTTATATACAAGAACTATTATTATTTATGTTACTTTGATTACAATATATCTAAATGTATTACTTTTGTTTTCATTATTCTTTGATTACAAGTTTATAACTTTCAAAATAAAATAATAAAAATATTTACATGTAAAGATTTCAGTTTTGTACGTTGAAATGTGTATTTTTAGAAAGATAGCACTATACTAGCAAAACAAGATCCTATTTGAATCAATAATGAATATTATTAAATGAAAAGCTCACTGCAATGCAATAACCACGAGAATTATACTTATATATGTATATATTAATTAGTCAAACATTATAAATTGTAAAGTTTTATATTTTATTATATAGAATTGTATAAATACACACAATAATATTAGTGCAAGATGTTACACATGAATCAAATTATGTGAAACGGTGAATGTTTAAAGCTTATCAATTACACTAAAGTTCATATTCTAACATTAATATTTCTTTTTGGTTTTTTTCCTGAATAATGAATATACTCTTTGGGAATTTTTTTTCCTTCCTTTTTCTGTGAAGATTTTTTTTTTATAGCTTAAGATTATCGATATTCATATTTATAATAGTTTTGTTGAAATTAGTTTATTACTTTAAATCTTTACCCTTATTTTTTTATATATTTTTTTAAAAGCTATGTTTTACAAGTGTTTAGTTATTCTAAATTTTTAGCTTACTTCACCGTTTTAAAATTTGTTACTTATTATATGCAAATATATATAAACTATTGCACATATTTTTCTTATTTACATATGAAGATAAGATAACTTATAATTGAATAATTTGTAAATCAAAATAACATATAGAAATATAATCTAAACATTTGCTTTACCCCGTCGTGAAGCGCGGGCATTACAAACCTAGTTTATATCATTTTCTATATAATTTAATTCCACTAGCAATAAAGTATTAATATCATGTAGTGGCCTAAAAATTGACCACGTAGGCCATCTGTTTCCACCACATATTTGTATACCACTCTCTATAAAATGATTATTATTTTAAGTATATATCTCTATCCAAGGCAAATAATTGTCAGAGGGGTTCTTTCACTTTCATTTTTAGTTTATTTTTGCTCTTTAATTTAATTTTTCTCTTCTTCCTTTTTCATTCTAAAAATGCTAGCCACAACACAATTACACACAACACAAGTTGCTCACCTGAATCGGAGGAACACGCAGGTGAAGGAGAAGGCGTTGGGTGACCGGAGAATGCCACAAGTCACCGGACAGGAGAAGGCCACGGTTGGCCGGCGTAGGTCATGATCGGAGGATGAAGTACGAGCAAGGGTTTAGGGTTGTGTTTGTGTTGTTTTTTCCACTGATATGGAAAAAAAAGAATGGTGCGTTTGATTTTTTTGGTTAAAATGATCGGAAATTGAAAAAAAAAAAGTAATTTGACACGATCCGGGTCGACACCATTTTCCGGGTCCCGGTCCACCCGGCCGGCCCAAACGGGTCGTTGACTAGTCAACTTATTGAAAAAACCGGGTTTTTTACCCGGAATTCTCTAAAAGTACGGTCCGACCGGGCCGGTCGAACCGGGTCTTAAAACGTTGACAAAAATAACCTAACCTAAGTAGTATCTACACGGAAGTGATCTAGAGTGAAGCTCCAAATAGAGAAGGAGGAGAAAAGCAAATCTCGACCATCATTTTTTCACATCTTCTCCATAGAAGAGACGATGCATATATCGTACGTATTTCATTAAATTTTGCCAAAAATTCAAAATTAAAGCACGTAATTTAACGATTCATTAATCGAAAATATTATAAATTTTACAGTAGCGTTAGAGATATTAAGAAGTCAGTAATCGAATTATGATTTGAATTGATGTATAATGAGTAGCTGTTAGATTTCTTAGCATATTTGAGTTCCTAATTGAACTCTTCCCTATGTATATATGGATTCTCACGATACTAGCCTAGCTAGTGGTTAGTGGTGGGTACGTGCAGCGTAAAGGTGGAGGTGACGAGTCAATTCCCGGCGTCTCCATGTTCCTTTAACCGCAGATTATGCGGTTTCTCTTTCTCATGTAGGCCGTTGGACCGGTCGTTAAGGAGCCTTCATAGGGTCGGTTTACCCTTTTTTTTAACATGGGATGTTAAAAAATCATTTATTAATGTTTTCAATTAGATATAATCCTAAAGCGAATACTAGTATCAGTATCGATTAAACAACCTGTAACATCGTAAGCGCATATGAGAATCCATCAAAAGCAGAATCCATCACAAACATCAGCAGAATTCATCACAAACATCAACAGAATCCATCAACCATTTATAAGGTTTATAAAATATAATCAGTTCATATATGCTTACACCAACGAAATCCGCCCATCAGGTTTTGCAGTAACAAGTGGATCAGAATTGAAATAAACTGACAGTGATGAATATGAAAAATTAAGCACTTGTTTGATATACTGGGGTCTTAATATAGAATGCCAGGTGACCATTAAATATATGAAAAATGACCATTAAATATATGAAAAATGAAACTGTCATTTGCATATGATCAAAAGAAAATACATAAACCCAAGAGTTACTACACTATAAATCCTCAAAACACAAGATGATCATGAATTAATGATAAATATTTTTGTTACATTGGCCGATTCTCAAGATCTTATATACTAAGGCCCATATATCTCTTTCCCTGATAACTTACAGTTCTAAACTTACAGAAATACACTCATTTTTTAGCTCATGATTCGAGTTGACTTCCCATACAATAACTTTCATCCATTCACCTAATAACGCATCCATGACAAATTTCTGAGAGCTTGAATATGAGGTAACACGTACAATCTCTATCAGGGGACAACATTCGACTTCCAATCCAGCAATTGGTACGAAGTACTTGTTGAGGGAGAAGCTTAATCACCGCTCGACAGCTACATGTAAATTGAATGTATTATTTGAGTTACATACTTCTTAGAACACATTCAAGAGGCAGAACTCTTTCCAACTATCTATTTATATATCTTTTGTAATTTGATAGACGGTAAAAAAAAATCATTGCTTATGATGATTATCTAAAACCATCTGGAGTCAGAGTTATCAAGTAAAGAAGAAAAATAAAATTGGAGCTCTTATGTTATGCTTAAAGCTTTGGGTGAGGATAAGAAAAAAACAGAGAGACAGGGGATGCTACAGTGAGTAATATTACTATAATTAGTTTAGTTTCTAACATGTGTCATAGTTGATGCTGTGGTAACTTTATATGTAACTAACCTTTTTTGACGATTACGTATAATAGTTTTGGCACATATTAAAGCACTTATAAATATATGATAACTTACTTGTAATTCCAACGTCTTCTTAAATTGTTCCACAACTTATTTTGTTTTTGGTCGTTCTTCGTTACTCTATCATGAAAGCACTTGTAGGCAATGATCTGAAATGCAGTCAATGCTTCCGGCATGATCTGTGCTTTTATTTTCTCAAACACCACCTCGTCGTGTTTTCCTTTTTCAAAGTTGTGTATAGCGAAACTTGGTAGAAACACACCTTCCTGCTTGTGGTCACGAAAGTTGATCTTCCACATAAGAGCTCAAATAAAACGACACCAATCGAATATATATTAGATTCTTTGGTTAAGAATCCCGAATTTAGGAAAAGTGGATCCACATAGCTTGGTGTGCCGCACACATGATCAATGACGTAGTCACTTTTCTCATGTACTGCGACGTTTTTTATTTCTTTTTCTAGCAACTGGAAAGTGACGCGGAGGTCTTTTCAATTTTTTTTTTTTGTTTTTTCCACGTGTTCATAAACTATTGGTATCTCCAACCAACCACCCTCCCAGGGGCGGAGGTAGAATAGGGGTAGCGGGGCAGCTGCCTCCACAAAAATTTTGAAATTACCTAAAAAGAAAATTTTCGTAAGGTATTATTTATAATTTTAAGATTTTACTCCTTCAAAACAATAAAGAGGCAGAAAATATGTTTGTTTTTGCACCCTCCATCACTCCATGTAGATTTTTTAACTCCGCCCTACATCATCCCATCCTAATACACATCATCTGTTACCTATATCTTTATATTTACTCTGACTCTCTACTCTGTATCTATACCAGTACCACCACCCGTAAAACCATCATAAATGATAGTTAGTTTCTATAATCGATAATTAGGCAACAGTTCTTTTCTATTGTATAAAAATTTCCTTCTTATCATTTTTCATTTCTATATATTTTAAGAAATCTTACCGAATAATGATTGAATGAGTTGTAATTTCGAGCTTAACAGCCAGGATGTTAGTGTGATACCATCTATAGTTTTTTTTTTTTTTACAACGGGTAGTTTGTATATGCATTTTCAGAATAGTTGTTAGACTCGTACGAATCACGAGTTGACTAGGAGTCAAATTGTATGATTGTATCTAATTCGAGACAACTATTTAGTCATCTCACAAATGCATCTGACTTGGAGCTTGACTCGTGATTTAATTTGATGCCACACTTATACCGAGTTGGGTTGACTAGTAACTTGGACAAGTCAAGGTAAAGAACAAAAAAAAAAAAAAAAAAACTCTTATGCTTCTCTTTGTTTAAACTTTGATGATGATTTGGTATATTGTTTTATGTATTTTATCATCCAGATATTATGTGTAATGCTTCAAAAAAAGAACATGTCACAATATTATTTACAACCATAATTGCAAACAAAATAATTTTCTTATACTGAATTTTATTATCATTATTATACGGGTCATAATTATAATCTAGTAGATAACTGTACCTGTATAGATGATCGGTTTGAAGGCGGTAGCCGACGGTGGTTGGTCTGCCGGAATTGTAAGATGAAAGATGACGGCCGGAAGGTTGTTATAAGTGATTGTGTGGTGGTAGTGAGACAGTGAGACTAAAGACAACGATTGATATTTTTTTCGTTATTACATTATTACTATAGAGAAAATTTTGTGATGTTTATGGAACGTGAGGAATGGATATGAATATATGATGTTGTTGTAAAGTAAAAGCGCACCAACTTACTGAAGAGCAGCATATCACTAAAGTTTTGATGGGTTTCATTCTTGAGATTATATTTGAAACTGCAGATATGAGATATATAGAACAAACTTAACCCAAGTATGGAGCGGAACCATATAAAAGGTAGAGTTAGCAATCGATACGGGTCCATTTACAATATGAATAATACATTTCTTATGAAATTAGCTTTTTTAGTAGCATTCTTTGTTTGTGTTATAGATTCATTAAATTAAAATAAACATTGGTACAGGTCACTCCAAAAATTAAAAAATATGGATGTTTGACACGTTAATTTTGATATTTGCCCTTAAAAACAGCAAACTTAAATCAGCTCCCTTAAAAAAAAAAAATTCAGACTCCGCCACTGCATACATATACATCCTTTGTAAGATTTGAACTCGGAGCTTATTTAACGACATAAATATTAGATACAGTTAAGCTAAAGATCAACCATTTAATTTAGTCCATTCAAAGTTGAAACTAACTACAAAAATCACTCTAACTGCAACGTACCACCTACTTGGCTATTGACCACCCGATGTAGCTAGCAACCAAAAAGAAACAGAGCAAAATCTACCAACTTCGAAGTTAAACTTTGAAAGCTCAACACATGCATCGAGGGGCGGATCCGGTTAACAATTAGGGGGTCACGGGCCCAGTCACTTTAGCCCAATACTTGTAAATTTATTAAGTTTTAATGTTATGCCCAGTCTATAATTTCAATGGGCCCCTCATTTCATCTAGTCGAACGTTTATCTTCTCCTTATTTAACTTAATTATGGTCTTTTTCATTCTATTTGACTATATTGGGCCTCAACCATTTATCCTTTCTGTGTTGTATGTATGGGTAATAAGCTAACTAGATATATAAATGCTTAATGATTTCATGTTTCAATGATAATACATCTATATATATACGATTATTATATTAAGAGTTAAAGTTTAATTATAAACAAAAACTATTAAAATACGATATATAACCCATTTGTGTGGAGAAAATAATTAAATTACCCAATTTCTTTTTAAGAAATTTTTTACGTACATTAGATTTAGTTTTTAGTTTTGGTATTAAGAAAATTTTTAAGTAATAATTTTTTTGCCCCCACAATATAAATTTCTGGATCCGCCATTGCATGCACCGGGTATCATCTTTTTATATCATATTTTTAAAATGAGATTTTTATTAACTTTGAACCTTAACTACATGTATGTAATTATAAATTATGGTTATGATTATGATTAACGTTTATTTGTTAACAAGGGCCGCATTATGATATATTATGTGTTCAAAGTGTATTTTAGATTTTGTGAAATATATTTATAGAGTAAGGTTCAAATGAGTACACCAATTTAGAGTGAGAATGAGGGAACCAACAGATTTCTGCCATGTGTCACTTTATTCTCTCTCCTCCACACTTTATTCTCTTTCCTCCACATTTTTAAAAATTAAATATCTCACAAACGGTAAGTCGAAAAATCATGAAAATTGCACCATAAAATTCAGCGTTTTCTCCTCTTCGATTTGCCGTCCCTCAAGGCATACTTTTGACAACTTTTTTTTTTCTCATTTTTTGGTGGGTTTCACAAATTAGTAACACATGTGTTAGTGATTAGTTGTACATTTAATTTGTGGTTAAGGTTAGGGTTTAGGGTTAGGTTTAGGGTTAGGTTTAGGGTTTAGTAGGGTTTATGGTTTAGGGTTTATAAGGGTTTAGGGTTTAGAAAGGGTTCAAGGTTTAGGGTTTAGAAAGATTTAGGGTTTAGCGTTTTGTAAAGCGTTTAAGGTTTAGGGTTTGTGGGTTAGGGTTTAGGGTTTGAGGTTTGGGGTTTCTTCGAAACCCCAAACCCCAAAACCCCAAACCTCAAACCCTAAACCCTAACATCAAACCCTAAACCCTAAACCCTAACCCCTAAACCACAAACCCTAAACCCTAAACGCAACACTTTAACACATGTGTTAGTAAATGTGAAACCACCAAAAAAATGAAATAAAAAAAAAAAAAAACTTTTCGAAAGTACGTCTTGAGGGACGGCAAATCGAAGAGGAGAAAACGACGAATTTAATAGTGCAATTTTCATAATTTTTCGATTTGTCGTTTGTGAGATAATTGATGTTGGGGGTAAATGGGTTTTGTACATGTGGAACATTCTCTTTGTACACATGGCTTGATATCATTGGTTCCCTCATTCTCACACAAATTCCTATTCTCATTTGAACCCTTCCCTATATTTATATTATTTATAGCATTGATAATGAAGAAAAGTTTCTATAAGTTTTTTATACCTCACCTAGAAAAGCGTGAAAAAACTCACTTGAATATAAAAAGCGTTTATGAACAAAAAGAGGTTATTAAATTGCAAATAATCTAAAAATAAAAAACTTTACGCTTATCAAATTTTAGGGCACGTTTAGCTACGAAAAATTTTCCCACTTTTTTAGAAAACTTCTTCAGGAAAACTATAAAATTATGAAAAACGTGTTCAAATTTAAATTTTCTAACACTTTTCTAAGAGAAAAAAAATTCTTATTTTCCATTTAATAACTAAAAAGTTGAAAAATATTTTTTATAGTTTTCTAAATTTTCCATCTATATACATTTTTAGAATAGAAAAACTTCAACTCTTATATTTGAACGTATGAATAAATATTTCATTGTTTTTCTGGAGAAGTAAAACATTTCTCATTTGCAAGGGAAAAAAAGAATAAATAAAGGTAGATAAGCAATGTTGACCCAAGCAACATACATTGATACACAATCACGATTCGCATTTATCACTTTTTCTTGAGTAAATTATGTTGCCAGTCTCTGTTGTATGTATGTTATTTCACTCTCAGTTCCTGGGTCTTTTTTTGGAGGTCCTAGTCCCTCAACCCAGATTTATGTTTCACTCTCGGTCCCAAACCCAAACGTCGGTTAATTTTTCTAGTTAAGTCATCCAACTTGCGCAATACAAAAGGGCAAAAAGGACTTTTCAAGGGTTTGAAAAAGGTAGGTGGATGTTCAAAGACTGAAAAAAGTCATTTTCGCCCTCTTGTGCCACGCACGTTGACTGACTTAACCTGTAACACCCCCAAGTTTGTTTAGCGGAAGCGTTTAGTTTAAGTACTGGGGTGTCACAATAATAAAGCATGCATACGTATCAGAGCTTATGATTACAACAGAACATATATATTAAGATGCCAAAAGTATTAATTACAAAGTTACGATTCATCAAATCGTATAAGTTAAAAGTAATATGTATACAAAGGTGGATTTCTAGAATATGACAAAACAGTTTCAGTTATACTAGAGAAATCCATATGTTTTTCCAAAAAGTTGGCATCCTAAAGCTTCACGGGTCGCCTAATTCTCCATGTGTTGGCGATCTTACATGCGCAGCTAATTCCCTGAAAAACATAGTAAAAGTCAACAACTAGGTTGAGTGAATCCACAGGTTTTATGTTGTATATTGTTGTTTCAAGTTTTGTAGTCACATTAGTTGGACCAAATACGTTCATAAATAGTAATTGCCATAATAGTCGAGTAATGTTTAGTGGTACGTCATCCAAAGTATAAGTTTAGTGGGTTGTTCGCCCAAAAGTTTCAGTTTATGTGGGATGTTGCCCATAAATAGTTGTGTTGGGACGTTACCCAAAATACGGTTCATGTGGGATGTTGCCCAAAAATAGTTGTGTTGGGACGTTACCCAAAATCATATGTTTGAAAACGTGTTGCTGGTCGTTCTCTAGTAGTTTTAAAGTTTGAGTCGGTCGTTCTCCGACTAGTTACCAAATGTACCGGTCGTTCTCCGGTAAGATACCAAGTTAGCACCGGTCGTTCTCCGGTGAGATACATTGTTAGTACCGGTCGTTCTCCGGTAAGATATACTGTTAGTACCGGTCGTTCTCCGGTAAGATACCATGTTAGTGTCGGTCGTTCTCCGACAAGTTACCAATATGTACCGGTCGTTCTCCGGTAAGATACAAAACTTGTTTCACATAGTAATAATAGTTTTTGTTTGGAATATCATGTCGTACGGGCAGTTGTAGTAGTTGACCGCAGTTATAGGCAATTTGTATAATTGTACCAAAAGGCAGTTATGTGATAGTTTGTATAACAGTTTAACAGTTCAAGTACTCTAATTGTTCGAGTAAACAGTATGATAAATAATCATATAGTAAAAGCAGTCTTGGCAATCAGTAACTCAGTAAAGCAGTTGACTATGTTTTCCACCCCAAAAGTAGTTAAGAACAGTAAAAGTAGGGGCTGTGAACTCACCTGTTGAGTTAAGTAGTTGTGCGAGTGCTAGCAAACCCAAGCCCAAGTACAGTCCGAGATCTCCTAACGTCCTAAACGTATGAGATTTATAAGTATGTGGATGTCTAAGTTAATCATCCATGCTAGTGTTTAAACAACTAAGTTATGTCCAAATTGTTTGTTAAACGTTTACCTTTGTATTTCGTTGTTTGTGAAAATGTATACGACTCGTTGGTGGTAGTTTGAAATCTTAATTTCAATAAAATAGCGTGTCTGTATTGTTTATACTGTTTGTACATTGTATCGTATGTAAATATTCGTTATCGGTTAAGTTAGACACTTGGTGTAAAAAGAGTTTGCAATATTTCTATTTTCTGCGACACAGTATGCGACACTAATGTGGTTATGCGACACAATGATTGTGTCGCATAAGAGTGCGACACAAGGGCTATGCGACACAAGGGTTGTGTCGCATAGGCGATCGATGCTAATTCAATAGCGACACAAGGTACGACATAATATGATTTATACGACACAACATGCGACACAATGGTTGTGTCGCATGGATGATTTATGCGACACAGTATGCGACACAGTCGTTGTGTCGCAAAGATGAACACCCAGGCAGTAGCAGCGACTGCCGTGATTTTTCCGGCCAAAATCCGATTTTTAACATGTTTTCCGGTCATAAAACCTTGATTTCTTCCATTATATAGTTAAAACAAAGTTGTAGGTTCAATATTACACCCATATAACACATAAAAACGAGTAAATCTAAGTTTTTAGAAATTTCTTACAATTGCGAATCGGGACCAAATGAGGAAGAAGATGATGATACGGCTTTTGTTAATGTTGTTCCTTAGCTCGATAGGATTCCGAAAATGTAACTTTTGTTGATTGATTTGCGAATCCGAATTTTTGGTGTGGATTTGGTTGAGAGAATAAGTGTGTGTTTTTGGTGAGGTTGAAATGAAAATGAAAGGAAAGATGGAGATGGGAGGTGGTTTTGTCCCACTTTTCATCTCCTGTGTTTTTGTCCCGTGGTTGTTTACCCGATCGTTAAATGTTACATTATTTTAACTAACATATTTTTAATTACAATGTTTCATTATATTTTTAATTTGGATCTTTTTATGAAGTTTAATAAATTAAGTTTTAAAAATTTTTAGTTTTGTTATATTTTTAAATTATTCGCTTTAACGTTTTGCGTTATAAAATGATATGTAAATATTATCGACATAATATTAAATTGCAAATGACGTTATTTAATAATTTTGTTTTATTAAATAAATTTGTTCACCAACAGTCGTATATTTTGTCGCGTTTGCTCAATTTGTTTCGTGTGTAATTACATCTAATTACAAATAAGTAATACTACGCGTATTAACTAGTTGGCCTTTGCTAGACTTACCTCTAAAATGTGTTGTGAATTCACTCAAGTAGGGAATTAGCCTAATAATGCAAGTGATTAACGAAATTAATCGTGTTCAAATTTGCGAGGTGTTACATAACCGGTAAAATTGACCGGCGTTAAGGGCCACGGACCGGGAATGAAACATAAACCCGGGTCGAGGGATTGGGACCGCAAAAAAAAGACCCAGAGACAAGGAGTGAAATAACGTGTATATATACTACAGTGATTAGGAACTTAATTTACTCCCTTTTCTTTTATAAGAAGTTGCTAAATTATCTCTCACATTCAATAAAAAGTACTACCTCCGTCCCCATTTTATTGTCATGTTTTGACTTTTGAAGTCTTTTCTTTTTCAACTTTGACCTTAAATTTTTTTGTTTGTGTTATATAATACTTAATGCAAAATATATATGAATGGATTAGGATTAAATGTATTTTCATTGGGTAAATTTTCATCAAGTATTATATAACATAAACAAAAATATTTAACTAGGACGAAGGGAGTTTAAATCAATTGTTCAAATTTTGGGAAATTACACATTACTATTAAGAACTTCCATTGACCAGTTAATTATTGATTATTTTATTTAATGTTAATATATTTTCAAATAGTTTTGTATATAATCTTATTGTAATTTTTTTTTTCTACAATTGGATTAAAGTATTTTTATTAATGTATGAAATTATTCTCTACTGCATTTGCACGGGTAGAGCAGCAGGGCAGTGTAAATTATAATATATTATTTTGGGTGTAAGTTAAAGTTTATCAAGCTTGCTGTATATGTTTGTTTCCAAAATTTGCAAGTCAAAAAGATCTTTTAGAGTTTTATACTAAAAGATATTAGTCAAATAATGCGGTTATAATAAAATTTGATTAATCAATTGTTTATAACAAAGATTAAAGTTTAAAATACTCCCTCCGTCCCAATTTTATTGTTCCCAGACAAAAAAAACGCAGTTTAAGAAAACATCATCATCTCTCTTACTTTTTGGTAAGATGACAGTTTTACCATCTACTGTTTATCTACTTTTTTGTCTTACATATATACACTAGGAGTAAAAAATAACTTTATCTCATTATTCTTATCTATTTATAGAAGTGAACAATTAATTTAGTACAACCTAAAAAAATAATACTGGACAATATATTAGGGACGGGAGAGTATTTGATTTTGGGTTTTAAGCATAAATGACAAGCACCGAAAGGAGGGAGACAGGGGTAGCCGTACGATGCCGTATTGGGCAACATATGTTTGCATAGGATTCTTGTACCTAACTGATCCTTTAGCTTTGGGCACCTGTCAAAATGACTGTTGCAATTGACCTCTTTTTCCAAAACAAAATAATGAAAACTATTTTAAAGAAAAATACTTCGGAAAAAAAAAAAAAAAATGCTACTTCAAAACTAAGATTAATTTAAAGATACTCTTAATAGTTATGCACAGTTATTATTATTATTATAGAAAAAGTAATCATCCCTTGAAACTTATACAATAATTAACTGACATTCAAAACACTGATATTCGTATTAATCATAACTCATAGTTGGCAAAATACTTAAGAATATTAAGATTATTTATTTATAAGCTGTGTTAACGATAGTTCAAGAATTTATCAATAATTAAAATGTTAGACATGTGAAATTTACTTGTACCTCCAAAAGGAATATAGAATTTGTTATAGTCCGAGTATAAATTCATGTATATTTTGAAGCTTAATCTAATGATAGCTCGTAAAACTATTATTATTATTATTATCATTATTATCATTATTATTATTATTATTATTATTATTATTCAGCGACGTAGTAAACAACCGTAAGAAAGGAAAGGAACATCCCATACCGCCTTCCGCGGGTTAGGACCCAATACCGTCTAGGATAGTGTATGAGGGAGGTTAGATGTAGACAGCCCAACCCCTACCCTAAGGTAGAGAGGCTGCTTCCAGTTATACCTAAAGGTAGAAAGGACCTCCGGTCTTTTGCAGGGGATGAGATTCGAACCCCTGACCTCATAGGAAGACTTCACTAATCGATATGAATTTCAGTTTATGGTTAGTACATTAATGTTGTTAAAGTACATGTCTAAAAGTATGTCTAATAATTCTATTAGTTCGTATATTAAAATTATTGGTAGAGATAAAGAGAGATTCCTATTGATTATTTAGCATGCACATCTTATTTCTTGTTATCGCAATAACGATAAAAAAGATGTCAGCTCATAATATGAAAATTTTATGAACAGTTATGATTAAACAAGAAAAATTAAACATATTAGTTCATAAATTCATCACATCACATTTCTAGAATTTAGTAAACAGTTATCTAAAAAACCCGCACGTTGTGGCGGGGTGTGAAAAAAAAATACATTTTTAATAAAAAAAAAACTTAAAATCTATTATTACAATTCCGAGTGTGAAATAAACTAATTAATCTTGATAATAATATTTTTATCGTCCATATGCATCATAATATAAGTAGATTCACAACTACATGGAACCAAATGTAAGAGGTTGTAGTTTTTGTTAACATTTGAAGCTAATTTTCATGAATTATGAAGTTAAAAATATACAAAAAAAAAAAAAAAAAATTGTACGCGATATTGTGTATCTCACGATCAACTACAAATTCTTGTTATCTTAACTTTCTCAAATTTACATTTCGTATATCTCCATTCTATTAAAAATATGTAAATAAGGATTAAACAAAAATGACACTTGCCGTTAAATAAAACGCATCAAAATTGTTTTTTTTTTCTTTTTACATCGAGTAAACCAATCATTAGAAGACAACACATTAATGAATCGGGTGTTTGAAAATTGATATAAGGTAAAGCATATGCAATTTATAAAACATATTAATTGTTAATGATAAATAAAATGTAATAATATGAATTATTATATTTAAATCTAAGTATAATATTAAAATAATTTTATACTGTTCATTTAATAGTACCCATACATTTACCTTCCTGGTAAATGTACGAGTTCTCAATTCATAACCCTAATAAGCAAACCATTTCAACGTCCCTTCTGATACATACAATCTGAATATTTAGGGTGTGTTTTACACGGGGCTTTTAAGGGCTTTTAGAAACTTAAACTTTAATTTTTGATAAGCCTTAACTTATAAGCTATGTTTGGCACTACAACAAAAATGTGAATTCTTGGAAAAGTACTGTAACATCCATTCCTCGGGTCTGGTAGTATTTTAATATTTTCTGACTGTGAATTATTATCTAATGTGTTAGAAAATAGTTTTGTTGTGTTATTTGAAATTAAATGAAGAAAAGAGTAGAATAATTTATTGTGACTAATAAATTATTAGTTGTTTTAAATTAATTCAGTTGACGGTAAAATAAAATAGTTTTTCCTCGCGAATGGTTTTTCAGTGCAGACAATAGATCAAAAAGGGGACAAAACTAGTACACATATTATCAAATATATGTGTTTAACACGTATCAATTCCTCAAAAACATTCCATAGAAATCGTGAGTTACGAGAGGAAGATTAAAACCCTAGAATTTAACTTAAATCATCAAAGTCTTGAATTAAATCACACTTGCTACCAGTGTTTTTCTCCTGGCCGAACTATCTACACCACAGGGACGATTTGTGAATTGTGAAACAAGCTTTGAGGAGAAATTGAAGCCTTAGAACTTGAAATTAAGATGCAATAACATGAAATAATCATGTTCTTATCATTATAAACATCATGTAAGTGTTAATTTCTTGATTCCTTAAAACCTAGAAAATGGGTTTTTGTGTATATGATGAAATTAGGAGGAGTAATGTTAAATTGAGGCTTGTAATGCTTGTATAATTGTTAGTTGACGTTTAATTCATGATTATAAGTGAAACCCTAAACTAGATGTTGTATAATTGAATCATGATCATGATAAAAGTTGTGGGTTTAGTTGATTAGTCATGAATTATGATTTTAAAGCCTAGAGTAATGATGTATAAATGGATAAGTATTGATTCATGATGATGATTATTTGTGTTTAAGCTAAAATGTGTAAAGTTGATTAAGTGTTCATGGTAATTATGATGATTATGAGGTGTTTTGATGAATTAGTGATACTTGAGGATTATAACCTTGGTAATGGTTAACCATGTTGATTAGTGACAATTAAAGTAGATTAAAATGATAATGTAATACTACGATCATAATTTGATAAGTGATGATGAACTAGTGAGGTTAAGAGTGATTATTCATACTTTTGGAATGAATTATGTGAAATTACTATAAGTAATAACTTGGTTGATGTGTAGTTGAAAAGTGGTTATCATGATATCTAATCATGATTAGGTGATAATTCAAGAAGTATGAATTTGGTATTGATAATTTGAAATTGTTGGTGTAAATCTATTGGATTGATGTTATATAGATTTTGAGACAAGTGACTAACTTGTGTTATTCTGTTGTATTCTCAGATATGAAGAAGACTCGGTGATATTAGACTACTGAGTGGACGACTGAGGTATTCGGTGAGTGGATCTATAAACCTCAGTGTGATTTAGTTGTAACAGGTTTGGTTACAACGGGTAAACGTATTATTATTGATTCAGTTGCCATGATTATTTTGGTTTAATAATAATACTGTTGATAGACTGTTAGTCTGATATGATACATGATCAGGGCCGTCTCGTGGATTTCATAGGCCCTGTGCCATAATTATAAATAGGCCCTTTTTAATATAAGAAATAATGAATATAGTTATTTTAACGAAATACATCAATATATATATAAAACATTTATCAACTAATAGTTGAAAAAAGCAGGAAATATTAATAATGGATATAGTTAGGCTATCATATACGACAGCCACAAGGGCGGTCAATAACATGCATCAATTGGTTGTGCTAAAGTGATATTTATGGATGATCAACTAAAATTCAGGAGGTCAGATAGTTTATTATGGTTTAAGTATAGATATCAATGTGTGTTCTAAATTCTTATTGACAGCCTATCGTTATCATTTTCCATATATTTATATACTTGATTAAGATTAATTCAACATAGCAAAATAACATAATATACTGTATAACTATTGAATAAAACTACGAGACCTAACTCTTGAATAACAAAATATTACGATTTGCGAGGATAAAAACATTAATGTATAACAAATAACAATTTACTAAAACTCGTGATGGAGTTATGCTTTAGCATCTTTACTTGAAGAATATGTTGAGTTTTGAATTAATTAGTGATTAAAGTTCATATATAATAATAATCATAATAATAATAATAATAATAATACTTGATCAGTAAAACATTAAAAAATAAAAACTACAGGCAAGACTATAATCATGAAATCTTAAACCAGATGCATCTTTGACTTTTACCAAAAATTTCGAATTTAGAGCTTGCTATGGGCTGATGGGCCTATGGTCTATTTATCTAAAATTTAATTTATGTTCGGTTATCAATATTGAAATCGGATTAATATATACAGTGTTAAATAGTTTACTTGAAAATGGGCCCCTAGGAGATGATGGGCCCTGTGCAACAGCCCATGTTGCACACCCTCATCTCCGGCCTTGTACATGATGAGTCTGTAGCTATGTGATCACTTGTTGTATTGCCTTTGGGCACCAGTTGATTCAGAGGCCAGCGGACATCTGGGCTGGGCTTGGGTTTGCTATTGATTGGATAACACAGGGTCTTAGTACAAGTATCATTGTCGTAGCCTGTGTTATTTGAGTTGTAGCACCAAGTAGTCGGTTAAACCTCTGTATGGCCTGCAGTGGTTTTAAAGTGTTCTTGGAGAATGTGATACCTCAAGAACCACCGGTCCTCTTTGACGCCAGTTGATTGTGATTGGATAAGTTGTAAACAGGTGTGTTGTGTGCATATGGTTAGTAGTTGTGCACAAAGTTGTTATGCTAAGTTGGACTGTTGTTTATTGATTTACTCACTTAGCTTTGAGCTAATCCCCCACATTAACACTTCTTGCAGGTTATAGATTTTATCGGGTGGGCAAGAAGTTGAAATGGAAGGAATGTTTGATGATTAGGCGTTACTCTGATATTGATTTGTATAAATCATTGTTATCTTTTGGTTTTGAAATAACACCCATGTTGATGAACTATGTTTTAAATTAGTTTGAATTTGAAATGTAACTTGATATTGTTGAAAGTTGGACTAACGCTTCCGGGTTTATTATATTTAAATGATGTAAAATGAGGGGTGTTATAAGTTGGTATCAGAGCATAGGTGTGGGTGAATTGAACATGGTAAGGTGTTCAATCCCAAATCTAGAGTTGTGTTAAGTCAAACATTCCAGGGTGTGGGATTAGTAGTTGTATGAGAAAGTGGTTATTAAATGTGTACTAACCTATAACAAGTTGCAAGATTGTCGTTTTGGTTGCAGAGATGGAGGAATATGAGGAACCCAAGGGTATTCTCAATGATTCCTCAATACTGGTGGGCCTATGTGTATCAGGTACTTTTCGATAAGCTTGGTGTATTTCAATAAGCTTGAATTATTTACTTTGCTAAGATGATTATGATTAGTAGTAAAGTAAATTGAGTCAGACTGATATGAATCCCCAGTTGTGAGTCATTAATGATTATTACTTGTTAATATGATGATAGGAATGTTAATGGGTAATTTTGGATAAAGTTGAAATGATTGAATAAGTAGTGAAGTATGTAGACACATTGTTGAATAAGGGATAATAGTTGTATTGTGTGGAGTTAGTTGTGTCTACAATATGCAATTCAAATATGAAATCGGTTGTATGAAGTGTGTATGTAGAATTATTTGCTCATGTGAAATAATGACTTTGGGAGCAATTGGATTAAGTGTAGTAATAAATCTTGGAAAACAAAGTTGATATGACTCCATATAGTAAATTTAATGAGAT
Source organism: Helichrysum umbraculigerum (assembly GCA_949592205.1). NCBI lineage: Eukaryota > Viridiplantae > Streptophyta > Magnoliopsida > Asterales > Asteraceae > Helichrysum > Helichrysum umbraculigerum. The sequence goes on along the minus strand of CATIUR010000002.1, from coordinate 12,341,624 downwards.
GTTGGTAAATTTCAATTAATAAGTTTGGAGCCTTGTTGTTGTGTAAATTAGAAAGTGTTCATCGATTTGAAAGTGTTTTGTTGACTTGGAAAAGTCAAAGTTGAATGTGGTCGTGTCGAACTTGATAATTGCTATGTTATAAGTTGCTAAATGTGGCTAGATGCTTATGTGTTTAACATTGATCATGATTGTGGTTGAATTATGATCTATGTACTAAAGGTGGTGTAGTAAGAAAGTCAAAGAGGTTAATCAACTTTTATGTGTGTTGATAAGTTTGTGAAAGGTCAAGGTTGAAAATTTGTTGTAATTGGCCTAAATATGATGACTTTAATGTGAAATTGGTGTTTTGAGGGTATAATAGGACACCAATAGTGAAAGTGTGTTAGTTTGACTTATAATAGTCAACGTAATGTGAAATGGGTGATGAAATTGTAGTTATATGGGTTGAAACCCAAATGGGTTAGATAAGTGCCCAAATGGGTCACTTGATGGCTTTATGGTTAAAAGAGTAGTGATTCGAGTATAACGAATGTTAAAGTGATTTTAAGTCATAAATGTAGTACCAAAGTGTGTTGAAAGTGTTATGGTAGTTAATATGGTTGAAATTGATAAAAGTGTCCAATTGGACTCCTAAACGGGTCAAATTGTTAAAATAATATATAATGGGTATATGAGGGTAATGAATATGCCCACACGTCACAAATGTATGTAGAAACATGTTGGCAAAGTATGGAAGTCATAAACCAAGCCATTTGAAATTTGACGTGTTACCAAAATGAGCTAAAATGGTCAAAAATGAGTCATACGTCCATTTTCTCGTAGAATGTGAAAATTGAAAAAGTGGAAAAATGGAAAGTTTCATTTTGATCATGTGAAGGTGTCTGCAAAATTTCAGAGTCTAATTCTTTACGGTTTAGGAGATATGCGCGTTTGAATTTCATACTTTTGCAAAAGGTTATGCTGATCTGTTGTACTGGGTCCAATCCGGCGGATTCAGGTTGAATCCGGTGGATTCAGGTTGAATCCGGCGGATTGGGTGGACCGGATTAGTTAGAAGAGGTTCTGAGAATGAATTTTTGTCAAAATTGGGGTGAATCCGGCGGATTCGTTGAGGTATCAGGAGGTTAATTTTAAAATGGTCATAAAAGATGAACCGTAACTCCGTTTTTGACGTTCTTTATATCGCCGGAAACGTGAGAGAGTCTACTTTCCAATGGTAATATCTTTTTGATGAAATTTGCAATGATTCAAATAATTAAATTATGTGCAAATGTGTTGGTACAAGGAAATTTTGAAGTTGTTAAGTTAAGACAAACAAGTGGTAATTAGTGTGAGTTTAACTAATTATTAATGAATGAAATGAGTGTGATTGAAACTTAATAAGAGATTATGTGAATCATATTATGTAGTTAAATTGAAATATGATAAAGCTTTTAAATCATATAGAATATTAAAAAAAAAATTGAATGAATTGAGCATTTTAAGAGATAAGAGAATAAATATATGAGTTTATATTATGTGATAGTTGAACATGAAATGCTCAATTGTAATTCAACTAAAGGTGAATAAATTGATGAATATGTGTTGAATATTACACATAGTTTTGATGAAGTGTTTGTGTAAGGCCCCGCCTTTCACAAACCAAAACATACCATATTATATTCGGAGGAAGCGCGTCCCCAAAACATATTTACCGAATTACATATGTCCAAAAGTACCAAGTTTCAAAACCTTTACACACATATATATAAGTTTAGTTACAAACATTTACTAAACAACCGGGCGTTAAGAAAACTATTCAAAACCAAAAGTTAGATTCCCAAAATGTCAGAGTAGCGTGTGACAGTCAGCCATTTCACTAAGTATCTACAACCCGGTCCACACCTAATAAAAGCCTGCAAAAAGATTAACAACGAGGGATTAGCCAATGCTAAGTGAATGGAACCGTAACCGACGGTTCAATTCAGAAATAACAAGCCTACAACGAACAAACCAAACCAACAAATAATGTTTACCGCCTAAAGCATCGTAAACAACAATCACACAAATTATGATTACCGCCTAAAGCATAGCAATCATAAACACGTATCGTCAAAGAGGACCGGCGGCCCCTGGTTAGCCAACCAGCGAAAGCCTACAACCACTGCCGGCCCCAACAGTGGCTTACCGATAGTTTGGAAGCTATCTTCACTGACGAGGATTCATCCCTCAACTACATGTATCGGGAAACCCTGCCAGCCAAACAATAGCCCCAAACCCAACCAGTGTTGACCTCTGAAATCACATATGCCCGAAGGCCCAAGCATCACATATAGCATAATAGTCATGCCCATATGTAGCTACCCTAATCATACCGCATAATAGTCACGCTAACCAATTAACAATGATAACCAATTAATCCAAATCATATACCAATAGTCATGCCAATATCTTAATACAATAACCAATAACCGAAAGTCCATCTGTTGCAACCAAACTTGTTACAACGGAATTGAACCGAGGAATACAATTCCACTCACCGATAATCCAAGATCTTCAACTCAGTGGTCTTATGTTACTGAGTTGCCGCCTGCTTATCTGAGAACACGAAGATAACAAGTTAGTGTCTCGTTCTATAACTTAATCCAAATCATAATCTCATGTCAATCATATCACTTATCCATTCATATTATTAAACAAACAACTTATACTATTTCTTAAGATATATATCATATATCATCTAACATATAACATATATCATTTAACATGAACCATTTAAACCAAGACCAGAAAATCAAGGGAAGCCGCCGGCTTCCCATTAAAGCCGTCGGATTCACCTTCAAGCCGCCGGCTTCCCCCCTAAGCCGCCGGCTTCCAACCCATTTCAGTACCCAACTTTTGACCCGAACTCAATTATAGAAGCCGTTTGCTGAAGCCGCCCGGCTTCCATGCCAAGCCGCCGGCTTCTCATTGAAGCCGCCGGCTTCCCAGCCCGGACCTGCACTTGCAGGTCAGTTTTCCTGCATAACCCATGTTCGAACCAAAACCCAATTTTCACCAAAAACTAGTTTGTAAACACGAATTTTACCATGAAAATGACCACAACTTTAACTACAAACATATGATAACAACAAACAACAATTATAACATAATCTTTAAGCATGCATCATCATCAAAACACCAAAATCACCAAAACCTAACTTATGAACTCAAAATGAGGAACACAAACTAATTCTATCATATAATCATTATGAAATCAGTCAACTATAACATATTATCATCCTATAATCATGTTACAACTAAATTCTAGCTTCAATTCTTACAATCACTTATATTTATCATATGCCCAATTTCTATGAAATAAACTCAAGAACACTAGAATTACTTACAATCCAATGAAGAAGATGATATGGATGATGATGAAACTCAGATTTCTTTAGCAAGATTTAGTCACAATGATTTGTTCTTGATTTTTATTTACAATTAAAGAAAGGGATGAGGGTTTGAGAGCATGTAGGTGAAAGTGAAGAACAAACACTTTAGGTGGAAAATGAGTAGGTGTATCCACCGACTCCCTCTTTTATTTAGTGTATAATTATACCCGATCCTAGCCTATTGTCTGGAACCCGAAAATACCCGTAAGTCAATATACTTTTATTTTACCGTCAACTTTGTTTATTTAAAACAAACAATATTTTATTAGTCACAATAAAACCTGAGGCTCTTTTACTTGTTTATTTTCCAAATAAACCACTTAACTTAATAAAATACAATTTATTTCCAGGCCCAGAAACAGGATGTTACAGTTTGGTACTAAATGTACTATAAGTGTTAAATGATGTTGATGGATGTAATTGTTGGATATTACATCCATGTTAAAGAGATGTAACTAGTAATTGATATTGAATCAGGTAATGAAAGTGTTGATTGATGTAATTGTGTTGAACATTACATCTGTGCTAATAAAATAGTGAAAAGAGTTATATTTACCTGATTATATGATTAATTGTTCATTTAAAGTGATAAGTTGAAAATTGTAACAAGTTAATATTTGGTAATATACCTGCTACTACGGGTTGTTATAATTGTGCAAATGGTTGATATTTTTGTTGTGATATATGTAAGAGTAAAGAGTAATAACTTTGAAGATGGATGGTATGAAGTGGCATGAGAATGAAGTGTGACTGACATAATATGACGACGTCTGGCCAACGTATTTATATTATGCCATTTCACATGGAGTTGTTGAGGTTACTAAATACCAGATAAAGTTAAGTGATTTTAGAATAACAGGTAAGATACGTTGACCTATAGTTGAGAAATAGTCAAAGATTGACTAAAATGAAAGAGTAGTAAACCTTGAAATTGTTGTTAATGTGGTACCTATGGTACAAGAGATGTGTATGTGTGATGAATTGCATTGTGATAATATTGTTGAATAGGTGATTAAGAACAGCACCTTATGTTGTTGAAATACCATTGTTGATGATGCTTGGTATTAACAGGTGTTGATTTAGCATCCAGGTTGGTGTGATAGGATGCTAGTTGATTATGTGAAACTGGTTGTAACCATAAGATTTTATCTCTACATGTTGCTTACTTTTATGTATTTGAGATTATATGATTGTAGAATACTGTCGAGTACAGGGTTTCATATAATCAGGTTGTGTTTATAATTACAAGTTGTAAAGTAGTAATTAAATAGTTGCAAGAGTAGAGATAATCTAGCAAGTTGTTAGCTAAAGAAATATATGGTTATTAGCTAAATTGTTAGTTGTGAATTGAGTTAAAATTGTTATGGCCAATGTGTATTGTGGTATTTATTACCACTAGTTGTGATTGTTGTAAAGTTGAAATGTTCACATTTGGATATGTGAATGTGGAAAGAATTGAAAACGTGTATCTATATTTATAAGTTGCTCACGGGAGTAATGTTTGAGGTGTGTATTTGTGATTAAATAGTTGAAGATGCTACATTTATGATGAACATTACATCTTGTGTTAGCAAACTAAGTAGAGTACAAAGCACAACTTATGTGTTTTGGTGAATTCAGTTGAAATACACACTGGTGGTGTGTAAGTTGATAAGATGTATACACATTTTGTGTTTAAGTGATTAAATATATGCAAGTACAGTTGATGTTGAGGTGATTAAAAATATGCATAATGATGATATGCATAAGTGAATTGAATTATAATCACATCTTGTGTGCACATACTGATAGATTATTATGTGGTTAAAAGTATATGAGGACAATATTAATAGGTGATTCTGTCACACTAGAGTGATAAGTGTGATCAGATTTTGAGGACGAAATCTCTTTAAGGGGGAGAGATTTGTAACATCCATTCCTCGGGTCTGGTAGTATTTTAATATTTTCTGACTATGAATTATTATCTAATGTGTCAGAAAATAGTTTTGTTGTGTTATTTGAAATTAAATGAAGAAAAGAGTCGAATAATTTATTGTGACTAATAAATTATTAGTTGTTTTAAATTAATTCAGTTGACGGTAAAATAAAATAGTTTTTCCTAGCGAATGGTTTTTCAGTTCCAGACAATAGATCAAAAAGGGTACAAAACTAGTACACATATTATCAAATATATGTGTTTAACACGTATCAATTCCTCAAAAACATTCCAGAGAAATCGTGAGTTGCGAGAGGAAGATTAAAACCCTAGAATTTAACTTAAATCATCAAAGTCTTGAATTAAATCACACTTGCTACCAGTGTTCTTCTCCTGGCCGAACTATTTACACCACAGGGACGATTTGTGAATTGTGAAACAAGCTTTGAGGAGAAATTGAAGCCTTAGAACTTGGAATTAAGATGCAATAACATGAAATAATCATGTTCTTATCATTATAAACATCATGTAAGTGTTAATTTCTTAATTCCTTAAAACCTAGAAAATGGGTTTTTGTGTATATGATGAAATTAGGATGAGTAATGTTAAATTGAGGCTTGTAATGCTTGTATAATTATTAGTTGACGTTTAATTCATGATTATAAGTGAAACCCTAAACTAGATGTTGTATAATTGAATCATGATCATGATAAAAGTTGTGGGTTTAGTTGATTAGTCATGAATTATGATTTTAAAGCCTAGAGTAATGATGTATAAATGGATAAGTATTGATTCATGATGATGATTATTTGTGTTTAAGCTAAAATGTGTAAAGTTGATTAAGTGTTCATGGTAATTATGATGATTATGAGGTGTTTTGATGAATTAGTGATACTTGAGGATTATAACCTTGGTAATGGTTAACCATATTGATTAGTGACAATTAAAGTAGATTAAAATGATGATGTAATACTACGATCATAATTTGATAAGTGATGATGAACTAATGATGTTAAGAGTGATTATTCATACTTTTGGAATGAATTATGTGAAATTACTATAAGTAATAACTTGGTTGATGTGTAGTTGAAAAGTGGTTATCATGATATCTAATCATGATTAGGTGATAATTCAAGAAGTATGAATTTGGTATTGATAATTTGAAATTGTTGGTGTAAATCTATTGGATTGATGTTATATAGATTTTGAGACAAGTGACTAACTTGTGTTATTCTGTTGTATTCTCAGATATGAAGAAGACTCGGTGATATTAGACTAATGAGTGTAGGGGTGTTCAAATGGATGGATCGGTTCAAAACCAATCCGTATACATGAATCCAAATGGATTATGGTTTCGAAAATATGAATCCGATCCGTCCAAACAAATTCAAAAACCGAACCAATCTAGCCGAATTACTATTTGGATGGATCGGTTTGGTTTTTTGGATATCCATACACATACACAAATATTTATAATATCTACTAAAAATATGTTAGATATTATAAAAAATTATACAGAATGGATGGTTCTCATTTGAACCTCCCAGTACATATACATGTGCGTGTAATATAATAGTAAAATGCAAAACGAAACTATAAATTACCTACATATATAAGTAAACAATTATGTAAACTAGAAACTATCTATTATATTTGGATATTTATAGAATATTAAAAAGTTATTAAACTATTTTGTATGTGCATGTATACATATAATGAATGAAAAATAAGTATTTATTTGTTATTTGGTTTTTTTGGATAATCCGGTTTGTAATTTACTAACCAAAACCAATCCGTGATCCAAAATAATAAGTTTGGTTTTGATCCGAACCGATCCAAAAATCCAATTATCCAAACCATATGGTCCGATCCGAGTTATCCAATTAGATAATCCGGATTTATCCGAACTGTGAACAGCCCTAACTGAGTGGACGACTGAGGTATTCGGTGAGTGGATCTATAAACCTCAGTGTGATTTAGTTGTAACAGGTTTGGTTACAACGGGTAAACGTATTATTATTGATGTAGTTGCCATGATTATTTTGGTTTAATAATAATACTGTTGATAGACTGTTAGTCTGATATGATACATGATGAGTCTGTAGCTATGTGATCACTTGTTGTATTGCCTTTGGGCACCAGTTGATTCAGAGGCCAACGGACATCTGGGCTGGGCTTGGGTTTGCTATTGATTGGATAACACAGGGTCTTAGTACAAGTATTATTGTCGTAGCCTGTGTTATTTGAGTTGTAGCACCAAGTAGTCGGTTAAACCTCTGTATGGCCTGCAGTGGTTTTAAAGTGTTCTTGGAGAAGGTGATACCTTAAGAACCACCGGTCCTCTTTGACGCCAGTTGATTGTGATTGGATAAGTTGTAAACAGGTGTGTTGTGTGCATATGGTTAGTAGTTGTGCACAAAGTTGTTATGCTAAGTTGAACTGTTGTTTATTGATTTACTCACTTAGCTTTGAGCTAATCCCCCACATTAACACTTCTTGCAGGTTATAGATTTTATCGGGTGGGCAAGAAGTTGAAATGGAAGGAATGTTTGATGATTAGGCGTTACTCTGATATTGATTTGTATAAATCATTGTTATCTTTTGGTTTTGAAATAACACCCATGTTGATGAACTATGTTTTAAATTAGTTTGAATTTGAAATGTAACTTGATATTGTTGAAAGTTGGACTAACGCTTCCGGTTTTATTATATTTAAATGATGTAAAATGAGGGGTGTTATAAATGAGTCTCGAGAAACCCTAAAACAAGATGTGTTTGAACGGGGCTTGAGATTCTACTTCAAATAAGCCACAACTCATAAGTCTTATTTGGTAGCACAACAAAAATGGATCTTTTTTTTAAAAAAAAGCCCTTAAACAAGAAACTTTTTGAAGTGACTTTTGAATAGAAGTTCAAGCTCAACTCCAACCACAAATTCCAACTTCAGCCTCAACTCCAGCCCGTTATTGCAAACTAAATTTGATAGGATTTCTTATAAAAATAAGCCTTTCAAAACCCTTAAAATAGATTTCACTTGAAGATGAAAGCCCCGCCCCTATGAGCTTCTCCAGCTTCGGCCACTAGCCTCATTTATAGCTACAAGCTCCAGGTACAAATAATTGTAAACACACCCAAAGTTTTTTGAAATAACTTTTGATTACAAATACAAGACTCATCTCCAATCATAAACTCCAACTCCAACCTCACCTCTAATTCGATACCGTTATTATAAAACACACGAATTACCAAAACACATACAATTATTTTATTATGTACAACATTTTATTACTTCCTCCGTCCCATATCTATAGTCCACTATTTCTTTTTTGGATGTCCCAATTTAATTGTCCACTTCCATAAATGGAAAAGAATAATGAGATAAATTTCATTTATGCCCCTAATTTATATATGTAAGACAAAAATGTATGTAAAAAGTAAAGGATAAAATTGTCTTGTTACCAAAAAGTAAGAGAGATGGTGATGTTTTTCTTAAACTGCGTGTTTTTTGTCTCCAATAAAATTGGGACGGAGGGAGTATGCAATACAATTATTTTAGGTCATATTTGGGTCCTACTAAAGATACCCCCCTTGGCCCACTTTTTTTCATCTCTTACCCCTCTCCACCCATCTAATCAATCACATCATGCTCTTTTTATTTTACTTTATGGGTATACCCCATCTTTTTCTAAATCCTACCCCCTGTTTAGTCTAAAACTGAAACTGATTCTGTACTGAACTGGAACCGATCTTAAATAAAACTGGACTGAAAAAGGACTACACGGGGCTGAAGTGAGCCAGGGGTATCCCAGTAAATCAGGGGTCGCTTTAGATTTTCCCGTATGTAAGACCACACCCAACAGTGACAGAAACTGACAGAAACCGACGCGCCACATCAGCGCCACGTCAGCTTTTTCACCAAACTGACAGAAACTGACGGACCCGTCCAACAGTGGTCCGTTAGTTTTTTTTTACACTTTTTTCAACCATTTAATTAATTAAACAATACACAATTAATTAAAATTAAAACATTTCATTCAAATAAAAACATTACAATACTTAAAATAAAACGTTACAATAATTTAAAATAAAACGTTACAATAATTAAAAATAAAACGTTACAATAATTAACGACTACGGTAATTTGGTGGGAGTTGCAAAGTAGTCTTGGTATAAACGTTGTGACGCGCCCACCCGATCTCTAGGAAAGTATCGTCGAGGTGCTCGTGGTATCGGGTTTGGCATTTCGTCTTCGTCGGAAGAAAGCGAGTTAATGAAAGTGATAGCTTGCGTTGGATCGAAACATGCTTGAACCGCTTGCACGTCTTCAATATCCGAATCGGAAGAAGACGTTTTTTGGAGGTGGAATGTATATATTTTTGGAAGAAGAATGTATGATTTTTTGGTGTGAAGAATTGATGAGTTTTTAGTTTATGTAAAATGGGATGGGAAGTGGTGTTTAAATAGGTGAAAAATGGGATTTAAAAAAAAATTTATTTTTTTAAATACCAACGGTATTATTACCGTTTTTTAATTTTTTTAAATATTTTTTTATATTTTTTTTCCAACGGTACACTTTTTTTTTTAAATGTTTTTTTTTTTTTGAAACTCGCTCTCACCAACCGACACACCGTCGGATAGCCGACGGAACCCAACCGACGACGAAACCGACGGCCTGGTACCAACGGTCCGTCGGTCGTCGGTCCTAACCGACCCCCAACCGACGATGCCGTTGGGAAGGGTCTAATAAAGAGATAAACATACACTCTGACACATACAAACCCAGATTCTTACAGCACACACGCACAGACATCCCCAGTACACCACCTTTGCCTTTTACTCTTCTTCTCTCTCTTAAACCCTCCCCTGTTTCTCTCTCTAAAACCCATTTCCATTTTCTCATTTCACAAAACAACAAACCCAAAACTCCATTTCAATTCTCTCAACATTTCTCCAAATCTTCCCAAGAATCTTCACACAACATTTCCCTGAGATCTCACTTTCATTCCCACTCTTTATCAAGGTATATACACATATATCCTCTGCTCATACCCTATATACGTACATATTATCTCTGTCTATAATTCTATATATCTACATTATTATGACTGATATACATACATAATGCTTTTACTGTTCTTAGTCTATGTGGGTTTTTTTCTTTATACATACATACATATATATAAATGTGTAGTATTTTTTGTTTGTTATATAAGTGACCCACTAACCCTAGCTTCAAAATCTTGAGATGTGAATGTTTCCCTCCATAAAGTTTTGATTTTTACAGATGAAAATGTAATTAGTATGTTGGTTTGTTTTTTGGATGTGTTTTTGTGTTAGGGTTTTGATTACCCTCCATAAAGTTTTGATTTTTATTGGTGAAAATGTTGTTACTCTGTTTATTTCTTTTGTTTTAAGTGTTTTTGTTTTAGGGGTTTGATTTCCCTTCATAAAGTTTTGATTTCTATAGTTGAAAATGTGATTCCTCTGTTAATTTGTTTTGTTTGATGTGTTTTTGTATTAGGGTTTTGACATCTTTGTTATTATTGTTTTGTTGTAGGAGAAGGATATCTCAGATCTGCAGCTTTGAAATCCACCTTTTTAATTTAATAAGGTAAAGTGATTAATGGATTTTGAAAATTAAATATAATGCGCCTTTTGGTTTGATTATGTGGGATACTTACAAGATTGTTATTTTCTTCTGTTACAAAACTAAAAGCTTTAGCGAGTGTTTTGGTGGTGTGTCTAAAGTATTGCAATATAAAGTTTTCCAGTAAGCTGATTGTGATTGTAAATTGTGGATTTGGGTTACGTTTTTTCTCTAATGGGTCAAACAGGTTTGTTGGAATTCTAATGGGTCAAATGGGAGACATGATTGTAGAAATTTGGTTAATTAGGAAATTGGTCACAAGGGTCTAACCAATCAAACAAGTCGAAATGTCCCATAGTGTATTCTTATGCATAAGACCTAGTTTACTCATTTTATTCAAAATACGAGACTATTAAAGAATTAGTGGAACTTTTAAAATCAGATTATTTAAATATTAAAATATTTGTTAATAAGTGTTTTAAGTCAGCCCAGCCCGTTTTGACTCATATGCAATGCTTTACCCATTCTGATCTGTTACCACCTGACCTGCCAATTTGCCTCCTTAGCTGTAATGAGTTTCAAACTTCAATTTCGAAGAGCTCCTTACTGAGAGGTTTCCTTATGTTTCACATTGTTTTGGGACCTTTTATATGTTAATATGATTATTAACCTTTTTGTTGGTTTATTGAATCTCAGATGATGAACAAACCTCCGCAGATGATGGGTAGACCACCACAAGAGGATTTTTCTCTCAAAGAGACGAAACCACATCTTGGTGGTAGTAAAGTCACTGGTGATAAACTCACAAGCACCTATGATCTTGTGGAACAAATGCAGTACTTATATGTTCGTGTTGTTAAAGCCAAAGATTTACCAGCAAAGGATCTAACTGGTAGTTGTGACCCATATGTTGAGGTTCGAATGGGAAACTACAAAGGCACAACGCGTCATTTTGACAAAAAAACAAACCCTGAATGGAACCAAGTGTTTTCTTTCTCTAAAGATCGAATTCAGTCAACTATGCTCGAGGTTACGGTCAAAGATAAAGATGTTCTGAAAGACGATTTCATAGGCGGGGTTCTATTTGATCTTAATGAGGTCCCGAAGCGGGTCCCACCCGATAGCCCATTAGCTCCACAGTGGTATAAGTTAGTAGACCGGAAAGGGGACAAACTTAAAGGTGAACTTATGTTAGCGGTTTGGTGGGGTACACAAGCTGATGAAGCGTTCCCGGAAGCATGGCATTCTGACGCTGCTGCCGTTAGTGCAGATGGGCTTGCTAGTATTCGGTCAAAAGTGTATTTATCACCTAAACTTTGGTATCTTAGAGTTAATGTAATTGAAGCCCAAGATTTGATACCAAATGATAAAACTCGGTTTCCTGAAGTTTATGTAAAAGCCATTCTCGGGAATCAAGTTTTGAGGACTCGTGTTTCCATGAGCAAGACTATAAACCCATTATGGAATGAGGATTTGATGTTCGTTGTTTCGGAACCTTTTGAAGAACCTCTGATTTTGAGCGTAGAGGATCGGGTCGGGCCAAATAAAGACGAAATTCTCGGAAGGTGTGCGATCCCATTACACAATGTGGACCGTAGGTTGGATCATAGAGCGGTTAACACTAGGTGGTTCAATCTTGAAAAACACATTATGATTGAAGGTGAAAAGAAGAAAGAAGTTAAGTTTGCTAGCCGGATTCACATGCGGGTTTGCTTAGAAGGTGGTTATCATGTTCTTGATGAATCAACCCATTATAGTAGCGATCTTAGACCGACAGCTAAACAGTTATGGAAAAGTAGTATCGGGGTCCTCGAGGTAGGAATCTTAAGTGCTAACGGGCTATCACCGATGAAAACGAAAGATGGAAGAGCAACAACCGATGCTTATTGTGTCGCAAAATATGGGACGAAATGGGTCAGAACCCGAACCATAATCGATAGTTTCACACCCAAATGGAACGAGCAATACACTTGGGAAGTTTTCGACCCGTGTACTGTCATAACCATCGGAGTTTTCGATAATTGTCATTTACAAGGTGGAGGAGATAAACCTGGTGGGGCCCGTGATTCTCGGATCGGAAAGGTTCGTATTCGCCTCTCGACACTCGAGACTGATCGGGTTTACACACATTCTTACCCGCTTCTCGTTTTGCACCCGTCTGGTGTTAAAAAAATGGGTGAGATCCATTTAGCTGTACGGTTTACTTGCTCATCTTTAATGAACATGATGTATATGTACTCGCAACCATTATTACCTAAAATGCATTACATCTACCCGTTAACCGTGAGCCAGCTCGATAGTTTACGGCACCAGGCGACACAAATTGTGTCGATGAGATTGGGCCGGGCTGAACCGCCATTAAGAAAAGAGATCGTGGAGTATATGCTCGATGTAGGTTCTCATATGTGGAGTATGAGAAGAAGTAAAGCGAATTTCTTGAGAATCATGTCAGTTTTAGGTGGAATAATTGCAATCGGGAAGTGGTTCGATCAGATTTGCAACTGGAAGAACCCGATAACAACCGTTCTCATCCATGTCCTTTTCGTGATACTTGTTTTATACCCTGAACTGATTCTCCCCACGATTTTTCTGTACCTTTTCTTGATTGGTATTTGGTATTACAGATGGAAACCAAGAAACCCGCCCCATATGGACACTCGCCTTTCGTGTGCAGATAATGCTCACCCTGATGAACTAGATGAAGAATTTGACACATTCCCGACTTCCCGGCAGCCTGACATCGTCCGTATGCGGTATGATCGGATCAGAAGCATTGCAGGCCGTATGCAGACGGTGATTGGTGATTTGGCAACTCAAGGAGAGCGGTTTCAGTCGTTAATCAGCTGGAGGGACCCGAGAGCTACTGCAATTTTTGTGATATTCTGCTTGCTTGCTGCGATTTTACTCTACGTGACGCCTTTTCAAGTTCTTGCGCTTTTCATAGGCTTATATGCTTTACGACACCCTAGGTTTCGTCGTAAGTTGCCTTCTGTGCCACTCAGCTTCTTTAGAAGATTACCTGCTCGTACCGATTGCATGCTATGAGCGCAAAGTGATGCTAACTTGTGCCCAAATTTTATCAAGATTAGCTTTTCGGTGTAAAAAGGTCGCCTTTTTCCTGGTCCGATGTTTTAACTTTATGGTCGGGGTTGTATTCCGTTGATCTTGTTGTTCGTTAATCGTAGGTTTGTAGGTTTAAGTTTGATTTGAATCTATTCTGTGGTTAAAATGTATCAAGATTTTGGTATTATGTTTTCTTGATCAAAATGATGCAAATTTTAAGTGGCAATCTGATGCAACTTTTGATCCAAAGGATGTTTCATATTTGTAGGGTTAACTTATACCAAAATTTAAGGGTGTTCAGATTGATTTATTATATGATCAATGAGCTTTTCAAATTCAAATAAACTTATCAGTGTGAAAATGGTTAACTTATGACTGAAGAAAGATGCAGGCTTGGATGCATGAACATGGTTTTATTCTTTAAGCAGTAAAAAAGTAATGTTATTAATTAGTACTTTTTCTTTGTTTTCATGTGGTATCTTTCTTTTTCTTAGTTTTTCTATAATTAATTTGCTTAAATCTCAGTTGATCACTATAGTAATCATTTTATTTTAATATTGTTAGCGATGTTTTATAGACTAATAATTAGATTAGATTGGATTAGATTACTTATGTTGAAAATGGTAGCAATCTTAAATTACGTATGCTAAAAACATGCATATATTTATCCAAAAGTAACCCAAAAGTCTACATCACAAGAGTATCAAAGAAACAAAGAGCAACTTCTAAGATCAAAAATTAGCCAAAAAAGCCCAAAAGGAACAACCTTTCAAGAAGCATTTTTCTTTGCTACTACTCTCAAGTTAATCACATGTAAACTTAACCAAATTCTCTACAATTTGATGCGGTCAAGACTATCCGACACCATTCTCATCTTTGGTCGAACCTCAGGGTCAAGCTCGGTGCAATTAAGCGCAATATGAAAAGCAGCCAACACTTGTTTCTTGGCATGAACTTCTTGCAAAAGCACGGGGTCAATAATCTCGGACAATGGCCTTTCCTCTCGAAACACCTTCCTTACGAAACTCTCCAGCCCTTTTCCGTTGTTATCAAGTCCGTCACCATCTGGAGCCCGCCCCGTTAACATCTCCAATAATACAATCCCAAAAGAGTAGACATCACATTTTGGGCTAAGTTTGTGGCTCGAGATCCGCACCTCTGGAGCCACGTAGTGCACATTTGACGATGAAGATGATGAGCTTTTCGAGCTCGTGATTGTTAGTTGGCTAGAGCTGCTGAGCTTTCGAGATGTTGATTTTGAGATGGTAGCCGACACTAGACGGTTGAGCCCGAATCCAGATATGAACGGCTGCAAATCGTCATCAAGAAGGATTTTTGATGATTTTATGTTCCCGTGAACGTGTTTTCGAGGGCTGCATTCGTGGATGTGGGCTAGACCCCTCGCGGTCCCTTGAGCAATCTTTAACCTGGAGGCCCATGATAACGGTGGTAACGGGTTTGCTGGCCCACCTATATCTTATAAACAAACCCAAACAAACAATTAGTACAAATGAGCAACTTTGGGCCAAATATTGTATACACAAGTAAAATAACTTTTTATAATTAACCATGGTTAGTGTATAAATAAAGTGCAAGTAAGGTGGTTATAAAAGCACTATAGCATTTGGCCTTCCTTGTTTGGAAGATGCAGAACAGCATGTACACCTGAAGAACTGGACAAACTGGAATCTGAAGCACAAAAACATGACAAATTACAAGTGCCATTTCATGGGGTACAACTCACTATATCACTATATTCAAAAACAAATGTGTATGAGTGGTCCTAAACATTTTATCTGTTGAGTCTCTTTCAAACAGATCACATGATCCATATAGTTACTTTCTAACATTATGTCAAAGGGGTCCATTTCATATAGTAACATAGGTTTATTTGAGTTCTACTACGTATATTATTTCTAATCAGTTCAATAGGTAGTATCAACAGGTTAAGCTAAAAATGAAATGCCTCAAAACAGTTTTAACTTTAAAAGGAATCCTAACTCCTAAATGTGCTTAAAGTATACAACTTTCTGCTGCTTAAACCAAAAAAGTTTACAACTTTCTAAAATCGTCTAATCTAGAACTCCCTACATCCCAAATTACGAGTCACAACTTTCTGAATGGGTGTAACATATGAAAAAGACATCGATTGCACGTCTAGAACCATGTTATTTGTATTGTGGACACTCATTTTGAGCCCAAGGGAGTATATCATTTCATTGTAATCAAATATTTAAAAGGTGATTCGAACATGTGATATAACAATGAAACTAATGATATATAGTATATTTAACTATTCAAGTATAGATGTTTAGTACATTTGTGGGCATTGTGGGGATGGCTCACTTAGTACATACTACGGAGTAGTATACTACATACCATAACAGACAGCAACAAATTCGAAAAAGGAGCAACATGATTGATCCTACCTTACCAAAACAAGATGCAACATATCTTTTTTTATCTCATGTACCATAACATTCACACGTTTGCATTTTTTTTCTTTAAATAATAATTCAATTACGTTTATTATATCACATTAATACGATAGTAGGACATAATTTGGAACTAAAGCAAGCATGTGTTCATGGTAATATACCACTTGAAGTTATACAGCCATGTATAGAAAGTTAGAAACGATCAACTAGGAATTGGATTTTTTGAATGACAGAGAAAGCAACATTTTCCCCAATTTAATATATAACGATGATGAAAATATAGTAAAAAATCGTTGCTTTCTTACTTCCCTCAAAAATTCACTTCCCTACTTCAATAATGAATGATTAGTTCTTCAACAGTATTTCATAGAGCGAAAATAGAAGCTAGGTATAAAACAATGTACATACCGTGAAGCGCGGAATACAAGCTCCCATTGCTAACAAAATCTGAAACCAAAAGCTTCTCATCATTAGCATAATAATAAGCTCTTAACCTCACAATATTAGGATGTTGCACCCTCCCAATACTTTCCACCTCTGCCTCAAACTCCTTCAACCGCCACACACCGTCACCCTCACTCAACCGTCTAACCGCCACCACCGCACCAACAGCTGCACCCGAACCCCGGCCTGCCACCACTTTATACACTATCCCATTCTTACTCTTTCCCACCACATAAGCTGATGCCCTTAACAAATCCTCCAACTCCAAACTAAACCCTTCATCCATTACTACAAATTTACCATCTTGCCCTTCTTGATCATTCACAATTACATTAATCTGTTCCTTTTCAATTTCTTTTTTGCTTGATTTCTTGCCCTCATTCAATTTCCATTTTTTCTTGTAGACCCACATTGAAAAAAACATTACCCCAATAACCACTATTACACCTGAGATTAAAGGTACTGTTAGTGACCCGGACCCGGAGTTGGGTTTACCCGATAACCCAGTTGCCAAACCCGGGTCTTTTGGAGTATCCGGGTTAGATAAAATTCTCGGGTTTTGAGCTTCCGGGTCGGAGCATTGTGTGGTTAATGGAAACCCACATAGATATGGATTTCCAGTGAATGCTGTTGGCCCCTGTATTAAGCAACAAACTTAGTGTATATACTACAAGAAAATATAAAAAAAAAAAAAAATCTGTGAGTTAATTAAATTTTTTAATATAATATAATATTTTACAAATTTTTTTTTTATGGTTTTCCTGTCTCATCTGGATCATTATTGTTGCAATTCATATTATATTATTATTATTCTTATCATATACGGAGTATATGCAAGTATTTATAACTTAAACGTCACAAAATAACCCAAACAAGACACACAACTAGAATTAATGACTAGATATGTACAATAATTATGTTGGTATTTCTATTTTCTATTTATACAAATAAAAACCCCAAAACAATTACTCGTAACATATAGAAATGATACTAATTACCAAATAATTTCATGTTTAACATACCTTAAAATAATGTTAAATTTTAATATTTAACGATTGCAAGATAATAATCCAAAAATAAATAAATGCATAAATAACTACTCCGTATAATAAATGCTACAAGTACTAAATCATACAGAGTATGTTTAATATACCTGATTGAGCAAAGAACCAACTAACGGTATCTTCCCAGTGAGGTTATTATGCCGGAGGTCTAAGCTAACCATTACCGGAAACAACCCATAAGACGCCGGAATCTCACCGGAAAATTGATTAAACGACAAATTAACAGTTCCAGCAAGGTTAGTAAGGTTACTTAATGATTCCGGCAAATACCCACTTAATAAATTTGAAGAAAGATCCAAAAAGGTGAGACCTTTAACATTCTTGATATTTTCCGGCAAAGCTCCGACTAGCGAGTTCCGCGATAAATCAATAGACAGAAGATTCGTAGCATTGAAAAGATGATCCGGGATGGGTTTTGTGAAGTTATTGTTGGATAGAGAAAGATGCCGGAGAAAAATGAGTGCTCCGAGCTCCGACGGAATGTACCCGGAGAGGTTCTTATTGGGGAGAAATACGGAGGTTACACGGTGGTCAGAGTTGCAAGAAACGCCGGTCCAGTGACATGGGGTTGCGTCGGTTTCCGACCATGTGGTGAAAGTTTTGGTGGGGTCACCGGTGACGGCAGCTTTGAGTGCTAGTAGTGATAAGCCATCGGAGTTTAACGATGATGATGCTGATATAGATATAGAGAATGTGATACAATGTATGTATAACAAAATCATAATTTTGTTTGGATTCATTTTTTTTTTTTTAATGTGATTGTGGAATCATGATTTATAACAAGGTGACAAAATTATGAATTTGATGAAGATGATTCTTATAAATTTTGGGTACAATTTGATAATGTGTGTGTGTTTTTGGGTGTTTTTAGTGTGTGTGAAAATTTGAATTTAAGGGTGGATTAATCGAGGTTGGTAAGTGGAGTGGAGTGGAGTAACGTGGGAGTTTAAGAAGTTCTTTTTGAATTGTTATGGTTTTTTGGTGTTTTATAAAAGAGCTTTGGGATGTGTGGCTAAGTGGCTATAAAAGTTTCACTTAGGCCCACTATGTTTACTATAAGTTCATAAATAAACTCATTAGTTATGTAAAGTAACAAAAAAACTCCTAACGACTTAGGGTGTGTTTAGTTGTGGAAAAAAGGGGGTGTTTTCTAGAAAATTTCTCCAAGAAAAGTGAAAAAGTGGAAAACGCGTTCAAAATGAATTTTTCTGAGAAAATTTTCCAAGAAAATGGAAAATCCACTTTTCCAAAATATAACTTGGAGGTGGAAAACACTTCCCCTACACTTTTCCAAATTTTCCTTTATACAATTCCCCCACACTTTTTCAAATTTTCCAAGATATAACTAGTTTTCCAAAATCCACTTTTCCAACATTTGAACGCGTTTTCAAATTTTTCAACACTTTTCTGGAGAATGATTTTCTATAGAAAATTGAAAAAGGAAAATTGTGGAAAATTTTCCACAACTAAACACACCCTTAAAGTTGAAGAACTAGAAAAGTTACCTTTGATAGTGTAGAACTCATGTGAGTGGCATATACAAACGTTGATTGATTTTTTAACTTAGAGTTTTGAGTTTGGTGTTAAAGTTTAAAACGCAATTCTGTTAGAGGAAGTTAGCTTTCTAACAACTACGTTTGGATATACATAACGAAAGTGATGAATTGACGCTTAGTATTGAAAAATGTAATAGATTGAAATGTAGGTGTTTTATAAACTAATTTACAAACTTGTATATTCAAAAGTGATTTTAAGAAAATTGGTTTCTTAAAATTTAATAATCTAATTATTAAGTTTCAATAAATATCCTAAATTAATCTGAACTCGATTTCACTCATACTAAAAATTTGTTAGACTACTATCATAACACCCGCTTAACAAGTAGGGTTACACATGAAGTTGGACTTTATATAAGATCTATGAATAAAGATAGACTACTTCCTTTTTCTATAACAAAACATTAACTTATAAATAGTTTCATAGAAGGTATCTCTTTCAGGGAAACCACATGAGTAATAGGTCATATTTAAAAGAAAGAAGATTAGAGGGGGTGTAAATGAAAATATAGAATGGATGTCTTGTTATGTAGGTGCTGACTGTTTTAACTTTTAAGTGATCCCGTCGTTAACGTTAAGATTAAAACGAACACATAAAAACACGGGTCTAGTTTCTTTATTTTGTCTACATCTTCCATCTAAATGATTTTATATATTTCTTCATAGATCCTAATTGTGGTTTAGTCACAAATTTTGATTAATAAAGTATGTTATAATCTTCATTCTTCAACATAGCCAGATCTTTTTGTTGCATTCGTTTCCTTGACATTTTTGTACTGTAATACACTAGTTCCCAAAGTATACTATAAATTTAGAGCACGTATAGTTATGAAAAGCGTTTTCATTTTCTGAAAAAATCTTCAAGAAAACTGAAAGATTAGAAAAAAGTGTTTACATTGGGTTTAGCATGGAATCTATTTTATTGTGTTTACATTTCCTATTATGGTAAAAGAAAACTCAAAAACTATATCCCTTACATTTGAACACGTTTTCTGAATTTTCATAAATTTTCATATGACACAACAACAAAAAATTGAATATATTTTTTCGTAACCAAACGCAACCTAAATTCAATACCAATTTACTGGTTTTACCAAAAGATTGTTTGAACATTAACTCTGTTGGGATCGAACCCACTCTCATACAACTTTTTGGAATCGATCACCACCGCAACAAATCACATAACCATGTATAAGCCAATAATCAAACGCATACAAAACACAAAAACATTAACACGAGATATATTTTGCGTGGAAAACCTCTCAAGGGAGAGTAAAAATCACGTGACCAGCGGCCACTTAAAATTCCACTATATACGAACAATATTACCAGAATGGACGCTCATCTCAACACTCTTGAATATTATCACGTATCTCACCACGCTCACAAACCTCTCAACGAATGATTACAATAACGGAATTCACACCTTCGTTATTGAATCTCTGAAGACTCACCTCTTGGGACGGAAGGAGACGACTCTCATTGAAACTCTCTATTTTTCTCTCAACCTCCTCACCTTTAACCCTAACTCAACTCCTATATTTATAGGCAACACAAATCTTTTCCATCAAGTTATCTTTTCCCTCAAGTTTAACTTGATTTCCAAAATCTCCTAATTTAGGAAATTCGAATCATACCCCATTAAACTCTAGTCCGAGATTATTTGAATTCAATATGACCCTTTTTCTAATGATCACATCTTATAATATGTTCGGTTGTTTTCTAATGTACCAACCCATATTTCACCAAAATAATTTAAAATTATGACTTGTTGAGTTGTAAGCCATAAAAATCTTGACAAAACAAGTAATTTCATGTACTCATATCAAGATTTTTAATATAATTACAGATGTTACCGTATATAAATTGTACAATAACCATTAATCCATAATTAAATATGATAAATGTAAATAACTACACCTTATAATTGTTTTTTGGTGGTATAGGATTTGATTTAGTGTTGGAAAAAAGCCATTGAAAAAGACAAGAACTCATGCTTTTCAGTTTCCACTTGGATTCATATGAAGGTACTGTCAACAAAAAAGCATGCCATTACTACACACCATGCCCATGGGCTTCTACCTTTTTATACATCTACAATTTGAATTTTGGTTGGTTACGTTTATTTGGCATACTTTTTTGGTCAACTATTGGACATCAAGAGCAAGACCTTTTAGATGTCACTTTGCAAAAGGGACTAGAGTCACTTAACTGACACTAATGGCACGGCTCGATCAGTTCGTCCAGCCGTCACTTAACTGACGCCAATAGCACGGTTTGTTCAGTTGGTCCGTTACTTGGTGCGGCGTTGGATATCCGACGAGTGAAGCGACAAACATGTTGGGGTAAGCAACATTAAATAAATAATTTTTTTGTTTTTGTTTTATTAGTGTATAGAAGTAAAAGTATATTGGTAAATGTGAGCTCCAGAAATTGAAGTGACGGTGTCAATGTTGACACCGTTGTGTCAGTTTGGGAAGTGCTGAGGTGGCATTAAGTTGGCACAACTGACGGACAAGTGACCACGTCAACCTTTGGGAGTGGTCTAACGTTTGATCTTTTAATTTTAATTTGAGGTGAAACAACAAATTTAAATGTGAATGACAAACATAATGTTGTACTAAAAAAAGATAAGTTGTAACTTTGACGTACTAATAAAATGAATAAAATAATCATTAAGTTTTGAAACGCTAAGAGCACTTGTAGTAATTTCGTTTTGGGCTCGTGCTACAATCACCACGAGCCGTAAGCATTATGGGTGGCTCGTGGTGGACAACAAAATTTTGGTACGACTAGGTCATGGCTCATAGTCTCATACATAGAGGTAAATTTGGGAGACTAGGTCATAACTCATACATGATGTCTTAAGATGTAGTTTGTACAAAGTTGGCCACATATCTAAATCATCATGTGATCATATATCCCATCAAAGGATATGATTGTCGTTATCTATAAGATTTTACCCTGGGATTTGATATAAAGCAAGATTCATATAATCCAATGCACGTAAACAAAAAAGGTACACTATGGGGAAATATTAGATGATGTCTATTAGAGTATGTGTATGTTTAGATATGGGTATGTTACTACCTCAATCCAGCCTTAGTGGACAGATGGGCTCGAATCCATTAGAGTTGGCATAATAATGTAAATACAAATACATGTTAATGTATAACAAGATTTTCATTATTTACCTTCCACCTTCTTTTTCGCTTTCGGCCAGGGACGGAGCCAGGAAATTTGGATGGAGGGGGCAGACATTTTTTTTCTCTATTTCGTCTATAGTTTCGTGGGGGCGAAAATTTTAAAATGTCAATAATACCTTAAAAATTTCCTTTTTTTACGTAATTTATAATATCTTGTGGGGGTGGCTGCCTACGCTGCCCCCGCCCTGTCTCCGTCCCTGCTTTCAGCCACCACTATCGAATCACGGTTGGTTGTTGCCCTTCTTCGTTTTCCTAATGTGGTGATTATTTATCTACCTTACCGTCTTGTCCTACCCCCATGATACATTGCACAAATATAGACTAGGTTGCGCAACTTGCGATCCCCCTATGGAGCTCAGATCACAACAATAGTTAACTCCCAAATCTGATCCAATCATTTATTCTGTCTCATGTCCAACGGGGCAGAGCCCCTGGCTGCTGTCCAGATTCAAACATTACATGCATTATTCAAACACATTACTACACACAAATGGAGATTTGGATTCAAAGATTCATTCTCAGAAACTTTGAATTATCTCGAGACGAATTTCATTCAACCCATGCAATCTAAGGGTCTAAATATAGTGTTTCGAAAGTGATATTCAATGAAAAGGTATGCCTGTAAAGAAATCAAAATGAACACAAAAGTATACATAACTTACTAGTAATACATGGGCAAAAGGTAGATACCTATATGACTACCAACAATATAGCAACATTTACACAATTATGCCATAGGAATGTTTAATAAATCATATGTTTTTTCTATTTTCCATACACATAGAACTTAAGGGTCGTGTGACAATAATGCGGGTTGACGTTGTGTATGGACTGTCACCTATAAGAAAAACATAAAAACAATGGTACTAACTACCAAGTGAAGTGACCATAATGGTATAGTGGGGATAGCAATGATAAATTTATTTCAAGTCACATTTTGCTTTTTTGATGTTGTGGGCAAAGGCTGACATTTTAATCATGTGGGTGCGGTTCATAATGCAAAAAGATCAAAACTTTGTCACCGCCCACTCCCCACAACACAGGAAAAAGGTCAAAACCAATAAAAAGTTTGAATCTTGTAATCAAGATTCATAAAGTCCAACTAACTGCACAGGAGACCCAATAAGTCATTGGTATTCATTTCTCTATCTTAGCAGATGATGATAAAACAGATGAGTAGAACAAACCTAATGTTTTATTTTTCATGTAATGGTTATTGTTATTAATGCTATTATTCTGTAACGATGTCAATAATCATCTCTAAAGCACAACAGTTTAGTTACGAATGAGCTAACCATGTAATCTTAAAGTCTGGGTCGGGAATCCTTTTTACCGGGAATATGTAAAGCATCGTAATGACCAAACCCGTGATACAATACTTTGATAGGATCTTCCTTGCTGTATTCATGACCGTATTCAGCAATCGATATTAGACCTCCTGAATCCTTATCATTCATGTAGACCGAAATGGGCATCCTGCGTAAATGTGCAACAGTAAGTTACTTTGTAAATGTTTGAAGCCGTGAAGTAATTATCAAGCCAATGAATACATCAGCAGATAATAAAATAAAAAATATAGGAAAAAAATCTAATCGGACAGATTATGGATGTTAAGATGGTGAAGCTCGTAAATCTTGCGTAAGGATCATAAAATTAGAAGATATCAGATTTTACTTATTTTTCAAATCAGTGGTCACTCAACATTTTTCCAACATTAGTCGCTCAAAATATCACATCCCGATTCTGACTTTTGTGATCAAAAGTACCAATTTTCAGCTTCAATAGTCTTGAACACCCCGCATTAAATTGAAACGAACTTAGGATTTGAAATACAATATGCTTGTCTTTCTGTTTTTCTTTCGACGGGGAACAAGGAGAGTATCAATATGTGTTTTACTTTGGCAGCCATAAGATAGAACTAGATGTGGCAAATAGATGGGTCATGCGGAAAATTAACGGGTCGGTTCAAAGCGGGTACATTTTGATACGGGTCAGGTTAACCCGAAAAACATTTTGTACTCGGTTCTTAAATATTTAAAAGTTCTTAGCGTGTCAAATATACATGTGAATAGTATGCAACTATGCATTAAGAATGTACTATGGCTGCCCTTGACCAGACACATTTGACCCTGTTTTCTTTTAAGCTAACTTTGTACATAATTAATAATTACGTATTTACATATACCCATTAGAGATTAAACATAATCCACATAAGTAAATGGGTAGAAAATGCCACCTCTGGATAGAACCTATAGTTGTTATGGAGAATTCTAAGCAAGAAGCATATAGGGACAGAAATCAAGGCGGATGATGAGGTTGGCGCACTTAGATATGATAGCTGTAACCAGTATAAAGTTCGGCGCTAGTCCTATATGTATGCAATCCACATGCAGGGTCCCAACTAAATTCCTTGAAGTGAAGTTTGGCCTTTAAGCATATTTAAAGGCAGACATGCGAGGCATGGAGAATATACCTAAGCATATTTAAAGGCAGACATGCGAGGCATGGAGAATATACCATGATCCACTCCTAATAAACTCATGAATGAAACACTTTGAAACTGCATATATAAATTACACCTAACACAAGTGTGCCTTTATTTCGTGCTTCTAAGAATGCTTGACTTTGAGCATTGGGTGTCACACTCCCAATTTTGGCCACCTCAACAATCCAAAAATACTATTAGACTGTAGCAATGTTTTGTAGATTGGTAATGGTTTAGTATATTGTGGAATTTAATAACCACACTGCTGGCACTCTTCAATGTTTTTAATGATAAAATTTAGGCGTCTGAAAGATCTATCACGGGCACTATTTTTTCGAGGTAGAAGTCAACCCAATTATATGGTGGAGTGAACCAGAAACACCTCATGAACAAGGTGTTATCAGCATGCATTTTTATATTTAGTAGTAAAATTTTGGAAGGCTAAATGAACGAATCAAAACCACAATAGTTTGGGTGTCTTTTTCAAGCGTGTGTGTGTGTGTGAGAGAGAGAGAGAGATAGAGAGAGAGAGAGAGTTACTTGAGAACATGAGAAGCCATGAGCAATTCAGGTTCACCTCCCCAGACATGTGTCTTCCTTATTTGTGACACATATGAATCGAAGTCACCTTCAATGAACCTAAATCATGTGTAAATACAATTAATAAGTTTAAGCTTAGAGAAGTTGTATACACATGCACGAGATCCATCCAACTTTTTAAAATTATACACTGTAAATTCTAATGCTTATCATTGATGTCTTTTATCTTTTTTTAAACAATTCATTTTGATCTCTTTTATAACAGGCATAACCTTTTGTCCATGAGTATGATCATTAAGATACAATGTAAATTCCTACACAACTCACCATTCTGTCTCTTCCCGTCTTTTGACAAATTCATCAGCCACCTATAAAAATGCCAGATCCAAAATATATTAGCACAGCGCAAAAAAACATTACGATTTCTAAATCAAAACCGTTAGGCATGCTGACATTTCACATTTTACACAAAATTGTGATAAAAGTTTTACTCAAGACACAACGATGATCAATATATGATATACGAAAGGTGCCAAGAGAAGTGATGTGACGGGTAACTTGCAAAAATATTGAATTGGGTAAAAACTATTACTCTTTTTATACATTAAGAAGCATCGAAGATTATACCCTAGAACGCAGTTCGTCAGCTAACTCTCTTTGAAGGCTCTCACTAGGGGCAGGCTTCCCTGATCTTATACAAGCTCCATGAGCAACCGCCCGAAACAAACATCTCCCATCTCCTGGTATTCCTGTAGATGTAAAATATAATGATTCAACAACAAAATCACAGCTCATGTGTGAATTCGGACCCTTCCTGACCCGACCCATTTTGACCCGTTACTAACTACTAAGGCTGTAAGGCATAGCTCACCTATAACTGAATAATCAGTGTGAACTTGCTTTCCATGCGAAAAATTAGTGGTAGAAGAACTACACTCGTCGTCTTTGTTCGGTTTTGCTTCGGCATGTACCGGTTCAGAAGTTGAATTACAAACAGACAGTCCCAATACAACTCCAGCTGCGGCACATCCTTGCATCCAAGAACCAGGTACCAAACTCCACTTCATTCTCGAAATAATCCCTTGTTTAGGCAATAAAAGTCTGAGACTCATATTCCGTGACCCACTCGAAATATCAATACGTGTCTTTGGTGGACCTCGCCTCAAACGCATAGCACTTTTAATACTTAATGACTGCAAGTTGCTTCTTTGGTTTGGAAGTTCAGACCTAATTAACGACTGATGGGCGTTTGTTTTTGTAACATAACTTGGTTTGACACATCCAAGGGGAAGACGGAAACAACACGCACTTGATAAAGATTGAGGCATCACACTTTGCCGGGGCCCAATTAAACGATGAACGTATTTCGTACAGGATATCATGCTGTCATGACTATAAGTATAATCACTCAGCATAGTAATATATTATTTACATCAATGCAGGTAAAGCAAAAAACAACTTATAATGATGAATGATGACATCTATCCACATTATTTAATAATAATATTTCATATGTATAAATTATAAAATTCATTAAAACCTTCCATGCCACAGCATATTCTTCCACGAATTTGTAACTGCATTCAGGTTAGGCCTTAAAAAAGAATCATCTTCCTAATTTATTAAACTGAAATTCTGAGCCTACAAATTATTAAGTCACACACATACAGTTTTGGTTCAGCAATTATTAAATTTTACTAAATTAACAATGACAAATGCATAAAGTTTTAATCTTTATCAATTAAGATGGAACCAACAAGCAGAATCAGAATAAAACAGCATAAAAGGCAAGCAACTTTAGTGGATAATGATTCCACAGGTGATTACAAATTAAATCTTTTTAATCATATGGGTCATAACCTAAGTCATCAAATCAAATAAATGCTAAAGTAAACAAATTTAAGAAATTTGTAAAAGGGATACCTGTTGAATAGTTGAAAATGAGTTGATAATTTATGTACTCAATAGGAAGCCCTGATGAAGAAATGAATTGGAAGGGGGGAATGGAATTAAAGAAGAAGAAGAAGAAGATAAAATGGGATTGAAGGAAAGTATGGAACTATCTTGAAGCTTCTTTTATTCTAAAACAAACATGTGATTGTCAACGGGTATGAAGTTTTCAAACCCTAATTCATCTATTTAGAAATAAATAACTGGTAAATCAAAATCAAAAAAACCCAAATTGTCAATGTGGTGTTTAATTTCACAATGGTGTTTGGTTTAAAAATACTATATGGATGACTACAGCGGGTCACGAATACGAATATACCAAATTCATTACCCGTTCAAAGGTGTTTTTTCGACCCGCGAACCTGTGACCATATATTAGCGAGTTTATATTTACACTTATACCCGTACTCGCGGATGCCTATGGGTCACGGGTAAACTCACGGATTTAAAATATACAAATATTTTATTAAATAATTAAAAGAGTTTAATTTATTAAATAATTAAAAGAGTTTAAATTGCTTTTAATCTAAAAAAAGTATTTTAAAGCATGTTCATATCAACGAATACAATAATTTTAGTCTCTATATGTATATTTTTATTTTATATTGTTAAAATTTACCATTAAATGTACGTATATATGTGATAAGTTATAGAATTTCACTTGTGGGTAACTATAATGTATTTTGTATGTTGCGGATTGGGTTTACTCGTGGGTAAAAGGTTACCTGCCCGCGACCCGCCAATGGGTAAAAGTTCATATCCATACCCTACCCGCGGATAAACATTTTGTGGGTACCCACGAGTCGCGAGTTTTTTCTCACCCATTGTCATCCTTAAAACATACATTGAACTGTTACTTGCCTAATTTTTTTACTAAAAAAAATCATACTTCTTGAAATTTTTAGTTACTTTAATAAGTTTCAATTCTATCGCAAATATTACGCGAAATAAACACACTATAAGAATATTAAGCACTAAATCAAATTATACAATTTCTTCTTTTGCATAAATAGATAAATAAATAAACTACGTTCCCATCTATAAAAGGGTAGTCATCGTTTAAGTATGACAGACAGCTCCTTGCGAACTCTTACATCAAATGACGATTATATAAAACATCTAGCTAAATTTTATAAGACAACTCTAACCTTGAATTTCACTATGTTTTCACAGTTGAGATCTCATGGCACTTAGTTAGCAAGATATGGGACTGATGAGAAGAACAAAAGTCATACGTTGATACTCACATAAAAAGTCTTCATTTTGATCTTGTACACGGTAGACTTTCAGCATACATTTTTCGTAAAAAAATTTGTTTCATTCTTAGCTAGCCAAAGTTATAAAGTTTCTTGTTCAACTAAACACGCTCTAAACTTATTAAATACAATAATTGATGAGTCATTGAGTCTTGATGAATCGACTAGACCAGATTTTAAGTCTTGAATCGGTTGAACCTGTATGATAATCAAAAATTTGTAAGATCATATAGTATTATTATTATTATACATTCTACATTTATATAATAATAATGATTCATTTCATAAAATACTTCGTATTTGATCATTAGTACCAAAAATTTCATGAGACTAGTGAAACATATATCTTAGAAAAGATCATTCAGAGATAAATAGACATTATTGGGCCCACTTGTATTGGACAGCTTGACAGATGCAGACAGCCCGTCACCGTTGATAGCTGATCAGAAATGGGCCATATACAAGGGTTGGCCCGCTTTCAATTCAATGGGCCTCTCATTTTTTTCATATATATACTACTATACTAGTACAGTAGTACCATATAATACCATACCAATATACCATATCTTAAATAAAAAATCTTCTAATATGATATAACAAGCGAGGTTATGATATCATCAATTAGATTAGATTCAATTAGATTTCTTTATTTTAGCTTAATTAAAACTAATATCTATCTTTTATTTAAGCAATTTGAAATCCAGTATTTGAATTGATGAACCAAAAGTTCAAAAAGAGACGAGTTAATTGCTATCAACTTTCATATGCATAAATTCATTATTAGTTATCATTAATCATTTAATGATAGCGTTTTAATGTAATCCTTATATTAAATTAATTTGTTGTTTTGTAATTTAATTAGTTATTACCATGAATATAAGAGAACCTACTACTATTAGTATTTATTTATCTTTTCACACACATCTACAATTGTCTCTCACGAGACTCGAATTCACAATCTCTCGAGTCTTATAATAAACTCGGTAACTTGGAAAATGATTGTATTTGTATTAAATGTTAATCCTATCTTATTTTATACAATAATATATACATAGATTAACAAGAATGTTCTATCCGATCCTATAAAATTAAAATAAATAGAATACATATATTTGATAAAATTAATTATCATCGATGTTACTTTTGGAGTTGTGGTCTACTTAATCATAAAGCCAACGTCATTATCACATAGGGTATATATGTTTGGATGTTGATATATCACAAACTATTAACTATTAACTATTAATATTAAATAAAAAAAATTCCATTGACTATATATGTAGGAGTATATTTTATGAATGAAAGAACATTGTTTAAAAAAAAAAATAGAATCAAACATTATATTTGACGATAAATAGTACGATAAAACACGCAACTAAGAATCTAAGCTAGCATAACTTATATTAACACTTTAACTTGAATAGTGTATACAATTATCTCCTGTGTTTTGTTTATATATTACGGAGTAGAATGTAATGGTGGACTAGAGGATACGAATTAGATGATGTATAATGTATACTCTAATTAGTTATTTTTGAAACGCCCTAAATTTTTTCCCCCTCATAATTCATAAAATCATAATATTTATAAATGTAATTTAATTGCATTTGGTCCCACATGAAAGTTAACAACAACCTTTGTCACCGGATGCTAACAGTTGACTTTCCAAAGTCAATTAGGTACAATAATCACAGTTTAATAAAATCCTTTTGTCAAATAATACATAACACGAAATCATAATCCTTTGGACGATTTATACAAGTAACATCATAACGATAATCTAAAAGAATAGAAGTTTGTCTCACCATAAAGCAAGCTTCAATCCACGCTATACTCGTACCATCATAAACCATCCGTTATGCATCTTTGGTTCAACCGAACCATTAACCTACAACATAAAACAACTAAAAGGGTAAACATTAAGCTTAGTAAGCATACAAGCAATTAAATGAATAATCCACATAACAACAACATATAACACTTATTGATAATCCACTTATCTACTTAAACAAATAACTACTGAGCAACTGTAGAGATTTCCCCATAATACCCAACGGATCCGTGGTCATATAACTATGTATACAAAGCACCAAATCATGTCGAAATGGATACCGAGCTCAACATAGGTTAGCACCAGCTACGTCAGCATGAGTACTAACAACAACATATTTCGTAAATAACTCTGATACAGGATCAATACTAACCGCACATAGCAACTGATCAATCATAAATCTCTACAAACTGCTCATTTCACATAGTTCACATAATCATCATATACCCATACATATCAACAATTATAAACAACACTTTTCATCATATTTCGTATTTAGCACCACATGCCATAGTAACATCATAAGAAATCACAAGTAGAAACAAGATACGAAACAAACAACAATCCACTTGATTGTGTAAACCTCTTGCTCGGATGCAATCCGGAATTACACAATCATTACCCATTTAACCCCCGTATCACTCACCTTTACTTTTTAAGCAATACGCAACTTAACACAAGCTTGAGAATTCCACGTCTTGAATCTTGAACACCTATTACATATTATATAAGTGTAATAACACATTTAGTTCTTAATAAGAATCAAATAATCATAATCGTCAATTCATGACTCGTTGAATGAGTTTAGTTTAACTTCTAGTCAAATCATACATAACCTTACTTTCGCTAATCGTCTTAGTCCAATTATTTGGTCATTTTAATTAAGTCTCAAGCTCAATTAAACAATGCATTTTGTAACCTCGTAAACCTCTAATATTTCGTCATTTCAATTATTATTTTAAACATAACACATAATCTTACTCGTATAAAGTATTAACGATTTGGCCATAACAAGTTCCTTAACTTAATGATATCTTCACTAGAGTTTAATCGTTAACAATTCGATGAAAGCATACATATTCTTTTATTAATCGGTTAAATCATATGGTTAACGGGTCATATACAACTCAACGTTTGATCACTTGATCTCTATTCGATTAAATGTTCTAACAACTTTTCGTTACTTCAACTAACATTTTAGACACATTAGTTCAATTATCAATTACTTAGTCAAACCGTGCTTCAATTAGTCATAAACGACTTAAGTGATTTGTCACTTGAATCCTTACTCAAATAATGGCTCTTAGTTGTTATCGTGTTGTGCCATGTCTTCTATTTATCCTATACACTAGTAATATAATCAAGTGGAAATGGAAACAAGGGCAGACCCTGAATCAAGACAAATCGCGTCGCTAAAAGCTCTGGATCGCGTCACGAAAATCTCTTAATCGTTATAAATTCTCAATCTACTTTGACGTGATTGTTTACTAATCGGTCATACTCATTTCAAATGTAACACTAATAGTTTGATTATAACTAGTTCACTTTTGCTAACACATTTATATTCTAGTTAAATCTTCAATTATATCATCACTTTAATTCAATCTTTAACTAATCGATCGTAGTCATCACAAGTGACTCAAGTGATCCACATTTAAATTTATCAAACTTCTAGTTCTTAATCATTATTATGCCATATTATAACTTCTGTTAACGATTAAACTCGAAATTTTGGAGTTGTGGTCTACTTAATCATAAAGCCAACGTCATAATCACATAGGGTATATATGTTTGGATGTTGATATATTACAAACTATTACCTATTAATATTAAATTCAAAATTTTTTTTTCCATTGACTATATATGTAGGAGTATATTTTATGAATGAAAGAACATTGTTAAAATAAATAAATAAAACTATAGAATCAGACACTATATTTGATGATAAATAGTACGATAAAACATGCAACTAAGAATCTAAGCTAGCATAAGTTATATTAACACTTTAACTTGAATAGTGTATACAATTATCTCCTGTATTTTGTTTATATATTAGAATGTAATGGTGGACTAGAGGATACGAATTAGATGATGTATAATGTATACTCTGATTGATTATATTATTTTGAATCTAATTAAAATTGCGGAGTTTAAGGGGGTTGTGCCCCTTCTTAGGGGCAGAGCTGATCAACGTGTTTGTTTTGAAGCTGATTGAGTTCAGTTTGACCGATCATCCTAAGCTCTCGATCTAAATCCGAATTGTTTGTAACTGTCGTATGATGTAACCTCTCCTAAAATACAAAAAACATGGTTTCTTTGAAATCGGTATATGTCCTTAACTTTCAAATTCATTGAAAACTATATATGCACAATGATATATTGGTGTGTGGTTATTCTTTTTCTGATAGAGTCATGTCAAATCTATGTAAGAGTCTCTTCTCCTCGGATTTATTTGGATTTGGTTTCAACTTCTCGACAGCAATTAATTTGAGTTAAGTATATACATTTTGTATGTTATTCTTTTATTTCCAATTTAGAGTTGTTACTATTATTGTAATCCGTGAATTTATATTCTGTTTCAAATTACCTCAATTTTGATAAGTTATTACGATTATCAATAAAATTTCAGGCTTCGACATTTTGTTGGAAAAAAAAAAAAAAAAAAAACTACAATAAGGATCAAAATATCTCTTTACTAACACAATTCATAAAGATTAATCCGAGCTAAAATCATTCATCCTCTTCACAATAACTATACACCAACATGTTTTGTCTTGAACTCTTCTTTTTGCACTCAACTTAAACGGGTTAAAATCTATGAACTTATCTCTAAGTCTCAAACGAGTTGATGAATTGTAGATGGACCGGTGTTCACGTGCATAGCACGCGGTATAAGGCCCACGACAAGTGGGAGATCTCATATCGACCTTAAACTAAATAACCACAAATAATAAAGTGGTCCTCTTATAGTCTTATCTACTACTATTCTACTGTGCAACGATTCTTCCATACATACAATCATTTCTCATTTATTATATCTACTTATTCTTTCATATTTACTAGCAGTAGGACCCACACAATTCAACAGTAATCAGGACCGTCTTTAAGGATGGACGAGGTGGTCGACCGTACAGGGCCTCCGAATTATAGGGCCTCAAAATGTGTTTGTTTGTGTATATGTGTGTGTATATATATACCTATAATTCAATTGTTAATTGCATAAAGAAATATATGTTCTAGTTGTTTCAAAGTTGAAGGAGTCGCAACAAAAAGGAAATAAAAAAATATAGCTCAATTTAGGGCCTCGTTTCGGCGATCATTCATGTTTTTGCCTAGGGCCTCCGAAAACTCAGAGATGACCCTGAAGGTAACGAATAAGACATTATAAACAAAAGATGGCCGATGGGTCGTTCTTCACAACTACACCAAACACGCTCTACCTCTTCATTTCGACACACGCCATTATACACGTTAAAAAAATTCGATAAACAGAAGTAAAAATGATCAATTATCCGCTAAAAAAGTTTGGTGGTCAACGTAGATCAAGGACACTCGATAAAAACTAATAAGCTTTTGTCACTTTAAAAGACTTAAAACTTTACTTGTGACGCTATTTTCAACAACTAATCAAGTGATTACGAGGCTATATTGTAACAACATTCGTTAGGGGGAATAACGTTCGTACCCTATGGTCCTCGACGCGTCTCATAGCCATAGATAGTAGAAAGTACACGGGATTATAGTCAATATTGCGTACGATTCAAAGGTTTCTCGCCTACGAATGCTCACAAAAATTGGACCAAGCAAGAGGCCCTAGTCTACACAATTGTATATTTATTGCAATTCAAACTTACTTTCACTATTCAACGATGTGTATCTAAGCCTAGAAGAACTTTGGACCAAGTACTACGAGTACAATGATATCAATACTTTGGGTATATATGCATATACTAGGGTCTTTGATGAGCGATACTTTTTTTTTTTTGCCGTTGAAGTTATAGTACAATTGTATTGTTTTTATAGTACTTTTAACCACAATCCATCTAATGATTACTTAAAGTTACTCAAAGAAGTTAATGAAAGTAAATTTTGGGATAAAATTTTATGTTTAGAGAGTTTTAACTATCATTATCTTAACTCTAACAACAAATTTCTTGTGATTGTTTGAATGACAAGTGTGAGTAGTCGCCCTGGGATTAGTCAGCTCGCAAACGTCCTGGGATTAGTCAGCTCGCAAAGCGAGTTGGAACCCAGGTATACCCAAAAAAAGTGTGAGTTTTTAATTTTAAGTTATTATAAAGTATTTAATGATGTTTTTATAATAAGGTGCAACTACTAGAAAAGCCAACGTACATTTTCACCCATGTCGGTCTTCATTAACTACGTACCCTAAAAATCCCTACCTTTTTAACCATAAAATGATAAAAAAATGAATTATTTGACATTTCAAGTAAATTTTCAGAGTAACAAATAAAGTGACTTTTAAAGTATTTACAAATTTTATTCAACTTATTTAGTGATTTGGTTTAGAAAGGAACATATATGTAATTTTATCGAAATGTATTATTTTCGTTTTAGAACATCAAAGTTGAAATTTAATTTACTTATATCAGGGATGGAGACAATGCGAGAGCAGTGTAAACAGTCGCTCTTACTAAAAAGTTTATATATGGTAAATTATACGTAGTATGTATTATTAAGGGCAATTTAGGGTAATTTTCTGATCTAAAAATAAAACATTTGTGTTTACTTAAAGGTACTTTGATATTCGCCCCTTAATGAAAGAGGGTCCTAATAAAGCTACTAATTTTTGTACTTTTTCCCATTTCCTACCCCCTATCTAATCAATCACATTATACTCTTTTTTTTATTTTTTTATTTTCTATGTATACCACATCTTTTTCTAATTCCTACCCCCTGTTTAATCTAAAACTGAACCTGATTCTGTACTGAACTAGACCGATCATAGATAAAACTGAACTGAAAAATAACTGAACGGGGACTGGAGGTGGGCCATGGTGTATCCCCTGTAATTTGGGGGTGTCTTCGTAATTCCCCAATGAAAAATTGGTTAAAAGTTTGCACACTCAACACAAATTTCCTAACTTCACCCCTTATGTTATACATATATAATGTTTCAGTAAAACTTATGGATTGTTTCTTTTCGACTTAATTAACTTAATGAGTATAAAGATAAATAAATTGAGTCATTTAGGTGTGTTTGTAATTAACTTACTACATACATCATAGATGATACATGTTTTAATAATAATAATAATAATAATAATAATAATAAGTTACATAAATGTGAATTACCATGTAGAGGGTTAATTTGATAATTTTTGATTATTCAGATAGAGAAGAGTTCAATTGAGACCATTTATTTTGTGTGAAAATGAGGGAACCAACCACAATATGCCATGTGTCACTTTTTTCTCTCTCATCCACGTTTTTAAAAATTAAATATCTCACAAACGACAAGTCGAAAAATCATGAAAATTGCACCATATTTTTCAGCGTTTTATCCTCTTCGATTTGCCGTCCATCAATGCATACTTCCGACGAACTTTTTTTTTTCATTTTTTTGGTGGGTTTTACATATTAGTAACACATGTGTTAGTGATTGATTATACATTTGATTTAGGGTTTAGGGTTAGGGTTTAGAGTTAGGGTTTAGCAGAGTTTAGTGTTAGGGTTTAGCAGGGTTTAGTGTTAGGGTTTAGCAGAGTTTAGGGTTTAGGGTTTAGTATGATTTAGGGTTTAGAATTTTATAAAGCGTTTAGGGTTTGGGGTTTAGGGGTTAGGGTTTAGGGTTTAGGGTTGGGAGTTTGGGGTTTCGTCCCGAAACCCCAAACTCCCAACCCTAACCCCTAAACCCAAAACCCTAAACCCTAAACGCAACACTGTAACACACGTGTTAGTAATGTGAAACCCACTAAAAATAATAGAAAAAAAAAAACTCGTCGAAAGTATGCCTTAACGGACGGCAAATCGAAGAGGATCAAACGCTGAATCTAATGGTGCAATTTTCATAATTTTTCGATTTGTCGTTTGTGAGATATTTAACTTAAGGGGTAAATGGGTTTTGTATTCTCTTTGTACACATGGTACCATATCATTGGTTCCTCTATTCTCACACAAATTTTTAGTCTCATTTGAACCTTACCCTATTCAGATAAGTGTTTAACACATAAAACAAACAATAAGAATTTATCTACTATTTATTCACCACAAAATCATATATAAACAGACACATTATGCAAAACAGAACTTAACAAAGAAGTCTCGTTCTCTTAATCGTTTGGTTCCACTCGTACATGTAGCATAAGAAATGATTTCATTACTTCAAAAGAAGAACGATACATCATTTTTGCATTTTGTTGTAAATCATGTTCTTGATTCTTGATCTATTAGTTACAAATTACTTTGAGGTATTTTTTTTACATTAATTTAGTTTAAGTACATGGATGAATTTGACGTATTAACTTTTATTTTTATAAACGCAATCTTACGAACTAATTCACATATACGTATGATCAAAGGGCCTTTTGATCATGTAATTCAATATTTGAAACGTCATTTACTAAACACACAATGAACGACGCATCTGAAAACTGACTCTAAGTTAGGGCTTTTAACGATCTGAATCGAGTCGAATATTAGGATGCTCGAGCTTGACTCGTTTACTAATTACTCGGTTCGAACTCGACTCGAATTCGAGTAAGTTGAAAAAATTATGTTTGAGCTCGAGTTCGAATAATTTTTTGTTGTTCGAGCTCAAATTTGGTGCTCGTTTATGCAATGTGAAAGTGTTTTTATGAACCAAAATTTCAAGCGCAATTTGCTTGTTTATGAACTCCGGATCGATAAACTCATTTCATAGCTCGAAATAAAGCTCGAATAAGCTCATTTATACTTGACGTCTTAGGTTTATATTTATTAGTGAAATATATTTAAAGTTCTAAATATACAATATTCTTATATAAACTCGACTCGTCCGACTCGAATAGCTCGTTTGACTCGGAACTAAACGAGTTTTCGAACGAGCCGATTCAAACATCAAATTTTTATGCTCGACTCATGAAGTTAATCGAATATTTTTTTTTCGAGTTTGACTGTTATTCAAATATTATCAAACACGAATTCGAGTAGCTCGTTAAATGCTCGACTGGTTAACACTAATAGCGATCAAACTTGAGTCTAACCAAAATATACACAAGAAGATTAACAAATATTACTAAAGTCGACATATACATATCTTCTTGCAAAACGTTGATAATCGGCAACGCTGACCGGTCCACACGCCCTGGCCCATAGGACAATATGTGGAAGGCAGTGCTGAGCATTCGCACCAGACTGACTCAGCGGCCCGTTAAGGAAGAGTATCAACCCATTTTGGGAAACATGAGCATTTTCTTACAAAGTTCTCCCCTCCGGAACCAATTGAGCTACACGCATGAGTAGAAGTGCACAAAAAAACCATGTTTTATACCCTACCCGATTAAAACCCGAAAACCTTACCCGGTTGTACCCGGGTATGACCCTACCCGGTTCGAGTTTTGGGAGTACCCGCCGGGTACATAACCGGTTGGGTTTTTAGAATTCGAAATCGGGTTGAACCCAGGTTGAAATAGGGTCGGGTTGGAAACCCGAAAAAAAAACCCGAAAAACCGGTTTTAACCCGGTCAAAAACCCGGGTCGGGTTGGTCAAAACCCGGTTATCCCCCTTTTACCAAAACCAGGTTCGGGTCGGGTCAAAACCCGATTTTGTTCACCTCTACGTATGAGGGCCGACCCCAAAGTTGTAGCTAATGGGGATTGAACTTGGGTTTCCTCTGAAGATTCCCAAACCTTTACCATTGGCTACCCTCGGGGTTAAGTCGACATATACATATATATTATATATATATTTTTTCCTTTTTAATGGATGGTGGTAATATTAATTTGGTGGCCGTAAAAATGAAGGAAGACAACGACGGTTCATCCTTTATAGTTAAGACACCAGTGTCGGATTCGGTCCCCTTCACACCGGTCCCCGCTCTACCACCCATACAACTAGTAACTTACCCGGGCGTTGCCCAGTTTGATTGAGAAATCTATATTGAAAAATGATGATACGCAGATAAAAAAATTGTTTACATATTACACAAAAACAACATGAAGAATACCATAGATGTGACCCGTTTAAGGAGACCAATGACAACCAAAAAACACTAATAACAAACTATTTATCATAAGCTATGTATTAGTTAAGAGTCCCCATACTATGTGACCCGTTTAAGGAGACCAATGACAACCAAAAAACACTAATAACAAACTATTTATCATAAGCTATGTATTAGTTAAGAGTCCCCATACTATGGTATGTCAACTAATATAGCTTTATGTCAAAAGTTTTATTCATGATAAGGTGAATTCACAAATTTTATTTAAAATTTATGTAAAAGAAGATAGAGTTATTCTACATTCATCTGTATAAACAAAAAATATTTTAATTCAACATCCGTATTCCCGGGGGAAAAATAGAGATGTCTCCTACGTTACCCAACAAATGAAAAATGTTCAAATAATGTAAAGGTAATGTCAAATATCAAGTATAATTTAAAAAATAGGTAAACATCAAGTTGACCCAATCTAAAGATGAAGGTCCAACTTGCAAGAACAATATTAAAAATCCAGCCCATATTGCATTCCCAATTTAAAGTTGATAGTAGCCTAGATCGTATCAGTGTTTATGCTTAGACATTCGGTTTTTATTATTTATAATTATTTAATGCAGAATAGCATTAGTTAGTTCACAAAATCATTGTAATCAGTTTATTTAATATTTTGTTAGCATAATCTCATAACGCTTTTATATATATCTCCATTTTTCTATTTGTCATATATAACCCACACAACATGACAACACCTAAATAGAATTTTTTTTATTGGGAATGGAAATTTTATATTGCATTTTTTATAGTGCACCTCTCATATTCAATTTTCCATATGGTCGAGGTACACAATATATATGAACAAACGATATAAATTTTTAAGACGCCTAGAATTCTTTCTGCTATATTTTAGTATGCTTGGTAACTTAGTTTTTATCATAAGGAAATTTGCTGTTGATTTCATATATATATATATATATATATATATATATATATATATATATATATATATATATATATATATATATATAGTGGGAGGTTCAAATGAGAACCACTCTAGTTGAGAACTTTGAGAACCACATCGAATACGTATTTATTCACATTTGATTAACTTCAATCATACGTGAACACCGATTTATGTTGCATCGAAAAGCTAAAAGTCAAAAAAATCATAAATTTACGCCCTAAAACACATTTTAACCGATTTGTTCACATGTGAACATATATTTGTTTTTTTGTGTTTTTCGATATAATTTTAGAAGTTTTTGGACTTTTTTATAACGTACATCAATGTTCACATATGATTGAAGTTAATCATATGTGAACAAATTCTGTATTCGTTGTGGTTCTCAAAGTTCTCAACTTTGGAGTGGTTATCATTTAATATCTATATAGAGACAACCTATATTAAGCCATATTATTAAAGCAATCCTCGATCAGTGTAATGCCGTACAAAATTTTAGGCTTAGAATTTTATGTAGGGTCTAATTTTTTTAATTTTCCTATGGGATTTTATGGAAATTCTAACACCTATAAGCAATAATGTATAATGTATGTCCATAAAGTATTAGATGTAACCACTCTCAAATGTAACTTCATTAAAACTTTAATTAAAATCACATTAAAACTTTAATTAAAAACACACATGTAAAAAGTGAAAAAGAAGTTTAATTAAAAACACACATGTAAAAAAAGAAAAAGAAGGGCATGTTCTAGTTATTTGTTCAAACAAAAATAAGACAAAACTAACCCATTTCATTTCAATACAACTTATGTTTTATTTATTATAATTCATTTTTTAATTAAGGTTAACCAAAACGTTTTAAGTTAAATGGTAATGATAAATTGTATAACATTATAATTGATTATTTAATTAAGCTTAACTAAGAGTTTGAAACGTAATATAATGTCATGTAAATTGAATAGATAGAGTCAAAAAATAGGATATGCAAAAAAAAGTACCTCCCAATCGACTTTTGTCTCCCCAAAATTTAAGCACTCCTAAAAAATTAAATCTCATTTGCCTCACAAAAAAGTAAAAGTAAGGTGCCTCCCTAAATCTCATTTGCCTACAAAAAAGTCGCTTGACTCTCACAAATTTAAGAGAGAGAGGAGTGCCTCCAATTGGAATAAAAAATAACGGATCCTAGCCTCTTAAGGTGCCTCCCAAAATCTCATTTGGCTCCCAAATTAGTCAAGTGCCTCCCACAAATTTAAGAGGGAGAGGAGTGCCTCGAATAAAAAAGTCATGGATCCTAGCTTCCTAAAAAATCAAGGTGCCTCCTAAAATCTCATTTGCATCCCAAAATAGTCACGTGCCTCCCACAAATTTAAGAGAGGGGTGCCTCCCAATTGCAATTGAAAGAAAGCATTTAGTTGAAAATATCAGGCAATTTGGTCGTGGATTTTTTTTGTGTACTTGGATTTTTCTTATAGCCTGAAATATCATATATATATATATATATATATATATATATATATATATATATATATATATATATATATATATAAATAAGTATTTCCTGTAACTTTATTTTAAGTCCAGATCGAGAGTGAGAAATAAATGATGATAGCATTTGCCATTGAAACTCAGATAAAAAAATTGTTTGCATTTATACAAAAACTACATGAAGTATACCATACCGTTTAAAGAGAACAATGACAACCAAAAACACTAATAAACTATTTATCATAATGTATTATGTTAAGAGTTCCAAAACTATGGTATCTCAACTAATATAAGTTCATGTCAATATATGAATTCACAAGTTTGATATAAAATTAATGTAAAAGAAGATAGAGTTATTCTACATCCATATGTAAAGATAAGTTTGATTTAAAATTAATGTAAAAGAAGATAGAGTTATTTTACATCCATATGTAAAGATTTAATCTTGAAATAATTTAAAGGTAATTTCTTTTGATACCCGGATTTAACCAGTGTTCAAAAATCTAGTATAATAATAAAAAACAGGAAATGATGCATTTACGATCAAGTTTGATCTAAATTTTTTTAATTTTTATAAGAATTTTATGGAACTTGTAATGTATGTTATTACCACTAGATAGATATACAACTTAATATAAGTTAATGAAGTGATTCATAGTAAAGTACACATGTAAACAAATAAAGGGCATGTTATAGTTATTTGTTTAAACGTCACACATTTCATTTCTACACCAATGTTTGTTTTAACTTGAATTTTAATAATAAATTGTAATTGTATTATATAATATTATAAATTATTTTGTAATTAAGTTTAACTCATAATTTGAAAGTTAATATATAAAATATTAGTGTTTTATTGACCTCATGTTTCTATGTTTTCTAGTAAGGTCAAATTTAATCGTAAGGTCAAACTCATGTTTCTATGTTTTCTAGTAAGGTAAAATTTAATAGTAAGGTTAAATTCAACAGAAATTAAAATTTAAGTTAATTGACTAAGACTCAGTACAAACCTAAAATTTAAGGCAAAGTAGATGTTTGCGTCCCAATTTTTTAATTTTTTGAAAAAACTCCTAAAAATATACTTGCCTCCCAAAATATCCCAAAATATACTCTTGCCTCCCAAAAATTAAAAATTTTTGGATGCGAACAATTATTTTTTTCAATAATGTATAATGTTCACGTATCAATGTAATGGCCGTTGCCTCCCAAAAAATATTATGTAGCTCCTCCCAAAAATATAGCTTGTGCCTCCTTAAAGTTTTAGATGGTCACGTATCAATGTTATTCGGTTGCCTCCACCAAAAAGAATTGTGTGTGCGTCTTCAAATTTTTAGATGTTCACATATCAATCTTAATGCCCTTCTTTGCCTCCCAAAAATATTGTGTACCACCTCCCAAAAATATGTGCCTCCCTAAATTAGCTTGTGCCTCCCTAAATTTTTAGAGGGACCCTCTCCCAAAAATATATCAAAAATAAAAATCTTTGCCTCATGGGTGAGTGGCTCCTAAATTTGGTTGCATGTGACTACCAATGGTGCCTCCCAAAATTACTAATGACATCATTGCCTCCCAAAATTCATACAATGACTCCCAAAATTAGTAATAACGTGCCTCCCAAAATTCCATAATATAATGACGTCATTACCTCCCAAAATTCCATAATACAATGACGTCATTGCCTCCCAAAAATGCCTCCCAAAATTACTAATAATGTCATCACTGCCTCCCAAATTACAATGACGTCATTGCCTCCCAAAATTCCATACAATGCCTCCCAAAATTACTAATAACGTCATCACTGCCTCCCAAAATTCCATAATACAATGACGTCAATGCCTCCCAAATTTACTAAATTTACTGATAACGTCATCTTTCGTTGGTTTTGTCTCCAAATTTTATTAAAATCAAAGTCACAGGTTTTATTCCTCCGTCTTCCAAATTTTATTAAAATGAAAGTGAAATTTTTTTTGTTAAAATGAGAGTGAAAAATTTTATTCCTACCATTTCATTATATATATATATATATATATATATATATATATATATATATATATATATATATATATATATATATAAACTAAATTCGTAGCTTAATTAGAATAAAATAACTGAAATGTAACTTCTAACATAGTAACTTCCAACACCTAGATACATGGAGAATACAAGTAGTGAAGGAAGTGGTTCATATTAAAAAAAAAAAGGCATTTTGTACTTCTTTTTTTTTCACAGAAAACTAACACCAACGTCACACATTTCATATCAAATCTAATGAGTTCAGATAGCAACATCACAGAAACTTCAGACAACAAATCAAATGGAAATGGAGAAAGAAGAGCAACTCTTAAAATGAAGTCTATCATGCTAAACTTTGCATTCCACGAAATTCGCAAGGATGCAAGACTCTATTGAAGATTAGTAAAACATGGGAAAAGTGTTACAAAATCAATCCGATCAAAAGAGTCCTTAATTCGTAAGTTGAAAAAAATGCCAACATCCGGATTGAGAAATACATTGATTTCTGCTATGAAATTCCAACTGAAGAATGATAGTAAAGATTTAGCGTCAATAAAAGAAATGAAGAAAGGATATCGACGAGGAATATCAACAAAAGACAAGTATGAAGAGGAATTAGTAGGAATGTAAAGAATGTGTTCTTGAGTTGTTTTTACATAAAGAAGATCTGGATGAAGATAAAGCAAGTGAAAGTAATAGTATGAAATTGTTCTCTCTCTGACTTAATTTTCCTTTCAAACTTTTTGTAATGAAGTTTTGTTTCCTTTATTTATTTTCATTCAACCATGTAAACACAAGATTAATATTCGATCAAGTCTTTCTATATATTATGTTATTATTTATATGTTAGTTCTTGGTATAGGAAGAATTAATTAATTGCATTCTGATTGTAGAAAGGCCCAAATGTAATATTTAGATAATGCAGTTATTAGATAATAAACCAAAAAGTTAAATGTTGAGTGACTTTGGATAATAAACCAAAGGGAGAAAAAGTTATATCAATATAATACAGTAAGTGCTGATTGGCTTAAAAAAGAAGGCCCTCCCAAAAAATATAAAGCCACAAGTTACATTAATGTTGAGTGACTCAAAATAAAAATATATATTAGCAAAAGATTACGGTGCATCCCAAA
The DNA here is from genome assembly GCA_949592205.1 of Helichrysum umbraculigerum. Classification (NCBI taxonomy): domain Eukaryota; kingdom Viridiplantae; phylum Streptophyta; class Magnoliopsida; order Asterales; family Asteraceae; genus Helichrysum; species Helichrysum umbraculigerum. Next base: position 12,297,125 of record CATIUR010000002.1, on the reverse strand, counting down.
AAGAAAGTTACATTATGTTCATTGACGTTGATCGACTCCAAAAAAAAATTGATAATAAAGCAAAATGTGACATGAACGACTGAAAGTTAGATTTTAACAAAAGGTTATAGTGCCTCCCAAAAAAAAAAATAAAGTCAACCTGCCTCCAAAAATGGATAATGAGGAAATAAGAAATAAGACATATACAAAAAAAAAAACTCCCTCCCAAAAAGGATAATCAAGCAAAAACTTATATTCGTTCTTATCATAAAATTAAAATGGGAGGGACATGAATGTGAATGGGTGGGAGTAAAATTAAAAAAAAATAAAAAAGAAAATGGAAGGGACGAAAAAAAATTGGGAGGTAGTTAATTTTGGGAGGGTAACAATTTGAGGAGGCAACACCCAAAAAATTGGGAGGCAGTTAATTTTGGGAGGATAATAATTTGAGGAGGCACTTAATTTATTTTTTGGGAGGCACACAAAAAAAAGTTGGGATCAAATTGTAGGAGGCTATTTATTGCACACCCAAAAAAATTGGGAAGCAGTTAATTTTGGGAGGATAATAATTTGAGGAGGCACTTAATTTATTTTGGGAGGCACACGAAAAAAAAGTTGGGAGGCAGTTAATTTTGGGAGGGTAACAATTTGACGAGGCACTTAATCAAAATTGGGAGTAACTTAATTTATTTTGGAGGCACACGTAAAAAAAATTGAGAGGACAATTTGAGGAGGCACTTAATTTATTTTGGGAGGTAGTGTGCAACAATTTAATTTTGGGAGGCTTTGCAAATTTTGGTAGGCACATGAATAAACTTGTTGATTTATGAATAAACCGTGGTAAGTTAATATATAATGTGCAATAAATTTTATAATGTGCAATAAATTTTATAATTTTATAATCAACTTGTAACCTGCAATTAATTTTACAATGAAGTTGTTGGAAGGTCATCCGATACACTCGGTCTGATACACTCAGTCTAAATTAAAACCAAATCAACTTCTAAATCAGCCAATAGACTCGATCTGAATTAAAACAAAATCAACTTCTAAATTTAAATCTTAATGTAAAAGAACGTGCAATACATTTTGAATAATTCAACATTAGTCTATATATTTAAAGGATCAAGGTATCATTATTTACCACAACAAAGATAATACAAATATATCTCTAAAAGTTTAGTATGACATCAAGCGCATCACAAGGTTGGTATTAGTTTATTTTTCAAGCAGTTCACAAGCATTCCACTAAACACAATTGTATTTAATAATATTTAGTGGTTAGAAGTTAATTTATGTTGCTATTAAATTAATATTATGCATTTCTGCTGATAACATTATCTGGTCACTATTTTGTAGGTAATGGTATGGGAAAAAAGGAAAGCGATTTAATGGAGTACATGGAGGTTCATGCTCGAAGCCGTTCGACAACTCCTATTTCGGTCATAATAAAGAATGATCTAGATAATATACAAACGATTCAGGAGTTGGCCCAATCTAGGTATGCTAATCATGATGGCGGTGTTTCCGCCGGATTGATCCGGGTTATACGCGCTAAGATGGAAACCATCGAAATGTTGAATTGTATAGAAAAGGAAATGACGCGAAGGCAAATATAGTTTCTCAAGCCCAAATTATCTAGAATATATTTATGTCTCACTAGTTTATGATCTAGATCATGATGATGTCTTTCATGGAATAAAATTTATAATAAAATGATATGTTTTGGTGGCTATTTTTGTTTTGGAGCTTTTACTTCTCATTTTATGGAGCATTTAGCATTAGTTTGGGATTTTTGAGTTTGAAATGGGGTTGGAAGTTTGAATTTGGGCGTAGAATTTTTAGTTTACCTTGTACCTATCTAATTTTTTGGCAAATAAAAAAAATGGGAGGTAGTATAATAAAAATGAAATAAAAAAGGTCCAATTGGTTGGCAAATAAAAAAAATGGGAGGTAGTATAATAAAAATTAAAAAAAAAAAGAAATTCGGAGGGGCATGAAAAAAAATGGGAGGAGGGAGGCAACTAAAAATAGGAGTTAGACGTCCCAGGTGGCCAAAAATAGGAGGTTCAAAGATAAGAAAGGCACGAAAAAATTGAGTAACATGGAAATGAAAATGGGAAGGAGTAAAATAAAAAAAAAATAAAAAATAAAATGGGATGGATTTCAAGGAGGCACAAACCATATTTTTGGGAGGCAGACCAACAATTTTGGGAGGCAGCTAATTAATTTTGGGAGGCACTCCTTAAATTATTTTTTTAATTTAACTTTAAATTAATTTTCTATAATTATAATTGAAGGCCCATGGATAAACAAATGGGAGGTGGAGGAAAATAAAAAATAAAATGAAAATGGGAGTCAGGCAAAAATAGGAGGCAAGTGTAAATCAGAAGAACACGTGTGACCTCTGATGATGTGACTCCTAAATTAATACTTTGAGTGCCTCCAAGAAAATAAATGTTAGTGACTCACTTCTCCCTCCTAAAAATATGATGACTTGCAAAAAAAATAATGTGTGATAGTCCTTACCTCACCCCTCAAAAAGGAATAAAAATATAGTGACTCTCCTTCTACGCCTCCTAAAAATATGAACATGATGCCTCCCAAAAAGTTAATTGGTGTGCCTATAGTTTGAGTTTCTCCAAAAAAAAAAAAAAAAAAAAAGTTATGGTGTGCGTGCGAAAGTTAAAAAGTTATGATTTGCCCTAAAAATGTATGGTATACAAAATAATGCCTGTAAAAAAATGAGTGGCTAAAAATGGATCTCCAAAAATAAAAATTTCAGTTAATGCCTAAAAAATCCAATCTTTAAAAAAGGCATGTGTGACCTCCAATAATAAGGATATAGATAGATAGTGGAGAGGTTACGATAACTGCCTAAAACCAAAAATAGCTTATCAGACGGTCACCATTCAAAGTCAATCTAATCCAATGGCTAATACTTCAACTCAAACTTGACAGTTGCACTGCCCGGTGGCCATATATATGGATTTATACATATATGCTTATGTATATATAAATATTTAATATTTATTTTTTGAAATAAATAATTATTTTTTATTTATGGCAACATAATACCACAATACATCATGGATTTATACAAAAAATAAGGGACGTGGGAGTGGGAAGCACAACATTTACTTGGTATTTGGTATGTAGCCTGGATTTTTTTGTATACTGGAAAACTTACATTTAATATTTACTTTTTTGAAATAAATATGTAAGAGTGGGAGGTACAACATGAACGTGGGAGTGGGAGGGGCACAACATATACATATACTTGGTATCTGGATTTTTTGTTTACACAAAACATCCCGGATTTGTACAAAAAAATAAGGAACGTGGGAGTGGGAGACAGGGAGACAAGCTGGATAAAAAATAACTGAAACCATTTTTATTAAAGGGTCGAGATTGCTGTGCCTCCCAAAAATGGGTGCCTCCCAAATTTTATTAAAATGAAAGTCATCATACCATGGTTGTGCCTCCAAAAATGGGTAAGAGACCATTTCATTGAATATATATATATATATATATATATATATATATATATATATATTAAAATGAAATTCTTGCCTCCCAAAAATGGGTAACCAACGTGCCTCTCAAATTTTATTAAAATGAAAGTTATCCTACTATTTCATTGACTATGGATGTGCCTCCCAAAAATAAGTAAGAGAGGTGTGCCTCCCAAATTTTATTAAAATGAATATATATATATATATATATATATATATATATATATATATATATATATATATATATATATACCTAATTGGTGGCTGGAATTATTACCGTGGGTATATTTAATTATTACCTTTTGTTTGTTTAAGATGTGATCGGATGATGTAAGACACAGCTACATAAAGAAAAATTGTACGCACATATATTTGAAAATAGGAGCTGAGATGCAAAAAAATGGAAGACACAAAAGACAAACGGCATATAATATAATAGGCGAGTACATTCAATAAAATAGATAAAATGGGAGTGGTTAGCTACACAAAAATGGATGATGTAATATAGGGGATGCACGAACATGGAGGGAAAAAAGAATATGCACCCAAATGGGGTAAATAAAAATAAACTATAAAAATGAAATGGGAGGGAGATATGCAAAAAAAGGGATACACACAAATAAAATGGAGGCACTTCATTGGGAGATGTATAATATGGGGGGCATAAAAAAATGGAAGGCACAAGGCACAAACACAAACCGGAGGAGGCAGCATATAATACAATACAGCGGAGTACATTAAATAAAAGAATTAAAATTAAATAAAAGAATTAAAATGAGAGCGGCCAGCTATAAAATACAAATACGTGGGTGGTAAATAAATTGGAGGCACAAAGAGAGGAGAGCATGGAGGGGAAAAAGGGAGGCCCCAAAATGGAGGCACATAAAATTAAAATATAAAAATGAAATGGGAGGGAGATAGGCAAAATAAAATTTATTTTAAGTCTATTGTGTATTTACGGTTTTATTATCACATATATAAAGAAGTATTTGCCTCCAAAATGTGAGTGCCTCATAATTGAAGTGCCTCCAAATACCTCCCAATTGAAGTGCCTCCAAACAATGTACCTCCCAATTGCAAGAAGCGACTCCTGGATTTTTCTTATAGCCTGAAATATTATATATAGGGAGTGATGTAAAAAATAATTACAAAATAGAGATGGATATAATTTTTTTTCCTACATGTAGACGATGTTAGTAGATTAAGACTTACAGGATATATTGAAGTAGACTGGTAATATAGGTTACAATGAAATCAGCGGCATGTTACTAAAATGAATCCTGGAAATTGTAAAAACGGATATAAAACTACATTGTGTATTTTTCAAGATTAAGTAAGCCATTTTTGTAATGTTATAAGGTATTGTAATGTATGTTTTAGTGATGTATGGGTATATAAAATAGTGATATCCATAAATATAAGGACAAGGTACTAAAAACACCATTTTAACTAATGAAAAACTCAGGATATAATAAAGGGAGTCACAAATAAAAATGGAGGCAAATAAAATTAAAATAAAAAATAATGGAGACACACATATAAAAGGAAATAAGGAGGCAAATTATTGGGGGGTAAAAAAATGGAAGGCAAAAACACAAATGGGAGGAATATGGGAGTACATAAAATAAAATAGATAAAATGGGAGGGAGATTGGTAAAAAATGGGAGATAAACACAAACACAAATGGGAGGCATATAATATAATACATGGAGTACATTAAAATAAAATAAACAAAACTACGGAGTGGATGCAAGACACAAAAAAATAGAGAGAAATAAAGTTAAAATATAAAAATGAAATGGGAGGGAGATAGACACAAATAAAATGAGAAAATATGGAGAAAATTAATTGAGGTAAAAAAATGGAAGACACAAACAAATAGGAGGCATTGAGGTGTAGGACCTTTAAAAAAAATGGGAGGCAAATGGGAGGCATGGAACATCGGATATGATATAATACATGGGCACAAACAAATGGGAGGCATGGAACATGGGATAAGATATAATACATGGAGGGAAAAAAAATGCCTCACAAAAATATCGTGGATAACCGCCCAAAACCGAAAATCCACTATCGGAGGGCTAATATTGAAACTAATCATGATCGAATGGATGAGATTTAAAGTAAAAGTCACTACCCGGTGGCCATATATATGGGAAATTTTCCTCTCTACTAAAAACCACACCAAAAAAATAAAATATAAAAAATAAAAGCATCTTATCTATTTTATAGTATATCATAACATCTACTACTCCTTTTTTATTTATTTTTCTATCATAAATAATCATCGATAATAATAAATTCATAAACTATAAATTCGTAACACTAATACTTAATCGATGCTGCTTTCTATCTACTCCTATTACTTTCCTTCATGACTTCATATATTTCGATATTCACAAATCCATCATCGAAACACACAAACATATAACATATATTAACGTACTTTTTTATTGTAAAAAAAGTTGAATTTGAGAGTTCTTTGGTGATTAATTGCTAGTTTTAGTTGGTGAAACGTAACTTTTAGAATTATGCGCATTGTTAAAAATGTTTCGAAGTGGAAAACTTTGTGAATATGAACACGTTTACAGGACGACGAACGTTAGTCGAAGATCGTACCAAGTGCAATATGCACAATTGTATATGGCCATCGATTTCCGGGTCATTAGGTTTTGATATCGATATCGTTATATCAGCTCCAAAGGAGAAGAGAGGAAACCCACTATTAACTCAAATTATAAGAAATAGAGAGAGATGTTAATTTTCTACATTTTTTAAGAGGAGCGATTACTACATCGTGATTATCGTACACCATTAAATACGCTTTACATATGACTTTTTTTTATTAGTTTAACAATATTGCACGTAATGATTGTTGGTGACATATATATTACCCTCTTAGAGTATTTTCGTCCATTATTGTAAACAAGTAAATAAACTGTTACATTTGTACGATAAATTAATTTATATTGAACATCGTCTTACACCTATAAATCTATAATAAACCTTAGAATCAATGTTTTACATATGCTTCATATAATATAATTACTAAAATTTTTTTAAATATTTTCTTTTAGGGTAAAGTTATAAAACTAGCTTCATTTTGAAGGGAAGGTTGAGCACATGATCTCAACCGTTTGATTAGTCGATTCGTTGCATCCTAACAACATTATTTACGTAAATGTAGTGTGCACATAAAATACATTATTACGAATCCAACCGTTTATGGGTGTTCACAGTTCGGATATAATCGGATTATCCAAATGGTTTATTCGGATTGGACCATTCGGATTGGACAATTTGGATTTTTGGATCGGATCGGGCAAAAACCAAATTATTATTTCGGTTTTTGGATTGGTTTTGGTTACTACTATTAGAACCGGATTATCCAAATAAACCGAATAGTAATAGTTCTATATGTAATGCTTTTATGTAATACTCTTATTTATCTATCAAAATGTATGTTAAATATTTATTTTATTATTTTTTATACATAATACTTATTATATTATTGGAATTGTTAATATATATCATTGAATATAACTTAAAATCTCAAGTTTGGATATAAAACACTAAATCCAAATTATGTGATATCACTCATTACATTACACTCACGAGTCAAAACGATACACTCATGCAATCCACGAGAAAACCAAACGGTTACAACCGATCCATCTAAATAGTAATTTGGTTCGGTTTGGTTTGGATTCGATATTTGTTTGGATGGATCGGATTCACATTTTGAGAACCAAAATCCAAATGAATCTATATAAATGGATCGGATTTGATCCAATCCATCCAAACGAACACCCCTACAACCGTTGATTGAAAAAAAAAAACGATTAAGATCGTCTGCCACTCTCGATATGACGTCTTTCTTAATTTGAAAAAAGTGAACGTCTTTTACTCCGTAATTTATTTTCTCTGGCGCAAAAGTGTATTAAAAGTACCGTTTGGCAGTTCTCATATTCTTCTTCCGTCATTTTCCCTCTTTTTAATATCATCATTTTCACAACATCTATATATATTTTAAATCATTTTCCATTTTAATTTCAAATAATACTACTAAATTCACTATACATACAAATACCTGTATCTATCTATCATTCTATCTATATTCTCATATGGACAAACGTGAAGAAACAGTTATGGAAACTTTTCCTTTCTGTGAAGATGAAATGCAAAGTTTGATGTCAGCTATCGTACCACCGCCGGAAACCGGTAATTCATTCACCGCGCTGTTAGAACTTCCGGCGAATCAAGCCGTTAAGCTGTTACATTCACCTGAAGATACCGCACCGAGTGTTTTCCCAATTTCGAGCCCTAGTAAGTGTAATTTGGTGAAATCGGTGTTTTCTGGTATGGAAGGTGACAATTCGTTAGGGAATTCGAGCCCTAATGACTGTAATTTAGTAAAATCAGTGTTTTCCGCTATGGAAACGGACAATTCTTTGGGGAATTCGAGCCCTAGTAACTTTAATTTGGTGAAACAAGAGCCAATTGACTCTGATTCGTTGCAGAATTCATCACCGATGGATTCAGATCCGGTAATTTCGAAGTTAACGAAGCGGAAGGAGCGAGAGAAGAAGGTTTGTGTTAGTTTGTGAGTTATCTAACGTTTTTAGCTGTTTTATGTTTTAATTTTGAGTAATTGAGCTATAGTTTTGTGAAACATTAGGTTAAATCGTCGGCGAAGAAGAGTAAAAGCCTTGCGAATGAAACCGACGGCGAGAAGCTGCCGTATGTTCATGTTCGTGCACGGCGAGGTCAAGCAACAGATAGCCATAGCTTAGCTGAAAGAGTAATTATTAATATCTTTTAATTACCGTAATTTATTAAGTTTGATTAAAATTAATGTTGTTTAAAACAGTAATACTGATGAGTGTTGAAATCGATTTGAATTTTGGTAGGCAAGAAGAGAGAAGATTAATGCTAGGATGAAGCTTCTTCAAGAGCTGGTCCCTGGTTGTAATAAGGTTAGAAATTTTCAAGTCTAGTACCTACACTGGTTACTTGTACTGTACAAATGGATTATGCATGTTTACATTGTTTAATTAGGTTTACATTGTTGTTAATTTGATTAGTATTAGGTTTTCCTTTCCTTGTATAGGACAAGTTTTTTTTTTTTTTTTGTAAAAATACTCGGTAATTTACTACTGTATCTACACTTGCTTTTAACTGAAAATGTTTTTTAGAATGGTTGAATATGTGATGAATTCTTGTAAGATACTGTAAAAATACTCAAGTCCTTAAGGTTTGAACTTGATCAACACAACTTGTTTGGAAATACTAAGCTTCCTGAATCTATTTGAGATCGCTTGGTGCCAACTGGAGTTAGTTACAGCAACATGAATAGATGATGTACTGTACAGTTTTGTTAAGGGGACGATGTAGTAATGCATTTGTAGAATTAGGATGATGCAGCTTAGAGGAGGTGAAGTTGGAATTGGCATGTTCGTAAGTTGCATGTTGTCTTCATAATATCCTTGAATTCCTCCTTCCCTTGCATAGTTTGTATTTTACTTAATTGGCGTGGTTTCTCCTCTTGTTAATCAAGAACATTCATCCTAACTTTTAATGGTCAAAATAATCTTAATCAATGAATCATCACAATCTTCAAAAGATTTAGTCTCCAGGGCAAATAGTTATACATTATGCAGTCTACTAATGGTCACAATGAGAGGTGGCAGCTTTGACCCATTTACTTAAGAATGGGTAGATTTGTTATTGTATACAACCTAAGTGTATTTTAATGCATACAACCCTCAATTTTTCAGATAACTAGATTATTGTTGTAATAGTATTTGTTTTTCTATCACATTGAATTGTTCATTATCTATTAACAATTTTGAAAATAAACGAAGAGGTATTTTTTGGGTCAGGTTGACCCGTTTCGGTTTTTACTAAATTTTACTCTTTTCGGCTCATTACTCAACTCGTCCAATCAGTCCATCTTATCACCACCATCCATGATTTCGAAAACCTTTTTTTGGCATATGTCAACAATGAAAGTATTGAACTACTTTTTTTCCTTGCAGATTTCAGGTACAGCAATGGTGCTTGACGAGATTATTAATCATGTACAATCCCTGCAACGGCAAGTGGAGGTCAGTTTCATCATTTTTACACTATTTGTACTTTCGAAGTTATGAGGTGTCTTATTTGGAAGACATTTTCCTGAACTTTATTTTTATCTTCAAGTACAAAGCTTATCTTTTAACATTATTTATGAAAGATTGGATAGTTATAGACATATGAGGAAGTAAAAGTTGGGTAAAATCCGTCTCAAAACTGTTGCTTATCATTTTCACAAATATGGAGAACTCCACAAATATGTTTAGGCTATGCAACAATTTTAATATTTTATTGACGAGAGTTATAATTTTATCGACGAGAGTTACAATTTTATTGACGAGATTTGCAATGCCTTTGACTGATCCTACATCATCTATATTCTGCAGTTTTTATCAATGAGACTGGCTGCCGTGCACCCTAGCATCGATATCAACCTAGACAACATTTTTTCTGCAGAGGTATTATTTTTTCTCTTTTTTCGCCTATTTATATGTAATTTCACATTCTATGTGATAAATCATTAATTTCGCTTCAGATTTACCCTTAGAAAAAAGTTTATAACATCCTTTAAGGATACCCTTCAGTTAGGAAATGAACTGGGAGATGAAATCAATGAACACCTGTCATTATTTCCCTAAACTCTCACCTTATAGAAATATTTCAGAAGGACTAGCTCGATAACGATTTGGGAATTGGAAATTGGACCACATTTGTCAATTATTTTCACTTTGATCGGAGAAATTGCAACAATGGTTCAGTAAAGTCTGCAGTGTAATTACTCTTGTGGGACTGCACATTCAACCCACTGGTTCAATTGGGTACTATAGAATTAATGGTTGCATATACTAGTCATATATAGAAGTCATTAATGCGGTAACTTATGGTCGTTGGGCCCGCCGTTTAGGTGGCCAGGCTAGGACTGTATGCAACAAGGGTGACAATTTTGTCCAGAGTCTAATATTTTCAATTAATTATTTTGACCCTTTTGAAACCTTGCAGAGTGGATCACTTATGGACTGCAATTTCCCTGGCATGGTTTCACCATCGTTGAGCCAGCAGCTCTGGCAGCCTGATGGGTTACCTCCCCAGCCACTATGGGGTGTGGAAGAAATCAACCCAAATTTCATCACACTGGAAAACTCACTTTTAAGTTATGACTCTTCGGGTAATTCAGGTAAATCCCATATAAGTTAACGTGGTGCTTGGATTGTACATTTTTGAATACACCATTATAAATTGTTTAGGTCTTTTCTTTATTGACTTACAAATTTAAAGAATTCAAATGACATAGATACCCTTATATATGACCATATAGACCAAACTAACCTATTTAACTATAGAAACTACCATCTATAATATTTGTTCATAAATAAACATATTTCCTTTTGGAAACTACTATTTGATGTTTTTACATAAATTATTCCTACCCATTGGAATAAAGCTAATAATACGAGACCAACGGAATTAGTGCGCGGGTAGCTGCTAGTATAGTTTAATTATCGTTACTTGAAGTTGATATAACTCGTTTTTAATGTATAGACAAAACAGTTTCTACTTGATTTTAATTACAACCTATTTTATACTATAAAATAGATCGTTTTTTATGTCTGGTGGTGTTGAATTAAAAATGTGTGTATCTTTTGCAGCTTCTTTGCATACGAACCAGCTGAAAATGGAACTATGAAGATTGGAATTCGTTTTAAGTGGTAGGTAGCGAGCATTGTATATATGGGAAGATATTAATCAATAGAATATAGCAGTAAGTTAGAGAGATGAAGAAGCTCAATATCGAATCAATTATAAGTAGGGTTAGAAATCTAGATTCGAGTGGTGAAATTAAGATGGTATTATGCATATATATAGTTTATTTATTTATAATATATATAGTTGGACTCTAGCATCATTTATGAAGATCGGCCCGTCTTTTTTCCGCTTCGTTGATGGTAGTAATTTCTGGTCTTCTTCAAGCAAGTGTCGATTTATGAACAACCGACCTTATTCTAGAACAAAGTATTCGTTACAGCCACATCAATCTCGAGAGGAATAATGCCAAAGTGTTGGGTTTGTAGCACGGGCAAATCGACATTAATGCATCGCTTCTCATCAATGTGCGATAATAAACTTACCAGGAATATCGAAAGTGTAAGAAAATGTGGTCGTGAGCTCGTTATGCATGCGTGTTTATACCTCGATACCAATAGCCCTTTGGTGTCAAACGAATTTTGATGGCACGTTTTGGTAATTGATCTCAGAGTCTATCTAATTCTTGTTACATGAGTCTATCTAGTCCTTAAATTCATCTTTGTACAACAAAACATTCATATATTGTATTTGTATTTCAAGGTATAACCCTTTAACCATCGTTACAACGTACAACTTAAGTTACGATTTTAATAACTTTTGAACTACCAAGTTGGTCCGGGTCGGATCTAGATCAAGATCTGTCCCATTGACACCCCTACTACTAACCACGCTCGGTTAATTGAAAATTCTAATGCCGATCTACAATGGACGAAATTAATCAATTTTCACTGATAAAATTTTTAGGACTAGGACTAATTATAATACAAAAATTAATAAATAAACAATACGTAGTACTAAACGTGCAAGTTAACCATAACCACATGGATTGCACTTGAAATATCAAAATTTCCATTTTATCCTTCTTATTTGTTATCATCAATACTTTTCCAACTTCTATTTATACAATAACAAATTAAAAATACACCAACAATAACAGAAAGTGATTGGGTGATGATATAATATACGATCCAACAATTTAAATCCGCATCCAATCGCCGGATATCGTATAACCGGAATAATGACTATTTCTATATTTATTCACTCTCAATTTAAAATCATATTATTATCTATTCTGATTTTGATAATATCACTCTGTACCACACTCATCCAATCAGAAGCATACACGTCATCACCATCTTCATTAATCCGTCTACCTCACTCTCACTCCAGATCTCCGGCGCCTGTAACTATCTCGGTGACCGACTACGGCGCCTTCGGCGACGGCATTCACTACGATACCGATTCAATCCAGTCGGCGATCGACGAGTGTTCGTCCGCCGGCGGCGGTCGAGTGGTGTTTCCGCCGGGGAGGTACTTGACGGCGACGGTGTTTTTGAAGTCCGGCGTGGTGTTGGAGGTGCAGAAGAACGCGACGGTGTTAGGAGGAACGAAGTTGGAGGATTATCCGGAGGAACAGAGCCGGTGGTATGTGGTGCTGGCGGAGGATGCGGTGGACGTCGGAATTACTGGCGGAGGTGAGATTAACGGTCAAGGATTGGAGTTCGTTGTTAGGTTTGATGAACGGAAGAATGTGATGGTGAGCTGGAATCAGACTGGTGCGTGTTCCGGTGATGAATGTAGGCCGCGATTGATCGGATTTATTCGGTGTCGGAATGTTAGGGTTTGGGATGTTCAGTTGACTGAGCCTGCATATTGGTGGTTCGATCTCTATCTAACTTGATCTGAATTGCATTTTAAAAATAGATTACCTGATTATTACGTTTAAAATAGATTTATTCATTCTAGTATGATTATTGTGTTTTTAGATAGATTATTTGATTAAATCATCATAAAATAGATTATCTGATTTTGCAGTTGTTAGGTGGTATAGTATATATTGGATATTTGGATCTGTAAAATGATGTATGATTGATCATATGAACATGACTAGACCTTGAAAGTTTAAACAAACATTTGACTAGTCAAAGTTAGAGCTTTCAATGAGTGAGTTTTTATTGAGTAATTCGAGCTCAGCTTAGGGTCGAGCTCGATGGAGTCTGCCTTTAGTGAGTTTGATCTCAACTTCGCGCATCAAAGCTGAGCTCGAAATAGATAGCAAGTCGAGTACAAGCTATTAGTCTTATGGAACTAATAGGTAAATGATGTTATTATTGGATTTTATCATTTTCTCAACTTGTTTTGGAGTTATGTCAAGCTATTCGAGTCAGAGCTATCTCGAACTTGCGTCATGAAGGTTCATTGAGTTGTCGCGTTGAGAATGAGCTTAGACTTAAGTAGTTGAGCCGAGCTCTTGTTTTAGTCAGAGTTAATGTGTGATTGGAGAAAATATATTTGATGGTGTTATTGATTTAAATGTTATATGTTGTGATTGCAGCTTGCATTTGGTACAATGTTATAATACATACATTCATGATATGTCAATCTATGGAGATTTCAATACTCCAAACAATGATGGAATTGATATAGATGATTCAAATAATACCGTGATCACGAGATGTAACATCAACACAGGAGATGACGCTATATGTCCAAAGACGTATGATGGCCCTCTTTACAATCTCACAGCTACAGATTGTTGGATTCGTACTAAATCCTCTGCTATTAAACTTGGTAGCGCAAGTTGGTTTGAATTTAAAGGCCTCGTCTTTGATAATATCACAATATTCGACTCTCATAGAGGACTCGGGCTGCAAATCCGTGATGGAGGTATGCTTTTAACTTGATAATATCACAATATTCGACTCTCATACATGGAAATCTTATCAAACATTCATATTTAGTTATCAAAATTTGTCAGAATAAAATAAAAAGCTCCAACTTTTAGCTTCTGAATTCATTGTGCACTATCAAACACCCCTTTAGTTGCTAAATAACTCTTTCTGTTCTTGTTTGGCAGGAAATGTAAGTGACATAACCTTTTCAAACATAAACATAACTACAAGATACTACGATCCATCATGGTGGGGTCGGGCCGAGCCAATCTATGTGACAACATGCCCAAGGGATAACACTTCAAAAACGGGCTCAATCTCCAATCTTACTTTCGTTAACATCACTGCAACATCAGAAAATGGGATCTTCTTGTCTGGGGCCAAAGGTGGTGGACTCAGTAATCTGAAGTTCTTAAATGTGGACCTTAATTACAAAAGATGGACTACTTATGATGACGGGTTAGTCGATTACAGACCAGGATGTCAAGGGCTGGTTAACCGTAGTTCAGCTGGGATCATGATGGAACACATCAATGGTTTGGAGGTAGAGAATGTAGATATGAGATGGTTAGGCAACCGAGTGAGGAGATGGAATAATCCTTTGGATTTTAGTCCCTCAAACGTCGATAACATTTCTTTGTTGAATTTCCACTCGAATTCATACCGAAAATTAACACGATGAAGACGAAATTAATGTTTTGCATGAGGTTTAAATGTTTGATGAGAGTTTTGAACTGCTTTTCAGTTTCTACTTTCTAGTGATAAAATTTGATAGTGTTTGAGAGGTTTATGAGGGCCGAGGGGGGCTTACATGAAGTAGTAAAAATGGATTAAGCAAATTGATGGACAATGTGGTCACAGGTCAGGCCTACCCTTTGGGGCCTAATTCAATAGTTAGTAATGGGCTGGGTCATCATCATCATCATCATGTTACTATTTTATCAGGAATGATATGATATTATGAGGGTGTTTGGAGGGGCTTATTTTTCAAGCTTATTTGCTTATTTGTAAAGAATAAGCTCAAGTTTTAGTGTTTGGAGGAGTTTATTTCACGAACTTATTTGGTTATTTGTGAGGGGGAGTTGGAAGGTTGAAAATAAGCTACAAAATTTGGGCTTATTTGCTTATAAGCAATAAGCAAAGCTCCCCCAAACACCCTCTATATGAGGTATTCTACACATACAAAAACTTTACAAAAATTTATTTACTAAATGAGGTGGAATAATCAAAAGATGAGAGAGAATGTAAGATTTCTTGTGATTGGTTCATACATCTTGCCACATCATTTTGTTCAATTCTTTTTGTAAGAATTTGTAAGTTTAGTATTTTCCATATTATATTGGCATACTTAGATGGACGTAAAACTAAGTCTAATGCATTAATTGGTTGATATAGTTTTCATTTCTTTATCTTACTAGTTGAACTACATGTATCAGTTCTACATAATTTATTACCCAAACTTTCAACTTTTTTTCGTTTTAACACCTCAATTTTTTTTTAACGTTTTAACACTCCAACTTACAGTTTGACCAATACTTAATACCCAAACTTTCAACTTTTTTTTTCGTTTTAACACCTAAACTTCTTTTTTAACATTTTAACACTCCAACTTATAGTTTGACCACAATTTAATCTCTTTAGTTTGTTTGACCGTTTAAAATTAAACTTCTGGATTTTTTGATAGGTACATATATATGATTTAAATGCTTATAAATTAATTGTAACGTGTCATCACAATTAATTTTATAATGTTTTATTTTTGATAGTGATATATTTTTATAATGTTTTCGTGTATAATATTTCTAGTTATATGAAAAGCTATTTATAATGAATGTATGTTGCTAAAAAATAATAAATGGGTATTAAACGATAAATGGGTATTTCTAGTCAATTATTTCAACATTACCTATTTAGCAGGTTACCGGTTATAAATACCCTGATTAAAATCGGACCAGGTAATAAGTTAGAATTATAACAATAATAAACTATTATTAACAGGATAATAACATTCGAGAGCACGGGGTTAGCTAAACATTCGAGATCCCGAGGTTAGCTAATCTTAGTATTCTTTGATGGATTAATAGAATATATATTAAATAGACAACACATAAGAAGAATTTTTAGTGTATTCAAATCGAATCTTGATTATTTCAAACTAAAGAGTTAACAAAAAAAATCCAGAAGTGTAATTTTAAATGGACAAACAAACTAAAGGGAATAAATTGTGGTCAAACTATAAGTTGGAGTGTTAAAACGTTAAAAAAGAAGTTGAGGTGTTAAAACGAAATTTTTTTGAAAGCTTGGGTATTAAGTTTTGGTCAAACTATAAGTTGGAGTGTTAAAACGTTAAAAAAAAAAGTTGAGGTGTTAAAACGAAAAAAAGTTGAAAGTTTGGGTATTAAACCATTATTAACCCTAATTTATTATTTCTTTTATTATAATAATAGTAAACTAGATTATAACCCGCGAATTCGCGGGCTACAACATGATTTGAATTCAAAGTTTATATTATATTTTTTAGTACGTAATTTTTAAGTAGACATATTCGTACAGTAGACATTGTATAAATGTTTTGAATGGAAACATATATGTACATGTCTTAAAGTTTATCATATATGGTGAAATCGGAATAATCGAAACATCTGGTTTTAAGTTGATAATAGTGCCCAACATGTTGTAGATTTCAACAATAGTAAAATAATCAATAAGTGTTACGTATTTTATAAAAAAATTATGATAATTACATTCGAATAAATGTTTGCTTACTTTGAAGTAAATGATTGGGTATACGCGTTCACATCTAATTACATTCAAATAAATGTCTGTTTACTTTAAAAAAATATAGCTATTTAGTATATTTGCTAATTTAAATTCAATACAACAACCACCACTCAAGTGCTCACACATGAAAACTATCCCAAAACCACTACTTGAAATATGATACCAAGAACAAAAATAATTTTTAAATTCCTTTAATACTATATACAACCCACATACAAATTCAATCAAATTTCCACCAACCTATTACTGAATAGAAGCACAAATTTTGCTCATTAGCAATATACATGCCATAGCTTACAAACATAGAAACAATCTCCTAGCCTTATAAATAACAATCATAATATGTCACTATCTATAAGTTTGATAAGGAAAAAATTTATGTGGGTAAATACGAAATTTGGTACTTTGGAAATCTACTCTAATAGCATATAGTTACAAAAATTAAGTTGGTATATCTTTGACACTTAGACCGTTGAAATAGCTCAAAAGATTGATAATCAATACAACAACAATAACACATGAGGTGGCCACTTACCTTGCTAAAAATTTATCATTAGTAATTTCAAATGGGTCAACTATAAAAGACGTACTTTTAGAACTCGGTTAGTTAATCTTATCATTGTACTCTTAAATTTTCTCACCCTATCCAGATTACTACTGCTAGTCTGTGCATAATATGCACTTGATTGCTTTGATAGACACATCAAGCAACTCCAAATTGGACATCACTAAGCTGCAAGAAAATCACACATATTATTCTTTAATTAAATTCTTGAATAATCAGAATTCCTAATTGATAAAAAACACTACCATTGCTTACATTTGTTTCAATAATCACTTTCTCATAACCTATTTTTCTAAATCTGTTTAATCCTAAATATTTATAACGACTTATTCACAGTCACTTTTAACATGTATACAAAAGTAATCAAGCCGTAGTAATTACACCTGAACTCAATGTTTTATTCAATATCCCATAAATTGTTTAGATTCCATATTTCCATTAAGCCCTGAATTCAAGAAGTGTACATAAGAATATATAGTAATATTAAAAATAAGATTACTTCATAGTTAAGATTTAATCATCGTCCATGGCTATGAGCTAATTGGACTCTTGAATTATATTCACATCTTGTATCTCTTAGAGATTTACCAAGCAACTAACCCTAAGATGGAAAAAGATGTACTTGTATATTTACCTTAAAACGGTTATTTGCCATTACGTAAATATGATGGCAAAAAACATAAATATATAACTACATATCAGTATTTCGTGACGAAATATAAACTCATGAAACGACTCACTGAGTTATTTCGTCGAACATTTTTTGAGAGCCTCATGGCACCATATCATACACCCGGAGCCTGATATATCAAATATCAATTTGAATCTATTACAATTCGTAGAAACCTGAAAGCCATAAAAATGTAACAGACAATTACAATTTTGTAAATCTATCAAAAATATAAATTAATAGCATAAACGATTGAGAATGATTCATCTAATTTGCCTCTTTTCTTTTCTGATTGTATATGCATTTATTGTTTCTCAACAACCCAAAAAAGTGCCAATTAGTACGAATTCATTCATTGTAATAAGAAATTAACTTACAAATATTGAAGTAAAACTACAACATTATGCAATTAATTTATAGTTAGGGCAAAAATTGTGGATGAATATTAGCCTCATGCCTGATCAATTGACAGAAATCATATATGAATATGAGCTCCATATCTGTAATATGCAACAACAACAAAAGTGGAGTTCATAGACAAAGAATTTGAGAAGATAATAAAATTGAGAATGTGTTAAATGATTCGATAGAAATCAATAACTTATTTAATACAATTATAATAAACAACCCAAAAAATTGCCAATTAGTACGAATTCATTCAGTGTAATAAGAAACTAACTTACAAATATTGAAGTAAAACTACAACATTATGCAATTAATTTATAGTTAGGGCAAAAATTGTAGATGAATATTAGCTTCATGCCTGATCAATTGACAGATATCATATATGCTCCATATCTGTAATATGCAACAACAAAAAAAGTGGAGTTCATATACAAAGAATTTGAGAAGATAATAAAATTGAGAATGTGTTAAATGATTTGATAGAAATCAATAACTTATTTAATACAATTATAATTTCTTAAATTAATAGTCTACAATAAATGATATGATAATTAATACAATTATTGAGGGGTATTTTAGTCTTTGAATCACTACCAATCCACTATTTAAGTAATATTTTTTTCTAGAGATAATCAATGGTTGTAATTAAAAAGATTCCATAATTTAAGGGTGAGGATTAGATTAGGAGTCTAATGACTACCTAATTATGATTCTCTTTTAATATATAAACTAGACTAGATTATAACCCGCGAATTCGTGGGGCTATCACAAGATTTTAATACAAAATTTAGTATATATATATATATATATATATATATATATATATATATATGTCAGTCGCTGTGATTAAAATATACGATAGAGTAACTTCAAAATTTATGAGTATCGGATTTTCGGGATTATATATAAGAGATTTTATTAATAGTTTGATTGATTTAACGAAATATCTCAAGGCTATCCAGAATGGATAGATGACCTTGTTAGTCCTTGGTATGCAATTTTTTTTTTGTTAAACTTGTATTAAAATTAATCCTTCATGTTATATATATTATTGATTATTACATATAGTTCATTTTATAAATATGATTTGTGATGTTGATTGATATGTATGATATCTAATATTATTATGTGAGATAGTTAAACATTGAGTTTGTATAAATTATGATATAGTATGATTTTACAATCGAAAGATTCAATAAAGCAAATTGTGTACAGATAAAGTAGGACCAAAGATGTTATTTTGTGTCCAAATGGTGTTTTGTAATCCACTTATGTATGAGATGGAAGTTGTTACTTGGAATTGTATGTGTTCCGGTAGAATGTTAAGATGAATTGAATTCTTACACTAAAACTTGTACAAAAGTAGGGGTGTTCATTCGGTTAATTCGGTTTAAACCGAACCTAATAGATGAAACCGATCGGTTTTCGGTTTTGAAAAATTGAAACCGAACTGAACCGAATAAATAAAAAACCAAACCGAACCGAACCTAATTACTATTCGGTTTTTATTATTCGGTTTATGCTTTCATATCTTAATAATATAAACATTCAAACAAAATCAAAAAACTTGATTATAAAACAAAACTAATTTTTCGTGATAAAAATATAATAATTTACAAGACAAAACAAAGGTATAGTTAAGAAATTTGTGATAAACGATGGATGAATAAAGTTAATAATGGTATAAGTATGCATAATATTCAGTGATTAACCTAATTAATTTGTACATATTTTGAAAGTATTACCAAAATATATTACTATTCGGTTAATTTGGACTATTCGGTTTCTACATTGGTAATCAAAACCAATCCAAAAACCAAAATAAATATTTGGTTTTGAACCAAACCGATCCAAAAAACCAAATTATCCAAACCAAATAGTCCATCCAAATTGTCCGATTGGACAATTCGGTTTGTCCATATAGTGAACACCCCTATACAAAAGTACTCCACAACAGCTTCAAACAAATACTGCGTGCTCAACAACTACAAAAAAATACTGTACTAAGGCATAAAAAAAATGAAAAAAAGAGAGAGTAAAACATCCAAAAAAACTGCACTAATAGTACTTAACTGCACAAGTTTCTGGGCTATTAAAATTTGCTAAAAGTTCTCCATAAACTATCACACAAGCATACTGCACCTAAAACTACACAAAATGCTCCACTAAAAGTTAAAAAAAACTGCACCAAAACTTGCAAATATTGCACCAAATTACTGCATTTATCACCAAATCATCATCCATACATTACAAATAACGAACAAAAGAGGATGTTCATGGCCACTACATATTCAATACATCATCCATACTCAGTAAGATATCAACAAAATAGGTTATTAATGACCATTACAAAGATACACAACCCACTATACTTACAATTCAATTGAGGTAATTTATTTATTCTAAGCCTTTACCATTCAATTGAGGTAATTTTTTTTATTCTAAGCCTTTACCATCTGGACAATTTATAGAAGCTTATCCTAACTTGAATGCTGAATATTTTCTTTTGGTACAACATTCAAACATTCTTTGCCACCTACGTGAACTATACACATTTGGTACCTCTTGTAATACTTCCCACAAAGCCTCATTGACTAACTCAGCAAGTCTCATTTTTTACACCTTCATTGCTGCTTCAAGAATCCTATAACAAACAAGTATTAATAAATATTAAGGCACATTAAAAATAATTTTCTTTGCTCTCTCTGCATCATTTAGTTTCTTTAAAGTATCTGGGTTGCAATGCTCCATAAGAGCATTCAGAAAAGTCTCAATTGCAGGTTCAAAGTCCTTCGATGTTTTCGTCATCTTAACCAAAGCAATTCCTTTTCTTGTCAAAATTTTTAAAACAATTTGTTCCAAAAGCATATCATTATAAGGATATTTAAAAATTGTGTAACTATATCTAACACTAATAACTTCTTTTGGATGATATATAAATGATTATGAAAAAACTAAACTAAAGCTACCCACTTTGCCACTTCTATGTAACTCATTTGTAGAATTTCAAAGCTTTTTCAACAAAGACGTTAAAATTCGGCTGACAGCCATAAAAATATCTATCGGATTTTTTGGATGAACACACTCTATTTTTAGTGCATAAAAGGATAAAGGTTACTAAAACATTTCGACAAAAAAATTAACAGATGTATTATTTATTAATAAAGATACAACATGGCCAGATTAAGTGGCTACTGCCACGATAAAATCTCTAGTGTGATGATCAATCTATCTACCCCTAACATCATTTTAAATCAAGATCACTGATATTACCTGCTATCCGGAATGAATTAGTAGACACACAATCGGAACCCTTTGACTTTCTTCTATCACATTCCTTAGCCAGATACATCAGGGAATCAGATCGACCATGAATTGTGAGAAAGTTAAGGTCATAGTGGTATCCTGGGAAGATGTCCCCTATTTTCCATGTCATTGAAGGTTACATTCTGTAAGAGCAAGAAATTACAGTACCATATTTATTCATATAAAACTATTAGAAATTTTAAGATTTAGTGTACCGAATTTATTCCATATAGGAAACTATAACCAATAATGTGTCGTAGCGATATCAATTCCTCTGCTATTAAGCAATTGAACTGAAAACGAAGGACTCCTAGGAAAAGCCATGAATACAATACATCTGCATTTTACAAAACATGCATATACAACTTAATAACAAATGAAACCAAGGACTCCTAGGAAAAGCCATGAATACAATTAAACTGAAAACGAAGGACTCCTAGGAAAAGCCATGAATACAATACATCTGTATTTTACAAAACATGCATATACAACTCAATAACATATGAAACCAAGATTCATAAGGATTAGAACGTTTCATTCATGTACTTTTACATGTTAATAGCTATAAAGAAACAGCTAAAGAAATTTATAAAATTGAAGAATGTGAAACAAACGTACCAATGATCATATCATGTAACTACGTTTCTTACAAACATTTCATAGACCACAAATTATAAAATTTAGTAGTCTCAATTGCCATTCATATAAGAATGATTTCAAGTTCATCGAATAGTCTCAATTACCAAATCCAGGTCAGTATCATCGAAGACTACGCAAGGTGCATTACAACCTACTTCAAGAGATACCTACAACAATTATATAAACTAAAAAATTTTAGATGCAACGTAGTTTGAAAGTACGACAAACATGATTTTAGTATAACTATCTTTCTGAATTTTGAGTCTCTGCTACACCAGCCATCAATTTCTTTCTAACAGCTGGAGACCCAGTAAATGTTATCATCCTTACCTAAACTAATATCAGGAAACCATAAACACCCTACATTATAATCTCCAACATCTTATGCTATATATCCATACTGTTGACTGAATATGTTTATGTACATGTGGGCTCTTAATTAATAACGTTTCAATCTAAGAGCATCTCCCATTACCGCATCCAAAACACCAAAAAATTAAAAATATAGCTAACCTTTTCATAATTAAGTCAAAGTGATCTTGAAGTAATTGGAAGGTGTTTAGTACACGAATGCTGAATGATCAAGCAAAAAGTTAGACTCAAACGTATCAATAATAATCTCAAAATTGAAGAAATGTGATCTCAATATATAAATCAATCACATTGATTATGTTCTCTACCAGCAAGGCAACAAATCACAATGCAAATCTCCCCTTTTAAAATTTTTGTAAACTGAAACCAAAATGCAATGCCTAAACACTGAATTGAATTTACCATTTCAATTATGTGTTCTGAACTTACACACCTAGTACATATATCAAAGTATGATTGAGAAAAGCAAGTCTAAAAGGGAGATATCAAGAAGAAAAAATACTCATTAACGTGATCCTCCTCCTGTGACAGCTTCTTCACCAGATCATATATTTGTATCTTATATTTGCATAAGGAGAAGACTCGTATCATAAAACATAGAATAGGTTAAAACCAAATCCGTCACCAACATGAAAGCATGCTTACAAAAACAAAAAAGAACATTGACTAATTAAAATTTTTAATATACATATAAATTTAGCAATTTATAGGGTATAAGACTATAAGTGCATTCAAGTTGGTATAAATTTCACCCAAGATGGGTACGGAAAAATTACCTCATCTCATGCTCATTGGATTATGTTAGTTTGCGCCCTTAAATAAATAATGTTCATCTTCTATATCATCCCTAAAATTGCAAAATTGTTAGGTGAAGAAATTTGGTACAATAAACACATATATAAAAATTGAATTCATAAATACATTATATATTTGTGTAAAAGATTGACTTGTTATAGATTGAAGTGAATAATCAAATCAAACCATTTGAGAGACGAATAGCGCCTGATTTTTTGGCTACCAGAGCATTAGATAAAGTTTTGCTAATTAGATAAAGTTTTTGTTTCTAGGGTTTAGATAAAATACCTGATTCGAAATCAAACAATTATCTTAGTCGACGAACATCGCCGGAAAATATGAGTAGGCCGCCGATCATCAGAATTACGGATGGATGTGTGCCGCCGGAAAGTATTGCTCGGAACAACCAACTCGCATAAGGGTTTGATGGTTTATTTTTTGTTGCGACGTTCTTCGATCATGGTATTAAACGGTGGGTATGATCATCGGAGGTGTTGACTACATCTGAGGGGACGCGATTTTGGTTCACGGGTGTTTGAGTCTGTTACCCGGTTTGTAAATGGGTTAAGGGGTTTGTCAAACGTCGTCTTTTTCCCCCCGTTTTACTTTACTTCGTATTGAATGGTTAATTAAATATATAAAAGTAATTAATTAGTTTAATTCAGCTAATTAAGACTAACAAATGGGGTTATTTTGGTCATTAGATGTAATTAGACTTCATTAGTAGTAGCTAATTAGGTAGTCACCCACTAATTAGGATGATCAATGGTTTAAAAAAATAGGGCTATTAAGATTAGAGGGGCGAATTGTTGTTAATATCCATAAGATAATAATTTTCTTGTATAATAATTAATCTTGGGGGTGAGCAAGCCATAGAGTACTCAAGAAAGCCATATAGTACTCAAGACTCGCAGTTTAAAGAAGTAGTCATTTATTGCAAGTGGTTAAAGTGTTGATTGTTAAATTGTAAGTGTTGTGTAGTCTCATTCTAAAGAATAGGAAATAAGGTAAATTTGGGTTAAACATGAAATATTTTTTTAATGGCGTTTTTAAATTTGATGAAAGAGGTTCAAGTGTTATGCAATCACGATAATTAGACTCGTCCCAACCCTTTGGTCAGTTCGATGGTCAGTTTGAACCGACCAACCGACCGGGATGGCACGGGTTGGTCGGTGGCCTTGGTCGGTTTGATGCTTCGGTAAACCGAAGCGTGTTCGGTTGTGAGAGTGGGGCCCAGATTTTTTTTTTTTTTTTTATTCTAGCCGTTAAACAAAAAAAAATAAAATAAAAAAAAATTCAAATTAAAAACTATCCGTTTGGAGGAGCGTGGACCAAAAAAAAAACATTTTTTTTTAAAAAACACTTTACATTTTACCCTATAAATACATCCACTCAACCTACTTATTTTCACACAACAATTCTATCAACTCTTTCACTCAACAATCCTCTCAACTATAACACTTCAAAAACCACACTTTTTACCTCAAAAACTCTCTCAAAAAAATGTCCAAAAACAACAAGAAAAATTCCAAAAACAACAAAAAAGAGCAACAAAATATTGTTAAAGATATGTGGCAAAATTTGTTGAATAACCAGTTTCCAAACCCGAGCTCACCAAACACCAATGCTTCTGGATCTTCATCTCAACCAAACACTCAACCTACCGGGTTCGCCAACTTTGCACCGATTGCAAACCCGTTCCCCCTTGATCCGCACGACCCGAGGAATAATTATGCATTCCAAGGGTGGTACACAAACACACAATCCTCACCACCACAATCACAATTCCCCCACCAAACACAATGGTCACAACCACAGTGGTTCCAAAACACACAATGGTCACCACAACACCCACACTTTTCTCCAAGCTCATCCAACCCCAGTCAACAACAAATGAATTTCACCGTACCACAAACTTTGGAAGAAAGCTCTGACGAGGCAAACCCGGAGCCGGAACCCGAACCCGAATCCGAATCCGAACCCGAACCCGAACCCCAAAACAACAAGAAAAAGGGTAAACGGGTTCAAAAGGAAAAAAGGGCCAAACGGTCTCAAACACGTTGGACGGACGAGGAGGCGAGGATTTTAGCGGAGCGGTGGATACATTGTTCCGAAAACGGTGTTCAAGGGAAAAATCAATCAAACGAGTCATTTTGGGCTAAAGTGATCCAAGGTTACAATTCTTGTGTCTCAACATCCCGTAATCGTAATCAACTTTCTGGCAAATGGAACAAGATTTCTCAAGACACAAAAACGTTCCAAGCTCTCTACAAACACTACAAAGAAATTTGCCCTCAAAGCGGTGCAGACGAAAACGACGTCATGATTGCCACCCGAAAGGCATTCCAGCAACAAGTTGGGCGTGCGTTCATTTTCGAGTCCTCTTGGAATGTTCTTAGGCATTTCCCAAAATTCTTTACTGACCCCGGAGTAATGACTAACGAAGATTCTTTCCAACCATTTGTCACCGATCTGGCCGCGGATGAACAACCGACTGCAACGGCGCTTGATTCCAACATGAAACGGTTGTTCCAAAATGACTACATCCGCCGTCCTCCGGGCCGAAAGGCGGCAAAAAGTCACGCATCAAGCTCGGCCGGATCGTCTTCACGAAGCGTTCAATCTGAAAAACAGGATGCACTTGAAGCTGTCAAGCAAACTGCTCTAGCGCAACAAGAAGCAATTAAACTGATCAAAGAAAACGCGATGAAAAAAGCCGCCTACAAAGCTTTGAGTTTTTTGTGTAAAAAACTTCCGAAGAAGGCCTCCAAAAAAGAAATTAAAATGCTAAAAAACGCGAGGAAAGAAGTTGTGACACTTTACCAAGATAAATATGGAAACGACGAATCGGACGAGGACGAGCAAGAAAACGCGAACGAAACCGACGAGTCGAGCTCCGATTAGATTACTTTATAATTCTAGTATTTTTTAAATTATCGCCCTTTTAATTTTCAGAATCGTTGTAATTTTTAATTTTTAGGAATTGTTGTATCTTTTATTTTTTTAGGAATTGTTGTAATTTTTATTTTTATGAATTGTTGTAATTTTTATTTTTAATGGAATTTGTTTAATTTAAATTATTGTTTTTATTTAAATTATTGTGTTTTAGTTGCTTTTTTAATTGGTCAGTGGGTCCCAAGAATTGAAGTGACCGAGTAGGGATGGGAGTGGTCGGTCAGTTTTGGTCAGTTTTGTGAAAAAGCTGATGTGGCGCTGACGTGGCTCGGTCAGTTTCGGTCAGTTTAATTCAGGGTTGGGAGTGGCCTTACAAACTCATATGTAATCATGCATGTTTAATTTTGTTTTACAAACATTTGGTAGAGTGTCGTTCATTACTTTTTAGGATTGGATATAGTGTGATTCGCTTAATAAACATTGCTTGTGCAGTTTTTGTCTATATAATTTAGGGTGGGGTTCAATGTTCAAATGAGAATATGAATTTATGTGAGAATGAGCGAACCAATGATATTGTGCGTACAAAGAGAATGTTTCACATGTACAAAACTCATTTACCCCCAACATCAATTATCTCACAAACGACAAATCAAAAAATTATAAAAATTGCACCATTAAATTCAGCGTTTTATCCTCTTCGATTTGCCGTCCCTCAAGGCATACTTTTGACAAAAAAAATTTTTTTTCATTTTTTGTTGGATTTTACAAATTAATAACACATAACCCCAAACCCTAAACCCTAAACGCTTTACAAAACTCTAAACCCTAAATCATACTAAATCCTAAACCCTACTAAACCCTAAACCCTAACCCTAAACCCTAAACCCTAACCCTACTAAACCCTAACCATAACCCTAAACCCTAACCTTAACCACAAATTAAATGTACAACCAATCACTAACACATGTGTTACTAATTTGTAAAACCCACCAAAAAATGGAAGAAAAAAAAAAGTCGTCAAAACGTATGCCATGAGGGACGGCAAATCAAAGAGGAGAAAACGCTGAATTTTATGGTGCAATTTTCATGATTTTTCGACTTACCGTTTGTGAAATATTTAATTTTTAAAAATGTGGAGGAGAGAGAATAAAGTGACACATGGCAGAAATCTGTTGGTTCCCTCATTCTCATTTAAAGTTGGTGTACTCATTTGAACCTTACTCATATAATTTATATATAAAGATTGATAAATGGATAAAAAAAACAAAACATTAAGTGTGTTGATAAGTTAAGCATTGTGTTGTATACATTCTAACCATTTTCATGACTTGGTGGACGAGAGAAAAGAAACGACTTAACACTTGATGGCCAATCCAAGTTATTTAAAATATTTAAAAACTCTGCCTTAACGTAATCAATGTTTTGAAAATCGGTCAGACAAGACCGGACCGGTCCGACCGGTTCGACCTCCTTTTTAATGAATTCCGGCCGGATTGAAACCGGTTTTGCCTCAGTGTTGACTGGTCAACGACTCGTCCGGTTTTCCGGTCTAACCCGGTTGAACCGGTTTTCTAACTCGGAAAGAACCGGATCTTGATGTATATTTTATTTTTACAAATCAAGAAAAAATTAAAATGAAAACAAACTCACATAATTGAAGATCATCTCTAACAGAGAAAGGTTGATCGACGTTGGATAGTTACTCCGTTGAAGTTATCAATTTGTATGTGAAGTGTGTGAAACAAGTTTAGATCATTGCACCACCATTGAAGAACTTACAAATTTAAGCTTCAAAAATTTGCAAATGAAAAAAGAAAAATAGATATAAGAGTTGGTGTATGATGGATTAATACAAGATATAAAGATGAGATATGGATACTAATATTATGTGTAAAATTTGTGACGGTGATTTCTCAAATAGTAGGAGAGTTAGATGAAGAAGAACTGAAAAAAAGGGTATTGTGATTTCTGGAACTAAAAAGATAGAACGTATGCCTTTCAAAAAAAAAAAAAGAAGATAGAACGTATATAAAAAAGGGTTTTTACATTAAAGAGTGGGAATGGTGAGGATGTAGTCTTAGATTTGTAGCTAGTAGCTACTTACAATTTTTTTTGTCAATCAATGTACATCACGTGATCATGTACCTCATTGCCCAAAAAAATTAATTTTGACTATATAATAATAATATAATATTTCCTTTATGTTATTTACTTTAAAGTTTAAACATGCAATTGAAGTGTGATGTGATCTCTGCCATCTTTATTCTATTTCAGAGTAAGGTCACAATCAAAGTACAACTTTTATTATTAAAATATAGCAAACCGGTTCAAACCGGCTGAACCGGCGGTCCAACCGGTCCGACCGAAACCGGAGGTCTCACCGAGTTGATCCGGTTTTTGGTTTTAAAAACATTGAACGTAATTGTCTAGATTAATCTATTTGTAGTCACCGCGGAAAACAATTCGTAATACTAAAATGTAGAAGTTCATTACATTGTTTTTAAAGATTCAAAGTTTGTAGCCTATAAGTAGTTTGTGGCTTATAAGAGCTGTCAATAACGTGCATAAGTTGGTTGTACTTTAATTGATATTTATGGAGGTCAATTTAAATTCAGGGGGTCAAAGGAGTTTATTATGATATGAGTACAAATATTAAAGCGTATTTTAAATTCTTATTGATAACCCCGAGGGCAATTAGCCGTTAAAGATGAATACAAGAAACGTAAGAGTCCGAAATTTAATGTTGTAGACCGTAAATGACCACAAACTTGTAAAGATATTAACTTTTTAAGAAACTGAAATGATAACCAGATACCTTCCATTAGCATTATGCTTTGAAACATGAATATGAACATTAATGTACTCTCACATTCACAACAAACAGTTCATAAATATGATCAACATGTTCTCTCGCATAACCTCTAAAGTCAAAAATCACCCAAACTGGAGTAATTAAGTATAAAACCGCCTAAATCATTTTATTCATATTTTTTAATCATTTAAAAAATAATGATGTTATTATAATCGTATTTTAAACCATGACTATTTGTTAGACAAATAACAAATTTTGTCAAAGAATGTTACAGGTCGTCCAATATCGAGTCATTTCAACATATAATGAATGTTACGCAGTGTGCGACCTCTACCGCACAGTTATCCCAGGAAATGAAAGTGAGTAACTACCTATGCCAAATATGCTAACCAAGAATTACAACTTCATGCATAGCTCACTGAGTTTTTAACACAAGTGAGCCGTTACCCCAAATGCAAGAATAAATCCATTTCTAGAGGTTGTTCATGTGTAATACAACAACAAATCAAATAATTTGATTTACTTGAAGAGTCTTAATTGCATAATGAGTTCATCATATAGCTTAAAGTTAGTAATGTTGGTAAATTCAACCAACCTTAGGTCAGAATTAGTAAAGATAATTTGCATCATTACGAAAAGAAAGCATTCAAAATGGGAATCAAATCATGTTCAAGGGAAAACTGCATACATAAAACCAACTGAAATTTTTGGTGGTTTTGGATGTCAATTTGAGATTTAGGTGGTACCACTGATTCTAATTCGTGGGAAATGGAAGATCAAATATGATAAAGATGAAATTAGGATCACCAAATGAAAGTTGGTCTGTAAAAAGAAGGGCTGTAAGTTCATCACACTTACTTGAAAATGGGCCATTTTGGGTGATACTCTCGCCAAGAGTTTAATGAGATCAAATTATAGACCTTGGCTATCAATTGTCTGAGGTCTATGTTAATACTCAAAACAATCTAAAGTTCTCTACTTGATATTTTAATTGCAGAACTGTTGTATATTTAGATTATAGATTAAAATAAAATAGCAAAAAAATATTATTCAACCCAAATTGACCCTAATATATGTACAGAAGTTTATTGGTTTTGCTTCCAACGTTTTTGACCACACCAAACAAAACCAACCCATCCATTTGGTCACCCTAATGCATGGATTCTAAGCTTCTCAGAACTACCTCGTCCTATAACCTCAAATATTCTAGTGCGTGAAATACATCATCATCAATATTAGTGAAATATAAATTTGGTCAATGAGCAGTAGCAGAAAGTGAAAAGGAATGTATACACATTGAAGTAGCATGACGATTACAACTATATAGACTCTTGCTTGAAAAGGATATATATCGAGGGCATAAATAAGATAATGGAAATAGTACCGACTTGGTTCCATGGCTTATAATGGTGAATTGTTGGTCATTATTCCTGACTCCATTGTCTCGATGCACGCAGTCTCCAGCATCTCAACAAAATCCGTCAATCTGGCATTCACGTCCAAATTGGCTCTGATCAACAATATACGGTGTAATAAAAATCAGAAAAATGCAATAATAGCTTTTGAAAGTATAACCACAAAAATATTTAATTAAAATAAGCATTATTAAAGTAATAAATCAATCTCCTACCCTCACATTAGTATATACTTATAACAATCCAAAGCATAAATAGCCATGAACACAACATCATAAGACAAGTTACTAAGCCTAACCCCCGACCGGTTTTGAATTACGCACTGCCAAAGGAACTGCAGTGATCTTGATATTTAGTTATTCATCAAAAAGGGAAAGATGAAGGGCGTCGCTCCGGATCAAGAAATGAATAGTTCTTGCATCAACCAGTCTGGAATTAGGTGTAGCTATGTAAACATCTTTTATCTAATTAAACTTATAAACTGACACATATGTCTTAACACTGAATGATCCCGCCCTACATCAGTTGCCTTTTGGACTCCATAAGGTGCCTTTAAACTTATAGACTAACAAAGTACATTTATTTTTTCAAACATAGCCAGTGAATGGAGGTGACAAAATGGGCGGTTCAGGCAGGGTAGCAATAGGTCAAAAAGTATTGAATCATTATCATTTCGTCCATATCTTTATCTTGAAAAGAGGTTAATGATTTGAAGCATATTACAAAACTATGTTATTGCCATTATGATCTCACCTATTTTAAGATAATCCAACTAAAGAAGATCCTAAGGTTCATTAATACACTTTTGTTGTAATTGTATAACCCTAAAATATAGAGCCATTTGTTTAAATGCTACAATATTGCCTTAACAAACATATTGATGCATCAGACAATCATTTCAAAGTTTCTATTATGAGGCACTCAAATGAATAATGTATGTTATAGTCACAGGCTCATAGCTCTACTAAAAATACAGTCATGAGAACTTCAAGATGCAGTTTATAGTGAGTATTGTTGATTGGCAATGTAGCAAGAAATATGTCTTCAAATCTATTCATGTGAATTATTAAGAGAAAAACAATGAAAAAGCTACTAACCTCGTAAATTTCACTAACAAACTCGAGGACAGAAGCAATATTTTGAGACATTTGACTTGTTCATATAACATATAAAAAAGCACTTGTATACAATCAGAGAAATAATAAAAACACTACCTTCCACGATGCCGTCATCCATCGTTGATCCTACATGATAAGAAAGACTGCAATAATATATGAATACGTATATGGCAAATACAAAATAAAGTAACTACATGATAACCAAATATTCTATAGTTAGCTATTAATACTATCTAAGAATTAATATCCATATATAGTATCAAAAAACTGTACCTCATCACCCATCTCGCGAAAATACTTAGTGAAGTTAAGAAGCGGTTCTTGTATCCACAACTGTACCTAATAAAGATATACCAGAAAATGAATCTTGGCCAGTTCATGAACAAAACTACCAATTAGCATGTATATTAAATCAAGGAAAACAGAAGGATGAAGAGTATATAAAATATCACTCTTTCAGGCAACGTATGATGTTTGCAATACTAACCTTTACACTTACGAATCATGTTTGGATCCACAATAACCAGTTTATACTTTATAGTAAAAGATTCAGAGCTAATGTATCAAATTCACCTCAGGATTCTAGTATCACTTCTGTTAAGAATGGCTGAATTTGTTTACTTGGCAACATGAGTATGTTCATTACTGAAGAATAGCATGCAACAATTTCATACAATTCAACTAAATAAGACATCTGTGTGTGACCAATAGGTAGCTAATATCTAATAGATAAGGGACCATCAATAAGACAACACATGAGCCCATAAAAAGAAATTTTCAGTCAAGCATATCATCAAACACCTGATAGACATGTGAAAATTGTTAAATTTTGTTTATTCTACTGAAACTAAAACATAATAAATCAAATTTCACCCATTTAATCCATTCCCCTGTATTACAACACTGAAGAACATTGATTTAAAAGTTAAATTGAAAAACAGTTGCTTACAGATCATAATAGATCACAATAAAAGCCTTCAAATGTAGATCGAAAAAATAAACAACAATTTAAATTAGTTGAAAGCATAAGATAATAGAAATTATATAATGCTAAAATACAAATCGTACCAAAGTATAAGGTGTTGAAATCATCCAACCTTCATCCCTTCATCAAAGGAGTGCTTCAACGATCTCAGGACCGACACCTTCGCTGTGGTTTCTAGTTATCGTGAAGCTACCATTCGTCATATGATTATGATTGATTTGTTTCGCGATTTATAAACCCGTCGATTAATAACACGATCGATTGCATAATATTGAGAAATTGAAGGAGGAAGAAGAATACACGTTCTTTGATTCTAATAAAATAAATAAATAAAAATAATAAAAAAGTTAACTGGCTAGCGTGGAAAATCACGGGTAATTAATACAAACATTAAGGGATATTTTAGTATTTGTTTAACAAATTTAGGTTGTCATTTTTTCAAATGATAATCAAGGGTTCTAATTCAAATTAGCTAATTAATTAAGGGTTGAGATTTGTCTTTAGATATAGTGACAACCTAATTAACACTCTATTATAAATATAAAGAGAGAAGAGAGATAAAGAAGATAAATAAATAAAAATAAATTGGAGATTGTATCGGGTCCATCAACGTGCCTCCAATTCTAGTAACCCTCAAAATCAAATAAGTTAAATGTCTAAATAGCCCTTAAATGTCATGATATAAAATGATACTCCCCGTCCAAATTTATTTGTTTACTAGTTTATTTGGTGTGTCTCAAAATAATTGTTCTCTTCCGAAATCAACTAATCTACATACTTTCTTACAATATGTGTTTTACTGTTTGCTAACAATTGTTGAATGGAGGAAATAATTTTCTTCACAAAGTGAAATTAAGATACTGTATAATTGGTTCATATTTCTTCTCTCTTCTTCTCGAGTATTACCTTTCTCTATTGATATGAATAAAAACAAAATATTAAATAAGCCTAGTGGTAACTGATAAAATAGATTAATGTCGGGAAATGCATTCAACTCGAACAGAATCTCAATTATGTGCATCCAACTATTTTTTTTATTTTTATTTTATATTGTGTACACACAATAAGGAAAAAAAGTTAAATACACACGATTGACATCGTATTCAAATTAGATTCATTTAAATACACTAATTCCCCGATGAAAAGCTTGACATGATTTATTATAACTGAGATCTCAATGAAATTGATCTTACACATGTAGAAATTGTTGTATTAGCATGGACATGACTAAAAAGCTTTGTAACACCTACGTGTATTATGCAGCAGATTCAATCAGATTGAGAGAACATTTGATTAGTGATCAATAAACAACAATATGAACACATAAATTAGATAGGATAATACCTTCAATCAATAGTCCTAATTGTTGAGTCGTGAACCACAACAGAACGACAGTTGATGAAACTCGAACACGTAATAAGTCTAGCACGGGAAGAGGTTCCCTGTCCTTAAAGGTGTTTACGTGCTCGATTCGCTGCAAGCCTCATACGTAACAACTCCAGGATTGATGCAGACCCATGTTGCGTTTCGTCAGCGAACGAATGCAACTTAATGTTGATGGCGGTATCACAAAACCTCGAGATGGCAAGGCATATCAGCAAAACCAAACCGCAACAGGTTATGGCTTATATAAAACTACAGCAGCATGTATCAATGTTTTTGTGTTTTTTCAAGAGGGTGCATGGTACCCTATTTATAGACTTGAATATGGCATAAAAAATGGAGATCATGGTGATCAGCCATGATTACCATTTTAGCAATGTTTTAAAACCCGGGTTTTTAGTCGACCCGGAAAAGTGTAAATTTCTGATCGGACCGGTCGGACCGGTTGGGCCGGAAGGTTGGACCGGAGTTAATAATAGTATATAGTAGTAGTATTTAGTGATTTTTTTTTATTTTTTTATAATTATAATTATAATTATTAATTATATCATTTATAATAATTATAATTAATAGAGTAATAAAGGGTGATGACATATCGATTTCTTTGTTATTCTTGAAATCTACATCAATAAAATAATTATATAATCCATAGAGTAATAAATGATGATGACCCATCAATCAAAGATTCCCTCATTACCCTAATTATTTTTGAAATATACAATCAGTCAATATTCCCTAATTATAAATGATTAAATGTACATAGAAATTGTAAAAAAAACAAAAAAAAAAAAAAAAAAACAAAAAAAAAATGAAACCGGGTCAATGCTCCGGTCCGGGTCCCGGTCCAACCCGGTCCGACCGGCCGGGTCAACCGGGTCGTTGACTAGTCAACATATTGAAAAACCCGGGTTTTTTTGGCCCGGAAATCTCTAAAAATGCGGTCCGACCGGTCCGACCGGGCCGGTCGAACCGGGTCTTAAAACACTGCATTTTAGCCAAATATGAGGGATAGTGGGACTAATGGTTACAACCTCTTGATTGCCATCCAATTAGTTACACTCGTGCCTTTTTACCAAGTCAATACACAACATGATTTCTGCTATGCTACGTGTACATGTAGTTATGCAGCAACTGACTTGTACATTTTGCTTTATGTACACTAAAACTTGCCAACCTCACTTCTAGTTCCAACATTCCCCCACCAGGTTGGAAAGTTTTTGTAACATCCCGCCTTACCATGACCACAATATTGTCGGCTTTGCCCGCAGGCTCACGGCTTTGTTCTTGGAGACCACACTTCCCAGGAGGTCACCCATCCTGGAATTGCCCTCGCTCGAGCACGCTTAATAGCAGTACTCTTGCGACAATCTGCCACATGTGGTCCCAAAACGCGTTGTGTCATATAAGGCCAAGATATTACTTATAATCCCAGCATCTCTCATGTCCTTGGCCGATGTGGGATACGCCTAAGGCACCATCACCCCCCCGCAGGGACTCATCGTCCTCGATGAGGTTTGCCCCACCATCTCCGTCGGCACATGAGTTGCTCTGATACCACTTGCAGTAATTTCACATAATTCATTCCATTAATATGAATAATCACTATTAACTTCATTAGTTCACTCTCACCTAATAAATCATGATAATTATAATCAACTTATCACCTTAGTTCACATTAATCATTGTTAACTAACATGATCACATCAATAACAAGATTAATAGCTTCCAAATTAACAATCCACTAAAACACTTCATGAACACTTAATCAAATTCTTCCATTTTAAGTTAGGGCTCATGTCATAATCATGGATTAGGCACTAATTAACAACTCTAACATAACCACAATCTTTACTTCATGAATTATCAACTAAATCACACTTTTATCATGAATACACCATAATCTTTTCTCTCTAAGTTAGGGTTTTACTTATAATCAAGAATTTCTTATCAACTAATGATAATATGATCATTACTAGCTTAAATTCAAGATTAATCATGCCAACTAAATCAAATATTCAAAACCCCAATTTCTAGGGTTAAAGAAATCACTAAATTAACACTTATAACATGCTTTGAATGATAATGAAATGATTAATCTATGTTAACAAATCATAACTAACAACTATTGCACAAAATCAAACCCTAATTTCGGATTAAACTCACTAATTAGCAAAAATCCCAAAACCCCCAATTTCTAGGATGAAGAACATGAAGAACACTTGATTATACCTTGTTTAAGATGATTAACAAGACTTGAATTTGATCTTGGAAGCTTGAATTTGATGATTCTTCATGATTTTGATAATTGATTTAGGTTTAGAGGTGTGTGTATATGTTAATACGTACGTATGTATGTATATGTGGGAATAAAACCCGATCCATCATATATAATATACCATATACTGTTAGTTTTCATTCCCCGTATTTATTATTGTCTGGAACTTAAAATCATTTGCGAGGAAAACTATTTTATTTTACCGTCAACTAAATAAATTTAAAACAATCAATATTTCACTAGCCACAATATTTCCTGAGGCTTATCGACCTATTAATTTTACAATCAAACACAATAACAATTTTAAATCGCATTTGAAATTTACAGAAAATACCTATTACTTCTAGGCCCAATTTGAGGATGTTACAAATCTCTCCCCCTTAAAGAGATTTCGTCCTCGAAATCTAATCAACCTTAATTATTCTAAAGAACTCAATCACGTGACATCTCTCATTTCTTATATGAGATTCTACCAACACCATATTTCCAGTTTATTAATATTGCACTCTTCATACTACTTTAACATCGTAATTACTCATCACTATATTCACCTAAAGTGTGTGTACTCAACCTAAATCACCTATGCATGACATGCTTATGCATACATTTCACTACACACTCCATGTACCTACATATATATCTTTTTTTAGATATATGTTATTTTATCAATTTACACATCACCAGTGTGTATTTCAATTACATTCACGCAAACACATACATTGTGTCTTATACTCAATTTAACTTGCAAGTGATCTACTACAAATCACATTATCCAACAACAAGTATATTTTTATCACTTATAATAATTACTCCCTTGAGCAACTCTTAATTATATGCACACAATTTAAATTCTATCTACATATACATATCCACAGGTACATGTTTCTATTTCTTACCTTAACATATG
Organism: Helichrysum umbraculigerum; assembly: GCA_949592205.1. Taxonomy (NCBI): domain Eukaryota; kingdom Viridiplantae; phylum Streptophyta; class Magnoliopsida; order Asterales; family Asteraceae; genus Helichrysum; species Helichrysum umbraculigerum. The sequence continues at coordinate 12,259,758 of CATIUR010000002.1, read as the reverse complement.
ATATGTATCTAAATCATATTTTCATTCATACTATGATCACTTAAGGAAATTATTCCCAATTAATCACTTTAAACAGGTAATCACTTGACGTAAGTGAATAACATCATCATGCACATAACATACTCTTAACACTAGAAACTAGCGACGTGCTAGAATCTTTTAAATAGATATATGATTTATACCCCTTTTAACAACAAAACAATGATTATGAAAATCACAATACACCCAACAACAATGAAATTTTAATTTCAATTCATAACTAGCATTTAGGCTAGTACCACATATCACTACTGTATTTGATAATCTTTTATTTAAAAGTATCTCGAATTCATATATCACTAATCACATATTAACACTCAAAATAGAAGTCAATTCTCATGGTTAAAACCATTATCACTTAATCACCAAGTCACTTAGTACCAATTCAAATTGAATAATTACCAAGTTTTTCCATCAACGGGTACATTGCCATTCAAGCGCAAGTACCATTCCAACAAAATGTGTTAACCACACACACATTTTTCAACAATATTTCATCAATCAATTTATTACGATGACTTCTCATTAGATTATTTCACATTTCCATCATTTCTATACGCAACCTATCATTTCACTTTGATATTAAGCATATAATAACAATCAAATTTCACACAATTCTCAATTAATAATACTATAACTATCAATCAAAAGACTCTCTATATATAAATATTTATATATATATTTATATATTTCTTTTATTAATAACCCATTAATACAATAACTGGATCTTTTACTACCATTTTTAAAGTCTCATCAATTTCTATGGTACTTGGTAGCCTCAATACTCCATGTGAAATGGCATAATATAAATACGTTGGCCAGACGTCGTCATATTATGTCAGTCACACTTCATTCTCAGGCCACTTCATACCGTTAATCTTCAAAGTGATTAATCTTTAATTTCATATATATCATTTATCAATTATTTCCCTAGCAAGGATCTATAATCACACTTGCATTTCCACATTACACATACACTTAATTCCACATAACACAAAAGTTACACATTATTCACTCATGTATCTACACACAATTTCAACTTCTTAATTACATACTAATAGCTCTATCACCTTATTAGCAAGTAATAATCACCAACAATTCAATTTACTTTACTAATAATCATAACATAGTAAAGTAAAACAATTAAAATTTATTGAAATTCACCAAGTTTATCAGAAATTACCTGGCACATCTAGGCCCACGAGTGTTGAGGATTGAGAATACCAATCGGTTCCTCACTATCCTCCGTCTCTGCACTCAAAACAACAATCTAACACATTGTTATAGATTAGTTCACATTTAACAACAACTTGCTCATACCAACACTAATCCCACACCTCGGAATGTTTGACCACTATCACTAGGCTTGGGATTGAACAATTTAACCATTATTCAATTCGCCCAAACCTATGCTCTGATACCAACTTGTAACATCCCGCCTTACCATGACCACAATATTGTCGGCTTTGCCCGCAGGCTCACGGCTTTGTTCTTGGAGACCACACTTCCCAGGAGGTCACCCATCCTGGAATTGCCCTCGCTCGAGCACGCTTAATAGCAGTACTCTTGCGACAATCTGCCACATGTGGTCCCAAAACGCGTTGTGTCATATAAGGCCAAGATATTACTTATAATCCCAGCATCTCTCATGTCCTTGGCCGATGTGGGATACGCCTAAGGCACCATCACCCCCCCGTAGGGACTCATCGTCCTCGATGAGGTTTGCCCCACCATCTCCGTCGGCACATGAGTTGCTCTGATACCACTTGCAGTAATTTCACATAATTCATTCCATTAATATGAATAATCACTATTAACTTCATTAGTTCACTCTCACCTAATAAATCATGATAATTATAATCAACTTATCACCTTAGTTCACATTAATCATTGTTAACTAACATGATCACATCAATAACAAGATTAATAGCTTCCAAATTAACAATCCACTAAAACACTTCATGAACACTTAATCAAATTCTTCCATTTTAAGTTAGGGCTCATGTCATAATCATGGATTAGGCACTAATTAACAACTCTAACATAACCACAATCTTTACTTCATGAATTATCAACTAAATCACACTTTTATCATGAATACACCATAATCTTTTCTCTCTAAGTTAGGGTTTTACTTATAATCAAGAATTTCTTATCAACTAATGATAATATGATCATTACTAGCTTAAATTCAAGATTAATCATGCCAACTAAATCAAATATTCAAAACCCCAATTTCTAGGGTTAAAGAAATCACTAAATTAACACTTATAACATGCTTTGAATGATAATGAAATGATTAATCTATGTTAACAAATCATAACTAACAACTATTGCACAAAATCAAACCCTAATTTCGGATTAAACTCACTAATTAGCAAAAATCCCAAAACCCCCAATTTCTAGGATGAAGAACATGAAGAACACTTGATTATACCTTGTTTAAGATGATTAACAAGACTTGAATTTGATCTTGGAAGCTTGAATTTGATGATTCTTCATGATTTTGATAATTGATTTAGGTTTAGAGGTGTGTGTATATGTTAATACGTACGTATGTATGTATATGTGGGAATAAAACCCGATCCATCATATATAATATACCATATACTGTTAGTTTTCATTCCCCGTATTTATTATTGTCTGGAACTTAAAATCATTTGCGAGGAAAACCATTTTATTTTACCGTCAACTAAATAAATTTAAAACAATCAATATTTCACTAGCCACAATATTTCCTGAGGCTTATCGACCTATTAATTTTACAATCAAACACAATAACAATTTTAAATCGCATTTGAAATTTACAGAAAATACCTATTACTTCTAGGCCCAATTTGAGGATGTTACAGTTTTATGCTACTCTGATGAGTTATGTAACGAAGGTGTCACTAAGATTAAACCTCGTATTTTCAAAGTATGCAAAGTGAAGTCGATTCAAATGGTGTCCGAAGATTAAACCCTGAACCTTTAGATTTATGGTTTCCGAAGAATTAAACCAAAACCTTGTGACTTCATTCACACACTTTTATACACTTCCCATCGTAACCATCACATTCTCTCTCTGAGCGTGAATATGGCCATGCGCTAAAATCCTGATTCATAACCCTCTAAGAGAGAAACCACAACTCTCTATTCAAGGCGGCACCACCTTTAGGTTACATAGGCAAAGCGATTCATGAACTAATGTCTTCGTTGCTAAGACGTCTCAATAGCTTTGTTAAGAGAATAATCTCAACCTTTTCTCGGCAACGCCGTACTATCTAATTTTCACATGGATCAATTTCAATGATAGTACCTTTGATCGGATAATGACTTGTTATTACCCATTAAACCCAAGAGATAGGAGCACTAAATTCGGGTCGGGTTGCCATCACCAACCGATTCAAATATGGTTTCAGATCCATGCCTCTAATTAATCCTCAATAGGTCTCTCGTTAGAGACTTAAATGGATACCGACAATCACTACAACTCATGTCGGTAACATCACAAACACTCACTAATTCTCTCGTTAGAGGCTTAGCAGTGTCAAAGTCAAGTTTCTAGATCACTTGACGAACATATCAATAATGGTACCATTTTCACAAAATTATCTATAAATTCCATCACAAAGGAATTTGAGGTGTTAAATCTCTAATCCGCTTCACCTCCTTAATTGCCTCAACTAGGCAAGATAATCAGCTTCCTTCTAGAAGTTAAATTCAGGAATCACCTACTATGTGCCACATGAATTCACCTTCTCGTGATTACGTTAGTGATTAATCTGAATTATACTTTATTATTCACCATAAGCCAAGGTGTATTACTTTCCAAAACACAATTAACCACCCCCACCATTTGGAATATTTGCTCGACTTCCAAATGTTCCAATTAAACGAGCCTACTTGCTTCGTTGTTACGGGTACTACTAACACCTTCGATTGTTTCAATAAACACCAAAACAATATTAGTTGGTATTGACTCACAAAAGTATATAATAATCCACTCCTACACGAATGAGTATTATATACAATATGACCCGTATATTATTTCTAGCGTGCTTATTTTAATTAAAAACGACATTCTTGTGGAAAACTACTAGTTTCACAGATACCCAAAATTGTCAATGACACGTCTGTTCAAAATTCCTTGTGTATATGAACTTTAGCGAAATTAAAGTGTACCTCATTCATGCACAAATGAGTGTCTTCTATTTTATCAAAACACTTATTTCGCATTAATTATCAAAATACTTCTCAAGTTACTAAAACATAAAACATATGTCTACTCAAAAGTTAAACACTACCCTCAACGATAAGTGTTTACGCTTTGCTAGAAATAAGGGGTCATTGAAACAATCTCACAGTAACGGTTTTCAAGGTGATCGACTAAACAAAAAATAAGTTGTATATCCCACATTTCCCACTATTCTGGCATATATATGACTTCGTCTCCACATAGGCGCAACACTTTTAAATTCGAAACTATTACATATTTAAAGTCGAATCTCACGAGTGTACAACAATTTGGCAGCAAATCTCCTTTAACTATTCAATGAGTTTTAATAGCTTAAATCCTGCCCATCACACCTTAATTTTAAAACAAAACAGTAGAGACGAGGTCTCCGATTATCACGTCAACAACCCAATAAATCATGTTTGAAGCTTTCCAACCCATGTTCCCATGTTTGGTTTTATTTTACACAATTAAAGGAGATGCATTACCAGCTTGTAAACGCTGCAAATACTATTAAACCACATGTTTAATAATTAACACTCTTTCACAATGAAAAGAATCAAGGTATTGCATGCTAACAATCCGATTCTTCTTTTACCAATTTCATTCTCTAATTGCTGTCATTTTAAAAACATAATTGGATTGAAATATTCGATAAAATATTGTTCGTCGAACAATAAGGCTTCAAACTGATTATAAAAACATGCGTTATAAACCCTTAAAAACCATATTAATCAGGACTCTCAATCTCTGATATAAAATCTATAAACACCTTTAAGAATGTTGTATTAGCATGGACATGACTAAAAAGCTTTGTAACACCTACGTGTATTATGCAGCAGATTCAATCAGATTGAGAGAACATTTGATTAGTGATCAATAAACAACAATATGAACACATAAATTAGATAGGATAATACCTTCAATCAATAGTCCTAATTGTTGAGTCGTGAACCACAACAGAACGACAGTTGATGAAACTCGAACACGTAATAAGTCTAGCACGGGAAGAGGTTCCCTGTCCTAAAAGGTGTTTACGTGCTCGATTCGCTGCAAGCCTCATACGTAACAACCCCAGGATTGATGCAGACCCATGTTGCGTTTCGTCAGCGAACGAATGCAACTTAATGTTGATGGCGGTATCACAAAACCTCGAGATGGCAAGGCATATCAGCAAAACCAAACCGCAACAGGTTATGGCTTATATAAAACTACAGCAGCATGTATCAATGTTTTTGTGTTTTTTCAAGAGGGTGCATGGTACCCTATTTATAGACTTGAATATGGCATAAAAAATGGAGATCATGGTGATCAGCCATGATTACCATTTTAGCCAAATATGAGGGATAGTGGGACTAATGGTTACAACCTCTTGATTGCCATCCAATTAGTTACACTCGTGCCTTTTTACCAAGTCAATACACAACATGATTTCTGCTATGCTACGTGTACATGTAGTTATGCAGCAACTGACTTGTACATTTTGCTTTATGTACACTAAAACTTGCCAACCTCACTTCTAGTTCCAACAGAAATTACCATAATACATGCACTCCATATGATTTATTAACTCGCTTTATTATGATACATGTATACAGAAAGTAAAAAACATGGGAATTACAGTTTGGAAACATCAGGTAGCATCTGATGTTCTTGATTGTTGATGTTGTCTCGCAACAAGATGCTATTTAGCTCTCGCACAAATCTTTCCATGGCGGCACTCGGTAGACACATAGGTACCACAATACAAGACTCACCTTTCTTGTTTATAACGGGAAGATAGAAACTAAAAAACGGAAAGCACCCTATAATAGGCCCCCCATACTCTGCCTTCCCCCAACCGAAATCGACTTTATACATCATTGCTCGAGTCAAGTCCGAGACAAGGTAGCTTCGAACACTTGTGTAGCGAGGTCGATCCCTCATAACCATCAGATCAACTAGAGATCTCATATACTCTTCAGTGACATCCAACTTGGTTTTCATCACAAGTTCTAACGCGTAACTTAATGGTTTGTTGCATAGCTCTTGAGCATTGGATATAGCTACAACATGTGCAATAGCATTTCCATAGAATCTAACAGGGATAAACGACTTAAACCTTCCACGTGCATTAACGACGAACATCATTCGTGTTTCCTCTTTAGGATCTGGTTGGATAGCAATGGTACGACAACGCCAAAGGCATGCATTTAGCGCATCAATTGTGGAGAAATGTTTAAGGTGTGGTGGAATAAGTTTACGAATACTTGATATCTCTGAAGGTCCAAAGAAAAATGATTTGTATACCAAATCATGTTGTGGGATGATATTGGTATCAACTAGATCATCAAACGCGGGATGATTACATGTGATTCGTGGTGGGTTTCTTGCGAAGAACAAATCCCTTTGCCACACGGGCAACGTTGATGGTGTGGATGTACCCCTTGATAATTCACCTAATGCCATCATGAATTGTGTGATTCCTACTGCGTCACCCATAGTGTGATTGACGCGTTGAGCAAAGATAAATCCGCCACATAATAATCGTGTCACCTGATTGATTAATAATTATTAGGAAATAATGATACGTAGTAATAATTAATGTTAATGGTATAGGAAGCGGAGTTATGACATCGATCATCAATTAAAATCGAATTTAATTTATTAATCAGGTTCTTCTATTTTAATTAAATTTAAAAATTAAAGCCTTTTTTAAATTAACCAATCAACACACCGTACATATACACAGATTTGAGAACGAAATAAGTAGTGAATTAAGGTTAAAGTGATGCATTTTCAATGAATAATGTTTAGAAAGTAAATATTTGTTAGACGATGTAATGTGACTATAAATGCTACTAAAATTTTCACCTGAATGAGTAGCAATGGCGTGTCGAGGACGTCGGAAGATCCCGGAACATTGTAGAGGAGCTCATTCATACAAGGAAATGGTGGAAGAAGCGGGTAACCAAATTGCTTAAATGTAACATCCGCTTCGGCCTCAATAAACAACACACCTTGACCGGAGCAATCCACTATCAGCTTTCCAGCTGCACCTTCTTTAAGTCGTCCAGTGAACGGATAATAAAACACCAATAACTTAGCGAGAGCCTCTCTTATCACACTCGCTGGATTCTTGTTTTTCATATTCGGATCTCTACGATAAAAATGAATCGTCGAGATCTGCTTTCGTAGGCTAGCTTGTTTGATCATCAAGGTCTGATAGAAGTTTCAGTTCTCGTGGTGTCGGTTTAGCCGGAACTATGAGCTCCGGTGCTCGTCTTCGGACGGTAAACAATAGAGGAGTAGTGTTAACTTGTGTCATATCTAAGAAGTGTTATTGTTCTTGAACAGATAGATGCATATATGGTGAACTTATAGGCATAGTGTATTATTTTCTTATTAGATAAAATAATGCAATTTGTGGATTCTAAAGATTATTTTGCCCTTTTTATTATTATTATATTATTCTTTACTCGTAATTTTTTATATACATAACATTAATTAATTAATAAGTTGAAGCATTCTTTATTGGGAACGTGATATGTACGTGCTGGTCAACTGATAATACGTAGTAATTAAATATTATGACTAAGGTGGTGTTTGTTTTTGAGAAAAAGCTCTTAAATATCTCTGATGTCTGATTCGGTCAGAGGTTTTAAGAGTTCAGAGCGTTTGTTTTTTTTTGTTCGTTCAGAGCTTTGACATCTGCAAAACCTTAGTTTCTTTCGGACTTCAAACATAGTCTGAAAAGCTCTGAAAGAAAGAATATCACACTCTCTCTCTCTCTCTTACAAACCTACTTCTTCTTCCCCAACCCTTTATATCTTTATTTGTTTCCGCATCATTACAATCGTTCTTGTCACAAACTATCACCCGATATAGCTTCTCGACGTCGTTGGAAAATGCTGTTTTCCATAGCCGGTCGTGTCCTACACCATTGCCGGCATATACTATTTCGACAATTGTTGCCTATGTTTTTCGTTCATCATTCTGATTCTGACATCAATGTAAAATAGAGTAGATGGGAAAAGATGATTTGATTAGAAATCTCAAACTTTTGAAAGAGTGTGGAGGCTGGTAACGGAAAAGCCGGAAGGAATGAAGATACTCTTGGGTATCGCCGTATCGGAAATAAAAAATTAAGTAATTAGTTAATTCTAATAATTATTAATTACTTATACAGGAAAAATGAAATTTAATTGCTCCTAATTTCATTCGGTGTGAATTTATCGTTGTTTTAAGGTTTTTATTTGGGCGTGAATTCTCATTTGGCCATCGTCATTTGATGCCATTCACTTGTTGTTGATTTTTGTTTACTAAAGTATTTATATTTTATAAATATATTTGGACCCTTTTTTCAAACATAAATATACTTCTTTCCAAAGGCAAAATAATTACAAAATCGTTCAGACATATCTATGTACACAATGTATTTGGCAAAGTTCATTTTTCATACAAATCATACAATTTAATATATTAAAATTGTAACATAAACATATAATGACGATCAGATATTTATTCAGATTCAGATCCAGTTCACAAAAAACAAAACGCTTGTAAATGATTCAGATTCAGACTTGTGAACCACCTCTGAATATTCAGATATGGTTTTCAGATTTCAGACAAAAACCTCTTAAAAAAACAAACAGCACCTAACAAAAGATGTCTGCATCTCATATCTACTAGTGAAATATACCGTTTTCTTCTCAAAGATCATGTGTAAACTAAGATAGTGTAGCAAACTACGGTATTTTACGGTATTTTAGTGTAAAAAAAGAATCTTTTGAGAATATTTTTACATTAATAAAAAGTTGCTCCAATATGTGGGTGAGGTTCCTGGGAGAAGGGGTAAAAGTGAGGGAAGGGAGAGAAGCCAATGAGGAGGTGACAAGTGTCTTCTCATTTCTCCACCTTTTTTATTCATTTCCCATTCTTTTTTTTTTCATTTCTCTACCTTTTTTATTCATTTCCCCTTCCTTTTTTTTTTTATTTCTTCACCTTTTTATCCAATTATCCCCCTTTCTTCATTTCTCCACTTTTTTTTTTCTATTTCTTTTTTTAATTTATTTTTTTATTATAAAAAAAAGATTTTAAACTTTAAATATATATATATATATATATATATATATATATATATATATATATATATATATATATATATATATATATATATGTAAAAACTTCTATAACACTTTTGTTAAAAAAATATTTAAATAAAATTTGTTAACATTTTTTTAGAAAAAATTCCAAATCTAAAAATTAGTTTTTAACCTTTTTTTCTGATTAGTTTTAATTTTTCATATATCATTTTCAAATTTGTGATGCACCAAAAATTATATATAGCGATGCACATGAATATCAAAAACAAGCTGCAATAAAACTAAATTATTATTGTGTTCACCAACATTATAAATATGATATACTGATTTTTTCTGAATATGATACATCGAGTATTTAAATATCATGCATCAACTTTCAAAATATACTATAAAACATCGTTATTGAATTAAAAAGTGGTGCATCAAAGTTATAAAACATGGTTCATCATAGTCATAAAAAATGGTGCATCGATTGTTTAAAAATATCGTGCATTGACATTCAAAATGTATTATAAAACATCGTTATTGAATAAAAATGGTGGTCCATCTAGTTATAAAATATGGTGCATCATAATTATAAAATATGGTGCATCATAGTTATAAATATGACGATCCGACTTTTAGATATACGATAAACATCATTAGTGTATAAATCTTGATGCATCATAGTTATAGAATATGGTGCATCATAATTATAAAAAGTAGTGCATCATAGTTATAAAACATGGTTTATCATATTTTTAAAACATGGTGCATCGAATGTTTAAAATATCATGCATTGACTTTCATAATATACTATAAAACATTGTTATTAAATTAAAAGGTGGTGCATCATAGTTATAAAATATGGTGCATTATAATTATAAAATATAGTGCATCATAGTTATAAATATGACGCTCCGGCTTTTAGATATACGATAAACATTATTAGTGTATAAATCTTGGTGCATCATAGTTATAAAATATGGTGCATCATAATTTTAATTCTACGATGTATTGAAGTTATAATTTTGTTATATCAGAATTTTATTCATTCAAGGTATAAATATGGTGCATCACATAAATGTATTTTTTTTAATACTATATATAAAATTGTATTTACATATAATAATGTGAGGTAAAACAACTACGAAAAAAAAGCTGAAAATGTGAAAAAAAACAAAAACAATTATAAATAAGTCGTGAAAAATGTTAAATGATAAGGTTGAAAAACGCAAAAAAAAAAAAAAAAAAAAACGATAACAAGAACTTTAAAAAATGCGAAAAAAAAATTTAAAATTTTTTTAAAAAAAATACGAAAAAGTCAAGAAAAAAATTATTATAAAAAATAAACTAAAAAATTTAAGAAAAAAAATGGAGGAGAAATGATAATGGTGGAGAAATAAAGGAGGTGGAGAAATGGAGGAGGACATTTGTCACCTCCCTATTTGCTTCTCTCCCTTCCCTCTCTAAACCTCTTCATTACAAGAACCAATATCAATAAATATAGCAAACATTATATTTAGCATTTTTAAAAATATTCATTGCAAACTTATAATTAATACATCATATTAATACATTATAATTGTTATATGTATTATTTTTTAAAGTGAATAGTATTTAGTGCAACACTAATTAAACACTATTTGCCAGTAGCACTAAAATAGTGCAGTGTTAGTGCTAACACTAGAGTCAGTTTTTTACACTTTTGCACTATTTTAGTGTAAAAAAGTACACATAGTGCACACATTGAAGATGCTCTTACTATCTTCTCAAGTGTTCTTCTCGTAAATTCATTATATAAGACTATCTTTTGTTCTTGAATATTATGATTATAGTTTACTTTGTACTTGTGTCAAAATCACTTATTTGCAGAGGTGTTTACAGTTCGTTTTGATTTTTTTTATTAGAATCGAATCATCATAGTCGAATATTTCATGTTTTCAGTAATCAAAATCATTCGGTTTTGATTTTACTATCGTTTGGTTTTTAAATTTTTCAGTGTTGGTTCAAATTTCTTCTCGGTTACAAATTAAATGAAAAGTGGTGTAAATGGATATAATTTAGTGTAACCCTGTTTTAAAAATATGAATGTTTTGGTACAAAATTTAATACGGGAAAAGTTAACCATACTATTTAATTTTACTCACCCAACCAAAGTTAAACTAATCATCATTATAAAATAATTGTGTTTTTTAACTTTTATAAAAAAAAATCTGCCGAAGGTATAGTTAAACAGATATAAAAAATATGACGGTTATAGAAAATGAAAGTGCAAAATTTATTTTTTAGATTAAAAAATATAAGAAAAAAAAAGTAGAATAATTTACGTAAGTGCAAAGTTATGTTTACGATACATTTGTTTGTTCTAATACTAGGTGAAGACACGCGACAACGCGGGCGATTAAATCAAAATTGTTATAAATTTGAATTTTTATTTTTATTTTTTTAATTCAATAAATTAGTATATATGTTAGTAAACATAAAATGTTATAATTCGTATATGTATAGCATTAAGACTTGTGACAACACGAACGACTAAATTGAGATTGTTATAGATATTCAATTGAATATGAGTGAATTCATTGTTGTAGATTATGATTGTTATATATAAACAATATGATTAAAAAATGCATACATCATACCTTCTATTTTTTGAATTTTTTGGGATATTGAACAACTGGTTGTTTTTGATCGGATGTATGTTCAATTATACTTAATTTTGGGATTCACAATTTTTTGAAGTTGTTGAGATCTTTGTGAATCCATTGATATCAATATGGGGAAAACGTAAAAATTGATGGATCATATATATATATATATATATATATATATATCAGGTTAAGATTAAGAATTATAATTAAGAAAAGACTTAAAAAGAATATATTTTTATTTTAAATAGTAATGATTGAAAATATGTTGTGAAAGTTGTGTTCGTTTATATTTTTTGCATTATTTTATTTTATTTAATACTCCGTAGTATTATAAGCTGAAGTTTTTTTTATTAATATATATTTATATAATATTTAATATTTAAAGGTTTATTAAAAGATGGTTTCTTATTTAGTGGGGGTAAAGTGTAACATTATTATTTTTAATCTAATTTAATTATATATCGTTAGATCAAATTAAAAAACTCTATCGAATTTAAGATTCTAATTAGAAATGAAAAGGGTATTTGATTAGAATTGGGAACCAGATGTGAAGTCAATGAAATGAATAGGCAGCTGTTTCCAAACTCCAACGCATTTGTTTTAAGAGCATCTCCGATGACTATTTTTATAAAAGTTAAAAACTACTCCGTATTACTTCAACGAAGAAAAGCTTTCGAAAAGTTTGATGGTACACAAACACATTATAATTATAATGCTAATAAAATAATCAAAACACATAGAGTCTAGTGTACCTATAGCTTACTAAATTTAAAGCTTTCCTAGAAAAATTATACTTGAAATTGAAAAGCTTTTTCTAAATCTTTTTGTAAATTTTTTTTAAAAATTATAAAAAGCTTTGAAAAAGGCTTTAGGAAAAGAGTATTGATTCATACATCACTTCTTTTTAGTTGGACACCACCAAATATGTTTTACAATGTTGTACGGTGTAAAATTGTAAAACATGTTAGTGATGTATGACTAAAAAGATGTGATGTACAAATTAACACCCTTAAAAAAAATGTATTATCGGAGATGCTCTAATAAATTAGAGGGGAGACATAGGAGTCAGAATCAGAAAAAGTTTGGAAGAGAAGAGATCGTCGGTGCGATGTGCAAAACGACATCTTATCCAAAAGTTTTTTTCTCTAAAAAAACCCACCAGGGGAGATGCTATTATTGATTTTTAGAGTTTATTACATGGTTCGTCCTCGTGGTTTATACATAATTGCACCGTAAGTTCTAATACTTTATTTTTTGCACCGACGGTTCAAAAACACAAAAGTTGTTGCGCGTTTAATCCCTTGTCCAACTGAAATGACTAAATTACCCACGAGGACGAACATAAAGAGATAAGGGTACTTTTACCACAAGCTGTGCTTGAAATAGATAACAAGTCGAGTACGAGCTATTTGTCTTGGACTAATAGGTAAATGATGTTACTTATTGGATTTTATCATTTCCTAAACTTGTTTTGGAGTTATGTCAGGCTGTTCGAGTCGAGCTATCTCGAACTTGCATCATGAAGGTTCATTGAGAAATCGAGGTGAGATTGAGCTTAGACTTGCATACTCGAGCCGAGCTCTTGTTTTAGTCAAAGTTAATGCATGTGTGATTGAAGAAAATATATTTGATGGTGTTATTGATTTGAATGTTACATGTTGTGATTGCAGCTTGCATTTGGTACAATTTTATAATACATACATTCATGCAAGGATGGAGCTTTATTTGAGTTAAGTAAAATGATTAGTTAAGACTTCTTTATATATGTATAATGAAATGAAATAATTGGTAGTTTCGTTGTTATTAATTTTATTTATCTTTTAATTTTTGATATCTCATAAAATTAAAAATATAATTATAATTAATTAGATATTTTATTCTTAACAGTTATTTTAAGTTGATTTTTTAACTAACATAAATGCATAGCTTATAGCTATACATGTTATTAAGTTTAATGATATACTAACACTAATTAAGAAAAAAAATAAAGTTAACTAATTTTTATGTAGCATAATAAAATTAATATTCTATGCTAATACATACTCCGTATTTTTCTACGTCAAATGAGTTCCCCAAATAACGTAGTCAAGCTCCGTCACTATATGTCGATCTATGGAATTGATATAGATGATTCAAATAATACCGTGATAACGAGATGTAACATCAACAAGGAGATGACGTAGGCCCTCTTTACAATCTAACAGCTACAGATTGTTGGATTATTACTAAATCCTCTGCTATTAAACTTGGTAGCGCAAGTTAGTTCAAATTTAAAGGCCTTGTCTTTGATATTATCACAACATTCGATTCTCATAGAGGACTCGGGCTGCAAATACGCGATGGAGGTATGCTTTTAATTTGATAATATCACGATATTTGCCACTCATACATGGAAGTAGTATCAAACATTCATATTTAGTTATCAAAATGGTCAGAATTAAATAAAAGCTCCAACTTTTAGCTTCTGAGTTCGTTGTGCACTATATCAAAGACGCCTTAGTTGCTAAATAACTCTTCTGTTCTTGTTTGGAAGGAAATGTAAGTGACATAACCTTTTCAAACATAAACATAACTACAAGATACTACGATCCATCATGGTGGGGTCGGGCCGAGCCAATCTATGTGACAACATGCCCAAGAGATAACACTTCAAAAACGGGCTCAATCTCCAATCTTACTTTCGTTAACATCACTGCAACATCAGAAAATGGGATCTTCTTGTCTGGGGCCAAAGGTGGTGGACTCAGTAATCTGAAGTTCTTGAATGTGGACCCTTAATTACAAAAGACGGACTATTTATGATGACGGGCTAGTCGATTACAGGCCAGGATGTCAAGGGTTGGTTAACCGTAGCTCAGCCGGGATCATGATGAAACACATCGATGGTTTGGAGGTCGAGAATGTGAATATGAGATGGTTAGGGAACCGAGTGAGGAGATGGAGTAATCCTTTGGATTTCAGTCCCTCAAACGTGGATAACATTTCTTTGTTGAATTTCCACTCGAATTCATTCCGAAAATTAACACGATGAAGATGAAATTTGTGTTATGTGTGAGGTTTAAATGCTTGATGAGTTTTCAAGTGCTTTTCAGTTTCTACTTTACAGTGATAAAAATTGATAGTGTTTGAGAGGTTTTTGAGGGCTTACATGACGGTTATGTTTGGGAACGAAGCTTATAGTAGCTTACGGAAGCTTAAGCTTATTTTTCCAGCTTCAAGCTTTGTTTGGTAGACAAAATATTAAGAGCTTATTAAAAAAATAAGCTCTTAAAAAAGAAGTTAGTAGAACTAGTTTTTAAATTAAGCTATGAGCTTATGTAATGAAAAATTACATAAATACCCTTTATATAATTATCTATCATATATTTGTTTGTCCTTTTATGTCAATTTACATATTTTAAGTTCAAGCTCCAGCTAATTTTATCCAAACATTACAAAAAAGATAAGCTCAAACTTCTAGCTTTAAATATAAGCTCCAGCTACCAGCTACTTTTACCAAACACACCCGAAGTAGTAAAAATGGATTAAGCAAATTGATGGACAATGTGGTCAGGTTAGGCCTACCCTTCTGAGCCTAATTCAATAAGTAATGGGCTGGATCACATTCTATTAAAGCTTGTTTCCAGCACTGTGATAGTGTGATATCAAGATCAATTTTTCTTTTTTCTTTTTTGTTATACTTTGTTATCGGGAATAATATTATATTGGCATACTTAAATGGACGTAAAAATAAGTCTAATGCATTAATTGGTTAATATAGTTTTTAGTTCTTTATCTTACTAGTTGAACTACACACATATCAGTTTTACGTTTTTAGGTCAACTTTATATCTATTTAAGTTGGCATATCTTTTGTTTTTCTTTTATTGAATATGTTTTTTCCCCTCTAAAATAAGTTAAAACCCAGCAAATATGGTGGAATATGAAATTAATTTAATATGCAAGTACCTTTATTCTACGAGTGATGTACTTGCGTAGTTGTGTATAGGCATGTAAATGAATTAAACGAACAAGGACGAAGTTTGTTTGTGTTCGTTCATTAACGTTTTATCGAACAAACGAACGAACACGAGCGGATAAGCGAACGGATTTTGTTGTTCATGTTCGTTCACTAAGAAAATTTGTCTGTTCATGAACGCAAACTAATTAACGAATAGATATTTTGATACATTTGTTCATTAATACGTTAAATAAACCCCAAGGAACACAAACACAAACAAATACATATATATATATATATATATATATGTTGGGTTTTTAACCGGTTAATTTTATTAAATATTAAAAACAATAATATGCGGAAAATAATAAAATCATTAAACCCATTACCGCGGATCCAAATACTTGAATTAAATCGATCAAACAAACAACAAGATGAAAGAAACAAACTTACAGCGATTTGCTCGGAATGATCAGTCTTTTGTTTCTTGCTCGGAGGTGCCAACGTGTTCGTACCAATACTAGTCATCTTGTGGATATAATCGCTAGATTTATTCATGCTTGTTTATACGTTTAATCTTTACTACAAACTAGTAACAAACGCGCAAACCGAATCGAGAACGTAACACACTTGTGTGTGTGTGGATCGACTAATCCAAAACCGAAAATCGGTTTTGGGGTTTGTGTGGTTCGGTCGACGAAAACAAGGAGGGAGGAGGAAGAGAGTTTTAGGGTTTTGGTTAATGTGTTGATTAGTAACTAATGAACCCCTAGACAATTATTTATAGTCTAGCTAAACTTGTTCACCAAGTTTGTCATTAGTTACATATTAAACCCTTTAACAATATTTAGTTTTAACTTTTAAAACTAAACTTTATTTAACTCTACATAATTAATTCACAATTAATTATTCCATACATATCCGTCGATGATGCATCGGTATGACCCATTGGTGTCTTAATCATCGGATTAAATAATTTAAATATAATTATTTATGCACATAATACTTTCAGACTCCCACTTGTACATAGATGATTATACTTAACTTATTAAGTTTCCTATGGCGGTCCCTAGCAAGACACATAGAATAACCGAGTCATAAGAACTCTTATACCTCGCATGATTTTAGTTGAATCACCCATTCACAACGGTATATTAAAAGAGCAGCATATCCTTTTGCAACACGATATTACAAGAGTACCTGGCATGGACTTTACTCAACCAAATAATACTCTGTTTATTCTTGATCTAGTCTCAACTGGTTCAAAATGACAGAAGTCTAATACTCTCCGAGCGCGGCCACGCATTCTCCAGTTTTAACCATCAAAGGCCTAACAATATCTCTCTTTAATTAAAAGAGGTGCAAATCCCATCTTGACAATTAACCACTCTACACTTAGCTCCCACTGAACCCAGCAACCATCCGTTATGGCTACGCATTTACGCATAACGTTAGACTGTGCCTAAGCCCAATGTTAACTAAGCTTGAATGCAATTAACGTCTCATGTAATGAGGATATCTCACTTGAGTTAACTTATGATAGAAGTCCATGAAGTTACACTCAAAGCGGGTCAACCAATATTTGATCAAATCAAATACCCATGAATCTTTGACAACCTTAATGCTATAAGTCCTAATTAAGATTTCGGTCAATATTTCACAGTCACCATCACCCCATTGTGATTCCCACGACAACGAGTAGGCTATGGAAGATTTTTGGAATCCGTCATGCGCAATTCCATGGATTGCTAAAATCTACTAAATAATTGAACATTTTAAAGAAATACGCAAAACAAAAACATCTCTTTGAATTTCGATAAAGTTCAATTGTTCAACCAATACATAAAGAATTATAATAATAAGCCTAGAGATACTTCATGCCTATGAATTCAGCATGCTTGTAATGCTTGGCTTGAGACAACGCTTTCGTCAACGGATCAGCAGCATTATCATCAGTTGGAATTTGCTGTATCTTCACATCACCTCGTTCGATAATCTCTCGAATCAAGTGAAACTTACGAAGTATGTGTTTAGACTTGTGATGAGCTCTTGGTTCTTTAGCTTGCGCCACAGCACCAATATTATCACAAAAGATTTCAATTGGATTGGAGATACTGGGAACAACTCCAAGATCCATTATGAAATTCTTCAACCAAACAGCTTCCTTTGCAGCATCATTTGCAGCAATATACTCCGCCTCTGTAGTGGTATCGGCTACAGTACTTTGCTTTGAACTCTTCCAGCTTACTGCTCCTCCATTTAACATAAACACAAAACCTGATTGCGATCTAGAGTCCTCTTTGCTGGTTTGAAAACTAGCATCAGTATGACCAATCACTTTGAGCTCCATTTTCTCACCACCAAAAGTTAAGACCATATCTTTAGTTCTTCGTAAGTACTTAAAGATATTCTTCACAGCTCCCCAATGCTTGATTCCCGGATTTTGTTGGAATCTACTCGTAACACTAATAGCATATGCGACATCCGGTCTAGTACATAACATAGCATACATGATAGATCCCACTGCCGAGGCATATGGGATACCTTTCATGTTTTCTTTGTCCACTTCAGTCTCGGGACATTGACTCTTCGTAAGAACCAATCCAGCTGACAACGGAATCATCCCTTTCTTGGATTCATCCATCTTGAATTTACTCAAGATCTTGTCAATGTATGTACTTTGACTCAGTCCAATCAACCTTTTACTCCTGTCTCTCAAAATTTTGATTCCAAGAATATAGGCTGCCTCTCCAAGGTCCTTCATTTGAAAACATTTACTAAGCCATGACTTAACACTTTTAAGCATGTTAGTACTATTTCCAATGAGCAATATGTCATCTACATATAAAACCAAGAAGGTAATGTCGCTCCCACTAAACTTCCTATAGACACATGGCTCGAACTCACTTTTGATGAAACCAAACTCCTTTATCTTCTCATCAAAACATAAGTTCCAACTCCTAGATGCTTGCTTTAATCCATAAATAGATTTAAGCAATTTACAAACTCCTTTAGGTCTTTTAGGATCCACAAAACCATCCGGTTGTGACATATACACAACCTCAGTCAAGTTCCCATTAAGGAAGGCGGTTTTGACATCCATTTGCCATATCTCGTAATCATAGTACGCAGCTATGGCCATTAGAATCCTAATAGACTTAAGCATGGCTACAGGTGAAAAAGTTTCATCATAGTCAATACCATGAGTTTGAGTAAAACCTTTTGCAACCAACCTTGCTTTATAAGTTTGTACCTTACCATCCATGTCAGTTTTCTTCTTGAAAACCCACTTACACCCAACAGCTTTACCATCGGGCGGAAGTTCATCAAGTTCCCAAACTTGATTATCATACATGGATTGCACCTCAGCCTTCATGGCTTCTTGCCATTTATCAGACTCCGAACTAGACATTGCTTCATTGTAAGAAGTTGGTTCTTGCAAACCACCATCTTCAATGACATAGACATACCTACTAGGTACACTACGCATCCGGTCGGATCTTCGAAGACTAGGTGTCTCAATAGCATCAACATTGTCATGTTGATCATCAACATCTTCATGTTGATCATCAACATCATCATGTTGAATAGGTACCACCACCTCATGTGATATTTGTTCTTCCTCTACTTCTTCAAGGAGGTGATTATTTCCATCATTTTTCTTGTCAAGGAAATCCTCTTCAAGAAAATACCCATAACGAGCTACAAACACTTTGTTTTCACTTGGATTATAGAAATAATAGCCCCTAGTTTCCTTGGGGTATCCAACAAATATACATTTATCAGTTTTAGACTCAAGTTTGTCGACTACAGGTCGCTTGACATGTACCCTACAACCCCAAATCTTCATGTATGATAAATTTGGAGATCTACCATACCACAACTCATACGGAGTTGTAACAACTGATTTGGATGGTACACGGTTTAGTGTATATGCTGCTGTTTCGAGTGCGTGTCCCCAAAAGGATAAAGGCAAATCCGTTTGATTCATCATAGATCGTACCATGTCCAACAAAGTACGATTCCGACGTTTGGATACTCCATTCCACTGTGGTGTATATGGAGGAGTTAATTGTGAGACAATTCCACAATCTCTCAAATGACTCTCAAACTCTTCGCTTAGATATTCTCCACCTCGGTCAGACCGAAGCTTCTTTATCTTCTTACTTAATTGATTCTCAACTTCATTTTGAAAGTCTTTGAATTTACCAAAACTTTCAGATTTACGTTTCATTAAGTAAACATATCCATATCTACTTAAATCATCAGTAAATGTAATGAAGTAACGGTATCCACCTCTAGCTTCATGACTAAAAGGTCCACACACATCAGTATGTATGATTTCCAATAAGTCATTTGCCCTTTCATTAGTTCCTTTGAAAGGTGCCTTTGTCATTTTACCAGAAATGCAAGATTCGCATTTATCAAATGATTTAAAATCAAAAGTGTCCAAGAGCCCATTTTTATGGAGCTCTTCAATGCGTTTTTCATTTATATGGCTTAAACGACAATGCCAAAGGTACGCTTTGTTAACAACAACATTAGCATTTATATTAAGAATTGTACTAGAAGGGGAATGTAATTCTAAAGTATATAAACCACGTTGGGAAATAGCTTTAAAGTAAAAAACATTATTGCGATAAACCAAAAATGTCTTACCTTTAGAAATAAAATCAAAACCATCATCCACTAACAAGTCATACGAAATTACATTCTTAATAATTCTAGAAACGTAGTAACAATTATTAAGTTCTAAAACTAACCCCGTAGGGAGGGCAAGTTTATAAGTTCCCACGGCTTCGGCACCAACATTTGTTCCATCACCGACGCGCAAACTTAACTCGCCTTGTCCCAATTTTCTACTTCTTTCAAAACCCTGCAAGTTATTGCAGATGTGATTACCACATGCAGTATCTAATACCCAAGAATCAAAAGAAGTCATAAGACAATCAATCATAAACATACCTGTCACACCCCCAAAATCCATAATTGTGTTTAATTAATGTTTAGCGGAAACAAGTTGTGATTAGCGGAAGCATTATGTGTAAACGGTTTACAACGGGGGTGATGACATTACAATTGTGCATTCATCGTATCAGAGCATATGATCATACAGAACATAATATATAAAGGATGCCAGTTTAAAATAGTTATTACAAAAGTAATACGACTATGTAAGTCGTACAGTAGTAATAAAGTTTAAAACATTTAAGTTTTACAATACATATGTTAAGATAAGATTTCATGAGTATAACTGCAATGTCTGCAGTAATACAGAGGAAATCCTCAAAAGCTGTCTCAAATTGTATGGCATCCTAAGTAGTCCAGGGTTGTCCTTCCTGAATGCATGCGATTCATTACTTACGTAGCTAATTTCCTGTAAAACATAGAAAGAAAGTCGTCAACAAATATGTTGAGTGAATTCACAGGTTTTGTATAAATGTAAGGTATGTTAAACCATTTATGTTTAGATTATTGAATTGTTATTCAATAAATAAATGTTTGCAGGTTTTGCAAAATATAAGTTTGTAGGGATAGTTACCCTAAAATATAGTTTTATGTGGGTTGTTACCCAAAATGTATGTCTGGTGGTTCACCAGTATATAAATATAACCAGTGAGTATACCGGTATAAAACAGTTGTAGGATAAGTTCATCCTAAATAGTAAGTGGGAATGCTTAGACTATAATCCCCTGAAAGGTGAGCTAAACCTCGCAGGTTAAAGTAACGCGACCTAACCCTATAACCAAACCACAACCAAAACTTATGTTGTTTGCCTGAAGGACAATTAAGTATACGCTCCATCCATAGGAGGGTCGTCACGGCAATAGTACTATTCGTATACTCAGTGGCTAGAGTCACCTAGCTAATGGTTATAGTTTGCATGACATAAGGTCTTTCATGCACACATCTCAAGTCTGGTCCGTACTAGGATTTGTTGTCTAATTCCCAAAACAGTTGTGAAATAATATTTCATGTCAAACAGCTGTATAAAGCAAATAGAGCATTTATATAATTTGCTGCATGTGTTTAGCATGCAGTTTCTATGTTTACACCCCTATGTTTAAAAGCATAAAACATTTGCAAAGTAGGGGTTGTGAACTCACAGTAGTTTTGCTCGGAATGAAAGCTAGCAGCCAAACGGATAATTGCCCAAGGTATGTTAACCTATATACAATAAATATATTAACATAAGTACGTTTGATTTGTTTTAATCACTTATGTTAACAGTTTGTTTGTTTGAAGAAATGGTTGATTTCTTAGTAATATAAGTCGTTGAATTTATTTGTGGTATTATGTTGGAATATTGTTATTATTTTCTCATATCATTCACTTGTTAAGTGTACAAACCAATATGTAATTGTCTATTTAACGGAAGGTCGTTTTGTTTTCATTTGAACATATACTTTGTATATAGTTGTACGTATAATTCGAATGTTATTCCAATATTATTGTATGTACATATATTTGTTCTATATATGTATACTTATGTAATATACTTGTCGTATATTATTAGATTATACGTTCGTTGAATGTGAAATTCATTGTGTATATATATTTGTGAATATATATTCTTAAGTGTCGTATGTATATATGTTTAATAGATACATTGTTTACGTATATCAAACTATATATAAGTTTTCATTTGTTTAAGAAAACGTATAATCGTGAACACAATTCAAATGTCGTTTATGTCTATATATATGTATAACGTGTGTTCTTGTATATATTTATATATAATTGTAATACGTGAGTTACGTATTTAAAACGTTATAAGTTTTATTTGTTATAAAACTCGATAATATATTCATTCCGTTTATAAAATAATATTATTTGTTTTTACTATCATTTCGTTTGTTTGTTTAATAAATGTTAAAAAAATTTAAATGTCCCGATTGTGTAATCGTATCCAAATCGTATAATTTACAAAGTTCGTATATATATATACGTCATGTATCGTTTGTTCGTACGAAATAAATAAGTCCAAAGTCCGTGTCTCGGATATATCACATTATTGTTTTTATTAATGGTTTACAATGTCTCGTAAATGTATCGTATAAATGGAATCGTTAACGGAATCGTTTGTTGTTTAAAAATAAAAGTCAAAGTGTTGACCAGACACGGGAATCCGCCGGATTTAAATGAATCCGCCGGATTCAAGTCAAAAGTCGGAATACACCGGATTCTGGTGAATCCGCCGTATTCATCATAGTTTTCATACGGTTTTGTTTTGGTTCGGGAATACGCCGGATTCGGATGAATCCGCCGTATTCGTTTGTGTTCACAGGCATTTCGTGTGAAGGTTTGGAATACGCCGGATTCATTTGAATCCGTCGTATTCATCCGTGTCTTTTACTCGTTCATCGTTTTAGCCGAAGATTTGGGTGCGGGTCAGACACGGGAATCCGCCGGATTCCCTTGAATCCGCCGGATTCGTTTGGTTTTCGTTGGGAATACGCCGGATTCAAAGGAATCCGCCGTATTCGTCTTGTTCACAGAACCTGTTCGTAGAAGAGCAAAACATATGCTCGATCTTTTGGTTCCAATTCTTTTACACACCAATCCCTAATGCTTATGTAAGTGTTATGTGTCGTTTTTACACATTGTTATCTCATTTTAACTAGTTTTAGTGTGTCGATTTTTGTTTTAATATTTTGGTTTTATAAACTCATTTCAAGAATCAATCAAGTAATCATCACCTTTATGTGTTATATGTGATGTTTACGATGTTTAAACAAGTTATATAACGAATTTGAAGTAAAGAAATCAAAAAGGAGGATGTTTCCTTACAAAGAAAAATGGTGAGGATGATGATGGACGATGACGAAGATGATGATGGATATGTTGTTGCTCCTGCTTGTTGTTGCCTCTGATCTTGTTGTGTCTTACTTAGTGAGAAAGAAAATAAGATAGATAGATGATGATGATTTGTGGGTGTGTTGAATGATCACAGAGAGAAGAGAGGAGGGAGTAACATATTCAAACGGGTATGGGATTGAAGCAGAAGGTGTCTCTGTATTATTGGAGTTAGGTGCCAAATTTTGGCACCTCAATTTCGAGTACGGGTATAATTTTAGCAATATAAAGATTAACAAATTACATTTTTATTTTGTAGGTGTTCTCCTGGTTCGTTATTTATAATCAGTATAATGATGTTATCATTATTTTAAATAGATGTACAATTTTGTACATTTTACTGCGCGCAACAATTTGAGCGCAAAATTTCAGTTAATTTAGGATTTCATATTTTGAGGTAATGTTCTAACTACTTTACAACGTGTTAGAAAAATAACACTTTTCAGATTTGGATCTTTTATGTACGTTTTAGAATTGTTTCTGTTCGTGTTATAATACGTTTTATGTTAAACGTATGTTTAGACCATTTCATTTATTTGTTATAGATATATAATTACTCGTAATTAATAATTGAGTTATTAATTATTTTTCTGTCACGAAACTTTTGTTATTTATTTTTGTCGGGTTCGTTCCGATATATTTGTACGCAACTTTTTATACTTACGTATTACATATTACTTTTTGTTTTAAAAGTACTGGGCTTGCTAGGCTTACATCACATCAAAAAGTTTTGTTAAAACTTAACCAGGAAATTAGCGTAAGAATGCACATGCTTAAATGTTAATTAATACCTAATTTGGAGAGTTGTCACAATACCAGAATCAAAATTATCAACCATTTCAATATCCTCCAAATCAAGCACACAATCGCATAAATCTTCATTCCCACATGTGGGGCAGGGAATGCTAGGCAAGTCATCAAAATCATCATCTTCAAAGTTCAAGTCTTTGAATACCATGTTGAACTCATTTTGCGTCTCATAAGCAAGCAAATCCTTGTAGAATTTTGATATGGTCGATTCGCCATCAATGTCATACATTAAACAAAAAGATTTAAAATCCTCATTTAATGAATCAAGCAACCTTATCAAAATACAATCCGTTGGGATTTCATAATGTAGCTCATTTAAACGATCCAAGACAACTTGAACGTTTGTCCAATAATCGTTCACCGACTGCCCTTTCTCCATCCTAAGCGCCTTGAAATCACAACTTACATTGTAACGCTCATGACGATTACCAGGGAGAAGTGTTTGTTTTGTGTTGTTAATTGCCATCTACAGAAAATAAAACAAATTCATAATTCAGTATTGATTATTTCTAATAAATCAAACAACCCTAAATTTGACTTATTAGCCTAGGACCCGACATTCCACTATTGTATGCCCTCAACGAAGGCTGCAATGACATATCAATAGCTTTTACGTAGATGACGCGTTCATCAATTGTATTTCTACAACTCCTAGACTTTATGAGGTTCCGGCTGAGCCAGGCATGTTTAACCTCATCACGCGTCTTGGGCGAAGTTCTCAACTCGAATCACCAATAAACCGTACCATATCGAAACTGTGGAGATCCGGCCATCTTCTCAAGTGGATATCGCAGCTCTCACACTTCACCCTAACCCAAGTGTAACCATACCCACCCGCGGAGGCGGCAAAGGATATGGAGTTGGGGTCGGTATGAATGTCTCTTTATGGAGGACGCTTTAGGTTTAATTTTATAGGGTTCTTTCACGTTTCAATTAAATCGTGTTCCTAATATTTTCTAGTTTTAAATAACCAATTTTTAAAACATATCTTTTACCTTTTAAAAATATATATACGCTTTATATATAAATCATAATGATTTATAATACGTCTTTATTTAAAACACATTTTAAAACTTTATCAAATAACTATTTTAAAATTTATGCTTTTAAACAAAGGTTTTATGTTTGTGTCATTCATTTAATATTTAAACATACCACAACCACGCATTTATAAAATAATAAATAAAACATAAAACCGGTAACATAGCCAACCAAATCTAATTGTTTAATTCGTGAGCCAACACGAAATAAACGGTCATTTCCTATGGGACAAACATGACACAATTCTGGCGTTGATGAAGTCCAAAAGCTCTCACTTGATGTTTCCATCCAAATAAGCTCCGTGCTCCATATGCTCCAAAATTGCTCCGCTTGTTTGTCTTTTGATTACATTTAATTTAAAATAAACTAGTCTAACCTATCTATTTTAAAACAAAAGTTACATAATCAAAAGAGGTTGTAAATTGGCACGCAGGCCTCCTCATACCATAAAACAATAAATTACAATTAAAACAACCACAACATTACATACAACACACAATATGCAATATTTGGTCGTTGGCTTGGCTATGTACCACAAACATGTCATAAATGTAAGATCCTAACTTTTGGCTATTATAGGAATCGGTTTGCATATAACATGCAAATAAATGCAAACTCATTCCCATGTAATAAATTAAAACAAGTATGCCAAAAGGTTTGATCTTTATATAAACTTTAATCAACATTAACATTCAAATATACATGACTTAATTTTTGATCCATCTAATTAATTAAAAACTAACAGTTTTATTTAATTAATCTATTATAACTAATAATTATTGTAGTAATACGGTTTGAGACTATACTTCAAGATCCTTCTTAACGAATCAACAACCGGAATCCCAATAGGGGTTGGGTTGGATTCGGCCAAGGTGAGTATCACCAAAACCATAAACCTAATCGACTTAACTAGGGTTCCAAAAACCCTATCAATCAAGATTAGGTTTTGTACAATACAAACAATTACAATAATATTATTTATTAACAAAAATCGAAATACACATATACATATATAAATCGATTTTTAACTAAACCACAAAATTCAATTCTCATAATTTTATACGGATCAAAATTAAATAAATCATGTATCTTTGATGATTTAAACAAGTATAAGCGGCTCTGATACCACTGTTGGGTTTTTAACCGGTTAATTTTATTAAATATTAAAAACAATAATATGCGGAAAATAATAAAATCATTAAACCCATTACCGCGGATCCAAATACTTGAATTAAATCGATCAAACAAACAACAAGATGAAAGAAACAAACTTACAGCGATTTGCTCGGAATGATCAGTCTTTTGTTTCTTGCTCGGAGGTGCCAACGTGTTCGTACCAATACTAGTCATCTTGTGGATATAATCGCTAGATTTATTCATGCTTGTTTATACGTTTAATCTTTACTACAAACTAGTAACAAACGCGCAAACCGAATCGAGAACGTAACACACTTGTGTGTGTGTGGATCGACTAACCCAAAACCGAAAATCGGTTTTGGGGTTTGTGTGGTTCGGTCGACGAAAACAAGGAGGGAGGAGGAAGAGAGTTTTAGGGTTTTGGTTAATGTGTTGATTAGTAACTAATGAACCCCTAGACAATTATTTATAGTCTAGCTAAACTTGTTCACCAAGTTTGTCATTAGTTACATATTAAACCCTTTAACAATATTTAGTTTTAACTTTTAAAACTAAACTTTATTTAACTCTACATAATTAATTCACAATTAATTATTCCATACATATCCGTCGATGATGCATCGGTATGACCCATTGGTGTCTTAATCATCGGATTAAATAATTTAAATATAATTATTTATGCACATAATACTTTCAATATATAGGGTTAGGTTCAAATGAGAACCAAC
This sequence comes from Helichrysum umbraculigerum, assembly GCA_949592205.1. NCBI lineage: Eukaryota > Viridiplantae > Streptophyta > Magnoliopsida > Asterales > Asteraceae > Helichrysum > Helichrysum umbraculigerum. The sequence goes on along the minus strand of CATIUR010000002.1, from coordinate 12,232,274 downwards.
TAAAAGTTGAGAACCTTGAGAACCACTAGATTACATGCTTGTTCACATGTGATTAACTTCATTCACATGTGAACATTAATATAACTTGAACCATAACGATGCATATTCAACATTACAAAAACGATCACAATATGATGCTTAATTTTATCATATTAAAGGTTTTATAAGACATCTGAGTTTTAATACTATTATATTTAGAATGAAAAAAATATATGAATGTTTGTTAAATAAGATATACAAATATCGATTAATTTTTGTTAACAAACGAACATTTTATTGAACGTTCACGAACGTAAATGAACGAACGAGACCTATGTTCATGTTCGTTCATATAATTAAACGAATGTAAAATTTCATGTTCGTTCATATAACAAAACGAACGAACATAAACAAACTTCCCGTCGAACGGTTCGCAATTTGTTCACTGAATGTTTCTTCGTTCGCTTACACGCGAGGCCAGCTTCTTATGTATCTTTAATGTGGTACTCCCTCCGTCCCAAATTGTTTGTCCACTATATTATTTATGTTTGTCCCAAAATTATTGCCCACTTCTAAAAATAAATATTCATTAATGATTAGATTTTCCATATTACCCTTAACTTTAAAACTACACATACTTCAAAGAAAACAATTTAATTAATAATTGATGGTTAAATTTGTCATTATATTAAGGTCAAAGCTGCATTTAATGTGATTTTCTTAATACGTGTGTTTTCAACTTGGTGACAAACAATTTGGGATGGAGGGAGTATATTTGTTTTCACCTAATAATTGGATCAATAATTAACATTAATGGCCCAATCTTGTTTAATTATTACATCCATTTAGACCATTTTTCTTTAGCATATCACATATCACGTGTTACCCTTTTGGATCAACTTGCAAAATTTATATATGAAAAGCGGGTGAAAAATGACAACTTGCAAAACTGATTATATATACCAAATGCACAGGAAGTCTATGACATCATTTCATGAGCCTCGAACTCATTAAATATTAGGGTTTAGTGTTTCGAAGTGTATTATACTTTAATTCTTTTACCATAGTATAAAACGTACTTTCAAAACTACTATTGTATGTTGTGAACTTGTCAATTTCGTCTATTGTATATACACTTTCATTTTTTGGCATTTTATTGTGTGTTTCCTCGTACATACAATAGAATGTCAAAAATGAAAGAATACAAGTACAATAGACGAAATTGACAAATTTAATACATACAATAAAATAAATTAAAGTTGGTGTCATACAATTGTAAAAGACGCAAAGTATAATGCATTTTGAAACAATAAACCCTAATTATTATTAATGAACAAAAGATTGTAAAAAATATAAAAGCAGGAGACCAGTTATAATTAAGAAAGACAATTTTACCACTTATAAATAAAATTGTTTACCTATGGAAAACATTAATAAAATGAGATTTCCAAAATAAATTTAATATCTATATATCTACAATATCTACATCTACAATACAATAAAGATTGAGTTCTTGATATATTAATGATGATTTACCCCTCTAATGAATTATGGTAGAAAAATAATAATTATGATTTACCCAATACAATAAAGATTGAGTTCTTGATATATTAATGATGATTTACCCCTCTAATAAATTATGGTAGAAAAATAATAATAATGATTTACCCCTATAATGGTAAAAAATAATAATAATTTTCCCCTATAATAATTTATGTATAACACCCCTCGTTTCATTATAAACAATAATATAATAATTGCGACTCGGAAGCGTATATTTAAAAACATTCTATCAATGTACTCAAAATGTCAGTAAACTTTTTCAAATCAAATACGTGACATCTCAACAACTCGGTGTTATATAATTCAAAACATTTCTATGGCTATTAAATTAACATCAGAGTACAGCCTGTCAAACATTCCATCCAGTCAAAACACTTCCTGCCCTGCCCAATATGTCCCATCTATTTCAACCTGCAGGAAGAACTGTGGTGGGGTTAGCATAAAGCTAAGTGAATGAAACTATAAGCAACAGTACAACCTAGCATAATAATCTGTTTACATCAAATAACAATAAACAGAAAATCAATCATTCACTCGACATCCAATCAATGTCAAGCTACACCAATCAAACACTATCAATCGTCATGAGGATCGGTGGCTCCTGAGATACCCTAATACCGGTTTGGAAATCAAGGAACTCTTATCAATCATCTGTATTGGCCTATACAGAATTACCGATAACCAGTTGTTAATCACACACGACCTAGATCTCTAAACCAACATTTCAAGTTTCAAGATCTCCTGTCGTCTACAATAACAACCAAGTCCAACTGTCAAGTCAAGTTGACCTCAAAATCTTACATACTAGCTCAAACAGTCAATTAAGCAACTAGTTAAACTATCATGGCAAGATATCTCAACAATTACATTCTATCAAAGTAATACTATAATTACTTGTTGTAAATCAAATCATTACAACTAAATCACACTGAGGTTACAGATCCACTCACCGACTACCTCAGCCGCCAGCTCAGAAGTCTAATATTACTGAGCCTTCTCCACATCTGAGAATACAATCAATTAAACAATAAGTTAGTAACTTGTCTCAACTGATAATACTTAGGTAATTAATATCGTTACACAATCATAACATAATTACATGAATCCAATGATCTCTAAGATCACAGCAAACAAAAGTTCAATTCGGAACAAAATCAAAAAGTCCCGAAATAAGGTCCAAAAACTGTAAAATGCCATTTTCGACCCCTAAACGACCCCGAATGTCCAAAAACTGACTAGGCTATAACATATAGCTTTGATCAGTGGGCCGTTTTCGAGTGACCATGTAAATTTCAGCCCAATCGGAGTTTAAAGACAATTTGTCAATTTTTCCGTGGCAAAAATCACTACTAAACACTTATGCACTTTTGAAATTTTACAAAAAGTACCGACAAACGCGATCCAGAAAACAATGGTGGGATCGCGTTCCTCTTTGTAAAATCATTCTGTGACAAATTATAACTAAGCAACGCGATCCGGACAAATTCTTGGGATCGCGTTCCCAAGAACAAAACTCGTCCGATTCCTTTTATAACTAACGAACGCGATCCTAGCTAGGGTTCTGGGATCGCGTTTGAGCGTCTTTCAGCTCAGCTTCATCCCTGTAATTGCCCAGCTCCGAATTCAAAACCATTTTTGATAAATCAAGCTTATCAAACTCAGTTCTAATGTTATAAACAACTCAATTAACTTCATATAATCATCATGTAATACTTATAACTTGTTCCTAACATCCAATTCTTCCAATTTATCAATTCACCCAAATTTCAATCGAAATCAAATTCTTAAATACTCAAGAACACTTACTGATTGAAGAATCTACTGATGATAATCTGTCCATGGTGAAGTTTCACGAGAATCACAACTTCCTGATTTGATTTCTAATTTGATTTGGAGGTTTTCTGAGAGTTTCTGTGAGTTTTAAAATGAAAATGAATAACTTTCCTAAATAGGAAAGTACATATATAGTCGGCATCACATAAACCGCCTTCAATATACGGGTATAATTTAATACCCCATCTCAATATATAGTCTGGAACCCGAAAACCATTTGCGAGTCCAAACATTTTATTGTACCGTCAACTATATTAATTTACAACAATTAATAATTCACTTATCACATTGGAATATTCGACTCCTATTCCAATTATTTCACTAATTCAAACAATATTATTTCCAAACACATTTAAATACTAATTTAAATCAAGAAATAATATAACACAACTAGGTCCATTTCGAGGATGTTACAACTCTCCTCCCCTTAAAGAGATTTCGTCCCCGAAATCTAACCTCAATCAATCTAACTAATGTGATATAATCACATATATCTTAACATACATTTGTCCCCAATAGCAACTTACAACTATACTTAGACTGTTTGAATTCTTTCCACATGCACATATCCAAATGTACATGCTTCTATCTTTTCCTATGCACACATACAGTGCATCTAATCAATATCATCAATCAGATACATCTTATAGACAGACACTTACTTTAACAAGTGAAACCTACAATCACTTAATCAACAAATAAAACTTAACATTACTTAATAGGTTTATGCAACCCAAAATTAGCAACATGCTAAAATCTTTAACCTATTCTCACTGTTCATCACTGTTAACAATAAAACAGCAGCAACAATATCCCAACAATAGTGTTTATTAAACCCCAATGTACCTAGCAACATTGAAATATAATTCAGCTCACGACCAACAATCAGTCTAATATACAGATCACAATCTTAAGTCTTTACCATCAAAGATCTGAAATTCAAATCTAGGTCAGCTTTTCATCCAAAAGTTTCATACCTATGCTCTTTTGTACAACCTATAATGTTCACATATCATTTCAATCATATGAAATTCTTTACTTAAAAGTAATCCAGATTCATATCACCTTAATAAGCAAAGCAGAGGTCACACTCAGTAGGTAAAACTACAATCAACAAATACTTTGCTCAATCAACAAAAGTACTACAATCAACCAACCTCTACATTGACTTATTTCCACTTGTAATTCCTTTCATTACTACCTATCAATTGTCAACAACATCAAAGTCGACAACAACTACTGCTCAAACAATAATCACAACACTAGTGATTATACATTCCAGTACACCTATCAGTACTTTAATATTTGTCTTCAAACTCTAACTAACCATCAAGTTAGAATTTATATACTATTAAACTGGTAAGACATCAAAATCTATTCTTAGCAACCAGTTATTTCAACTCAACCTTACAATCATAAACTACTAATCACAAGCCATTAGAAAATTATACAACTTTAACCACCCAATCATTCAACACTAGATCCCGTCAATCTAGCAACTAAGTCAATCTTAATCCACATATTATGATACTACAAGTCAAGCATCACAATATCACATTATCAAAATGTGCTACTTTCCAACACATTTCCAACAAAATCTACATCAAGTTAATCACAATTAACTAACCTCCACATATCTTATGGCATATTTTAATTCATTCTATTAAAACTTATCATGCCATTTATTATCATGTATACCACACATACATACCTACACAATTTCAAGGTTTCTCTTACTCTCTAACACATACAATTTCTTAAAATATGAACAATCATTCAATTCATATTTCCTCAATTTATCAAACAAAGATCAACTAAATCTTTAACACCATCCAATTCCAGATATACTTTCATATCATACCTTATTTGGATCTAATCCCAGTTTTTCCACTTTATCACTTACTTTACTTGTATACTATCAACAAATAACTAAAGAATTCATCCAATTCTTTCAATACTTAAGTAATTCACCATAAGGTACAAATCAACCTAGACAACTATTAATAATAACTTTCAATTATTTCTTATCTCATCTTCTTACCCAATCAAAGCTATCATCACAAGCTTCACACACTGGTAAGATTTTCTTATCACAATTCTAATCAATGTGATTTAATTATTCTAACATATCTTAGCAAATTATAACTGTCATATCAAACAATGGCTTTATATTCGTATAATTCTTTAACACATATTCAGTTCAAATATCAAATATTACTTAACTGAATACTCAATTATACTTAACACTATTTCAATTACTTAATACTAGCATTAAGTAATGAATCAAGTTTCACAAACTTAGACAATTCATCTATCCCCTCTGGATCTTAAATGACCCCCTTCAACATAATTTAAGCAAATCTAGGAATTCAATCATATTCCATACAATCATAACATTTCAATCTATGTTAGACTATTTCAACACACACAGTTGACTAAATGTCAACTTGATTTAAATCAACCAATCAATAAAATCCTCTAACTGCTTTTTCTCAAGTTTGACCTATCCTCAAACCAATCACAAGCAATTAATTTTATACACAACTCACTATTCATGGTTTGACTTTCAAAGTTAACATACTATCAATATTAACTCACAACAAACCATTTCATCTTATATGTTCACTTTCAAACTTATATTATAAATTATTACATTCAATAATACTAGAAATTCCTCAAGCAAGACAATATCAACCTATTTCAACTTTGGCTTCATACAAGCCAAATACAAAATAGTGACTCATTTAAGCACTATTAAATTCGCCTACATGTAATCTATCACAATCAATCACAATTACATATTCAACACAATCAAATTAGTCACTTAGGTTTATCATCAAAGCCTCTATCAATGACAACTATCATTTACACTCTCACCTTTACAGTCTAAAGGTCACAGTTCTATCAACTGATTGTTTTCTTATCAAAACAACTATTAAACAACTTAGCATACTATCATGCTCCATTTCCAAAATCACATTACATTTCTTTTATACCAAGTAGCCTCAACAAGTTCATGTGACACAACATAATATAACAACGGTGATCAGGCGTTGCAAGATTATGTTCTTCACAATCCATTCTCAGGTTACTCTACATTATAATTATCAATGTGATCTATTCTCATCTCATATGATTTCAAATCAATCAAAATTCATTTAATAGTTTCTAACAGCTGATACATACTCAAAATCAGCTTACTACTTACATATTCAACCTTACATATGCAAGCCATCTCACATAATTTATTTTCAACAACTGAATTACTCAGTATATCTACTGGTCTGAAACCTCAAACATATGATAACCTATCATCATAATTTCAATACTTAACACAATTCAATGTCCCTACTTACTACAAAATTCAGGACACATCTTAATTAATTATCATTACTTTGACATATGCTTTACTATCAAGCATCACTGTCACAACAAGCCTACTCAATCATGTTACTATAAACATTTCATTTACTAATTCACAATTGACTAGAAAGACCTATCACTTTCTCATTCAATTTAGCTTTATCATAAGTTATTTTCCTCATAAACTTATTCATCTTGGTTTAACTCAAGTGTTTAACTACAATCAAAACATATCATGTAGTCACATAACCACATATTTTCTCAATTAGCAGTCATTATCAATTCAAATGACACAACCTTCCTTAACAAGGATTTAGATCACACCTAGTGATTAATCCATTAACATAATACTATCAATTATTTTGTATCACTAATAAAGACACTCTTAGGTTCTAACATCAATCTTGTTAAACCTTAATCAACTCTCTGTCTACTTAAACATATTTCTGCATTTACAATTCAATCAGAAATAACCACAACAATGAACATCTCATTCAATATTGCTATCCTCATGTCAACCTATAGCAATCATTAGTTGGCTTGGCTATGTACCACAAACATGTCATAAATGTAAGATCCTAACTTTTGGCTATTATAGGAATCGGTTTGCATATAACATGCAAATAAATGCAAACTCATTCCCATGTAATAAATTAAAACAAGTATGCCAAAAGGTTTTATCTTTATATAAACTTTAATCAACATTAACATTCAAATATACATGACTTAATTTTTGATCCATCTAATTAATTAAAAACTAACAGTTTTATTTAATTAATCTATTATAACTAATAATTATTGTAGTAATACGGTTTGAGACTATACTTCAAGATCCTTCTTAACGAATCAACAACCGGAATCCCAATAGGGGTTGGGTTGGATTCGGCCAAGGTGAGTATCACCAAAACCATAAACCTAATCGACTTAACTAGGGTTCCAAAAACCCTATCAATCAAGATTAGGTTTTGTACAATACAAACAATTACAATAATATTATTTATTAACAAAAATCGAAATACACATATACATATATAAATCGATTTTTAACTAAACCACAAAATTCAATTCTCATAATTTTATACGGATCAAAATTAAATAAATCATGTATCTTTGATGATTTAAACAAGTATAAGCGGCTCTGATACCACTGTTGGGTTTTTAACCGGTTAATTTTATTAAATATTAAAAACAATAATATGCGGAAAATAATAAAATCATTAAACCCATTACCGCGGATCCAAATACTTGAATTAAATCGATCAAACAAACAACAAGATGAAAGAAACAAACTTACAGCGATTTGCTCGGAATGATCGGTCTTTTGTTTCTTGCTCGGAGGTGCCAACGTGTTCGTACCAATACTAGTCATCTTGTGGATATAATCGCTAGATTTATTCATTCTTGTTTATACGTTTAATCTTTACTACAAACTAGTAACAAACGCGCAAACCGAATCGAGAACGTAACACACTTGTGTGTGTGTGGATCGACTAACCCAAAACCGAAAATCGGTTTTGGGGTTTGTGTGGTTCGGTCGACGAAAACAAGGAGGGAGGAGGAAGAGAGTTTTAGGGTTTTGGTTAATGTGTTGATTAGTAACTAATGAACCCCTAGACAATTATTTATAGTCTAGCTAAACTTGTTCACCAAGTTTGTCATTAGTTACATATTAAACCCTTTAACAATATTTAGTTTTAACTTTTAAAACTAAACTTTATTTAACTCTACATAATTAATTCACAATTAATTATTCCATACATATCCGTCGATGATGCATCGGTATGACCCATTGGTGTCTTAATCATCGGATTAAACAATTTAAATATAATTATTTATGCACATAATACTTTCAATATATAGGGTTAGGTTCAAATGAGAACCAACTAAAAGTTGAGAACCTTGAGAACCACTAGATTACATGCTTGTTCACATGTGATTAACTTCATTCACATGTGAACATTAATATAACTTGAACCATAACGATGCATATTCAACATTACAAAAACGATCACAATATGATGCTTAATTTTATCATATTAAAGGTTTTATAAGACATCTGAGTTTTAATACTATTATATTTAGAATGAAAAAAATATATGAATGTTTGTTAAATAAGATATACAAATATCGATTAATTTTTGTTAACAAACGAACATTTTATTGAACGTTCACGAACGTAAATGAACGAACGAGACCTATGTTCATGTTCGTTCATATAATTAAACGAATGTAAAATTTCATGTTCGTTCATATAACAAAACGAACGAACATAAACAAACTTCCCGTCGAACGGTTCGCAATTTGTTCACTGAATGTTTCTTCGTTCGCTTACACGCGAGGCCAGCTTCTTATGTATCTTTAATGTGGTACTCCCTCCGTCCCAAATTGTTTGTCCACTATATTATTTATGTTTGTCCCAAAATTATTGCCCACTTCTAAAAATAAATATTCATTAATGATTAGATTTTCCATATTACCCTTAACTTTAAAACTACACATACTTCAAAGAAAACAATTTAATTAATAATTGATGGTTAAATTTGTCATTATATTAAGGTCAAAGCTGCATTTAATGTGATTTTCTTAATACGTGTGTTTTCAACTTGGTGACAAACAATTTGGGATGGAGGGAGTATATTTGTTTTCACCTAATAATTGGATCAATAATTAACATTAATGGCCCAATCTTGTTTAATTATTACATCCATTTAGACCATTTTTCTTTAGCATATCACATATCACGTGTTACCCTTTTGGATCAACTTGCAAAATTTATATATGAAAAGCGGGTGAAAAATGACAACTTGCAAAACTGATTATATATACCAAATGCACAGGAAGTCTATGACATCATTTCATGAGCCTCGAACTCATTAAATATTAGGGTTTAGTGTTTCGAAGTGTATTATACTTTAATTCTTTTACCATAGTATAAAACGTACTTTCAAAACTACTATTGTATGTTGTGAACTTGTCAATTTCGTCTATTGTATATACACTTTCATTTTTTGGCATTTTATTGTGTGTTTCCTCGTACATACAATAGAATGTCAAAAATGAAAGAATACAAGTACAATAGACGAAATTGACAAATTTAATACATACAATAAAATAAATTAAAGTTGGTGTCATACAATTGTAAAAGACGCAAAGTATAATGCATTTTGAAACAATAAACCCTAATTATTATTAATGAACAAAAGATTGTAAAAAATATAAAAGCAGGAGACCAGTTATAATTAAGAAAGACAATTTTACCACTTATAAATAAAATTGTTTACCTATGGAAAACATTAATAAAATGAGATTTCCAAAATAAATTTAATATCTATATATCTACAATATCTACATCTACAATACAATAAAGATTGAGTTCTTGATATATTAATGATGATTTACCCCTCTAATGAATTATGGTAGAAAAATAATAATTATGATTTACCCAATACAATAAAGATTGAGTTCTTGATATATTAATGATGATTTACCCCTCTAATAAATTATGGTAGAAAAATAATAATAATGATTTACCCCTATAATGGTAAAAAATAATAATAATTTTCCCCTATAATAATTTATGTATAACACCCCTCGTTTCATTATAAACAATAATATAATAATTGCGACTCGGAAGCGTATATTTAAAAACATTCTATCAATGTACTCAAAATGTCAGTAAACTTTTTCAAATCAAATACGTGACATCTCAACAACTCGGTGTTATATAATTCAAAACATTTCTATGGCTATTAAATTAACATCAGAGTACAGCCTGTCAAACATTCCATCCAGTCAAAACACTTCCTGCCCTGCCCAATATGTCCCATCTATTTCAACCTGCAGGAAGAACTGTGGTGGGGTTAGCATAAAGCTAAGTGAATGAAACTATAAGCAACAGTACAACCTAGCATAATAATCTGTTTACATCAAATAACAATAAACAGAAAATCAATCATTCACTCGACATCCAATCAATGTCAAGCTACACCAATCAAACACTATCAATCGTCATGAGGATCGGTGGCTCCTGAGATACCCTAATACCGGTTTGGAAATCAAGGAACTCTTATCAATCATCTGTATTGGCCTATACAGAATTACCGATAACCAGTTGTTAATCACACACGACCTAGATCTCTAAACCAACATTTCAAGTTTCAAGATCTCCTGTCGTCTACAATAACAACCAAGTCCAACTGTCAAGTCAAGTTGACCTCAAAATCTTACATACTAGCTCAAACAGTCAATTAAGCAACTAGTTAAACTATCATGGCAAGATATCTCAACAATTACATTCTATCAAAGTAATACTATAATTACTTGTTGTAAATCAAATCATTACAACTAAATCACACTGAGGTTACAGATCCACTCACCGACTACCTCAGCCGCCAGCTCAGAAGTCTAATATTACTGAGCCTTCTCCACATCTGAGAATACAATCAATTAAACAATAAGTTAGTAACTTGTCTCAACTGATAATACTTAGGTAATTAATATCGTTACACAATCATAACATAATTACATGAATCCAATGATCTCTAAGATCACAGCAAACAAAAGTTCAATTCGGAACAAAATCAAAAAGTCCCGAAATAAGGTCCAAAAACTGTAAAATGCCATTTTCGACCCCTAAACGACCCCGAATGTCCAAAAACTGACTAGGCTATAACATATAGCTTTGATCAGTGGGCCGTTTTCGAGTGACCATGTAAATTTCAGCCCAATCGGAGTTTAAAGACAATTTGTCAATTTTTCCGTGGCAAAAATCACTACTAAACACTTATGCACTTTTGAAATTTTACAAAAAGTACCGACAAACGCGATCCAGAAAACAATGGTGGGATCGCGTTCCTCTTTGTAAAATCATTCTGTGACAAATTATAACTAAGCAACGCGATCCGGACAAATTCTTGGGATCGCGTTCCCAAGAACAAAACTCGTCCGATTCCTTTTATAACTAACGAACGCGATCCTAGCTAGGGTTCTGGGATCGCGTTTGAGCGTCTTTCAGCTCAGCTTCATCCCTGTAATTGCCCAGCTCCGAATTCAAAACCATTTTTGATAAATCAAGCTTATCAAACTCAGTTCTAATGTTATAAACAACTCAATTAACTTCATATAATCATCATGTAATACTTATAACTTGTTCCTAACATCCAATTCTTCCAATTTATCAATTCACCCAAATTTCAATCGAAATCAAATTCTTAAATACTCAAGAACACTTACTGATTGAAGAATCTACTGATGATAATCTGTCCATGGTGAAGTTTCACGAGAATCACAACTTCCTGATTTGATTTCTAATTTGATTTGGAGGTTTTCTGAGAGTTTCTGTGAGTTTTAAAATGAAAATGAATAACTTTCCTAAATAGGAAAGTACATATATAGTCGGCATCACATAAACCGCCTTCAATATACGGGTATAATTTAATACCCCATCTCAATATATAGTCTGGAACCCGAAAACAATTTGCGAGTCCAAACATTTTATTGTACCGTCAACTATATTAATTTACAACAATTAATAATTCACTTATCACATTGGAATATTCGACTCCTATTCCAATTATTTCACTAATTCAAACAATATTATTTCCAAACACATTTAAATACTAATTTAAATCAAGAAATAATATAACACAACTAGGTCCATTTCGAGGATGTTACATTATGGTAAACAAATAATAAAATATGTTAAAAAGATAAACTTATATTAATGATGTGATGATGATGATGATGATGATGATGATAGTATTAGTGGTAATAACTATTTTATTAATGAGAAAAAGAAACAGTTTTTTTATTATGAGTAATGTTAATAATAACTATTCTTTGATTAATGAGAATAAGAATCAATTGTTTGAGAAAATTTACATTCATTTTTAATCGATTACAAGCAAATAGCAATAATTTACACTAATAGTAACTATGTAAATCACATTTCGATTCTTTCATTTCTTAACCGATGTTTTGTATACACTGAAATACATACATGTAATAGCAATCGTGGATCATCAATCATAAATAAATAAATAGGTTAATGAATCAGTTAATTATTGAGAATTAATAAATACAACATCCAATTTGTTCAACACAATAAACTGTACAGATATTATAGCTTACTGTACAAGTATTCAAAGCATAACTTTTGATGCATGCAACACTTTTCATGTTGTATTTATCAACTCCCTTAGTTATTAGATAAAAAAATAAATAAATTAAGGGAAATGCTATTGACAGCCCTTAGGGCTGTCAATACGTTCATTTATTGATGTCCAAGTTTCCTTATATAATCCAAATTATAATTAATACACTAAATTTTTGTATTTAATTCATTGAAACTTTCCTTTTATATGTGATGTATTAATTATGATGTTTGATAATAAAGGAAAGTTTGAGTTTAATAAATAAGTTCAAGGGTTCTTATTGACAGCCTAAAGGGCTGTCAATAGCATTTCCCATAAATTAATTAGTATTATACAAGTTGTAATAAGACTCACTAAAATAATAAACTAATCGACACAGGTATAATTACAAATCAAACTCATCTATTCATCTTCATTTGCAATAAGTGCAATAGTCAGTTACAAATTAAGTTTAGTATATTAATGACTTACAAATTCATATTTTTCTCTTGAGCGGTCTAAATTGCTTGAGATCTCCAAGGTATAAAATTATAATAATCCATCGAAATTTGCAGGAGATCGAGCTGACTAACTAAAAGTTCAAATAATTTACCCAAAGATGATCCTATTGTTTCACCTTTATAAAGCCAACAATGAAGTCGATTACGTTGAGCTCAAATGTATTTTGAAATGGGAGCAAAAGTAGTATGATTTCAAATCTGGTAATTTGTTCATTTTGATTTTTAGCAACCACACTTTTATCGTGTATAGATTGTACACCTAAAATTATATCTTCAACGCGACATGGGGAATCAAGTTTTATTACTCCCTGATAATTATGGGCAACTTCTTAGTTTTTTAGAATTGATACAGCCAAACAAATATTCTACTTTAGGATTTATGAATGGTTCTTTATATATCAACTTCCTTCCTTTATATATATTTGTCGGTTGATGATAATTAAGCTCAAAATCATGGTTCCATCCTAATGGCCCTGTATTTAGTATATTTGGATTTTCGTGTTTTAGTAATAAAGAGGCTTATTTGTTACCATTATATAATTTACAAGTTTGTCCTCGGATGATGATGATGATGATGCATTTTGTACCCTACATCAACTATAGCATGTAAATTAATTGAATCATTTGGGTACTGAATAAAGTAAATAATACTATACTTATGGTGCCGTTTAAATGTTACTATTTATATTAATATGATGATTGTCAAAATGAAGATATTATTGAGAATAAGTTTAATCTTAGCAAATGAATGTACATTTCTAGCTATAGAAAATAAAGTTTATTTTAATCAAAGATGAATAAAAGATATATCATTGGAAACTAAGGGAACAAACAACTAAAAATACCAAAGTTGTGATATTTACATCCACCATTTTAACTTCATTTAGCGTCGTAAAACAACATCGTCTCTTTTTCCTAAAGTTGAAAAAACATTGTTTAACTTCATTATTGCATCTAAAGTTCTTTATTGGCGCGCACTTATATTAGAAAAGGGTTAAGGCTAGAGCTTTGAGATCTACAGCACGATACAAATCGTATTCATAAAGAAAACTGGTATAATTCAAAACCCGTGCAAATCGTATTCATAAAGAAAAATGGTATAATTCATACGGGCCTGAAGATCTAGTATTATAATGGTAAGTGAGTTTGCTTATTTAATTTAATTTAATAAATATTGCTTGTTTTAATTAGTTTTAAATTACTTCATGTGCATTAATTAAACCTCCAAATGTCTATAGAAATAACCATTTGATTAATTATATACGGAAAGTATTATTTATAATGTACTTTAAACATAGATATATTGGTATTTAATTAATATTTAATTTTACTTATAGCATTCTTATCCAATGCCCCTTAAACTTATCATAAGAATATCATATATTTGAGTAGATAATATAAAGTTAAGCTATTTATTAATGTTTGATTATGATATTTATATAGATATTAATAATTAATTTGCTTTATATTATATGATCTTTTTTAATCATTTATTTATTGTATCTTGAAAATACCTAACTATAATCAATTTATTTTACGGGTTAAACCACTCATGTATGTTTGTTTTTATTAAAAATCACATGTGAATTTTGTTGTTGGTATTCTTCTTTAAACTTTTGATTATGATTAAATACCCTTTTTAAGAAAGGTAAGCAATCTAAGTCTGGGAATTCACACTACTACAATTACCAGGTTAATAAAATAAAACAACTTAACCGTTTTTCAACCAATTTATACAAGAAATATTTTTTTTTGGAAATGGCAAATTATATTATAGAAAAAACACCCCAAACTTAGCAAGTAACTAAGAAGGAGTGGAAGGAAAGGTACATATTACATAAGAATGGAAAATGGACAACAGTTCCAAACCGCCAAAATACAAGAAATATTACTTCTATGTTTCATCCATAAGAACGAAGTGGAAATGACTTCATCCGCAATTGTTGAGCATGACTTAACCAAATTGTTAAAGACCAAATCATTTCTTCCCTTCGAAATGCACCATAGCAATCCTTGAATAATGACCATTATAATCTTCCTTTTTTTTGGGCAATTACCCCAATTAGCCCCATAATCAAGAAGTTCAACCACCGAATGAAATTGGGTCATAGGAATTCCACACCAATTGAAAATCAACCTCCTTGTTTCACTAGCACGTGGACACCGTAGTAGAGCATGATCAACATCTTCATCTTCAAGATTGCACACTTTGCACCGAATCGGTCCGACATTAACCCCTCTATCCTTCAAATTTTTAGCCACCAGAATTCTACCCAAGCCAACCCTCCAAACAAAACAATTAACCTTAAGTGGCACCCATTTAATCCAAGGCATCCCAACAAAACCATCTGTGGTTAATTTAAAATCAATCACCGATCTAGCAATTCCTGCCGTGTATTTCCCATCAGTCGCAAACTTGCATGTCATACTATCCGAGCGATCATATAAATTTACCCGAGCTAGAAGGTGTAGTAAAGCACATAATTCCGAAATAAACTCAGGCCCACATGGATTATGTGCCCAATCCCAATTAAAACCATTACCAACAATTCTATCACTTATCGAGCAACCATTATGTGATTCGATGGAATATAGTGAAGGAAAGCAAAATTGAAAAGCAGAATCACCTAACCAAGTATCTTTCCAGAACGATACACAATGTCCATTGCCAATCTTGATCATGAAGATATCATTGAAATTGATACCCAATTTGGTGAGGTCAGAAATGATCATTGAGATGTTGCGCCACACACCAGAAACACCACGGCTAGACATAATATGTATCGGCTTGGATTTGAGTTTATGGATAGCAAAAATTACCCTCATTCCATATGTTACTTTTACCATCCCTGAGTTTCCACCACCATTTAATCAGAAGAGCCATATTTTGGGCCTTCAGTGAACCAACGTCGAGCCCTCCATGTTCTTTTGAGGGTAAGACCGTGGACCACGCAACCCAGCTTATTTTTTTCACATCATCGTGACCACCCCATAGAAAACGCCTCCTAATTTGTTCGAGCTTGTCAATAACACCATTAGGCGCAGAAAATAGTGAAAAATAGTAAAGAGGCAAGCTATCGGGAACCGATTTGATCAAAGTCAGTCTTCCCCCGAAAGAAAGGTTTTTTGCTTTCCATCCAAATAAATTGGACTTAAAGCGATCAATAACCGGCACCCAGTGTTTCTTTAGATTCATATTAGCTCCCACCGGCACCCCTAAATACTTAAATGGAAACTTACCAGGAACACATTGTTGTGCTCACACCGTGTCGTTGTTTTTCAAATGATGATGCGAGCGCAGCAGGGGTTTTAAATTTATATTTTGCGGGGCTTAAATTAACCGTACTACCTACTTGATTAGTAAGCGGTAAGTATAACCTAAGATCATTCTATGAATCCAAACGTGTGGATGATTAAAGTTGACACTTTCAGCAGAGAAGTATTTAGGATGGCACAAAGTAGGTAGGTTTGGGGTTTAAAGACAGATAATTAAAATGCAGGAAAGTAAATTGCAGGAAATTAAAATGCAGGAAAGCAGATAAAGATAAAGATGTGATTGCTGAGATTTCGATAATTAATATTTCAGGATGACAGAACAAATAGGGTTGATACTAAATGTGGCAGTTAAACTACTAGGTGTAAACTCTAGAACCCTACCAACTCAGTTTCTCATTGGCGTGTCACTTGAAACTAGGTTATCGTGATTCTGATCGGAGCAATACGCAAACTTCCAATACTCATCTAGTTGAAAGATGAGCAACCTATTTTGGTGTTATACTGAGGTTCATGAATCAGTAGCGTATCGTCTCATAGGTCCGACCGTTCTTAACCCCTAAGGTAGTTTACTACTCTATTAGCACGAAGATTAATAGCTTTGTATGCTTAGACCGCCGATTATGTAAGACTTAGTGTTTTATGAACTCTAGGTAAGTAGGACTTTGTTCTTATCCCTAAGTCTCGTCTTTGTTTAATTAAGTTCTAATTACTTCGACTTATGACTTAAGTTCTCCTTTTCAAACAGTTATACATCTCCAGATTATCCGCAGTTTGATAAAACGTGTTTCATATGAGTACCATGCCTTTCAATAATAGACAGTGTACTTTACATGAGATTTTCACTACTTCTTATATCCAACACGCGGTCAAGAGTAATTGACAGTGAAAGTGACACTCTAACTAATTAAATGTAAAGCAGCGCAGAAAAGTAAATCTAATATATACAACGAGTGATTTCATTGTGTCTTACTTATTGCATGTCATGGGCACAGATAACTACTTACCATAATTAAGGTTGATCAGGTCCTAATTACTAGGTTGCAGTCACGTGGATAACTGGAAAGGGTGCTCCATAAATTAAACTTAAATTCATAAAGTCCTAACAGTACAAGGGTTATTATCTCCTATTTTATCTGAACATATTTTACGAACATTATTTTATAATGCATTGATTCTCGTAGGATACACCAGTTAGTTGTGTAGTTGTATTATCCTTTCGGAGTTCCAACTTTTGAACTAGAGCTGATTCCAATGATATAACTACCTTCGGTCGTTTATCGGCTTCCGTACGTTTGTACTTTGCATAAAGCATTTCCAGCACTATACCGAATAAACAGTTGAATAGGGGCCGTTATATCATTTTACGATTATCGTGCATTGATTGTGTAATGACATCCTTACTTATAATTATCTACATCATCAGCAATCACAATAATAAACTACTCGCAATTCATGGAAACGAATAAATCACATACCAGGCAATAATACATATTCAAAATATGAAATGAGACAAGTATAATAAAAGTTTAGATATCACCCGGAATTAAATGCGTAGCAGCGTATTATTATAATTGACAAACTCTTTCACACGTACAAAGATTGATCTCCGAATCTCTAGCGTTCGCCCTAGCTCCTACGTTAGTCCGTGGACTAATTACAATATTCCTAGAATGAGAAAGACTAAAAGACTACGAAAGATTTTCTACTGAGAAAGAAAGAGTGAAATATGCTAGAATGTGTGCATATGTGGTGTGTGTTTCAAATGAACCTAAGCCTCCTATTTATAGGAGAGCTTTGGCTCACATTAGCACCAAGAGGTGCATGTTAGAAAAAGGTGGCCAAAAGGGTGCACCAGGTACCGTACAACACGAAAAGTAGGCGCACCGGGTACTGTACAACACGAAAAGTAGGCGCACCAGGTACCAAAAGTTACCAAAAATGGAAACCGAGGCGGGGCAAGGGTGGCCGGCGGCGGTGGTGACGTGGCCGGCGGCAGCTGGCCCACCCCCGCCCCGTTTCACCGTCTTTTGCTTCGTTTCTCGATTCGTGCGTGTTTTCTTCGTTATGCGTCCGTTTGCGTCGATTCTTTTTTTGTTGGATTCGTAATTAAGAAACGAAGATTTTGACATAGGATAGGCTCTGAGATGAGGTTCCTAGCTCTAGATATTGCGTACGAATCATTTGGATCTTCTAGCGGGCGTAGAATCTTCATTCTTTATCCGTTTCAGTTGATTCTTCTTCTGTTGGATTCGTATTTTGAAAACGAACATCTTGGATAGAATGGATGTTGGTGAAGGGCATTTTAGTCTTGAAATCTCGTTTTGATGTCTTGAATCTTCAAACGTGTGTGGAATCTTCGTTTCTCATCCGTTTTGCTTGATTTTTATCGTGCAACCTTGTTTTGACCATCTTGGCATAATGTTATTGATTTGTACTGTATTTGAATTAAAATGCCAAGAATTGTTCCAGAATGAGGGAGATATCGGTAGTAAAAACATGACTTTTTACGCGATATCACACATCCAAGTGTTGAAGCCCAATTGGCAATTTGAGAGGAGTCCACCCCAACCCCAAAGACTTGGGATTTGTAAAAATTAACTTGTAACCCGGAGGAAGCGTGAAAACACTTTAAAATTCTTTCGAGATTTTTCATGTTACCATTTTCGGCTTCCCCCACAAATATCGCATCATCCGCGTAAAATAAATGTGATACAGTCGGACCATTCCTTCCAATTTTCTTTCCAACAAATCTCCCTTTTTCACAAGCTGTTTTCATCGCAACATTTAAGCCTTCCATAGCAATGATGAATAAGAAAGGAGAGAGTGGATCTCCTTGCCTTACCCCTTTCGAGATTTTAAATTTTTTTGTCGGGGAACCATTGAACAAAACCGAAGCAAAAGAAGATGAAAGACAACCCAAAATCCAATTTCTCCATTTCACACCAAAGTTCATTTGAGACATCACCGAATATCTACCGGGAATTATACAAGAAATATTTAGTAAATTAAAAATATGTATTACTGCATTAATTAATTTGATAACAAAAACGATTCTTAATTAAGATGTTAATATGAGTTATTATGAGGCTAAAACGTAAAATTAAAGGCATCAAAGTCAAAATATGTCTATAGTTCAAGTAAGCCATCGTCGGTGAGAGGTCTCAAAGAGACAAAAAATCACAAATATATTTATTATTAATTAATTAATTATTATTTTGTATTCTTATCGTGGTGTTTATTCCCATGAGATCATTTTCCGTACTTTATGTTCTTTTCACTTTGTCTTTATTATTAATTAAAATTAAAAATTAAAATTTATTATAATCAAGAAAGTTTGTTTAAGATTGGGAAAATCTAAAGCCACCCCCTGAATTACTAGGGGATACCCCCTGGCCCACTTCGGTCCCGTGCAGTCATTTTTCAGTTCAGTTTTATTTAAGATCGGTCCCAGTTCAGTACAGAATCAGTTTCAGTTTTAGACTAAACAGGGGGTATGAATTAGAAAAAGAGGGGTATACCCAGAAAGTAAAAAAAAAAGAGCATGATGTGATTGATTAGATGGGTGGAGGGGGTAAGAGATGGAAAAAAGTGGGCCAAGGGGGTATCTTTAGTAGGACCCTTTAAGATTAGGTGGATTTATAGTACTTCATTCTATTAGAATGTAATTTTATTTTACTATTTTATTGTATTAGATACTTATCAAGATGAGTTAACTCTATACTGATACATAAGTGTATCTATTAGGCGTTTCAGCCCGGATGTGTAAATTTGAGTTTTGTTAACGATAGTCTTAAAAGTTCATAATAATAGTTTTAAACATGCATTATTATTTGTTATATATCAATAAGATTTTCCTCTCCTTTGTAAGTATACTTCTTTTATTTGAGACGTTCTTGACCTTTTTGCTTTCCGTTATACCTACGGAAAAGACTAGTTACGAGTTCAAGTTTTGGGATCCCAGAACTATCCACATGAAGTTCCTGAATAATTTTTTTATTATTAATCTCAAGAGTCGATCTCTTGCAACCAGAACTGAATCTTTGAAAAATAAAGGGTTTAGTTTTGTCTTTTATCTTTGGTGACATCTTCGAATTCCCTCTCACACTAGAGTCCAACAATTGCACGATTCACTTATGTGAATTTCCCCTTGCGTTAAATGTGTATTTTGGTGCGTCATGTGTGGTTGTTCTTTATTTATTACCTAGGGCAATAGAGTCATGTCACGTGTGTACAAGAGTTTCTTCTCCTCAGAATTCATTGGATATAATTTCAACCTCTCGAAAATAATTTGAGCTAATATTTTAAATTATGTATTATTTATCTTTTCTTGTCACTTTATAGTTGTAACTACTATAATATCCGTGAATAAGTCTTTATGTGAGTAACTGCATGGAGATGATCGGGTTGGCTAATAAGCCTTTCTGTGATTCAAATGCTGCATTTAAAAAAAAATATCCGTGAATAAGTGAATTGATATTATGTCTGAAAGTTATTAATATTTGAGAAGTGGTTACTGTGATAAATAAAATTTGAGGTGTCGATATTTTGTTAAAAGAATAAAAGTTTATTCTTTATCGATGATATGTGCCGATGTCCCTACGACCCTACCGTTGAGCAAAGCGACGCAAAACGACGTCTTATCGTGAGTTGTATGTCATTGACATAATATATTTTATTCTTTACCTTATAAATAAATTAATAAATAAAGTAGCTAATATTTTTAATAATAACTCAAAAAATATATTATGTGTAAGCATACGGAGTGGACGGCGTTCCCACAAAATCCTCACTCCAGAACACTGTAACACACTGTTCTGCCACTCCGCCTCAGTGTTCTCGTCAGTATTCTCGTCGGTGTTCTTCACTCAGCGTCCAAAATCAGAAGTTGTTTTGTTCAGTGTTCTCATTTTTGTTGGTTTTGCCCCACACAAAGAATAAATATAAAAACAAAAATAAGCTTTGAGAACACTGTCCAGAACACTGCTACCACACCACTAAATCCTCACTCAGAACACTGTAAACACAATGTCACCACTCCTCGTGCTCTTATTGTTCAATAAAATTGAAATAACAACACCAATCAAAGGTAAACTATTTAGCTTTGTTTAATAATTAAGCATGCATTAAATTTAATTGATGTAAATGGACCAAATTTAGTTTAAATTATTTTGATATGTTTTTACACTTTAACCACTCAAAACATTCATTTTGGATACAAGTACAACCAAATTCATTAATTAGTATGTCAATGAAAACGTGTTAATAAAAATAATGAAGATTAAGATTCGCTTAAAAACTTTACCTCATCAACAATACGAATAAGACTCATTAAAGACGTTAAACCATTGTATTTGATCGTACGAATGAATTGCCTTCATTGCAAGAGCCTAAATCCTGAAATACTCCGCAATTTCCAAAAGTTACTAGTTCAAACTTAAAATGTATGTCTAAATTCATCTATATATCTATGATATGTTACTAGCCCCTTTCTTAATGAATCATAAATAGAACATTAACATAAGGAAGAATTTCAATAATACGAATTGATTTTACTGTACGAATTCTAGGCCCGATTAGGGGCGGATGGAGTGTACAAGTAAGGGGGCTATAGACCCCATGATCTTTAGCCACTAGTGAAATTTTTTACAAATAGTACTTGCAAATTGCCTCAAATAACACTTATGACCCCCATTATTTATCAAATATAATTGATGGCCCCCGTAAAAGAAATTTTTGAATCCGCCACTGGACCCGATACCCACCATCCACCCTTTATAAGGTTATTAATACGTTATCTCAATTATTTATATATTGGAAAGGAATAATAATAAAAATGTTTTTTAATAGAAAAGCACTTAATTTAAGGGGAATGCAATATGAATTTGATGATGGGTACTTTACTATGGGGGAATCTAAAGCCACCCTCAAAAGTCTGATCTACCCACTGGCTCACCTTTTTCAGTCTACTTTTATTTAAGTTTGGTCCAGTTCAGTACAGAATCAGTTTCAGTTTTAGACTAAACATGAGGTAAAAATTAAAAAAAACAGGGGGTATACCTAGAAAGTAAAAAAAAAAGGGTGGGCCAGGGGTAGCTTTAATAGCCCCCTTACTATGTCGACGTGACGTGACTTACCCCTAAAAGAAAATACTATTTCATGAATTTTGAGTATACAATAAAGAAAAAAAAAATTGTTTTCATTCAGTAGATGTTCCAGAATTTGTTCAACTAAAAATCATAGAGGAAGATTTCTGTTATCCACAACTTCAGATTTATAAGGGACTCAAACTTCTTATCTCAAATCGATGTGGGACGGGTTGTTACATTTACATTACAATTATTGTAATTTTCTAAAATTATGTGTAAATTTGTAGTGAACAATTAAACTGAGACGAGTGATGTATATATTTCTTCTTCAAATAACCAAAGGGTCATTGTCCTAGCAGTATCGAGTCAACCCATTAACTTTGAGATTGTGGGTTCAAGTCCTAGGATGAGACTTATTGTAAATTTTCGTGGATTAATGTATATATTCGTGCTCGATATTCAAATAATTAAATTCCTACTCATTTGCACATACCTTTAATATTTCAATTGTTTCATATGAATTTTTGGTGCGTATAGAGATTATAAATTTACACAATTTTTTAACTATGTAAGTTTCTTTTGTGAGAAAATCACAGATTTGATCCGTTTACCAACCCATTTTAACAAAGTAATCAGTTGACTTTCATTTTTCACAAACTAATCCACCGATTGGCGCCGCCCCGACGCCCCTGACACAACCCACCACCCACCACCCAAATAATGCCACGTGTACGAGGATTTCGCCAAAAAAAACCATTGGCGCCAAGGAAACAAAGGGGGGCGCCGATCACCTGCAAAAAAATAGGGGTGGGGCGCCGTTTTTTTTTTTTATTTTGGTTGATTGGCGCCGATCACATGCAAAATGAAGAGAGAGGGGGCGCCAAAAAATGCATGGGGCGCCGGTTTGGTTTTTTTTTGGCGAAATCCTCGTACACGTGTCATTATTTGGGTGGTGGGTTGTGTCAGGGGTGCCGGGGCGGCGCCAATCGGTGGATTAGTTTGTGAAAAATGAAAGTCAACGGATTACTTTGTTAAAAATGGGTTAGTAAACGGATCAAATCTGTGATTTTCTCAGTTTTTGTGTATCAGAAAGACAGAAACTACACATGCGCAACCACTAAACCACTTATGTGTGTTAATGATGGTTTTTTCAGATTTTTGTTCACCAATTTGGAAGAACATAATGATGATGTTGTGGTGTAAGAAAAAAAAAACGAAAACTTGGTAATGTTTCGTGTTGGTGTGTTAAAACTTTTTTATTTATTGAAAAGTCTCTTATTCGAAACTAATTAAGCTACACACTTAAAATTAGAGATCGAGCCTAAAACTAGCTTCAACCACTAAAATAATTAAATAAGTACTTATAGTTTTCTGATTGTGTATTAACCATTTTTTTTATATCTGTCTGTTGAGATTTCAGATAAAAGAAACACCTACGTGTATAAGTTCGATATATAGAGCAGAGAGCCAGAGATATAGAGATCAAGTAAGTTTCTGCATTCAACAATGTGATAGTTCGGATCGTAGGTGTTTAAAGTTATCTAATAGATGTTTAACGAGTCGAAACATTTACCAAACAATTTATTAGTCATCTACCAAACTCGACCTATACCAAAATTACTTAATCTCATTTATTTAAATTTTGAGTACATAATTGGCTACTTCAAAATAATACTGTACTAAAACTCATTTAAATCACTATTTTACAACTAATCGATGCCACTAGAGTCACTTTGAAGATGAGATAACACCATTTCCAACGGTGATACAAACTGATGTATCAGTTTACATAAGTGTTACGTCAGCACTTATCAAAAGTGACACACAACTGACTACTGCCAACCATGATGCACTACTCAGTTTTTTCGGACCCCACATTTACTTATATACAATTATTTATATACACGAAAGTACGAAACAAAAACAAAAAAAAAAAAACATTTTATTAATCGCATGGGCGCCACTGTTATCTTCACAGCTTCACTTCTACTTTGGTAAACCGAAGGTTCACAAAACTGTGCAAACTGGAATGACGGTGCCAATGGTAATTAAAACTGAAGTGGAAACCGAACTATTGTTGACACACGTCTACGTAATTTCCCTTTTTACTACAATTACTAAATATTCAAAGGGAATATAATATATTATTAGTATTTTATTTATTAAAATTAAAATTAAATGGTATGCTAAAGAATCAAAGATACGCGTAAGGTTTACCGTAAATTGCCGGTTAATTGTCTACCACCGACACAATTATCACCGGTAACTCCCATACTTTGTCAACACAGTGCGACACACTACTGACCGTACAACACCATGCAATTAATTTATTTGGTTTGCGTTTATTTTCAATTTCCTTTTTTTTATTTATTTTTCATAGTGTATTGAATTGAAATCTTGCTCTGAAAACAATAAAATAAAGAAAAGGGTCTTGCTATAGATAATTAGATACCATCCATGGCCCACTTTTTTCCATCCTTTACCCCCCCTCGAGCGGTCCATCTAATTAATCACATCTGTACTGAACTGGGACTGAAACTGGGACCGATCTTAAATAAAACTGGACTGAAAAAGGACTGCATGTGAGTCAAGTGAGCCAGGGGGTATCCCCCAGTAATTCTGGGGGTGGCTTTAGAAAACCCCTAAAATAAATGAAAATAGTCTTATTAGTAAAAATACTCTTATATATTAATACTTAGAGGTGGTTAGAATGGCCTAAAAGACATCATGTTTCCTCATAAGATGTCACATGTTCAAATCTCGCTAGATAAACATTTTGGAGGTGACCATATAAAGGGTTATAATTGATCACGGGAGATCTCATTTAATCCGCTTACATCCGAGTAAAAAAAAAACTTGTCCTCTTCAAGTAGCTCGAACAAAGAAAACTTCATCTATTTACCCCGATTATAATATATCAACAGGATTATAATTTATTTTTCCCATTAATTCATCTTCTAAAAGTGTACAATTGTACAACAACTTTTAACAATATCATTAACTAGTAGTCCAAGGAAGCATGTAGCACTTATTTCATCATATACCATAATTGCCTAATTGGCTATTATTTTTCAAAAAAATGGGTAAACAAAGTAAAAGAAAAATAAATGACTTCCCCTTTTATATCTCAAATGATACGGAGTAATAGTTTTGTTGAATAGTGAAATCTATCGCCCAAAAAACATAGGTTGAAGTGATAAAAAATGAAAATGCTATACGTAGCTCTAAGGGCTATGAATAAAAAATCCAGACATGTATTTAATGTTTGTACCTTAATAATAACTACTCACACCCTGAATATAACTTCCTCAACCATCCTGATATACAACTTTTTTATGTACCAATCTAACTCTTAATTCTTAGCCCTTAGGGCTACAAATAGCAAAATCGTTAATTTGTTAAACTTTTCAAATTTTGTATATTAGTCTCTTATTTTTAGACGTAATAATCTGTACAGTTTATCGCATAGATAATTATTCAAAATCTAATACTACCATTAAGGTTAAACTATTTTTTGCAAAATCTGAATATTGAGCAAAAGGGCAACCACTCCTTGTACTCTTACAATTTTTACAAGTAATTTAACATTCTATAAACTAATAATCCAAAACAAGACAACATTTCATTTTAATATATTTTAATATCTATACAAAAAATCCAGCAAATAATTATTATTCCAATAAAATATTATTGGATATTGGATATATCAGTACTACTTGCTTTTTGGTTTTCCATCCTCACCTTTCACCATCATAAACCAAACAGTACTTGTTTCTATAGTCAGATATATAGAACATTATATAAACTATACATACACACTCCCTGTATCTATACTCTATAGATATATACAATCGTCATCATATATTCACATATAAAGATTGTGGAATTTAAGAAAAAAGTGTTCTTCAAGTTCAAGAAGCTGCTGCTACTGATAATCCCAAAGAATCTATATTATCAACATCAAAAGTTTCAAGGAAATAAACTTATAGTAAGTTCAACAGTCATTACACTTATTGTTACATACAAAAATCTATATCTATATCTATATGAATGAATAGATACATGTATAGTTTGTCGTATCTGTTGTCATGTTATTTGACATTTTGGTTTTTGGAAATTGACAGCAAAGTGTTGTGAATTCTCAATCTTAAGCCTGGATCTTGTGTTTACTTTTTGGATTTTATTTGTCTGTTTGTTGTTATTCATTGAATGCTTTTAAACATTACCACTTTATATATAATTTTGATTTTGATGATTCACAATTTTACATTTTCAGTGAAGTTTTATACAACTGAAGTTTTTTTGTGTATTGAAATTGAAATAAAATTGTGAATCGTAGTTAATGAATAGTTATATCTTCACTGAATCAATGTCTTTTCACATTTCTCTTGATATAAAAATATGGTCTACTCCTGTAAACACTCTCTTTACCTTCGGGACTTCGGGTAGAGTTACGACTGTCTACATCTTACCTTCCCGTATCACGTCGAGGGATTGCGTAGTGTTGTTGCATAAAAAAGTACCTTTTGTAAATTCTCATTTGATCCTGATTTTTGTAGTTTTGTTTATGGCTTTTTCATGGTTGTTTTGAGTTATAAATACAGAATTCTGTAAAATAAGAACAATTTCTCTTACTATGTATGGTTTATGAATGAATTCTTTAATCTTTAGATCTGTGAGGATTCATACATAAGATTGTGTTGGTTGGTCTTTTATTCACATTAAGTAGTCAAGGTTATAAATGGTAATTCACATGATGGATATTGAAAAAGGTACATACTTGGCTGTCTCTTGTAAGTGCTTTTAGTATTATTGGAATTGATGTGGTTGGTATTGGTTACATAGATCAATGTAATTAATTTGATCACATGTATTCTGCAATTTACAGGTTTTTGGTTAAGTGATTAATGGATAATATCAAATTCTAGAGGTATTTGGAATTTTGATTATTTGAACTATTTATCTGATTTAAGGTTAAGTCAATTCCATTCAAAAAGTGTTAGCGGGTTATTATTTATATAGGGCTATTTTATATTGGGTTGTCTGCGATTCGTCATGTATTTATATTATGTCTGGCGCAATTATTGAAGAAGTGTAATTATTCAGTTTTACATGGTATTAGCATTTGAAGATGTTTTATCAAAACACATTGTAAAAAGCACATGAACAGTTGAGCACTTAAATAAGTAATTTTAAACATATGCTTTGTTTACTTTGAACTAAGAGTGTTTAGTTTCAGGGCATGAAAATGAGGGATAGGTATGATTCCTAATGTTGTTTGGTATGGGGATCACAGTTAGGAATGACACCCATGCTTTTGGGCTTGTTTTAAACCCGATAGTTGGGTATGGAAAACGAGTTTCGTCCATAGGGTGGTTAATGGCTGCAAACTGGACACTACCTAAGATGTCTTTGCTTGCATATTTGTTTATAGTTATAATTTTCGCTAGACGAACAGATTTTGAAAAATCTCCCTATGTTAGCAGGTGAATAAGGGATAGAGCAAATATGAAGCAGACAGACAAAAAGAGAACTCCAACAAATAATCAAACAAAACGTCCGGTAAGGTCTCAAAGCAAAGATAATAAGTTACAACAAGAAAAAACATGCCAACCACCAAAAGCTAAAACCGCAGATACAAAAACTACATCTGAAGAAGCGTCTCAAAATATAAAAAATCTTAAATTGACTGATCAAGAAGCCGAGGATGGAAGGGAAGAATCAGATACTGAAACAGTAACAGATTCTGTATCTTCAAGTGGTGATTCACTAGATACTGTTCCAATAGTCTCAAAAACGCATGCAAATAAAGATAATCCTGAAAATTCATCAAATGTACAAAGAGTGAAATCTACTAACGTACCTGCAGCTACTACTTCCAAGAAAACGGTGAAATCTACTAATGGGACAGTGAAAAATTCAGCTGATAATAACTCGAAAAGTGTGAAAGTTCATCCAAAATTGTCATCAGCACCTTCATCAGTGTCTTATGAAGGAATAGATGAACAATCTTGTGATGAACAAAAGGAAGTTGATACGTTGAATGACGATGAAACAAATCAAAAAATCGAAGAAATGGAAATGAGAATTGAGAAACTTGAAGAGGAGTTGAGGGAAGTTGCTGCACTTGAAATTTCTCTTTATTCGGTTGTTCCTGAGCATGGTAGTTCGGCCCATAAGGTGCATACACCAGCTCGACGCCTTTCTAGACTTTATATTCATGCAGCCAAACACTACTCTCAAGCGAAACGAGCTACCATTGCTAAAAACACTTCTTCCGGGCTAGTTTTGATTGCGAAATCTTGTGGCAATGATGTTCCAAGGTACTTCATTTTCTTGTTTAATACATATATGCTGCTAGCAGAATATAAGTCAAGTACTGCAAAGACAAATTTATAAGTCTTTTCAACATATACACACTTACCCCCCTTATTTACACTTGTGTGCCTTAATTGCAACTAGCAGCATACGTAACTTTCCCTAATAGATCGGTAATCCTCTTTGTATTCACAGGTTGACTTTTTGGTGGTCAAACACCATTGCATTGAGGGAGATAATAACTCAAGCATTTGGGAGTTCATGCCAATCAAGTTCATTGACAAGAGTACTCACTTCAAACGGATCAAGTAATAAAAAGGATGGTAAAAGTAAACCTGATTTCATCGAGTTCATGGATGATTGGCAAGAAACAAGAACTTTCACATCTGCACTTGAGAAAGTTGAGTCGTGGATTTTTTCACGAATTGTTGAGTCTATTTGGTGGCAGGTATGAGATATGAAGTCTTTCAGTGTACCAAGTTTATGTATATGTCCTTTCTTTTGACCCGAGTTTTTTGTATGGTGCAGACATTGACTCCGAAAATGCAATCTCTAGGGGAAGATACAAATACTAATCAAGGTATTGGGAAGTTACTAGGATCTGCTTTGGGTAACCAGCAACAGGTAAACTTTTCCATAAATCTATGGAGAATTGCTTTCCACGACGCTTTCAAGAGACTTTGTCCTGTTCGTGCCGGTGGTCATGAATGTGGTTGCCTCCCCGTGTTGGCAAGAATGGTACGTCATATATGGTTTGTTAACATAAGTAGTTTCAAGCTATTCAAAATCTGGAACATTACTACTAACACTAAAGTTGTATAATATTCTATATAAATCCGGCTCAGCATGTATTGATGAGATCATTCGTCCTTTTTTGTGTTGTCAGGTAATGGAACAATGTGTTGCTAGACTAGACGTAGCCATGTTCAACGCCATTCTTCGTGAATCAGCCCATGAAATGCCAACTGATCCTGTCTCAGATCCTATTGTCGAATCCAGAGTTTTGCCTATTCCAGCTGGGAATCTAAGTTTTGGCTCTGGTGCCCAACTCAAAAACGCGGTATGTACCTAGTCTCCCTCTATCTAGATTCTAGAAGCAAAATAAAACGTCAAAAAGTAAAATAAAAAAAGATTCAAAAAAAAAAAAAAAAACCATTGCCATTTAGTTAGGTTAGAGGTGGCAAATCTGGCCCATTTTACTTATGACTTGATTGACTTGGGTTATTTTTTATTTGAAACGGGTCAAATGGGTCAACTTAGAAATTAGCATACAAGTAAACATTTCAAAAGTCTTCCAAAATGCCTTTTTAATGCATAAAATCTCCTGAGAAATACTACATATAACTTTTGCAATCATATTTGACACACTAATTACTAATAACTCTGGACAGAAGGTCTTTTAGGCAATTAGGCCAACCCAACCCGCATTGACCCATACAAAATTACCCATTTTGACCCGAGACCGTTTTGTATCCTATACCCAACCCGCCTGACCTGACTACAATTCAAACAGACACTCACAAATGATACAAAATTACATGTGATTAGGTCGGCAATTGGTCTAGATGGCTTTCTGATTGGTTCGGGATGGACACCGAGGATGAGCATACCACTGGTGAAGATGAAGATGTAGAAAAAGAAGGAAGTGATAAACTCAAATGTTTTCATCTCCTAAATGCATTAAGTGATCTTCTAATGTTGCCGAAAGACATGCTTATGGACAGATCAGTTAGAACTGAGGTATGTGCTCATAATGAAATATATGTGATCATGTGCACGTCATCTCACACGTCTATTTTGTTTACTAGGTATGCCCGTCGATTAGTCTTCCATTGCTTAAACGAATTCTCTGCAATTTTACTCCTGATGAATTCTGTCCTGATTCAGTTCCTGGTGCTGTATTGGAGGCAGTAAACGCTGAGGTATAAATTTTGTCTGTTTATCGATTAAATTCTAGAAAAACATACAGAAAAAAGAACACGAATATATGAGTACAAAAGAATTGCAGGAATACTAGTGAATAGTTAGAAGATACATCTTTGAGACACTTTTTTGTAAACTAAAGAATAAAAATCAACCATTCATACATATATTTATACTGAAAGGTAGTATAATCTTTTTATACAAATTTCACCCCTCCAAAGTAGTCATTAAATACTTATATGGCCTTCGGGTGAGAGGCGAGGGTTAAAGTGGTCATTTCAACCTTTAAAGAAGTAAAAAAAGAAACGGTTTAAATGGGTCAAAAGTTAGACACCTTGACCATTTATAAATAAATCTCAGGATAATGTCGTCATTTGTCTATCATATCCAACATCAGTTTGGACCCATACAAATTTTTTTACATGTTTTGACTCGCTACCCAATCCGCCCATTCCATCTAGTCATAATGTTTAGACTTATCATAATTTTCCTGGTTTGTGTAGTCCATCATAGAGCGTAGATTATCCGGAGACAATTCAAGCAGCTTCCCATACGCAGCAGCTCCAGTCATATACAAACCTCCTTCCTCCACCGATGTTTCTCAGAAGGTATCAGAGGCTGGTGGAAAATCTCAACTTAACAGAAACGCTTCGGTTGTTCAGAGAAAAGGATATACTAGTGATGAGGAACTAGAAGAACTCGATTCACCACTCAGTTCTATTATTGATAAACTACCTTCATCTCCAACAGTTTCAAGAAACGAAAATGGTCAACATTCAGACCAAACAGCTCATGTTGCAGTTAATGCAAGATATGAACTTCTGCGTGAGGTCTGGTTATTGTGAGTCATGGCTTCCCTACTACACGTAAATCCAAAAAACGAAACAAAGATATAGGAGAGAGTCATTTAGTCTTTTATTGTTCTTGTGTATTTATAATACAATGGGGTCATTTTAATTATATATTCCAAGGTTGAATTCACAGTGCCAAGTTGGTCAAGAGGATTATAATAGAATTAGTGGCGAGTATTATAATGTACCAAAAGGGCAAAAGGTTACTTTATACTAAAAATATTGTTTTTCCCCCTCGATGCAATATGGTGTTAGCACATTTTTTTGGTTATAATGCTACTCGTATAAGTTATATATCTGCAATCATGACTAGCGAAACTGCATTGTTATTCATATAAATTAGGTTGCAAAATGAGTTAGAAATTGTATCAACTTATTCAAACTTGAATTTGTACACTTCAGACTTCATTGGATTTAAGTAAAAAAAAAGGCCGAAAGATATATCGATTATCGAGTCAGGTTCTGGCGACGCAACTTGATAACCTTTCAAGCCAACTATGTAAATTCTAATTGCCGGTAACAAGTCAAATTTCTATCGAGTTTTATGAGCTCGAACCTAGCTCAATCACGTCCAAATCAAGGATTATCGAGCTCCATAATTTAGTTAAATCAATCTTAATTAACAAAGTATGGTTTCAAATAAATACATTCAAGCTCTCAGATTGAACTCGAATCTTCCTCAAGCCAAGCCGAAGTTATTCAAGTCAAACTTAAACTAGTGATGCTCAAGATCAGCTTGGCTCAACTCATCTGCAATCCTAGTAAAGGTAAATGGTAGATTGGTGACAAAGTGACGGTGTTTTAACCCACAAAACTAAGATGAAGATACAAAAACAATCTTGAATTTATTCATCCATATGCTGAAATGAAGTGCATATCCTTCCAAGAAAAAGAACAAAAGAAGCCGTTTCTATTCTCGTTTGTTACACT
This sequence comes from Helichrysum umbraculigerum, assembly GCA_949592205.1. Classification (NCBI taxonomy): domain Eukaryota; kingdom Viridiplantae; phylum Streptophyta; class Magnoliopsida; order Asterales; family Asteraceae; genus Helichrysum; species Helichrysum umbraculigerum. The sequence continues at coordinate 12,199,500 of CATIUR010000002.1, read as the reverse complement.
AGTCAAACACTCTTAAGTTTAGAGTCAAACAACAAAGCAGCCTCACAACAGACTTCATGGTACTACATAGCATATTCACTCAAGTTTCACTTCTCTTGTTGGTGGTGCCAACTGCAAATAGTAGAATGGTTCAGTAGGTTCTTCCCTGCAAAAAGAAACATGGAACACAATAGTCATTAAGTTGACAGTGTAACTTACAATTCCCACAAATGATATACGAGTTCGATAAATAGGCAAGGCAACACTTAGGTTATTGGAGGAAACTGTATATATGAATGAAGCCGTTTGAGCAGATTTAAGAGCCAATGTTTGGCTGTCATAATACCATAACATCATATAAATCAAACTTGTAAGGTACCCTGTTTCTGTTTGGCTATCTTAACTGAGTGGACTATATGTTTGCCGTTCCAAAATAAAATTATAAAAAATACTGAATGAACTAAAAATAATAAACATTTAACTGATGGAATTAAAAATGGAAGCAAGAACGCATACCCGGGTTTCGACCGCATGCATTGCCAAAAAAGCTTGAATGGGCCTGGAACCGTCTTAAATGGGTTACCTTCAAAACATGCCTGAAAAACTTTAATTAGTAATCGAAGGTTGAAACCACCAAAAGAGCTAGAACTCTGTGGGAAAACAATTGATGAGAATCCAAAAGCTCTATCATGTACTTATTTCCAAATGGTTTGGTTCATCTTATAGTGAACCATATTAGCTAAACCCATTCTCCTGACTACTTAAGTAAGAAATAAACCGCAGTATATTCTAAACTCTCCAAATCTCCGATTCCTTGTATCCACGCACACCAGTACCTATTCTTGCAACATAGAGTGTGGCTGTCCATGTAAGACATGTTACCTTTTACATTATTTTGATATGGATTGTTTAAACTTTTAAGTGCTAACTACTTTAAACTTTATAACTAGCACAACCAATAACATTGTTAGATCAGCAAAAAAAAAGAAGAAGAAAAATAGACAAAAATCAAGTATGTATTCAGAAGTAGTAGATTCAAAACGAAATCCACATTGCTAGCTCTAATCTACCTATTTAAAGTGCAAGGAAACCAAGATCCTTACAATTAATTGCAAACAAAACTACAATAACTTGAAAAACAACCATCAAACCGAAGCCCTCATCAAATTCATAATGTAGCTTTTATCTTCCCAATGAACCTAGTTCGTGCATTAAGTAACTTCTATAACCATTACGCCCTAACCACAAATTCAAATAAGATGAAACCCCTATTCTCTCAATGGTACTCAAACAACAACCTATAAATCCTTTCATGAACAGCACGGAAAGCTAAAATGTCATGATCAAACTCACACATCAATCAAGCTAATAACAATCACATATCAAACAAAGTAGATAAGAGTAAGTTTATAAACATCAAGATCATAGCATAAATCTTACCTTCTTCATTAAAAATACTCATTATACTGCAGTGATCATTAATCCCTTATACACCATAACTGCATTTTCAAAATAGACGAACCCGCAATTCTCTCAACAAATCACAAACAGAACCTATAATATCATTTGATGACTGATGTAGCTCTTAACTTCCTGATTAAACAATTTTATATACACTTCTGCTATTTTTAATTCATCATCGCCCTAACTACAAATTCAACAGCAATTTCCTCAATACATCACCCACAAAACCTAATAATCATTTACAAAACAACACCAAAACCTAAATAACTCATGCAACAATTCACTCACACATCGATTAATCTAATAGCTATCAACAATCACAAATCAATAACAGTAAGTTTCTAATTATTAAAATCAGATAATCGTTATGAGCCATAGCTATATAGTACTCAAATGTTACGATACATCAATATTCTAAATAAATCGTAAGCAAAAACCTATAACTCAATTAACGAACATTATAATAGTATAATAATTAAAATCTAAAATTAAAACTAACGAGCTAAATTAACACATCGTCGATTAACAAATTAACGAAGCAAAATTAACATATATCGATCAAATTTAAATTATAAGAATTAACTAACTTGAACAACATCTTCAACACGATCGTTGCATCGGTGAGCTACAGGTTGACGAGTGTCTCCTTCCGGCCTTCCCCATGGACTCTCTCTCCGAGGCACTTCTCTCCCACTCATCTCTCTCTCTCTCTAGTCTTTTTGATGGAAAAGTTTTTAACTGTAATTATCAGCTTGTGTTGCTTTTTTATATGTGGGCTCAGCGTAATGGGCTGGGCCATTTTAGTACAAACGGGCTAAAATTTGAGTAGAAATCATATTAAATACGCCGGCCTACCTAAATAGACCTAAAAGTAATTCTAATTTCCAGATTGATCGAGTTATTTCTCTCTCTTAATCTCATCCAATCAATTTTTCAAACCAACCAATCACATCCTTAGGTCTTTATTTAAATCTACCAATTTAGGTCTAGCAACCATCGCGGGGCAGTAGGTTAGTCATTAATAATAATCTAAAATCCGAGAGCTATGGCTCCTTCTTACGTTCATCTTGTAATATTTGTCTTTCGGTTATTAAAGCTTTGTCTAGTTTTAGAAAAATATTGTAACATAAGCGATTATGAGGTTCCTTATTTTAAAAGTCACGAATTACTCATAACTATTAGGTACATTTTCCGAATTAAGTTATATATTTATCGGGTTAAATAATGTGAATTTTAAATGAAAAAAAATAGATTATAACATGATGTGAAATATTTTAGTTCCACAATCAAGTGTCTTTCATAATTATTGGGTGGTGACTTCTCAAAAGTGATTAAATACGTCTTATCCGATTGAGTGGATTGAGTGCCTAACATTTTCTATGATATGTCATTATTATTATTATTAATCGTTTTCAAATCTTATCTTTATAAAATTAAAAATAACAAGAATTCGAACGTCTAAATTTGATGTGAACCTTCTTGGAAGTACAAATCATAGGTCACAAGATAGATATAAATCGGGTAAAAGTGTAACGACTATCAAATCAAAATTATTATACTTTATAGTTGTCAAATAATTAGGGCTAATTGTTGATTTAAACATTATGTAATAACATACGTAATTGTTAGTTAGTAGTCGGCCTATTGGATATTCGGGTTTTAGGTTTTCATTGTATGTGATTATACGAATATTGTTTATCGGTAAGTCATGTAGTCGTATACAATTATTATATTTATAAGTTAAGGAACACTGAAAATGAACTAACTAACGAATTACTTATACAATTATGTACGTTACCACTATATAGTATATACAATTATCAGTTACTTAAAATTATATTATTATTACTATTAAAACCACTCCTAGTGAAAGACTGGAAAATTGAACTGACAAATTAGCGTCACGTTAGCACTTTCTCAGAAAAATTGAACAAAGACGCAATGCCAATAGAAGACTAAAAAATTAAACTTTTGATCTCCACATTTACCAATAATACATTTATTATATACAAAAATAAAAACAAAACAAAAATAAAATGGGTCGACTCTCGTCCGTCTTTCTCCATCTATACAGGGACGAAGCGTACAAAGATGTTTCAAGGACGCAATGGTGTTGCTGGCTTCTTTGCATGGACATGAGAAAGACATGAGGAAGAAGGTGTTATTGGGGAAATTTTTTTAGTAAGATTAGATTATTTTTTTTTAAACTAAATATGAACGTTGTACCACATCTCAAAGGTTCAAATATATTCATTATTCATTATTTAATAATTACTACTCCGTAATATTTAGGGAGTAAAATACGTAATATTTAGGGAGTAAAATAATAGTAGATGGCTACTTTTTATTTATATCTCTCAATTAATGATTTGTACTTGAAATACTTTATTGTTGATTAGTCAATTTTGTGGGGAGGCTTTCTTGAGTTAAAGATAGAAATTGACTCATTGACCAGTGCGATATATTGATAGGACGTCAAAAGTAAACAAAAACAAAATTAAACCATGCGATTCGTAAAACTTCGGAATTATGACTTGACTTAAGTTTGAGATTAGCGAGAGTGTGAGATCATAAGGGAGTTAAGCAAGTCTTGTTGAGATTTGTTAGAGCACACGAAGTGGTGTGCTTTTATTACTTTTTCCTTTTTAGCATTGAACAAGTTTAAAGACGGTTCGCAGACTCCCTATTGTCGTAAACGGCTTTGTTTTTAATTTGTTTTCAAACTATGTTCCACATTGTAGCCGCTTTTCTAAGAAGTGAAACACAGTATGAATTCACAATGTTGAATTCCACACCAATTCTGTGTTTATAGCACTTCTCGTAGTGTTAGAAACACATACTTGTTTCATTTTCATTTTTTTTTTTTAATGATATAAAGCTTCTCAATTGATGTGTTTCCACATACCACTAGGTTAAAATTCATCTGCTAAACATTTAATTTTCAACTTAAAATTTGTGAGACTGTAATCTAAGGTCAACTTGTGTTGCTTTCAACATTAGACGTATGTTCTATGCTTTGTGAGACAAACAATTAAATAAATACCGGATCCACAATAAATACTCTTTCTTTTTTACCCTCTCTTTTTTACCCTCTTTTATTGTGTTAAAAATTCAGTATAAATAAATTCTTAATCGAGGTTTAGTTACAAATCATAACTAAGGAGTAAATACTTGTGTCATATGCTCTTTACCACAATTAAGCTACCAAAGTAACTCGTTATCTTTACAAAGTGTACCACCCTCTTCCTCATTTTATAACTTTTATTTGTTAGTTAAAAAGATTATATAAAGGGTAATCCCTTTGAGCGTCATATCCACTAATCTTACGATCATCACGAGCAATGTATACTGTGTAATCCATGGTTAAAGGGACATGAGAATAATAATTTAATCCATAATTTTCGCTTTAATCTGCATGTTCCTCACCAATAAGTTATCATCGTAAGTACTTAAAAAAGAAAATAACATGTCTAAGAATTTAACGATTTTTAGTTTAGAAGATTTCAATAAACTCTTTATCTTTTTGTTAATGTTTTCTTTTTCTTTGGAATTTTGGATGATGCAATCTTTAAAGTGTGCAAAAGAAGCCAAAAGATTGTGGTGCTTTTTAAAACACAAACAACCAAAGACTCAAATCATACCTAAAAACAATAATTCACAATTGACAAGAGCGAGCTCGAAAAAACATTAGTTTAAAAGATCCAAACAATTCAACCAACTCTTAAACTATATATATATCGCAAAAAGATTCTCCCAAACCACCAAATATGTCAAATTCCACAAATTAACATGATTAAAATTATTAATCTTGTCTATTCTATCCCAAATTTCCTCATTACCTTTATCCTACATTCAATCAAAGCTTAAGACCACGTTTACCTACCTTAACCCGTTTTCACATTCCTCGTTTATCCTTCTCCGAATAAGTTATGCAGGACCACAACCTTCGATTCCGTTACTTTTCCAGTACTTTTTCGAGAAAAAACATACATAATCAAGATTTTGGTACAGAATTTGTGACATATTGGTGGGACTTGCTAAAAAAAATGGTACAATTATATATGATTTATATATAGTATTGTATAAAATAATTTATGTGTTTTTGGCATACCAAACAAAGGAATAAAATTAGGTGTTTGAGGTGTAGGACAAGTATATGATACCTTTTATTATCCACACGAGGGGAAGGGGAACAAACCTTATCTTTACACCAATATATACATTTCATCCATGGGTGTGTGATGTCAAAGGCAAATATTTTTATGGACTATTTTTATTTTATTTTATAAAAAAGTTGGTGTGTATACATTTAATGAGCCTAAGAAAATTTCCCAGTACTTTGTTATTTGTATTATTTATATTAGTTTATTTATATTTATATTTATGAGTAAATACCATCTTCATTCATGTATTTGTGTTGTGTTATTATTTAACATTTGTTTTTAGGTTATTGAAAATCATTGCATTATATTTGATTAATATTTATCCAATAATAAGCGGTTTAATATAGACTTTGGAATGTTACTTTGAAGAATACAATCGAGGTTTTTTTTTTTTTTTTTTAAATACTATTTTTCTCAGTGAAAACAATATAAATATGAATTTATTCACAAATAAAAGTACGCATTTCATCATAAATTGAACTCATAACCCAACTCTTTTTTGGTCATAATAAATAAAGTAATGATTTGAAATAACATTTTATGCACAAATGGTTTTAAAATAATTATTTAGCAACATATATTAAGTATAAAATTTTGTGAAAAGTGATGCACTAATATGACTACCAACAATAATAAGCAAACGTTCATCAAACAAAACTAAAGAATATATTTAATTTTTAACACCGACAATAGACTAAAAAATTAAATAAATTTTTATATTTTCATAATAATATGTGGTGCTCGTAAAAAATGAAATACTCGAAGGGACCAAAGGGTGGGGGTAGGGTCAAAAGTTTGTTAGGTGATTGTAATGTGGTTGTACAACAATTTAAAATTCAAAAAGCAAAAGCAAATTAACTAATTCCACTTGTTTAATTATATGCTAATTACATTTCAAATTTCAAATAACGACTTTTTGCCAACCATGGTCAAATTTCAACTCTAATTTCATGCTTCTATACCCCTTTCAAATAAATTGAAAAGATTGAAATTTTCTATTTGGAATCGTGTCAGTTCTAATTCCTATTACTTTTTAACAAATCTATATAAGAATATGACTTTTGTAGTATATTGCACGTCCAACCATGCAAATTATAATGTATTAACAACTTGTGCCTAGAAGAATCAACTTATATTTAATCATCATATATATTGCTGATGATTGATTGATTATATAAACAATTTTCAGAATTAAGTTATATTAAACTGCTGATTTATATAAAATAGAAACTAGCAAGAGGCTAGAAAATACAAGTACCAGAACCCGGAAGCAAGCAAGTAATCTATCTATCTCGTATATGTGTTCTTTGTTAGGTATGATCACTTAATGAGTTAATGTAGATGCTTTGAGTAGAATTAGATCAAGAAATAAACCGTCAATATTAAAATAGTGGTAAATTATGTTGTCAACCTCATACATGACATGTACTTTTTCTAATTAAGATGCAAATAAGTCATTTTAAATTACATCTATACCCCTCAAATTTTTATATATGCATATATTACTCTCATTATAATCAACATTATTATATTCTATCAATTGTACTATTAGTTTCTCCGTAAAAATATAATGAGAAATCAAGGGGTTTAGGTCTAATGGTAACAAAGAGACAGAATCAACCTTTCATATTAACCAATTTATCAAAACAGCCACCCTGGCCTAAACGATATTGTTATGACCCTCATTAACTAAAACGAGTCGATTTTACATAGGATCTTAAAAAGGATAGAATCTACTTAGGATCTCGATCTGATCAATCATAGGATCAAAGAACAATCCAACCTTACTTGGTTTGCATTAATTATGACGTGTTCGGTATCTATTTAATCGATTTATATTACTAAATTTAATCAATTAGTCAATTTCAATACTTTAACGCTTGAAAATCTATATTAATTTAGCAACTCAAATCCTAATGAATGCACAAAGTGATCGTTACATTGCTACATAAGTAGGACATACTTGTAAGCTCAAACATCGATTTATCTCCACACCTAAGTAGGACATACAATTTAAGTTAATCAAATCAATATGCACCTTATGTAACCTCTACTTTAATACAAATTAAGTTGCATTTTCATTCTGTAAGTAAAGAACAAACCACAACCACTGCCATACAAGATTAATTTCGCATTTCTAAGTTCGCATTTTATGTTTCATGATGATTTTATAAAATTTTACTCATACGGGTTACGGGTATCGCGCCAAGGTGATGTATCTTTCTTTGGTTAACTTTAGTTTTTTGAATTAAATTCTGAATCTTGTATATCAGATGCAGTGATGGTTCTAAAAACTAATTAATCACTTTTTAATGCTAATAAAATATTTTTATTTTCTTTTCCATGTATTATCAAGAAAAATTGTATAATATAAAACGGATGAGGTATACCCTATTCAGGTTAATTATCTCGGAAAGGGCGAGTACTTTTAATAAGATGTTCGCGACTTAACCGAGCTATTTCGTGACCGTTTCCGACTCCTTTCCGTGCCACCTCAAGATATGCAACTAGTTATGTTTGAACATGAAGTCTCTTTTGAGGATATCATGACACCAACTATTAGACCACTTAGATGATAGCTTCCCATAGTATCGTGCTAAAACATACTAAAGATGTATATATAACTTATATAAAACAATTTTTAATGCAAGCATTGCATTTTCATCTCTTAAATTCATCAATAATTTTTTACATGTGAATTACATTTTAAACACATCTTTAGACTTTAATTTCGAGCAAACGATCACTTATTAATTAAAGAAACCTATTTATTGGAAACATTTAAACTAATTCTGACGTACTTTATAGACATTATCACATTATGTTTAATTGAAACTTCAACATAGTTGAATCTTCAATGTATACATTAAAGACTTATGAATATATTAATGCGTATTAAATTTACTCCAGTTTTGTCTTTTGATGTTAAGTCTACATATGCTATTTATTTATCTACATTTACTTTGATTTTTGATTTGAATATAATCAACTTATAGAAGTAAACTTTGAGGAGAAGGAATCAAACATGGTTCGGGTAATCGGGTTCTCAAAAAAGTGTAGTTCTTGGGAATTTTAATGATTTTTTTAATTGTATTTCTTATAGATATTTCTCAAAAGAATATAAGCTAGATCAAAAGTTATAGAAAAAGAGAGTGATTTCTACACTACTAAAAATTATCTGTATATTATTAACTGTGCTTTATAATGTTGTATTATAGTATAACTATGCCCGAATGTAAAAGGGCCCCAAAATTTCCAATATTGCCGAAAAAAATATATATATTTTTAAGTAATTAGTGAAATTTAGGAATTTTGACCTTTTAAAATAATTAAAAGGAAATAGTTCTGTCCATTGTAAAAGGGAGTTGATAAATACAACAAAAAAGTGTTACCTACAACAAACAGTACAGCAGTTTCTGCATATAGTACAAGTATACCATTGCAGTATTTTGGTGTTTGAAGTAATTTTTTTGTTGTATTTATCAGTCCCCATTGTAAAATAGTAAAATACAATTAATTAGTATTACAAAAAGGGTTTTGTTAACGGAAGCTCTAACAGCTTTCATTAAGATGTTCGGATATGCATAAAACAATTGTACCTTAACTAAAATTTAGGGGGACAAAACAAAATTCAGAAGGATAGAGAATATGTTATTTTCAAAATACATATTTTTATGCATGCCCTAACGTATTAACGAAAGCTCTGAAAGCTCTCTTTATCATTTTGTTATAAAAAAAACTCATTTTGCAGTTAAATATATTATGACTCCAATATCATGAGTATTCCCACATCACCCACGTGTGCATAAACGGCTACACCATTAAACTCCCATTTTATAAAGTTACATTGAATTTTTTATACTATCTAATAAAAGATTGAATCACTATAATAAATTAATTTGGAGTATATAACAAGACCAATCAAAATAATATTATGGATCAAAACTAATAATGTCAGTAACTTATCATTAGACCATTATATTGAGCATATATTTTGACCAAACTTCGTATTTTCAAGGTCTCTAACATTAACATATTAGTATCATGTAATCTTATAGAGGTGTACATTTAACCTCTATAAAAATTTTTAAACAAATGTTTATATTTAACACTTCATAACTTAAAAAGATTTCAGTGTACGAGAATGTACTTATCTATACTATGATATTATAATGTGTATCGAAGTATTTAGGCTTTCAATGTGTGTAGTAAACTTGTTATTCTTTACTATTGTAAGTATTATTTTTGCTCATTTTACTTGCGTGTCAGCTATATGAGTTGATACATGACATCATCACAATTCACAAGTTGCCACGCCACCAAAATAAATACAATAGTAACTAATAAAGTTCATTACAAACAATATTACCCCAAATATTTTGTTGAATATAGGATAAATAGCATTTCCGTACACTCAAGCTTAACTTAAATATAGAAACTTAGTAAGAAAAGTTAGACAAACTCATAACTCTTTGGTTATAAAGTACTTTTTAATTTACTACTGTAATATTTACAACCTCATTGATCACCATTTTTCACAAAAAGCAAGATAAGTATTTCATATATTTAATAGATAATCACATTGTCTTTAGGAAAATGTTATACGTAGCCCTTAGGGCTATGAATAAGAAATTCAGACACGCATTGAATGTTTGTACCTTAATAATAACCACCCACCCCCTGAATATAACTTCTCTCAACCACCTTAATTTACCAGGTCTTAAAGCATGAATTAACTCTTAAACATAACCCTTAGGACTACAAATAGCAAAATTCTTCTTTTTAATATCTTGAAATAGATACATTTGAAAAAAAAAAAAAAAAACATACTCCATCATGTATTCTACATGAGTTTTTTTATAATTAGGTATTTATAAAGTAGACATTTTTCAGGTGAAGATGGTGACATAATAACTGTAGGCCAGTCTTCAAGGAAAACAAATTCCTTTTGGTATGAATGCTCTCCACTCTCCCCTCTATTTCAATCTGTAAATGCAAGCAAGTCTTTATTTTTATTTTTATCTTCCATCTTTAAACACACCTTTCTCTTGCCTGTTTGGTGAGCAACTACCCCTTTCTTTGATCCTAAAAAAATAAATATATATAAAAATTGTACTAATAAACAAGTAAAAACACACCCCTTTTGTTTAAATCAATATTTTATATCTGCCTATGTCCCTTTACTTGAGTTTGTATATGTTCATCTCTGTGTGTATATATGTTTAGAAATTATTTGGTGTTGAAGTTGCTTTACTTGAGTCTTGTTTTTCCACCTATTTTGAGGTATAAACAAGTCTAAAATTCAACTTTAATCAAGTATTTGTGCTGCTTGCTACCCCACACACATCTTCTTTCTATTTCTTACCCACATTCTTGAATCTTTATATCATCATTGTTTGAAAATTTCATACCTTTTTATGTCAACTTCTTATATCTAGGTTTTCTTGATAGTTTGAGACACATCCTTTAAATTTCTCACAAAACCCACAATTTTGAACCCATAAATTCTTAAACTTGTTGAGCAAATCAGGCATTTGAGGTAAAACCCTCTTCATTTTGCTCATGTTTTAGCTAATTTGTTGAGTTATTTGACTTTTTAGTAGCAAAATTGAGTCTCTTTTTTGTGTTATTTTGCACAGTATTCTTAGGGTTTGAAGAGTATGTCTCAAATGGAAGCAGAAAATGGTGATGGCAAGTCCAAGATGGAAAATTATGAAGTTATAGAGCAGATTGGTAGAGGAGCTTTTGGAGCTGCTTTTCTTGTTCTCCATAAGATTGAAAAAAAGAAGTATGTATTTTCCATTATTTGGTCTAAATATATTTATTTCCATTAAACCGAGATTAATCATATATGTTTGTTTTTGTGTTATTTCATATTTATGTTTTATTTTTTGGGGGTTTTAGCCTTTAGGGTTCCAAATGCTAGTTCAATTTGGGCACAAGTTTACATAAATGTGCAATTCTGTTTTATAATATATATATGTATATATTGTTTTTTGGGTTGCTCTTGATTTTACATATAATGTAATTTATATGTAACTTTCAAAAATAAGAGAAATGGTGTTCATTAGTTTAATTAGTTAGATGAATTACTATTATTTTATTTCAATTAGGATTGACTTGAGTTTTAGCCTTTAGGGTTCCAAATGCTAGTTCAATTTGGGCACAAGTTTACATAAATGTGCAATTCTGTTTTATAATATATATATGTATATATTGTTTTTTGGGTTGCTCTTGATTTTACATATAATGTAATTTATATGTAACTTTCAAAAATAAGAGAAATGGTGTTCATTAGTTTAATTAGTTAGATGAATTACTATTATTTTATTTCAATTAGGATTGACTTGATATCTTAAATTCATTAAATATGCATAAGCGTGATGTTTGAATTATTATAGGTATGTCTTGAAGAAAATTCGGTTGAACAAGCAAACAGAGAAGTTCAAGAAGACAGCACATCAAGAGGTAGTTCTTTTGTAGTTCCTGTTAATTAATTATTAGCAAGTCTGTTTCATTGTTACATTTGCATTTGACTTTTTAGAAGTGAAACATAATTTTTTAAATGATATTGTGAACCCAGTTGCATATGGAACGATGGAAAATCCATTACTAAATATAGGCATATAGCATACATATAATATCCCCTTGTATTTCGGAAAGGATAATTTTTGCTACTTTTAGTATGTTAAATTTTTAAAAACTTATGACAAAGCAGTACTAAAAAAATGGCGTCAATTAAGGGATGAGGAACTTGAGGAGGCGTGATTTATATAGCAAAATGATAATGTCAAGAAGTCATGAAAAATCTTGAATTGTTTCTTTACTGGTGCAACGTCAATGCAGATAGCATCGTGGCCAATTAAAAAGCATTATATTCTAATAGTTCTTTTATTATGAAACTGACAAACTGGAAATGAATTGATAGTTTACTTATTTTGCTGTTGTCATTGTACATAGAACACAAGACAAATTATAGTCAGATAGTCAATCGCTAGATATAATCGTTTGATATTTATATTTCTGTGGTCAAACTGATAATTATATGGGTATATAAAAGTAAGATCTTTGTTTTGATTTAGTAGAAAACAAGATGCTATGTAAGCACCGATAATTACAAAGTTGTCTTTTTCATGGAAGAAAAATCATGTTTAATGTGGATTGAAACCTTCCCGAAAGGAAAATTGTACACTTATATATATATGTTCTTTTGCTTTGAGCTAAGATAGCTTGTATGTGTTTTTATTGTAGATGGATTTGATATCCCGACTTAATCATCCATACGTTGTGGGGTACAAAGATGCTTGGGTGGATAAGGTAAATATGCAATTACTTTTGATTATTTCAGTTGAGATTTCTGCTTACAACAGATTAAATGGAATTATCAACTTCGCACATTACACTATTACTATTCCTCCACCAATGATCAACAAGAAAACCCATATGGAGTGTTGTTTACGAATTTCATTTTTGGTCAATGTAATGTGGCGTCTAGGATTAACCTGTGATATGAATATAAGGAAAATTACGTTCCTTTTGTTTGTAGGTGGGGATATGCATAGTGACGGCTTATTGCGAAGGAGGTGACATGTAAGTTTAGGGACTTTTGGTTGATATTGCAACGTTTTGACTTTAGCACTTGAGTCAAGAAAGTTTTTTTACTATTGTCAAATTTATGACGTCCCAGGGCCGAGCTTGTACGGAAGGCTAGAGGAGCATATTTCCCAGAAGAGGTAATATAAAAAGCTGAATTCTTGTTTTTTATCTTTTTATTTTTAATTTTTTTTGTAAGTATCGATATACAAAGCTGATTCATCGATCTATTAATCTTCATAGAAACTCTGCAAATGGCTGACACAATTATTACTGGCATTGGATTATTTGCATACTAATCGTGTACTTCATAGGGATTTGAAGGTAAGCTTTGACTTTTTCAGACTATGTTTTTAGTCAAATATTCCATTTGTTATCGATGCCATCTCATATTTAAATTTACGCAATTTCTTGTCCAACTTCAGTGCTCTAACATATTTCTGACCAAGGACAATGACATCCGTCTTGGTAAAAATTAATTAATTTCTGATTTAACTTTGTAATACTTATTTGGTTATTTACTGTATTTTTCTAAGGACTGTTTGCGTGGTGAGCAGGTGACTTTGGACTCGCGAAACTCCTGAACTCAGAAGACCTTGCTTCCTCGGTAAAATATTTATTGTAGTATTTTTTTTTTTTTCATTTAAAGTCTAGATTTTTAGTCAGGCAGGATCCATTAACGTTACTTATGAACGGGTTGATTTGGGTTGTGTGTCACTAAGTTGTCTTCAACAGGTCAAATGGATCAAGTAAAAATCAGCTAAAAGGAGAATGGTTGAAAGTCACATCAAGTCCTTTTAAAAATATTATTGAATTTTTACGCTTGCAACCTGCTAAACAGTTTATTTAGATATTTTGATTATTACTGGTAGATTTGATTTTGGAGCGTTTATTAACAAATTGATTATTTGTAATTATTTTTCTTAATAATTGGTCAAAAGATGTTTGTGGATCAACCTGGTCTGGCTCTTTTGACCAGAGCTGTAAAAATAACGCTTTTTGAGCCGACCCGCCCATCTCGACACATACTAAACTCAACCTTTATTTTTCGAACTCTAATGTTGTGTATGGTTATTTAATCTATAGGTTGTTGGGACCCCCAACTACATGTGTCCAGAACTCCTTGCAGACATTCCTTATGGCTATAAATCTGATATTTGGTCCCTTGGTAAGAACACGAACCCAAAGACTACCTTTATTTGCACAGTACTTGCAACACGTACATTATCACATTTCCGATTTTCACTTTATTGTTTTAGATGCTTAATGACCATAAAGGATTAATCTTTCGCTCATCTTAGGTTGCTGCATGTTCGAGATTTGTGCTCATCAACAACCATTTCGTGCTCCTGTAAGTACTATAAAGTTATTAATGTTGCTTAGTTTCTTAATTCTTATGCAGTCAGCGTTTTACCAATGTATTTAGTTTTTATTGCCTATGTTTAACTCTTTAACTTCAAACCCTTCCATCCCATGATATTTGCCGAAATTTTCATTATCAGAGTTCTACGGAAATATTACATTTTCTTTAAAAAAAAAAATTGCTGTCAAAATTACTGATTTTCATTCATAAAGTCCTAAAATTCTTTATTTTGACCTTGTGATTTTCTTTCTTCCCACATTAACATCTTTGACCCCACAGGATATGTCGGGACTTATCAATAAGATAAATAGATCCACCATTTCTCCTCTACCGATCGTGTATTCTTCAACGTTGTAAGTATTTTCTCATCCAGAAGAGATTCAAGTTTTTTCACTCAGTTCTTAAACATAACACACTTTTTCTATTAATGTTTCAGGAAGCAACTCATAAAAACGATGTTAAGGAAAAGTCCAGAACATAGACCAACTGTAAGTTAATTGTCGAACATCCTCGTACGGATTTCATTTTTGATCCATATCTAACTTTAGTATGTGTAAAATCAATAGGCTGCAGAACTTCTAAGACATCCACACTTACAACCGTATCTCCTCAAATGTCACAACCCATCTTCCGTTTTTCTACCCGTGAAACCTCCAAACAGCCCGAATGATAAGACCGCGAAAAAACAATCACCTATGAAACTAGATGATGGAAAAGAGACACGGGAGAGAGATGTACAAGTTATAAAGCAGAAAGTACAAGTAACAAAGCACGAAGAGAATCATAACGGTGTCATGCCTGTTAGAAGTTTACACAACAACCCAATATTCGCTATCGTGGAAGAAGAGACGAATCTAGAGACCAAAAGGGTAGACCCCACGAGTTACTTCAATGACAGTGGCGACACAAGTTGTGAGACGACGATAGTTTGTAACGGCGATGGGCCAGAAAACTCCGATTCTGTAGTACAAAAAGTCAGTACAAAATCGAGCTCATTAGATCTTTCTAACGGTGAACAAGAAGAAACAAGTCTTCAACTTTTCGAAAAACTAGAGGAGGCTATTGCTGGAAATGAGAACCTTCTGGAGACATTTAATGAAAAAAGTAAACCTGTTGACGAAGAGAACATATCGGCTCAAATGGTCATCTGTGAGGTTGATACAGAGCTTACTAGAGCCATTGAACTGAAACCCGTCGAACCCATTGACCAAGTTGACCAAGAACCGGACTTTAAGCAAACTGATAAGGTTGCACCACTTAACGAGTCATTAGTGAACCCTACTCAGCAAAGAGCTGATGCATTAGAGTCACTACTTGAGCTATGTGCACGGTTGCTTAAACAAGAGAAACTAGAAGAGCTTGCTGCTGTTTTGAAACCATTTGGTGAAGAAACGGTTTCATCAAGAGAAACTGCAATTTGGTTAACGAAAAGCCTCATGGGTGCGCAGAAATTCGCGGGTGGGTCTTGAAATCTTGAATTTAATGTTCATCTCTACAGTAACTGAGCTTGTGACTTTTTTTTTTTTTTTTAATAGTTCAATAGAATTAAGTGTGTATCTATTAATGGTTTTGGGTCGGAAACAAACTGGGGAAGAAAATGTGTTTAAAAGAGAGGATTTTAGTAAGTAGTCCTTTGAGATGTGTGGGGGTTTGACTTTCTTGTAAATACATGACTACCCCACACTTTAGCATACACAAGGCTTCTGTTTTACCTTCTTTTTTGTGTGTGCGTGTCTTTTGTTTTTGGTGTGGGATTTCTTTCTTCTTTCTATGGGTGTTATATAAGGAGTAGTATTCACCATCTTACTCAGTAGGGAGAATATTATGTGTATTGCAAACATTTACAGTATTCTTGGAGTCTGCTTTGTAATTTCCAGTTTATGATCGAATTTTGAGATCTTTGAATGGCGTTGTTAGATTACATGATTGGTTAGTGTTGGTGGTATCTTATAGGATAAACGAAAATGAACTCTAATGCACAAAGAATAATAATCAAATTCCAACGTGTTATTACATCGATTATTGTCATACATAACACAGATTGCAAACCATCTACATCCTCAGCAACATTCCCAATCGATTGTAAACTTGCATTGTAGACACTTGAAAGTTATCTTATATTGCTAAGTTTTCTTACAGATGTTACAGTGACCGTCACTTTGAAAGACAAACAAGAGGGTGTGGGTGACTTTCACTATTGAGAATTCCTCCAAACTTGAAATTCAGATACTTAAAAATGCTTCTTCTATAGTACAAAGATATAGCTTTTTCAGATTGAAGTATTACCGGTGCGCATTCAGTATGGATAGAGTAGCCACATTGATGACAGTGGTAGAAACAACTATGCGGATCAAATTCATCTTCACATACTTCATAGTAGTATTCATTTTTATGGTTTTCAATTGGGAAGTAACTAAGGCTCAAAGGATGCTTGTCATACTTGTGTCGAATTTTCCTAGGTAAAAACAAAGCACACTCGACATGCCCATAAACATCACAACTATAACACATGAATGCTAATTTGTTTTTCAGAATATGCTCGCGGCACAGATGACAAACATACCAGAAATCTTCTTGTGATAAAAACCTTGAAAGGAGGTGACCTGGATGAGCTTCATGTGTAACATGTTTAGGTATGAAACTACAACCAACATCAATAAGGTAATCACATTCGACACAACAGTGTGTAAATCCGTTACTGAATAACTTACAAATTTCGCAAGGGAAGGCAGATAAAAAACTATTAGGGGCTGTTGGGTAGAAAGTGAGTGTATGTTGTGGGTGACCTGGGTGGTTTTGTATTTATCAGGAAACCTGGTGCACCACTCATGAAGAACAAAATTGCAATGCTCATTTTGAGTGACACACTTATAAAATGGCTCACTTATAATTGGCTTCACTCATCCATTGCATAATAGTTCAATTTTTTTCACTGGGTCATGACAAGATAACAAATCAGTAGTTCTTGAAGAGTTTGGCATTGTAATATCACTGCATCGACCATGTACTAGAATTAACGGGTGTTGATGATAGATGTGACTTAAGTTATCCTCATCTTTGAGAAACATGTGTTTTAAAATATTGTAACTTTCATCAGGGAATGGAAGATGGAGGAGATTGGGATATTCGGAATCTTTTAAGTTCTTAATGGTTTTTCTCTTTCCTGGTAGATAAAAAACAATAAAAGACAAAAGAGTATTTATCTCCAATCAAGGTCTTTATAGTTAGGTAAGTACTGTAAAGTAAAGATGAACCATAAACGAACATATATACTTACCAATGTAGAATATGGACATAAATGGCTCTTCTCGTGATGTTGCGCAATCTAGATGTGCAAAGAACCTACATTTCCGGCATTTATAGATCCATAGGTTATCATCTATAAATGCTAGGTCGCAGACGCTACAAAGGGGATTTTAATTATCAGCTAGCTCTACATATGGGAAAGAATAAGAAAGATTGAGTGGATGAGTATGGGTGAAGGCATCATCTGGAGTATGTTGAATTAGCAATGTTTTTGGCAAGAAAGCACAATCACTATGGATGAAGAAGTTGAAACAAGTACTACAAATATAGAAGATCTCTTTATGTTCATTCCCACAAGCATTGCACTTGCACAAAATTTGTTCGAGGATAGCCACTAAGGGGTGGTAATGGCTTGGGTGATATATGATTCGGTCTTCAACCAATTCAGTAGCACCATTCAAATCAATGGCAAAGGTACATCTTGAACAATGATACCTAAGATCTCCACCTTTATAAGTACTTCCACGTATATTACATTGCGATTCATTGTTTCTCCCCTCATAAAGGATGAGAGTATGGTCATGAGTAGAATGTGTTTTGTAGTCTAATGTTAGGGGAAGCTCCGCACAAAATTTGTGGAGCGAGTATTCACACGAATTACTACACTTATAGTGATACCTATGAAACCAATTTATTTCTTTCTTACATCTAGCACATTGAGATCGGAAGTCTCGTTTTCTAATCAAAACGTCATCATCCTCATCATCGTATTCTTCATCCTCATCATCGTACTCTTCTTCATCTTGTGGATAGATGGGTTGTAAATCTATGAGAGAAAGTGGATGTTCGTGTTTAAGCACTTCCACTCTAGATGTATATGTGTCTCCCTTCTACAGATGATGTTGGTATTCTTATATTAAGTTCACAAGCTACCTTATTGTAATAATATGTGCTGAAATAATGAGCTAATCCAATCTTATCCTAATATCCTTAATTGAGTACATAATACTAAGGAAATTTCTATTCTAGTGCAAGTTTCTTGTAATGTTGATAGTATAAGGGCCTTGGAGCATTTATCTCAAAGTTGGAAGTGCTGCTTATAGCTAAGCTTGTCTTCTGTGGCTGGTTCGTGAAATAAACAAGTGCAGGGGTATAATGTGCCATTTCTGAAACTCATACAAGTATATTGGCTAAGTAGGGTTATTACTTTCCCTAATTTATTTTTCTCATTCTTTTGTCTCTGCTCTGTTACATTGTTGTCCTGATTATTTTTCGAGTGTCTGAGTGTTAATCTAGGGGAGTTTTCAGTTATAGTAATTTGTTTTGATTCCAGTCTTTGTACATTATACTTATGGTAAACATTTACCTTATTCTTGGAGTATGCATCATATTTTATAGCTTATGATGCGATTTTGTAATCTTTGAATGGCGTTGTTAGATTAGGTAATCGATTTGTGAGCGTTTAACAAGATGAACCAAAAATGAACTCATGCCATAAAAAATCAATTACGATGTTTTATTCATCAGTTATTGTACATAATAGGACTACAAACCATCTACATCGTTTGAGCTATTTAGTTGATTGTTCAATGTAGAAATGTTAAGTTGTCTGCCTTCTTTTGATCTAGTTCCAATGCGAGAAGAAAGGGTAACTACTTCGTTAATAGTGCAAACTCTTAGCAACAATCCCAACAAATTGCAACCTTGCATTGTAGACACTTGAAGGCCAACTCATACTGCAAAGTTTTTATAACACCCCTCATTCTTCACAATAATATTCTATTATTTTACTCGGAAGCGTATGAATTTAAAACATATTTATATACTGTACATTAAAATAATGTACATAAACAGTTACATGTTCAGAACACACCAATTTAAAACTGTTTAGAAACTACACAAGCCGGGGCATTATATATTACAAAACCAGGTTTATAACAAAACCATATCAGAGTTTAAAAAGCTGCCAAACTTTCCTGCAAAAGCATCCACTTCCTGATCACCCACATATCAAACATAATCTGCAGAAGTTAAAATGAGGGATTAGCACGAAGCTAAGTGAATGAATTTATCACATACAATTCAACTTAGCATAACAATCTGTTTACAACAAACAATCGTAAACACATTCCTGTTTCAATTTCAATGAGGATCGGTGGCTCTGGAGATATCATAATACCCGGGGATTCTCCAAGAACACTTAACGTCAATCTGTATGGCCATTACATAATAGACCGATAACTATTGGTTATTAAACTCATACACAGATTTCAAACACAACAGATGAATCAAAACCTGTGTAATTCACATAATAACCAAAATGTCCAACTACAAGTTGACCTCAATAATCTAATACACCTAGATTCACCTATCACGTAGATTCATAATCAATAACAGAGACTAAACAGTCTAATAATCAATCTACGTTTACTTGTTGCAACCAAACGGTTACAACTAAATCGAAAGGTGAGTTCTAAATCCACTCACCGATACCTTTGTCTTCTCAAAACTCAGATTCCAGGTGTTACTTGGTCTTTGAAGGATCTGAGAACAATAATTCAACCCAAGTTAGTAATCAGAATCAGGATTCAGTAACTTGTATTAATGCATACACTAGGAACTTAACACAATTGATCACATAGTTAGCATTTCCATTACAAGTCCCTTATCATGTATTATTTAGTAATAGGATGACTATTGTCAGGTTATACTATTGAAACTAAAATCAATAACAAAAGCTGGATTTCTGTTCTAGGACATAGGAGCCGCCGACTGGGTCTCACTACCTGCCGGGTTGACACCTAGAGCCGCCGGCTCTAACACTTCACCCACCGGGTGATTTAGATTTTGCATTAACAGAACCTTTTCAAGTTTTAAAGACTATATCAGCCGCCGGCTTGGCCTTTCGACCTGCCGGTTCCCCCATGTTTTCACAGTACCCGCCGGCTAGCTCCCTTGAGCCGCCGACTTGTTCTTCGTGAGCAGCAGCAGCTGCTGCTGGTCAAAACTCTGCACGAACCAAAAAAACTCAAACTCAAACAATTCATGTACTAACTCAATTCAACCACGAATTTAACATTTATAAACACCTTATTACTTCTAACTAACATACCACAACACCAATTCAAGCTATTATTAAGCCAAATTCATCAAACCCATTTAGGTTTCTAACTTAATTCAAATCATAGCTCAAGAACTAAGGTTTCAAGCATTCAACATATGAAATCAGTTCATGATCCTCATATATCTCAAGTAATCATCAATTAAATCCAAACAATCAATCAATTCATCAATTCATCATTTGACCTAATAACTCATAAGTCCAAAAAGAGATGTTAATTACACTTTGATGATGAAATAGATGATAACAAGAAGATGATGATGACGATATAGCCAAAGATCACAGATTTGAGTCACCACTTTTGTTTATGATTCAAGTTCTTGAATTTTGAGTTCTTGGTGTTTCAAAAGAGAAAGAAGAAACTTTCCCTTTTTGGGAAAGTATATAGGTCGGCTCCAAACTTACACCGACCCCGTATCCATTTAAAACAATCCCTTTCTAACCTATTGTCTGGAACCTAAATTTCAATTGCGAGAAAATTATTTTTATTGTACCGTCGACTATAGTAAATTAAAACAAACAATAATTTACTATACACAATAAGTCCTGGGACTTATTTATCTAAGTTTCGCAATTAAACAATTAATATCAGGGTTTAATAGATAATACCAGGTAATTTCTAAAACAATTAAATAATCGATTAAAATAATAGAAATTACCAGACCGGTACGGAGGATGTTACAGTTTTGTCACACATATTGCATCCACCGTCACTTTGAATCGCTTGAATACAAACGAGAGGGTGTGGGTGACTTTTACTATTGAGAATTCCTCCAAACTTGATGTTCAAAAACTTATAAATGCTTCTTATAAAGAACGAATATGTTGCTCTTTCAGGTTGAAGTATTACTGGTGCGCAAGCAGAATGGATAGAGTAGCTACATTGATGACAGTGGTAGAAACAAGGCTCCGGATCAAATTCATCTTCACATACTTCACAAAAGTACTCACTCTTATGGTTTTCAATTGGGAAGTAACTAAGGCTCAATGGATGCTTGTCATACTTGTGTCGAATTTTCCTAGGTAAAAACAGAGCACACTTAACATGCACATAAACACCACAACTATAACACCTGAATGTTAATGTGTTTTCCGGAATGGATCTTATGCATAGACGACAATATTTTTGATCATCTTGTGTAATAAACCTTGAAAAAAGGTGACCCGGATGAGCTTCACGTGTGATATGTTCGGGTAGGAAACTACAACTAACATCAATAAGATAATCACATTCAACACAACAGTACGTAAATTCGTTACAGAATAACTTACAAATTTCGCAAGGGAAGGCAGAGAAAAAACTATTAGGGGCTGTTGGGTAGAAAGTGAGTGTATGTTGTGGGTGACTGATGTGTGCTAAGTATATGTAATTATAATAACAAGTTTAAATTAAGGAAATACTAAATAATACTATCACACAATTCAGGCAAGATTGACCCGTTCATGTAATATAGCTTAATAAGTAAGTCCAAATTCGAACACAAGGAACACAAGAAAACGTGATTCTTATTTATAACTAATTATCTATTTATTCTAATTACAGATATTTACAATTATAATACAAATAAATACAAAGGATCTAATTTACAATAATCTACAAGATACGGGGGACGTTTTAGTTCCGAACGAACATATTTATATTTATATTTTTGATACAGATTCTAATAGATAAGTTTTAAGGAACAACTTAGGTATACTCAATTGGATAAAAGATTATAATTATTCAAACTTTTATTTATTAAACTTATTATATGTACTTATGTCTATTTGCTTTGTTGGCTATTATTACTAGTGATTTACTAATGTAGAAGATCACTTAGGGTTAAGTCAAATCCTCATCATAGCAACACAATCATAAGTTTACGCAAAGTGTTACTAATTAATACGATCTATCATCAATTTATTATACAATTTCTATGGTTAGGCTTGAATCGCAGTATTACTTTATATTAATGATTTATTCTTAGTTTATCGCATAAGGTTAAGATCAAAACATAAACACAATCACTTAATTTATATAAACAGTTTATGGTCATCCTAGTTTAATATAAATCAGTCTAATTATGTCAAGAATAATCACTAAAATATCATAATAAAGACAACTCTTTTATAATAAACATTCAATAATATAGTTCCAACATAAACATATAATTCAAATAATAAACTCAATAAACATTCATTTAAACAAATATAATGAAAACCTAATTCACAATTAAATCAAATAAACAATATCATAAATAACTCAATAAGGTTATTAAAGTTACAAGGATAAAGAAATCGAACCAATTGACGAACTAGCTTTTCCTAGGGTTAAAAACCTTCAAACCCTAGCTCTTTAGCCTCCAAAATCGCACCTAAAGTCGACCTAAAACCCTAACTTTCGGTTTTAGTATTCTCGAATCTTATATGGTTTAAGCTAATTTGAGCCTCTATTTATAGTTTTAAAAATCGACCTCCCAACCGCCGGTTGGGTTCTCCAACCGCCGGTTGGAGTTATTTGCATCCGGGTCCAACTCCACGTGTCTGCACCGCCTTCAAACCCTAAAGCTCAACCGCCGGTTGGTTAATCCAACCGCCGGTTGAATGTAAATTCCAGAATATTCTAATTTCGGGCTTGGGCTTGATTTTTGGACTCTCAATCTTCATATCCGGACTTTATTGTCTTTTTGGCCCAATTCTTCATTTTAACTCTTTTGGTCTTCATTTCTTCAAGGTTTAAGCTCCTTTTTCTTTATTTCTTCATTTTCTTTCTGTTTTGGATTCGTTTTTGCTCATTTTTCTTCATTCTTCAATTAAAATACATCTCTGCAAATATTGACAAAATAAGTATCTAAAATCATATAAATGCATTAAAATGTATATAAAAATAGGGATAAATTACTATAAAATATACTATCTATTTGATGCTTATCAAATATCCCCACACTTAAGTTCTGCTTGTCCTCAAGTAGAAAACTGAATAAAATTTAAAAATAAGCATCAAACTAATATTTAAGAATAAGAATACCAATACTAAACATCCGTTTCATAAATTAAAAATTTAAACAATTTAATTAACATGGATAACTATAATGTATAAATAAAATTATTATTATTTGTGTAATATATAGCTCATGAATGATTACTAATATATTTGTCCACTTTAAACAATCTATATTTATATTTCTGAATATACTTTTATTATTAGTACGTATATTACTTATGATTTCCATATATGATATACCTTTAAATTTAGTTATACAATTTACTTTTATATTCCAATTAAATATATGAAATATATTTTTAAGAATCAAGACATTGGTGACAGGTCTGCATTTTCATGCAACAGAGCGACATAACTTGATTCAGGTTTAAGCAAAACCAGACTTGGTCAAACCATTTTGGCGACCTCATGAGGTATCTTTTATTTTTAAGACTTTTCAAGTACTTTTGACTTGCGTTTGCTTAATGTTTAAGTATATATTAATAGAAACCAGGTCTATACTTTCGTATAACAGAGGAAACCATCAATATTTACCCCAAAATGTACTCACATAAGTAAAAAGATATAAAATTATTGCATAATAAATTTAAAAATTAAGACTTTTATGTCATACATCATATTATGTATCATAAAATAATATACAAGTTATTTTATTATTTTTTTTAAAATTCAGAAATCTTCATATAGATTGCCTATTAGTACATCATATCATATAACTATATATCACTTCCTTTATTTAAGTAGCTTACGTTATATATACAAAACAGTTAATCCACATTAAAGTCTAAACATTTAAATACAAAACAAAACTTTTAACAAAAGTATTCTAACTAATAAATACTTAGTTATTCACTTAAAATTTTAAATTTTCAAAAATTTTAGAATAATAGAAACTTAAATGCTTAATTAAAGAAATTCTTTTTCTTACGAACCCTATCCCCACACTTAAATTATACAATGCCCTCATTGTATAAAAATTGATAAACAAAAGTGAGTAAGGGAAAGAAAAATAGAACATAAAAACTCCCCTGACTGAAATTATAAATTTCATCATCGGCTAAGAAAAATCTTCTTGGTTGATTCTTTCATCTCTTGAAAAATAATATACAACATCCACACTTTCGTAGTTAATCACGATTGCATTTAGCATATGCAATAAGCCTTTAAACCCCTCGGTATCCCGAGTGGACGAGTTATAGTCTCGTGAGGGTTTCCAGTGAACATACCCACAAAGTTCATACCTGAAAATAAAAACATAAAAAGAAAAACAAAACATATAAAAATAAACATGGGTTGTCTCCCAAGAAGCACTTTTGTTTAAATGTCGGTAAGTTCGACATTATCTTATAACTTATCCTTCCAAAGTTATATCTGCAATATTCTCAATTACATTATCTTCATAATATTTCTTCAAACGATGTCCATTAACTGTAAAAATAGTTCCATCGAAAGCTATCAAATCCACACTCCCATTTGCATGAACTTGGTGAATAACAAACGGTCCGCTCCATCTGGATTTCAATTTACCCGGAAATAACCTAATACGTGAATTGTACAAAAGCACACGTTCTCCAGCAACAAATTCTTTATCTCCTCGAAGTCTTGCATCGTGCCATTTCTTCGTTCTTTCTTTATAAAACCTTGAATTTTCATAAGCATTCCAACGAAGCTCATCTAACTCATGTAACTGTAAAAAGCGATGCTTACCAACTTCATCGATATCCATGTTGCATTCTCGAAGTGCCCAATATGCTTTGTGTTCTATTTCCACTGGAAAATGACAAGCTTTTTCATAAATTAATCTATACGGAGTACAACCTGTAGGTGTTTTAAATGCTGTCCTATATGCCCAAAGTGCATCATCTAACTTTTCCGACCAATCTTTTCTGTTAGAACCAACAGAACGTTCCAAAATACGTTTTAATGCACGATTGGTATTTTCAACCTGTCCACTAGTCTGTGGATGATAAGGTGTAGCGAATCGATGACTAACTCCATACCGTTTTAATACTTTCTCTAATTGAGTATTACAAAAATGAGTACCTCTATCACTAATCAATGCTCTGGGAGTATTAAATCTGGAAAATAATTGTTTAAGAAATTTTACCACAACTCTTGCATCATTCGTAGGTAATGCTTTTGCCTCAGCCCATTTAGAAACATAATCCACAGCTACTAATATGTACTTATTACCGTGACTTATAGGAAATGGTCCCATAAAATCAATACCCCAAACATCAAAAATTTCACAAACCTGTATACTATTTTGTGGCATCTCATCACGTTTAGAAATATTCCCAGCTCTTTGGCAAGAATCACAATTCCGAACAAATGCATATGTATCCTTAAAAATCGTTGGCCAATAAAAACATGCATCAAATATTTTCTTTGCAGTGTAACTTGGTCCATTATGTCCTCCTACTGGTCCTTCATGTGACACCCGTCAATTTAGGACTAGAATTTAGTGCATAATCAATTTTAATACATGTAATTAGTTCTGTGTTAGGCTAATTAATGTATCAATTATTATATATATTGTTGAATATATATCTACACAATTATGCGGTTTGTTTAAATCGTACAAGTTTCAAATCGAATGTAATTCGGTTCAATTTAATACGGACGTTGGTGAACAATTTAATTAAATAACATAAAGATTATTTAATGAAACTATCATATCTCAATAATATTATTTTTATAATATGTCGTATTCATTCCATATCGTACAAGCGAGAACAACGCGATTAAATGTGAACGCGCAAACAAACAAAATCGAGATAACGTTTTATAACGCAATTATTGAGTATTTTATAAAATACTTCAACAAAAATATTGAATAATATTCCGTATTTCAAAACGCATAATTAAACGCCTTTAAATACTAATTAACGTTAAAACAATCGAGAAAACGAACACCGCACGGAGCGCTTTGCGTGGACTGAAAATGGAGGAGTTCCACCAAAACCACCTCCTTTTCTTCTTCTTTCTCCATTTCCCTTTTCATCTTCTCTCTCCCTCTTTCTTTTTTCTCTCTAAATCAAAAACCCACACCAACTCACAAATCACCAAAATAAATATACAAAACGACCTCGGATCATCAAGATTTTTACAAAAACGGAACCACCACGCTACGATCTACAATCCTATCTTTTCGGATTTTCAATCCGACACCGCGTAAGTTTCTGACAAATTCCCAAAACTTCTCGTTTTAGATTGTTTTTACATATTTACGAGTTATATAACATGTATATGTCCATTACTAAGTATAGAACACGATTTCATAGCTTAAAAACGGGTTTGAAATGGGTTTTTGGCCGGAAAAATCTAAACAGCCGGACTTTCTGGGCTGATGTTCTTCCATGCGACACAAGCCTTGTGTCGCATGTTGTGTCGTATTTTGGCACTTGTGTCGTATAAAAGCCTCTGTGTCGCACCTTGTGTCGTACCCGATAATTAGTGTCGCAAGTCCTGCGACACAACCACTATGTCGCAAACTCCATACGACACAATCACTATGTCGCTGTTGAATCAGCATCTCGCATATATGCTACACAACCCTTGTGTCGCATAGATATTGTGTCGCACCTCTATGCGACACAACCCTTGTGTCGCATAACCACTTTTGTGTCGCATGATTGTGTCGCATAAAACAACAGGTTTTCAAACTACAATTTTACTAAGTGTCGAGACCAAAATTTTATCACTTGATTTCACCCAAATTCAAGTCCAGATGCGTTTTTCCTTAAAGCAATATAGTAGAAATAAAAATTTTCCAAGCTGACTTGGCAGCTCGACCCCAGCCAGGGGCTCTGCCCCTTGGACCCCGCCAGGGGCTGCCGCCCCTTGGACCCCGCTACCAGGGGCGCTGCCCCCGGACCCCCGTACTTAGATTCCGTAAGCACATTCTTCACCAAGTGTCAAACTTGAACAACTTCAAAACACTTATACGATACAACTTTTCAAACATAATGGAATTTATTTTTCAAGCCTAACACTTCAAACAAATATAGATATGTCGAGATTATTATTTCAACTAAATCACCAACGGGCCGTACACGTTTTCAAAACATACTTTACAATCAAACAAGTCGTTGTAACATGTATCAATTCAATCAAACACGTCGTAGTAACTTGTAACAAAACAATCAACCAAATCGTAGTAATTTGGACATATATATATATATATATATATATATATATATATATATATATATATATATAGTTAAATAGCAACTTCAATGGTAGTCTTTCGAGATACCAGTACAATTAATAACAAATCAAGTGTCGTGGACACATTCAGGTTTCAAGTCCTTGGACATCAATACACTTCAAGTTTAATTGCTTAAACACTTCAAGACGCAGGTGAATTTCATGGCCCCATTTTCACTACTTTTACTAGGGGTGTGATATTACTACTTCATTTTGTTTTACAAGTAGAACGCAAGTGCCAAACTTCAAATACTACATGAGTTTCAAGCTAATCAATTTAAAGTCCTCCATAGCATAGTCTCTAGTATTTATAGCGTGAATGTTAGTATATGATATCATATGGGATTGACAATCCTCATCCGGGTTAGCACGCACTAATCGGTCAAACGGATGTATTAGCATTTGGGAAGACGAGTGTAGATTAGACACTCGTAGGAGGCATTTCAAGTTAGGTTTCCTTAATTGGACCTAGCGCTCAAGTTAAGCTCAGACTATGTGCTCATGGATTGTATAACTTTTATTTTGCTTAATTGCAATTTAAATTCAATATAAATCTTGCGGTTCTGACAACTATACATTGACATACAAACCTGTGAGCTCACCAGCGTTTTCGCTGACCCATTTTAGTATTTATCACAGGTACCCAGCAGTAGGTTGGCTGCACAAGCAGGGATTTTTAGCTCGAGTCAGCATACATACAACTAGAGATTTGATTGCATTATTATATTTTATAAAAGTAATTATGCCATGTAATCTCTCAATTTCAGGAACCGAGCTAATGTAACATTGTTTTGATGTAAACGTTTACTTTATCAATACAAGTTTAAAACGACGCATATAGTGGTCGTTCATTATTATCTTATGTGCTTTGTATATTGATTAGTGACACCCAAATCGAGCTTCCGCAAATCAATCAAATTTGGGGATGCCAAACTTCATGACAATGCTTTATAATCTGTTGAGCTTCTTTACCATCTACACATCTTCTAATTATGCCATCTGCACAGTATCTGAAAAGAAATGGATCTTCCCAAAAATAATACTTTAAATCAGAAAAGAATTTCTTCCTCTTCTGGTAATCCATCCTTGGTAAAATTTTAGTAACCAAATAATTTGCATAATTCGTAAACCAAGGTATCTCTTTCATTTCTTGTACTGCCATAAGTTTCTCATCAGGAAATGAATCTTGAATTTCCTCTTCATCTAATGCTTCCAACTCTGGATTTTCTAACCTTGACAAATGATCAGCTGCGACATTTTCAGCTCCTTTCTTATCTTTGATTTCAATATCAAATTCCTGCAATAAAAGAATCCATCGCAATAAACGAGGGTGTGCATCCTGCTTATTAAACAAATACTTCAAAGCAGAATGGTCAGTATAAACCACAGTTTTAGTTAAGACAAGATATGAACGAAATTTATCGAAAGCAAAAACCACTGCCAGAAGTTCCTTTTTCGTAGTTGTGTAATTCTCCTGAGCATCTGTTAATGTCTTACTGGCATAATAGATTGGCTTATACTTCTTATCAATTCTCTGCCCTAAAACAGCTCCAACCGCATAATCACTAGCATCACACATTAATTCAAAAGGTAGATTCCAATTTGGACCTGTCATAACTGGTGCAGATACTAACTTTTCTTTTAATGTATCAAACGATTGTTTGCATTTGTCTGTAAACTCAAACTTTGCATCTTTTTCCAACAAATGATTCAACGGTCTTGCTATTTTCGAAAAATCTAAAATAAATCTCCGATAAAATCCAGCGTGTCCTAGAAAACTTCTTATTCCTTTTACATTTGTAGGATAAGGTAATTTTGAAATGGCTTCAATCTTTGCTTGATCTACCTCGATTCCTATTTTGGATATTTTATGACCTAAAACAATTCCTTCTCTAACCATAAAGTGGCATTTTTCCCAGTTAAGAACTAAATTTGCCCCTTCACATCTCTGCAACATCTTCTGTAAATTCTTTAAACAAGAATCAAATGAATCACCAAATACTGAAAAATCGACCATAAAAACTTCCATGAAATCTTCTACCATATCATGAAATATTGCGATCATGCAACGCTGAAATGTAGCTGGTGCATTACATAAACCAAACGGCATCCTTCTATATGCAAATGTACCAAATGGACAAGTAAATGTTGTTTTGTCTTGATCTTCGGCTGCAATCGGTATTTGAAAATATCCTGAAAATCCATCCAGAAAACAATAGAATTCTTTTCCTGCTAGCCTTTCTATCATTTGATCAATAAATGGTAATGGAAAATGATTTTCCTAGTAGCATCATTTAATTTCCTATAATCAATACAAACTCTCCATCCCGTTACCGTCCTTGTTGGTATCAAATCATTCTTCTCATTTGGTATAACCGTTATTCCGCCTTTCTTTGGTACAACATGTACTGGACTTACCCATGGACTATCTGAAATAGGATAGATTAATCCTGAATCCAGCAATTTAATGATTTCTTTCCTGACAACATCTTTAACATTCGGATTTAATCTTCTCAATGGTTGTACGACTGGCTTAAAATCTTTTTCCATCAAGATTTTATGAGTACAGTATGTAGGACTGATTCCCTTAATATCCGTGATTTTCCATGCTATTGCTTGTTTATGCTGTTTAAGAACCTGAACTAATCGTTCTTTTTCTACTATTGACAGTTTTGAAGATATTATAACTGGTAAGTCTGATGTGCCTTATAAATAAGCATATTCCAAATGTGCTGGTAGCTCTTTAAGTTCCAACTGTGGTGGTTCTTCAATAGATGTCTTGATCTCAAATATCTCTTCTTTAAAACAAGGAATATTGTTCACAGAATATGGTATCAATTCTTGGTTAATAATTTTAGCAACTGGCTGTATTGCTTCCTCTTCAGGATGTTGTTGAATAATCACGGTTGCTTCTTCCAAATCTTCATCTTCCTCTAATAACTTATCAAATTCTACTAAATCCTTTGCAGTGTCAAACTCTTCAGTCCATCCGTTCAGAATTCCTATATCTGCTTGATCTTTTCCTAAAAAATCTTGAAAAGAAGAGTTATCCATATATTCATATGAATTTAAATAATAGCAAGTATCATCCACATAATCAGGAAATTTCATGGAATTATTAACATCAAAAACAATTTTATCATTCCCTAACCTCATGGTAATTTTTCTATTAAAAACATCTATTAAGGCATGTGTAGTTGCTAAAAATGGTCTTCCTAATATAATAGGGACTTTAGGGTCTTCTACCATATCTAAGATTACGAAATCACATGGAAAAACAAATTTATCAACTTTAATTAAAACATTTTCGACTATTCCCCTAGGATATTGCACAGATCGGTCAGCTAATTCAATACATATACGAATAGGTTTTGGTTCTCCTAATCCTAGACGCATATAAAGAGTATATGGCATTAATGAAATACTAGCACCTAAATCTGCTAATGCATTTTCAATAGTAATTTCACCAATTTTGCAAGGTATAGTAATACTCCCTGGATCTTTGACTTTTGGAGGTAGCTTATTCTGCATTATTGCTGAGCATCTCGCATTCATAGTCACCTTCGTCACATTATCCAGTTTACTTTTGTTAGTCAGCAGCTCCTTAAGATATTTTGCATACTTCGGCATTTGAGCTATAACTTTAACAAAAGGAATATTAATATGAAGTTGTTTCAGATTTTCCAGAAATTTGTGGTATTGTTCATCTTCTTTGTCCTTCCTCAGAGCAGCTGGATAAGAAAGTGGGGGTGTATAGTCTTTAATGACTTCTTTAACCTTATTTTCTCCAATGCTCTTTTTATTTGGTTGTATGTCTTCATCAATTGTTTCTTTTTCAACCTGCTCAGACTCAACAATTTTATTAGTTATAACAGGAGATTCAACATTCTTACCACTTCTGGTAATTACTGCTTTAGCTTGCTCCTTTAGATTAGTTTCAGTAAATCCTGGCAATGTTCCTGGAAATCGCTCCTGTAATGTTTTAGCAATCTGATGAACTGATCCTTCAATTTGTTTAATTGATGCTTCATTATTACGCATCCTTGCATCATGATCATCCATTCTTTTATTACTTGCTTCAACCATTTTTCCCAAAATGCCTTCTAACGTATTGATTCTGTCAGAATAGGATGGATTTTGTCCCGTTTTGACATAGAAACCTGGTGCTCCTTGTTGATACTGTTGTCCTGGTTGATTAGTTCTTCTAAAGTTTGAAACTCGACGATAATTTGGATTTCCTTGAAAATCCCCATACATAACTTCTTCAGTGTTCATTTCACTATCATTATTAGGACATTCTGTCTTTAGATGATTTCCTCCACATATTTCACAACCAATCCTGATTGCATGAACTTGTTCATTCACTTTCTTAATATCTCTTCCCATACTTTCCAATTTTGCAGTGATAGCTGCGAGACCATCACTATCTTCAGATATCCTTTTTCTTCCAGATGAACCATCATCCCATAACTGAGAATGCTTAGCTAATTCTTCAATTCCGGCCTTTGCTACTGTTGGAGTTTTCTTAGGTACTGGGCCTTGTGCATCTAACTGTTGTCGTGTTGCTCGATCAACTCCTTTATAGAATACTGTTATTTCTTGTTGGACATTCAAATCATGTTGTGGACATTTATGTAACATCTCCTTATATCTTTCCCAAGCTTGATATAGAGACTCATCGGGTTTCTACTTAAAATTCCTAATCTCATCGATCATCTTTGACGTTTTGGAAGGTGTACAATACATTTTTAGAAATTTTGTACGAAGATCTTCCCAAATAGTAATAGATCCGGCTGGTTCATTATTAATCCATCTCTTAGCTCCATCCTTTAATGTTAAAGGAAATACTCGTAACATAACCTGATATCTTGTAACATTAGGAATATTAAACATATCTGCAATCTCTAAAATTTTCTCAACATGCTCGTTTGAATCTTCCTTATCTTCTCCTCTGAAAGGATTCTCTCTCAATTCCTTCAGAAATTGTCCCTTTAATTCAAACTCTACTTCTCTAGCTATAGCAGGCCTAACCACTCCCGGTCTTGGATCTCCACGAGTTTGAATCGTGTAATCCTCAAGCGTCATGTTAGCTATGTCTGCCATGTTTCTTTGTTTTGGTTCAGAATCTCTTGGATATATTGTATGTTGTCTAGAATGTACTTTATCTAACTCTGAATCGGAGTAATACCCTCTTTTAGCCGTTTTGACTAAACTGTTATGAAATATCAAGTCGTCTTCGTCAGATGAAATTCCTTGTTCTGGCGAATTAGGTGGCGCATACGATAATCGTCTTCTAGAATGAAATTCTCGTTCTGGTTCGTCAAATGGACTAAGTGGATCCGGATGAAGTGTGCGGGTCATACATCCATCTGCAACAAAAACAGAATTTAGTAGTACCTTAAATTCAAAAAAAATAAATGTTAATAATAAGTTAGAAATATTCAAGTTGGTGTATATATATCCCGATAATTAATAATAAAACACATTCAAAATTAAATAATCAAAGAATAATACCCAACCCAAAATTTTCCTAGTTGTTAGTTATGCCAGTTAGTTATTTATACAACAATTCGAAATTACAGTGATTTTTGTTAAATTTCTTTTACAAAGCTAGTCAATAGATCTCGGTAGCTCCATTGATAGTACACAAAAGCGGAGAAACAGGTCAGCGCAAAGCTTATTAAAAACCTATTTCTTTCGAGAAGCACCTTATCTCTTATATGATAAATCAATGAGGTAGGGCTTTACTCTCCTTATACCTTTGTTTTTGTCACTATTCTCAATGGGTGAGCCGATATTTCTTATCGATATTGCAAAGTATCAGAAATATAAATTATACAAGTAAAATAATTAGTTTAATTAAAATACACCGCTTCCCCCGGTAAAACAGAAGTTCAACCGGTTAAGTGTTCCCCGGCAGCGGCGCCAAAAACTTGATGTGTGCTAAGTATATGCAATTATAATAACAAGTTTAAATTAAGGAAATACTAAATAATACTATCACACAATTCAGGCAAGATTGACCCGTTCATGTAATATAGCTTAATAAGTAAGTCCAAATTCGAACACAAGGAACACAAGAAAACGTGATTCTTATTTATAACTAATTATCTATTTATTCTAATTACAGATATTTACAATTATAATACAAATAAATACAAAGGATCCAATTTACAATAATCTACAAGATAAGGGGGACGTTTTAGTTCTGAACGAATATATTTATATTTATATTTTTGATACAGATTCTAATAGATAAGTTTTAAGGAACAACTTAGGTATACTCAATTGGATAAAAGATTATAATTATTCAAACTATTATTTATTAAACTTATTATATGTACTTATGTCTATTTGCTTTGTTGGCTATTATTACTGGTGATTTACTAATGTAGAAGATCACTTAGGGTTAAGTCAAATCCTCATCATAGCAACACAATCATAAGTTTACGCAAAGTGTTACTAATTAATACGATCTATCATCAATTTATTATACAATTTCTATGGTTAGGCTTGAATCGCAGTATTACTTTATATTAATGATTTATTCTTACTTTATCGCATAAGGTTAAGATCAAAACATAAACACAATCACTTAATTTATATAAACAGTTTATGGTCATCCTAGTTTAATATAAATCAGTCTAATTATGTCAAGAATAATCACTAAAATATCATAATAAAGACAACTCTTGTATAATAAACATTCAATAATATAGTTCCAACATAAACATATAATTCAAATAATAAACTCAATAAACATTCATTCAAACAAATATAATGAAAACCTAATTCACAATTAAATCAAATAAACAATATCATAAATAACTCAATAAGGTTATTAAAGTTACAAGGATAAAGAAATCGAACTAATTGACGAACTAGCTTTTCCTAGGGTTAAAAACCTTCAAACCCTAGCTCTTTAGCCTCCAAAATCGCACCTAAAGTCGACCTACAACCCTAACTTTCGGTTTTAGTATTCTCGAATCGTATATGGTTTAAGCTAATTTGAGCCTCTATTTATAGTTTTAAAAACAGACCTCCCAACCGCCGGTTGGAGTTATTTGCATCCGGGTCCAACTCCACGTGTCTACACCGCCTTCAAACCCTAAAGCTCAACCGCCGGTTGGTTAATCCAACCGCCAGTTGAATGTAAATTCCAGAATATTCTAATTTCGGGCTTGGGCTTGATTTTTGGACTCTCAATCTTCATATCCGGACTTTATTGTCTTTTTGGCCCAATTCTTCATTTTAACTCTTTTGGTCTTCATTTCTTCAAGGTTTAAGCTCCTTTTTCTTTATTTCTTTATTTTCTTCAGTTTCTTTCAGTTTTGGATTCGTTTTTGCTCCTTTTTCTTCATTCTTCAATTAAAATACATCTCTGCAAATATTAACAAAATAAGTATCTAAAATCATATAAATGCATTAAAATGTATTAAAAAATAGGGATAAATTACTATAAAATATACTATCTATTTGATGTTTATCAGTGACCTGGGTGGTTTTGTATTTCAGCCGGCAGTCGAGTGCACCATTCATGAAGAACAAAATTACAATGCTCATTTTGAGTGGCACACTTGTAAAATGGCACACTTGTAATTGGTTTCACGCATCCATTGCATAATAGCTCAATCTTTTTCATTGGATTGTGACAATATAATAAATCCGCTCTTGAGGATGTTGGCGTTGTTATATCGCTGTATCCGCTATGTACTAGAATTAATGGATGCTGATGATAGATTCGATTTAAGTTTCCCTCAACTTTGAGAAACATGTGTTTTGGTACGCTGTAACTTTCATCAGGAAATGGGAGACGGAGGAGATTAGGATATTCGGTATCTTCAAAGTTTTTTTATGGTTTTTCTCCTTCCTATTGGATAAAAAAGAAAGTTTAGATCATAAGATTTATCTCCAATCAAGCTCCCTAAAATTATGCAATAACAAAAAAGTAGTAACTAAAGATGACCATAAACGAAACGTATAGAATTATTAAGATAGAATGATAAGTTTACCGATATATGAGAATATGGACATAAATGGCTCTTCTCGTGACTTTGCGCAATCTAGATGAGCATAGAACCTACATTTCTCACATTTATAAATCCATAGGTTCTCATTTATAAATGATTGGTCACAGACCCTACAAAAGGGATTAAATTTAGCTTCTTGCTCTACTTTTGGGAAGGAATAAGAAAGAATGAGTGGATGAATATGGGAGAAGGCATCGTTTGTAGTATGTTGAATTAGCAATGTTTTTGGTAAGAAAGCACAATCATTATGAATGAAGAAGTCAAAATAAATACTACATATATAGAAGATCCCTTTATGTTCCTTCCCACAAGCATTGCATTTGCACACAATTGGTTCGAGGACACCGAGTAAGGGGTGGTTATGACCAGGGTGATAGATGATTCGGTCTTCAACCGATTCCATAGCACAATTCACATCAATGTCAAAATTGCACTTTGAACAATGATAACCAAGTTCTCTATCTTTTCGAGTGCTTTTACATATATTACAAGACCACTCATTCTTTCTCCCCTCACAGAGAATGAGAGTATGAGTAGAATGTGTTTTGTGGTCTAATGTTAGGGGAAGCTCCTCACAGAATTTGTGGAGCAAGTACTTACACGAACGAGTACACTTGTAGTAACACCTATGAAACCAGTTGATTTCTTTCTTGCATCGATCACATTGAGTTCGGAAGTCTTGTGTTGTAAGCAAAATGTCGTCGTCATCATCGTCAAATTCTTCTTCATATTGTGGATAGTTGGGTTGTAAATCTATGAGACAAAGTGGATGCTCGTGTTTAAGCACCTTCATTGTAAATGTGTATATTTGTCTCTCTTCCTTATATGATGATGTATTTTATGTAACTTATAGAAAAGTGACGCGAATATAAATCTAGGAGATCGCGTGTTGCTCTTTTCTACCTAGCAAAGTTTGGAATAGCTTTTAGCTTTTCTTTTCTCAAAGAAAACATAGCAGTGCATTACAAGTGATACTCATATATAGTAGATGCAAAAGTTGTCCTTTGATCCTTTATTAAGTTCACAGCTAATCTAATTGTAATATCATAATCATTCGTTACAAGGCATTGAACCATTGATCATGAACCATACTTTATATATATATATATGATGATTGATAATCAGATACAAGCTATTATATGTGTCTTACATTGTTTGCTCTAAGTTTTTATTGTTCGAAATTAGCATGCTTATATATAAGACATACCTAACATAAACAGTACGCTGTTTAATACATCTATAGAACAGCAAATTAGCTACAATGAAAAGTAGAGTTACTGCCTCTCATTCCAAGTGTAATGGATGCTACAGAAATCAGTTTAGTTTATTTATCACTAGTATAACGCCCACATAATGCAACGGTACCTTATAATTTATGGTGGTTCATCTATCGTCATGTTCATGAGATCATTAGTAGTCACAATTATTCGAGTTACGACCTTGTTTACAACAGTTGAAGATACCCTGTTCCCATTGCGAGTAGTTTGAATCTTACTGAATTTGCTGGTGAACATTTTAATTAAATTTATATTTTTTGAATGTTGTTAGTAATAATGAAACAATAATTCAACTATTTTAGACGATTAGTGTGATTTTTGATATTGATATTTTAGTAATTAATTTTGGTTGACAAGGAAATGATATTACCTCAGTGTTAGTTGACAAATATGGTATGAACATGCTAATTGATCTTCCAAACACTTGTTATGAGTATACAAATACCCAAAAACATAAATCTATCAACAGAATGAGCAAAAATCTATGAGCAGCTAATGAAAACCTTCCATTTGTATGAATAATATAATTCCAAGTATATAATGTTTATACTACTTTGGATATCTTATTAAGATAAAACAGATTTTCTTGTCACATATAATAAAAACCAGATATAAGTACAAAAATTAGAGAGCATAAGTTTATATACACCTTGTAGTTTATAGTAATCCCATTTGAGAGACGACATTGGGTGATTCCTGTTTCTACGTCATGAACTCTAAGAGCACTCGAACCAGAAGATGCAAAAGACGGCTTAAGTTGAAACTTCAAATCATCCACCTGCTTTGAGGTAATCAACTCCTTTGGTAAGATCAGCTCCATTTAATGTATACGGTCCTCCAACTATAACAACAACAATAAAAAATAAATGCCCAATCTTGTATATGCTTGTAATGTATACGGAGGTAGGATATAAACATTGGTTACTCTATGCAAGGGTAAAAAGAATCATTCAGTAAGAATTGGCAAAAGGTAAATATGAGCAAGTTGAACCGTGTTGCGGTCCCAGCGGTCGGTCGGGTTTTAGAATCCGAGTCGTTGCACCGACGGCTACTGTGACGCGCGAGCGGTTGAAAGTTTTAAAAATTTATATTTGCTGGGCTCAAACTATGCAAGCTACCTACCTTGTGGGTAAGGCGGCACGTATAACTCGAGTGTCGTCCAAAATCGGAACGAATTGAATTGAATTAGAACATACCAAAGATAACTTGTCAATAGGATGGGTTTAAAACAAGGTAGGTATGGGTTTTGGTTTTATCTAATCTAACCTAAAGACAGAAATTAAAGTGCAGAAAAGTAAACGAGAATATAAGCAGCAGGTAGAGAGTGATTGCTGAAACTTCGACGATTAGGGTTTCGGGATGATATTATATTGATGATAGGTGATTACTCTGGTTAAGAATCTTCTAAACAGTCGGTGTAAACACTAGGACCCTACGTCTAGGTGTAACCCTAAAGCATATGTCACTGAATCCTAGGCTATCCTGATTCTGATCAGATGGGACTGTCTTCAGACCCACCTCACCGTCTCTTTCGGAGACCAAGCGACCCTCTGAATGGGGTTAAGGAATAAGGCGACAGTCCACAACACTGACTTTTCTTAACACCTATGTCTATCCAATTTTAACAGAGTAATACTGGTTGTATGCTGAATAAGTTAAACTATCGGTTAAGTAGAGTTTAGGGGTTTTAAGCATCTGGGAACACAGCCGGCATCCTTGCTTTCATTTTCTAACTCATGTTTTATCTGTTTAAGTTCTAATACTTCCATCATGGATTAGACCCTCCTTTGCCATCGGTCGTTCATCCCTAGGCATGCGTACAGTGTATAGTGACCTTATTTTCCATAGTACTCTAACCCTAGGTATATCTACGGTTTTTAAAGACCTATTATATCTTTACACAGCTTTATAACCAGAGGTAGTTTAACGGTGTACTATAGCATTTTCACGGCTTAACAAGACCTAGACCCGTGTCTGGAAGGGTTGCTTCCAGGTAATCCACGGTGAGATAGACCACCGGCATTTCCTTGGCTTCCACGTATTTGTACTCTACCAGCGGTATTTCCAACACTATACCAAGTATTCTGACGTGTTATGGCGATCTCACAGTTTCATACAAACAGGAGATAACTGTGTATTCGTAGTTAGGGTTGATCAGATCCTATCCTAAGGCAACAGTCACGTGAGAGACCAGAAAGGGTGATTAATTAAGTCTACATCCAGGATAAGTCTAAACATGTATGCAGCATAACAACTACCGATCATATATAAGATATATTAATTAAACATCATCCCTAATCCTAACATCTACATTTCAACAATCACATATTAATCTAGCTAATCAGCATGGCAACAATCATAAATCGTACTGAAATAATATGCAAAGTAAACATTATAACAGTAAGAAAGTAAGATAATATCACCGGATTAGAAGAGTAATACTGAGGATTACAACAGTCTGACTTGAATAACCTTGCTATAGCTTGATTACCCAATTATAACTTTCCTCTAGCTCTAACCGCTAACTTATATCTCTCTAGTTCTCCTCTAACTCCTAAGAGTAGTGCTAGAGAGAGAAAATAGAGAGAAAACTAATTACAAGAACAATTCTCCTCTAACTCCTAAGAGTAGTGCTAGAGAGAGAATTCTAGAGAGAGAAAGAGAAGTATGTGAAATGAGAGGTGTAAGGTGTGTTTGAAATGGTGAAATGAGTGGGGTATTTATAGGAGAAGCTAGTTGGTCTTGGTACAAGTCTTGAAGCATGAAATACAAGCATCCAAGCAGCATACGGGACCATCGGACCAAGGGGGAACAAACGGCACCTCACAAGCCACCAGACCCCATATACCGCACCCCAAGGGCCATATACGGCACCTAGGGTACCATATACGGTACCTAGGGCCAAGGGGGGGGGGGGGGGGGGGTTGGTGCTTGGTTTGGCATCCGCTTGTTTCTCGGTTGCTTGGTTCGTCCGTATCTTCTTCGTTTGGGCTCCGATTTGCTTGATTCTTGCGCCGTTGGCTTCGTTTTTTCCGTTACGCTTCTAATGACACTAAGTTTGCCAAATTTGGAAGTGTTTGACTTTTGCGTGTTCCGGATGACGATCGACGGGCTTCTAGACTGCACATCTTCTTCGTTCTTCACCCGTTTCTCTTGATTCTTTCACCACCGATCTTGGATTTTCCTATTGAATCTTAAAATATGCATTAAGATCTGCTTTGATAGGATAATCAAGAATGGAATATTTATGGTGATTGTTTTTGCCTCGGTTTGCGTGCAAAATGGATGTTTTTACTGATTTTTGTAGCAACGCCCGTATTTAGACTACCTTGGTGATTTTTGATGATAAATGATTGTTTTGAAATGTTTTCACCAGAGAATAGTCCAAAAAGTGCGGAAATAAGTACTTAAAAACATGACTTTTTGGGTCACATCAAGTATCCCACACTTAAGCATTGCTTGTCCTCAAGCAACACTCAGTTGTGTCCCTGTGAAAACATTTTATAGATTTTAGGTGAGTTAGAGCACCTCCAAAAAGATACCACTTTGTCATATGGGAAAATTACTTAGAGAACATAGGGAAAGCTAAGATGATCATTTCAGAAATAAGTATTGACTTTCTCAGGCATACTTTCCAAATCTCGTGATCTTGGAGTATACATGACTAGGCGATCTCACTAAAGGTGGTCACTCAATTCACTCAGAGTGCATCGGGTTTCCTATCAATCTAGCACAATCGAAATCGCTCAAATAGCCAGTCATGCAGCACTCATCATCATAAGCTTGGTCGAGAATCGGATCTCCACCACTTAGGAAGAGGACGGCGCTAATTATCCCAAGACATTCAAGTGGGTTGTAATGTTTGTGAGGATTGAGGGGTATGGATAGTGGTGATTTTTGGTTGTAAGGGGTTGCTTATCTTAGGCATTCTAAGAATCATGAAAAACTTATTGTAGAACGGAGAAGATAGCTACTCGTATTTCATTGAATCTTTCTTTGAAAGTTTGATACTCTGAAGCACTTTTAGCTTTATTTTCTTTTCTTTTTCTTTTTTTTTTCTTTTTCTGCTTTTTATTTTCTTTTCTTTCTTCATAACTTCTTTGCCAGAGAACTTCTAAGGATATTTTTGATTTTCTTTCGGAAATCTCTTCTTTCTTATCACGGACTTCTTCGAGTCTTTTCTTCTGGCGCCAATTTTTCGCACCCTTGATTTTCTAATTTTGGTGAACAAGGAGGAGTAGATCAATTTAGAAAGAGATTCTTCAAGATGTTTTTCATAATCTTAGAAATTCCAAGATAAGTTGTTGGGAATTTAGATAAGTGGGTTAAAAATGTAGGGTTTTGAAGAAACGAAAGGTTTAGGCTCAACAGGGTTTTCTAGGCGGATCATCGATACTAAAAATAAGTATCGGAAGGGTTTTGGGCTTGAAAAGGTATGTAAGAATGGGTTAAATCCTAAGGAATGTCGAGATCATCTAATTGCACCTATACCGCGTACGGTACTCTCCAATGTGGTCTCGAAACGTATGTCAGGAACAAGTTCTAATTTAGAGAAGCTAGCATCGGCACACACAAAAAATGAACAATGTAGCATTTAAAATGAATGCTTTTAAGGCTCAAAACCTCACTGCAAATTTGGGTTTGTATGTGCCTAGCCATGCTCCTTAGATTGTTAATACTTATTTAAGAAATTTCTACCTTAATTTCCTTAATATTCTTGAATAACTAACTCATATTGGAACTGGTTTCTCTTTGAAAGATATCATAACTCAAAAATAGTAGAGCTAATCGGACGATTCAGCTCATACTTTATTATTTTTGTTTAAAAAGTTTTGAAAATTTTGAAAATTTGAGGAACATTTTCTGAGTAAAGCTATTTGGACATTAAAATCTGTAAAACATCTAATTCAAGGTATTCTATACCTGCTATCCCACAATTAGAGGAACATTGTCCCTAATGTTCTCTTGAGTCGAGATTGTATTGAAAGTACAATCCCACACTTAAAGTTTGAACATATAGAAAATGTTTCTCAAGTGTTTGTTTGGGCTGGAATCCCACACTTAGTGATAAGTTTAGGATAGAGTATAGATTACTTTGCATTCCTAAGCTAACAAAATGAATCAATGTAAACGAGGTGAAAGGTAAGAAACTCCCCAGATGACGATTAGATGTTTAGAGGCGAAAGATGAGGATTCGAAGATCTTCATTAAGAGTGATTCAGCTCCGCATGTCCTATTCTGGTGCACAGTGCTTCTCATTCATGCTTAGCCAAGAGTCGACCCATAATGTAAGTGGAAATTCTTATTAGTGAATTTCACACTTTTGTGATTTAAGATTTGGAGACGATTCTTGCTAAGATGTGGGTTGAGATCCCACACTTAGATCTTTGAAGAGTTTGCGGTGTATGTGCGAGTTTCAGAAGAAGATAGACCAAAGCTCCTCTCCTGAGATGTGTGTCAGTTCCGTAGTCTGCAGTTGTGAATTCGTTGGTCGTCTGCCTTTTACTCCACGGTTCTTTTCTTGAACGCTCGTCATCTCATATGGTCTCGTGCTCATTCACACATTCAATCACTTATTCTAAATAAAGAAACAAACATAATAAGTAACTACGATAAACGAAATATAAAGTTTCAACCATAAATGTCGAAAAATATCCCAAAAGTTTAACCAAGTGCAAGATAGAGATCACTGTAATCAATACAATCCAAAAGTCAGTGATATGAATCATAAGATAAGTAGTCTAGAATGGATGATCCTCTGCTGGTATGTCATTAGGCTGAGCCGGAGGTCCTGCAACTGACTGCTGTCCGCTAGATACTCTCTGCTCATCTGGAGGTAGTAGTCCTCTCTGAATCAATAGCTGCCTGAGAGTCATCGCTGGGAGTGCCATCATATCATCATAACCCTGTGCGAGCATGTCCACAGTGGTAACACCTGCTGTCTGTAACATATCAAGGTAGAGCTGCCTGAGAGTGCTCTCAGTAGGAACCTGATCCGAGAAGATGGGGCCCAAATCTAAGTAAGGGCCGATGCTACCAGT
This sequence comes from Helichrysum umbraculigerum, assembly GCA_949592205.1. Lineage (NCBI taxonomy): Eukaryota > Viridiplantae > Streptophyta > Magnoliopsida > Asterales > Asteraceae > Helichrysum > Helichrysum umbraculigerum. The sequence continues at coordinate 12,156,031 of CATIUR010000002.1, read as the reverse complement.
GAACAATGCATCGGTGCCAATATAGAGCAGATCTGGTCTGTATGATGTGCTAGCCTCTGGATGCTGGTCATGGGTCAGAATGGGTACAGTCGGATGAGGCAATGATACCTGCTGACGGGCTGGTGATGGTATGTGTACTGAGTAGACTCTGGCTATATCAGATGTGGATCTGTGAGTGGGTAATGGTGCGGAGTAGGTGGTAGGTGTGCGTGGGCGTCTATATGGATGTGGTGGCTGAGTGGCGGTATGGGTAGTGGGTGGAGGTGGTGGTCCACATCTGTATAAGAAGTGATCAGGCTCAGGAGTACCATGTGTCCTAGCTGTCAGAACCTGCTGATCACGGATAACCTGTAAAGCATGTAATAGATAGTACTGAGTAAGAGGAGTGACCGGATCCGTGTGATGCACAATGGCCTGTGTAGGCAGTACTGATGTGTCTGCTCCTTGTGATGTCTCAGGTATCTCTGCTGCTACTGGTCTCTGTGGCTGGGGACCAACATCTCTATCCTCTGTAGTCACGCGCTTCCTGGTCATGAAGCATCCAGGAATGGGCTGCCGAGTCTGATACCATAAGCACTGTCTCTCAGGTCCCTCATCAATGATCCTGATCAACTTACAATACTCTAGATCAAACGGCTGCGAGCTAACGTGATGGGTGTAATCCTCACGGTGACGGTCAGTGAGAATCCCCATGCCGACTAACAATCTCGTGATAATGGCTCCCATGAATACGTTGCTTCTATCCTCTCTCTTCTCCTTCCACAATCTATCCGCGATGATGTATGCAACATTCAGGTTCTGCTTCCTTATCATCGCATCCATGAACTTAAGCTCCTCTGATGTAGCAGGTCCAGCATCTCTCTTCCCAAAGATAGTGCATCACAGGAGCTTGTGAAGAATGTGATGAACTGGTCGGGTCATGAGTGAAGCTTTCACTCCACTCCTGAAGGTTGTCCCCATCAATCCTCTCCATATCTCCTTGTGATCCTGTGATGGTAAACTGGAGATAGACTGGAAACTGCTGGTGAACCAATCAGAACTGGCCTGAGACTGTGTGTAGAGGCCAAGGTATACCCCGAAATCTCCAACTGTCATATGATATTTCTTCCCACGATACCGAAAAGTGATCTTCTTCTTATCAGTGATCTCCAATCTCTCTCGGAACTCGTAAGTCATCATAAACTCAGTGACGACCTCTCGGTATATAGCCTCATCAATGGAGAAAAGATGGAAAAACGCAGCATGTTCCTCGCCATCTTTATCATACTTAATCAAATCTTCCAACTCATCCCTAATACCTAAGCGTCTCATATCCGGCCACATGATGACTCTGTTTGACCCTAAGTATCGTCCCATCCATTTCTCGATATCGTCCATATTCTCGGGGGATGAAGCAAGCTTCCTCAACGAAGGGTTTGATAGATCCATCTGTTGACAAGGAAATGAGATGCATAAGTAATAACAAATTGCTAAGTTCATTTCCAAATTTTAAACAAAAATTGGAAATGTAGGCTTTAAAATATGAAAAAATCCGCAATTTATTTTAAACTAAACCTAGGCCTAACCAATCCTCAATCCGCAATTTTCGCAACCATAAGTGTCTAACCTATTCCAAGGGTACTAAAGCAATAATAATACTAGCGTTTAATCCAAGTAAACTCGTCATTTCAAACAACTAGCAAATATTTTTACTTTCATTCATGGCAACTTAATCTAAGTGAGCTTAACCATGTAATTACCTCAAATATATCAAGTAAACCAAAAAGAGCATAAACTAATTTATTCATGCAAATACCATATGGTTAAAGACACGTGTTAACTTATTCGGTTAATAATTTTGCAAGATTTAAATATTTTGATAAATGAATGACGGTAGCTTACGTGTGATGGTCATATTAGAAATATTCAACACTTTATTAATTAAGGTGGTGAATAATTAAAATAATCGAGGACCAAAAGCTAACTAATGATTTATTGAAAATCTAAGAAACTTGTCATGATTTAATTAACACAAGTACCATTTAAAAATTGAATATTTAAAATAAAGTATGATACTTGGTTAATTTTTAATCACAACGTGCTTACTTTAACCTTCAATAATCCTAAAGATCATTCAAAATAAACTAGCAATCATGTAAACATGTTTATTAAATCATACTAAGCATGAATTAATTAAAACAAGTCAAAACAAACTACTAGTTATCAAAAGTCAACAAATCTAGCAATTTTGACAACTTAAAGTCAACATTTGAAGATCAAAGTAACAAATTATCAAGTAATCTACTCAATCAAGCATGTAATCATGTTAAGCAACTATGCAAGAATACTTTTGAACCATAAAACACAAGATTTCACCATGGATTTTATAGATCAAAAGTTGAAACCCTAACTTTTTAAAAGTTAATGAAATTTAAAGATTTGAGTTAGGAATTACCTTGCAAGTGATGAAATGATGTTATGTATGCAAGAGAGATGATAAAATAAAGAACTTGAAGCTTTAAATCATCAAAAATGGTGGAAAAATGGAGGTTTGATGATGATGATGGAAAGCCGTGGGTTTTGGGGAAGAAGGGGGAGAGAAAATTGACTTTTTGTTTGGTAGTGAGTCCCCTTCCTCTTGGTTTAAATACGTTTCGATTTAAAACGCGAAATATACGATACGTACGATTGGTTTTTGAAAGGTTTTAAGATTTTTAATAAAGTAACCAAAAGTAAATATGAATCTTTATAAAAAGTTTTCGCGAATTAAAATTGTATTTTAAATTGCGTGCGAAAAGTTATTTGCGTTTAAACTGAGACGAGTTTATTTAAAAACGAAACGATATTTTTGTGTGCTTTAAACTTTAGAACAAATCATAATTAATTTACCAAAATTTTAAAATTAAAACTTTGTTAAATTTTTCTGAAAAGTTCGAACTTACGCAAATCGCGCGAGTTTAAAGTTTAAAGGACGTTTTCTTGATTTTTAAACGAAAGCTTTAAAACGAAAAATTAATTTAAACTAAAATTAATACTAACTAATATTAATTAACCTAGATAGGCTTGGGGTGCCTCCCAAGAGCGCTTTGTTAAAGACGAAAGCTCGTCCATATCAGACTTACTGTTTTACCGGATAGTGTCCGAGATGACACTGTTGGGTACAGTTGATGCTTTGGATAGAGACAAGGTATAGCGGGAAATAAACGTACCTCGGAGAGCTCGGATGACATAGTAAACTAAATCAGCAGGATTTATGAAATACCGTTCAAATTCTGTTAAGAATTCTCGTTCTTCCTGACTGAGTTGTAACAATGCATCGACAAAACGATTAAATTCCCGTTTCACCTTTTTCTGGTTTGAAATGCCATCCCTAATTCCTGTATCTAGATAAGACAGATCATAGAGCAGTTTTGAAAGTAAATCCACAAATTCCGTTTCCTCAGAAGAATCGGGATTTCCGTAAGTAGTGTGAACTGCTTGCAACAGCTCTTCGATATAAATCTTCTGTTGGTTAGTAAACGGGAATTTGGTTTTTTGGAATAACTGGATTAGCTGGATATGGATCTGTTTCCTTTTTGCAAAGAAAGCAGCGTCCATAGCTTCCTCAGTTGATTCGGGAAAAATAGCTCTAAGCTCATTAATTAAATAAGTAGCAGGATCAACAAAGAATGGAATATCTGCAAGAATCATGTTAGACTTGATAGGGCTTCTTTCTATCCAAAATTCAAGCTCGTCAATCAGGAACGCAACATAACGATTAATCCTAGGTTGTGAATCAGAGGGATAATCGGTGCTGGCAAGTAAATCCATTAAAAGATCTAATTCTGATTTTAACAATAGCTCGTCTTTTCTACTGTGTTTAGCACGAAGAAGTCTAATTATTCTAGCAATCTCAACAAAGGTCTTTCTCTGCTCAAATGTAAATGGAAAATCGGATATCTTAAGATATTTCAGAAAGTTGGCATGGATATCTATCCTCCTATTGGGCTTGAGAGAATTTCCTAAGTGATGGTCTGTTTCTGATTCGGGTAGATGATTCCTAGATTCAGTGTTTAATCGGGTTGGTGTTTCTATCCTAAGTTCATTCTCAACCTGATATTGGAGACACTCTTCCTCAACAACACTTGAATAAAGTGTAGTGGGGTGGGCTCGCAAAATATCTGGGAGATCGTACTCAAAGTATTCATCTAAACAATGAAGACGTTCATTTAAATCCATCCAAGGCATGGGTGGATAGAAGAACACTTCGATTCCAAATGGTTCATCATCAGGTAACGTAGCAGGTCTAATATAGTGTGGATACCTAGACAAGATTGACAGAATCTCAGGGTCAAGTGTGGGTTGACCACTTAAAGCAATAGTAACAGAAGCTGGAATCTTCTGCTGAGATTCATCAAAACCTAAGTCTAAGCTCGATATTTTTGGGTTCTCAACTTCATGGTTAACACATATCTCTCTAACGTCAGAGGAGTTTGACTCATACTCTGGACAGTCAAAGAATTCCGCATCTACCAAAGCCGTCATCTCATCCGTCATCATTTGATTGAGAGGAGAGATGGGGTTTGAAGGAGAATTAAGGGTTTTTTTTTTTTTTTTTTAATTTTCTAATTTTTATGTATTTTCTAGGGTTTAAGAACTAAGTTATCTAACTAATAAAGCAATTAACTTCCTAAGTAATGATAATTTTAGGGAAGGATCTCCTAAAGTTAATTATATAAGGCAGAATTCAATTCTTGATGAAACCGATCCCCGGCAGCGGCGCCAAAAACTTGTCGCGGTCCCAGCGGTCGGTCGGGTTTTAGAATCCGAGTCATTGCACCGACGGCTACCGAGACGCGCGAGCGGTTGAAAGTTTTAAAAATATATATTTGCTGGGCTCAAACTATGCAAGCTACCTACCTTGTGGGTAAGGCGGCAAGTATAACTCGAGTGTCGTCCAAAATCGGAACGAATTGAATTGAATTGGAACCTACCAAAGATAACTTGTCAATAGGATGGGTTTAAAACAAGGTAGGTATGGGTTTTGGTTTTATCTAATCTAACCTAAAGACAGAAATTAAAGTGCATAAAAGTAAACGAGAATATAAGCAGCAGGTAGAGAGTGATTGCTGAAACTTCGACGATTAGGGTTTCGGGATGATATTATATTGATGATAGGTGATTACTCTGGTTAAGAATCTTCTAAACATTCGGTGTAAACACTAGGACCCTACGTCTAGGTGTAACCCTAAAGCATATGTCACTGAATCCTAGGCTATCCTGATTCTGATCAGATGGGACTGTCTTCAGACCCACCTCACCGTCTCTTTCGGAGACCAAGCGACCCTCTGAATGGGGTTAAGGAATAAGGCGACAGTCTACAACACTGACTTTTCTTAACACCTATGTCTATCCAATTTTAACAGAGTAATACTGGTTGTATGCTGAATAAGTTAAACTATCGGTTAAGTAGAGTTTAGGGGTTTTAAGCATTTGGGAACACAGCCGGCATCCTTGCTTTCATTTCCTAACTCATGTTTTATCTGTTTAAGTTCTAATACTTCCGTCATGGATTAGACCCTCCTTTGCCATCGGTCGTTCATCCCTAGGCATGCGTACATGTATAGTGACCTTATTTTCCACAGTACTCTAACCCTAGGTATATCTATGGTGTTTTAAAGACCTATTATATCTTTACACAGCTTTATAACCAGAGGTAGTTTAACGGTGTACTATAGCATTTTCACGGCTTAACAAGACCTAGACCCGTGTCTGGAAGGGTTGCTTCCAGGTAATCCACGGTGAGATAGACCACCGGCATTTCCTTAGCTTCCACGTATTTGTACTCTACCAGCGGTATTTCCAACGCTATACCAAGTATTCTGACGTGTTATGGCGATCTCACAGTTTCATACAAACAGGAGATAACTGTGTATTCGTAGTTAGGGTTGATCAGATCCTATCCTAAGGCAACAGTCACGTGAGAGACCAGAAAGGGTGATTAATTAAGTCTACATCCAGGATAAGTCTAAACATGTATGCAGCATAACAACTACCGATCATATATAAGATATATTAATTAAACATCATCCTTAATCCTAACATCTACATTTCAACAATCACATATTAATCTAGCTAATCAGCATGGCAACAATCATAAATCATACTGAAATAATATGCAAAGTAAACATTATAATAGTAAGAAAGTAAGATAATATCACCGGATTAGAAGAGTAATACTGAGGATTACAACAGTCTGACTTGAATAACCTTGCTATAGCTTGATTACCCAATTACAACTTTCCTCTAGCTCTAACCGCTAACTTATATCTCTCTAGTTCTCCTCTAACTCCTAAGAGTAGTGCTAGAGAGAGAAACTAGAGAGAAAACTAATTACAAGAACAATTCTCCTCTAACTCCTAAGAGTAGTGCTAGAGAGAGAATTCTAGAGAGAGAAAGAGAAGTATGTGAAATGAGAGGTGTAAGGTGTGTTTGAAATGGTGAAATAAGTGGGGTATTTATAGGAGAAGCTAGTTGGTCTTGGTACAAGTCTTGAAGCATGAAATACAAGCATCCAAGCAGCATACGGGACCATCGGACCAAGGGGGGGCAAATGGCACCTCACAAGCCACCAGACCCCGTATACGGCACCCCAAGGGCCGTATACGGAACCTAGGGTACCGTATACGGTACCTAGGGCCAAGGGGGGGGGGGGTTGGTGCTTGGTTTGGCCTCCGCTTGTTTCTCGGTTGCTTGGTTCATCCGTATCTTCTTCGTTTGGGCTCCGATTTGCTTGATTCTTGCGCCATTGGCTTCGTTTTTCCGTTACGCTTCTAATAACACTAAGTTTGCCAAATTTGGAAGTGTTTGACTTTTGCGTGTTCCGGATGACGATCGGCGGGCTTCTAGACTGCACATCTTCTTCGTTCTTCACCCGTTTCTCTTGATTCTTTCACCACCGATCTTGGATTTTCCTATTGAATCATAAAATATGCATTAAGATCTGCTTTGATAGGATAATCAAGAATGGAATATTTAAGGTGATTGTTTTTGCCTCGGTTTGCGTGCAAAATGGATGTTTTTACTGATTTTTGTAGCAACGCCCGTATTTAGACTACCTTGGTGATTTTTGATGATAAATGATTGTTTTGAAATGTTTTCACCAGAGAATAGTCCAAAAAGTGCGGAAATAAGTACTTAAAAACATGACTTTTTGGGTCATATCAAACCGGTCTTTAGGTTTTTCCAAAAATTTCTTTAAACAAATGGAATGATTCCTATGTGGTTACTCTTGAACAAAATTCGGTTCGGTTTTCGGGTTAAACGGTTTAAAACCAAATATTCAACACCCCTACTTTTAATAGAACAAATTAGATTTTGATATCATCAAGCAAAGTAACTCAAATTTTTGAATTAATAGTTGAACTAACGAAGTAGGTGAAGTAGGTGTGCGAAATTACCGACTGTCGAATGGATTGTGCATTTGTTTGTTTTAGCTTATGGATATGTTCAAATCCTAAATACACGCTTAAAAAAGCTAAAATGTCAAATGGTTTTTTAAACAATTTATTAACTAATAAAGTAACATAGAAGGAAAAGAAGGATAATAAATGGGAAGAAAACAGCAATGGTTATTTCCTCCGTCAGCTACGGCAGTGGCGGAACTTGAACAGCCTAGTTGGGGGGCAAAAAATTATTGCATAATATGTATTTTATGCGTTCCAAAATAAATGTCCACTTTTTTTTGTTTTTCTCAATATAAGTGTCTATTTAAAACTTTTAATCAATCAAAATACTTTTCAATTGTCAATTTGAAATTTTATTAGTTTACATTGTGGACACTTAATTTGAGACACATTGAAAACTTCTTTAAATAAAACGGCATCTGTAAGTCCCTAGTTCTAGGATCGATAACTTCGTTATCTGTAGTATTAAGGTGTGGAATCCCTCAATACGGTGTTATCTTACTAATAACGAGTAAGTTCGTAATTGCGTATACTAATACTTAACTTTAAACGATAATACGTCAAAGCCTAGCCGTTAGGTTTATTTTCTCTGGGTTTATCGAATTCGCAGATCAGAATGAATGCCCAAAAGTTATGTTTTTCACCCGTGAAAAACAATTTATACGTCAGTTCGTCTCGGCTCGCATGGGCCTGCGAGTTCGGTCCAACTCGCAGCCCAAGCCCAGTATAGGACTCGGCTCACCAGACTCATGCTTCGCGAGTTCAGGTCTCACCTCACAGCTTAACTCGCTGCGACTTGAGATCTCGACTCGTCTCGCATAAAACGTATATACTAAAAACATATTTCGTCTATCTTTAATACTAAATATTAATAACAAAACGAATATGCATTTACAAATCAAACCAATGTACAAACATAATAATAATTACACCAGTCCTATTTCAAGCTAGATCTGTTGTCACAATCTATGTCTCAACAGCATCACAAGTAAATATATATATATATATAAAGATAGACAAAATAAACGATATAAAAGTACAAAGATTGCAATATACTACTTTATACTTTTATGATTTATAGAGTCAAGATTTTACAAATGTCAACAAATTACAAAGACTAAAAAATATTTATTCTATTCTATATATTTATACAGAAAGCCAATCTGGAATAACATATCTTGGCTAATAGGCTATTGTGTATTATCATATATCACAACTCAAAAACTGTCGTATATAAATAGAGAAAAGATTTTGAACCTCAATTGACTAATTTATTTAAATAAAAACTTAAGAGTATGTGTATCTTCTTAAAATGTATATGAGTTTTTTGTATACAATATTTTAACATACACTTCTTTATATTTATTAGTAGTAGGGATGTTAATACATACAATACACGATTAAAATTGGGGCTGAATTGATCGATGAATAATAAATAGAGGGACTTGATTGCAATTCTGAATATATTAATAGGGGCTAAAGAGAAAAATAACCTACAAAAAGTGAAATAACAACTTTTGCTATTTGCAGTCATCTTCTCCATCCAATTTCCTCCATTAAAAAAGAGATTTCAAGCTTATATTTCTATTATAAGTTCATTTATCTGTTCATGATAAAATAAATCGTTTTTGTGTCATCTTTAAACATCGCTAGTTTGGACCGGAAGTTTTCATTTCATATTTTTGAGGGGGCAATAAGATAATATGTGTTAATTCATTTAGATTATTAAAGAATTAGCATATTTGATTTGCTACTTAAATGTAATTTTCATTTTAATGCTTTGTAATGAATTGGCATGTAATAAACTAGTGGATGAAGATTAGTATAAATACCACCTTAATAATCTTCATTCATAACCTTTTGCCCAAATTCACTCTTAATCTCTCTCAACTCTCTCTCTTACTTTCTCTCTCTAAAACCTATAGTTTCACTCACTTTAATCATCAAATTACTCATTCATATTAGAGATCTTGGTTTACAATTGGTATCAAAGCCATTCTAGTTATGTAATGAATCAAATTTGATGAACAATTGAATCAGTTTCACAATCCAAAGCCTTTAATTGATCAAAAATTTTGGTGTTCTTGATGAAAATGGGGTTTTGAGAAAAAGTTTGATCTTTTGATCAATTGTGAGAGATTGAAATAGAGTTTGACAAATTCAACCGTACGAATTAATCTAGTTGAAATCGCGCATCTAATGTGATAAGAATCAAACGATTTCATTAACTTTGATTTTTGACTTAGATTTTGGGTTAAAAAGTGTTAAATGTTGATGAAGAAGATGAAGATGAGTGTTAGAACAATCATGAGCATAGTGCATGTTTGAGTGTAGGATGAGTGTTGGAAAATGATGAGTATTGTGCATATATTTAAGAATTTAGGAGTATTGCTCATGATTTTGTGTTAAGTTGGATTACCGAGATTTTATGAGCATTGCTCCTGATTTGCCCTGTTTATGAGCATTGCTCACGTTTTCTGAAAATCTAGCTTATGAGCATTGCTCATGTTTTTCTGAAGAAAATCAGTTTATGAGTATTGCTCATGTTTTTCTGAAAATTCAGTTTATGAGTATTGCTCATGTTTTTGCAAATCCAGTTTATGAGTATTGCTCATGATTTGAAAAATTGAGATAATTTCTTGAATTTTAGACTAAGTACAATTTGTCTAGAAATTTTGGAGATTTGGTAAAAGTTTGGGATTTTTGAAAAGTTGTGGATTTTGAAGTTGTTTGAAGTACTTGATCAATTTAAAAAAAAAAAAAAATGCCAAAAGAAGCTTTGTTGATTGGATCAGACACGAGACCTCATGTTCTTTTCAGAGGAAATTACTCTCAATGGAAGACAAGATTTCTGGAAGATGATACTTGGCTAAATCTCACTGATTCTGAGGAAGAAGACCATGAAGTGAACTTTGCATTCATGGCAACTATGTCAAATGCATCAAATGATGAAGAAGAGTCAGAATCCGAGGTATTGGCTCTTAATGAAGAACATCTGCAACTAATTAAACAAAAGATAAATGCATACAGGGATAAAATGGAGATGGAAAAGCTAAAGGTTGCAAAACTAGAAAAAACAACTAACTAATAACCTTGGAGTTTTACAAACGATTGTCAATGAAAAGGCAATCCAAGAGAACCATCTGATATATTTCAAAAAGAAAAATGGTTTACTTGAAGTGGAAAACGTAAAACTAACCTCTCAAATTTCCTATTTAACAAAGAAATTTGAAGAATCAGAACGTTTGCAGAGAGTTTGTACTTCGAAAAATAGTTACATTCTAACTGAAAATGCAAAAATCTATGCTAGAATCAAAGAACTTGAAGAGAAATTTCTTAAACGTGGTCAAACAGATCAAACTATTTTTCTAAATAAACCAAAGGAAATTAAGTTTTACAACTCAAGAGAAGGTTTGGGTTTTGACAATCCACGTTATTTGAAGAAAGCAATTTCTAAAATAGCACCAGTGTATGACAAAGATTACATGGGACGTGGTGTGCAAATGAATTTTCTAAAGATAACGAATGAGGAGGAGGAAATAGAGAATTTCAATAGAGCACGAGAAGATAAAGCACAATTTTCTTTCGATTATGAAAAACTAAATAAGAGCTATGGAAATCGGAAAATACCACTTTCTGATGACTATTTTCAAAGTTATTCAAAATCTGAGTTTGAATTGAAGAAAGATCAAATAGTTGATCAAGTGGTAACTCCTAAAGTCTATATTCCAAATTTAGTTTTGGAAAATAAGATTTTTGAATTGGAAAACCAAATCACCACTCAACTACATGATTTTGAACAAGAAAAAATTAATCTTCTCAATACTATTGAAACTTTCAAAAGCCATTCCTCATCTTTTCAATCACACCAAGTGTCTAAATCCAAATTGGAACTTGATTTTGATAAAGCTATGGATTCTGAGGAGGATTTAGGAGAAGATTTGAATCAAAAGTTTAACTCATCTTTTCATGATTCTAATATTTCTACTTTTCATGTTTTAGATCTAAGAAAACCACATGTGAATGTTCCAAAGAAAATTTACACGGATAAATCTTCTAAACCACTTTCGAAAAAAGTTTCTCAGTTTACTAATTACTCTTTGCAAAAGAATAAAAAGTATTTAACCAAACCACATTCAAATGGAGCATTCACATCTCAAACGAAATTTGATTCGTATAACCTTTTTGATTTTCAAAAGTCCAAAAGACCGGTTTCACGATTTCAAAAGCCAACAAGAGCTTGGAAACCGACACAAAGATTTTCAAAGAATTCACAAACAAAATATTTCACATATTCGAGAAACCAAATGTTTTTTCTTGCATCATCAACCGGTTTATATCTTGTTCAAAGACGAAATGATTTTGTTTTTCCCGCTCCGAAAAGATTTAAATCACCATTGATTCCACGAAAATTATTTCTGAGTGAAACACCGGGTTTCAACTCAAGGTGGAGTTCAATGTCGGTAAACCAAATAGATACAACTTATAAATGGTTTTCAAATATTTCAAAACCCATTGACACCGTGCTCAAATGGGTTCCCAAAGTTGTTGACTAGTTACGAACGGAAAATGGTTTTTGTACATTCCAGTGCAGAACCCGTTCATCAATGAATGTGCTCAAAGTTAAAAAAAAAAAAACCCCTTTAATGATCAAAATTGAGCATGATGTCTAAGTAATATGTTTAAACTTGATTGTATGCGCATATTTAGGTTTGAATTTATTGTCTAATGTGTCTGTGAAATATGCTTATTGAGCAACTTTGAGGGATTTATGTGTACACTCATGATTTGTGTTGTACTCATGAATTTTAAGTTCTACTCATGATTTGTGTTGTACTCATGAATTTTGGGTTCTACTCATGATTTGTGATGTACTCATGAATTTTGAGTTCTACTCATGATTTATGGGTTACACTCATGATTTTTGTGTTATACTCATTTTCGTGTTATACTCATGAATTTGATGTTATACTCATGATTTCGTGTTATACTCATGGATTTGGTGTTATACGCATGAATTTTGTGTTATACTCATGATTTCGTGTTATACTCATGAATTTGGCTTACTCTCATGATTTGGCTTATGCTCATGTTTTCTGCTTATACTCATGATTGCGTGCTTACACTCATGATTTCGTGCTTACACTGATGATTTGCTGCTTACACTCATGTTTTGTGCTTACACTCATGACTCATGTTTTCTATGCTTACACTCATGAATTCTGCTTACACTCATGTTTTCTGCTTACGCTCATGATTTGGCTTACGCTCATGTTTTCTGCTTACACTCATGATTTCGTGCTTACACTCATGATTTCGTGCTTACACTCATGTTTTCGTGCTACACTCATGATTCTGTGAATTTCATGGTTACTCTCATGTTTTTCCTGCTAAGGTGCTTACACTCATGTTTTTCCTGCTAAGGTGTTACACTCATGATTTTGTACCTTATTGCTTTACGCTCATGTTTTTGGTTGCACTCATGAATTGCTTACGCTCATGTTTCTGCCTGCACTCATGATTTGTCTTATGCTCATGTTTCTGTCTGCACTCATGATTTGTCTTATGCTCATGTTTCTGCCTACACTCATGTTTTTACTTACACTCATGTTTTTACTGGCACTCATGTTTCTGCTGACGAATGTCGTTCTCATGATTTCTGGAACACTCATAAATCAACCACGAGCTATGCTCATCTTTTCAAACCATGAGCAATGCTCATCTTTTCAACCATGAGCAATGCGCATCTTCTCAACCAAGAAAAATGAGCATCTTTTTCAACAAAGAGAAATGTTCATCTTTTCAACAATGAGCTATGCTCATCTTTTCACCCAAGAGGCAATGAACATCTTCTCAACCGTGAGCTATGCTCATCTTTTCAAAGAGAAATGAGCATCTTTATCAACAAAGAGCAATGCTCATCTTTTAAAACAAGAGCAATGCTCATCTTTTTCACACAAGAGCAATGCTCATATTTTCTAAGTGTTGAGATTTTTGATCAAATTTTGACAATTTTTCAAATTGTTGAATTCTTGAGCTTTGGTCACATCTTTCAAAGTTTGAATTTTTGAAGCAAAATCATCAAATCTTTCAAGAATTTAAGTTTTTTTTTTTTTTTTTTTTTTTTTTTTTTTTTTAACTTTCTCAAAATGATGGATTTTTGAAGCCAATAAAGTCAAAAGTTTTAAGTGTTGGAATATTAGTGAACTCAAAACGATTTTCATTAATTCATAATATTTCAACAGCTTGGTGGTTTCGCTCTTAGTTCTAGGAAAAGAAAAGAAAAGAAACATCGAAAAAGAAAAAGAAAAAGAAAAAGAGAATCGTCGAAAAACAGAACTGACAAAAAGAAAAGATTGAATTTTTCGACGAATAGTTCCAGGTTTTGAAAACAGATTTCAATGTTCAAAGTCGAGCTCCCATCATTACTCGTTTTAAAGAAGAAGATACTACGTTTGATGGGGAGCTAGTACATAATCAGAATTTCACAAACTCACCTTCATATGTACTTCTTCTAAAGTAAATGCATATGTCAATGGAGAGTGTTGTTCAAAAGCAAACTTTACAGTGTTCCAATCTTTGAAATATTCAAAACATTTTGGATGTACTTCTTCTAAAGTAAATGCATATGTCAAGGGGGAGTGTTGTTCAAAAGCAAACTTTACAGTGTTCCAATCTTTGAAATATTCAAAACATTTTGGATGTTTTTCAAATGATTTTGGTTATCATTTTGGAGAAATCTTATCAAAGGCATCCAACCGAAGAAATTCCATCACAACATCAAAAAGTAATGATCCATATTTGGCAAATGCTGAAATGTTATAGTATGCAAACATCTCCTACGATCCACCAGAGCCGGTTGGATCTACCCAGCGAGGTATTTTAGGATTAGCCGGTGAGGGTCTTAGAAAAAATGAGTCTGAGGGAGCAGGAGGTGAAGTTGGTGAGCATGAGAGTAGGTCAACTGATGATGTTGATACTTCTAATGTTGAGATAGCTGAAAATGAGGCTAACATGCTTGGAGTTGAAACGGTTAATCTTGGTGATGATGATGTAGTTGGTGTTACTCATATCGTTGTAGTTGAAAAAGAACAGAAGAATGTAGTTGAGTTTGGTGGTGACATTGGTGGAGTTGAAAAAGAACATGTGAAAATTAAAGATGTCGGTCCTCATGTTGAGGATGTAAGAGTATAGCAAATAAATATAAACAAATTGTCACATAATTGCGGAAGCATAAACACGTATATATAATTAGTTAAGATAGAAAATGTGTACCTTTTAGCTAGCTCCAATTAATCGTTTATTAAACGAATAGGTTTCACTAATGGTAAAACCCTCTACGATCGCACACACAACACGTCATTGATAACCACCCGACTGCTAGTTCAATTAACCAAATTAATACACTTTCCTTCTTTGCATTTTATGAGAAAACTAACAACCACCCTTGTGGTTTTTTTCTTTCGTACGTCCGAAACACACAAAGAAAGGTTGGGGTTTTTATTTTCGTCGTTTGCTTAATACACAAGGAAAACAAAGAAAACTTTCGGTGGTTCAAGTTACCAAAAGGTTATGTGGTTTATATATTAATATATATAATCCCTTTATAATTAAATAATAATAACATTTTATTATTAATTAATTATAAAACCCCTTTAGTAATTAGAAGTAACAATTTAATCCTAATAACTTTCACCTTGAACCCTATAATTTAATAACATTTATTAATTGATCTCAAATTAACTAATAACTCAACTAGTTATTACAGTTAACTTAACTTGGTTAAATAAGCGGTATCTACATATTAACGTGTGTGACCCCGTAGGCTTAAACGTTTTCGGACATGCGTTTATTTGACGTGGTCATTTCCCAACAGCTCCCACTTGAGCATGTCATAATAAAGGCAATAACATTGGTAAGCGTCTAGCAACACGCCAATGCTCCCAGAAATATTTAAGTATAGTTTCTTGAAGTATATCAAAATGATTTCAGTGTTTACTATCCCTTTGTTTCAGATACCTTTGTTTATTATGGATATGGATCATAGTCATTTCATATTTTGACGATTCTGTTTCTCATTCTTATAATCAATTAAGATTACCAAATCAATCGAGACACATCTGGATTATATTTGGGTATGGCCATACACACATCTTAATTAATTCTAATGAGGGGCCCAATGGTATCATTCTTCAATAGCTAATTGAAGGAACAAATTCTATCTTGACTATACGTGTCAGTCATATACTTCACTACACTTCTGAAAATAGCCCTTTATTACTACCTTATTCAGGATAGCTAGAACTATATCAAGAAGATGCAATCCATACATGCAATACCTACTTGCATCTCAAGTCTAAGGATAAGTAAAACAACCATTTTACAAGTTTCACTTAATGATGCCGATCCATAAAGTGATAACTTGTCAGTTGGGGTAGTCCGATATGCATCTTATGAATACCATGTGAGTTTGGTGGGACCATTCAAACCAATCACTCAGATTTATCTTAGTTTAACTATATTCCCATGTAGCTAATCGATAATGGACATTTTAGAATAATTTAAGAATTATTCAAGGATTTAAACATGCAAAAATAGGATACAATTAATTATCAAATGAAAACAAACATACTAGGTACTTTAATTCATTTATTAGATAATAATTGTTTAACATCCTTTATCCAAATACTAAAACACAGAGTTACATGAAATATCTAGCAAAACGAAGTCCAATGCCCTCGGCATGTTGATTAAGCTTTCCTTTAGGTAAAGCCTTCGTAAATGGATCAGCTAGATTATAATCTGTGTGAACTTTGAGTAGATTTGATATCACCTAATTCGATCAGCTCTCGAACATAGTGATATCTTTTAGGATAATATCTGGCCCCATTCTGAACTCTAGGTTCATCAGCAATTAAAATTGCTCCTGAGTTATTGCAGTATAACTCTATGGGGTTTTAATTTGTGGGTATCACGTCAAGCCCAGAAATAAATTTCTTAATCCAGACGGTTTCCATTCACAGCTTCCGAAGGTGCTATGTACTCCGATTCAGTTGCAGACATGGCAGTTTTTGATTGCTTCATAAGAAACCCTTTTCACTACGTCTCCATCCAAGATGAAGACGTATCCTGTCTGAGATTTCATATCATCTCTATTGGTTTGAAATCCAGCATCACTGTAACCAGTCACTTTGAGCTCAGCTTCAGGATTTCCATCATAAACAAGGAACATATCTTTAGTAGCTCTCAGGTACTTGAGAATATTTTTCATAGCAGTCCAGTGACTTTCACCTGGATTCTGTTGAAAACGGCTGGCTATGCTCTATGCGAATGCCACATCAGGTCTAGTGCATCTAACCGCATACATAATAGATCCAACAGCCGAAACATAAGGAACCCTTTGCATACGCTCCACCTCAACAGGTGTAGAGGCACACTGTTTGCTAATTAAGTCAAGTCTTTATAACATTGGTACATTTCCACGTTTAGAATTCTTCATCTTAAATATCTTTAAGATCTTATCAATATAAGCACTTTGACTTAGTCTAATTAACCGCTTAGTTCTATCACTATAGATCTTGATTCCAAGAATAAATGTTGCTTCTTCCAAGTCTTTCATAAAGAAACACTTTCCAAGGTAGAATTTTACATCTTGTAACTTTGGAATGTGATTTCCTATGATCAATATGACCACAACATATAAGACAAGGAAGTAACATTACTCCCACTAGCTTTTTGATATACACATGGCTTATTAGGGTTTTAAGTAAATACAAACCTTTTGATTTCCTCATCAAACCTCTTGACATCCAGTTGCCAAATCTCATAGTCATAGTACGCTGCTATAACTAAGAAAATCCTAATAGCTCTAATGTCTGCTTCAGGAGAGAAGGTTTCATCATAGTCAACTCCGTAGATTTGAGTATAACCCTTCGCTACGAGACGAGCTTTATAGGTGTGTACATTCCCATCCACATTCGTAGCTTCAAGCCATTTTTCAGATTCTGAATCTGATAATGCAGCTTTGAAATTAGGAGGTTCATTAAGATCCCCTAACATGTGCTCCTTAGTTTCTACATTTAGACACAACTTTTTGGGAGCATGTATTGTCCTTGCGGACCTACGAATTGGAACAACATCGACTTGAGGTTCAACACTTTGAATACTTTCCCCCCCAAGTTGATGTTCGCTAGTGTTTGTAGAAGGTGATGCATCTTCCTCTTGATTCTCATCAAGTTCTACGACCCTCCCATTGTTTTCTTGAGCTATGAGATTCTTTTCAAAGAACTCAGCATATCTAGCAACTTTAACAGTATTTTCAGAAGGATTGTAGAAGTAGTAACCCATTGTTTCCTTTGGTTATCCTACAAAGATGCATTTAATAGATCTTTACTCGAGTTTATCAAGTGTATCTCGCTTCACAAGCGCCTCACATCCTCAAACCTTTAAATAAGATAAATTAGGGACTTTCCCATGCCACAATTCATGTGGTGTCTTATTCACCTTCTTTGTTGGAACCATATTCAAAATACGTACAACAGATTTAAGAGCATAATCCCAAAATGATAATGAGAGAGTTCTAAGGTTTATCATGGATCTTACCATGTCTAACAGGGTTCGATGCCTCCTCTCCGACCCTCCATTATGTTGTGGTATGTATGGAGGAGTAAGCTGTTGGACAATCCACATGCTTTCAGATAATCCTTAAACTCTTGGCTTAAGCATTCACCACCTCGATCCGAACGGAGGATCTTGATGGTCTTACCGAGTTAGTTTTCTACTTCATTCTTAAACACTTTAACTGTTTCAAAGACTTCATGTTTATGTTTAAGCAAGTAAACATAACCATAACGACTGAAATCATCATTAAAAGTGATGAAGTAGCTAGCACCTTATCTTGACACATGTCTAAATGGACCACAAACATCCGTATGTATAATTCCAAGTAGATCTTTAGCCCTTTGTGTTTGATGCGGAAAGTTCTTTGTCATCTTGCCTGAAACACAATATAAGCATTTATCAAAGGATCCATCATCATTTGATTTAAAAATCCCTTCACGTTGAAGCCTTTCAATGCGTTTCTTTCCAATGTGTGCAAGACGACAACGCCAAAGATAGGTAGAGTCCAAATTAGATTTGGGTCTTTTATTGCTAACAGAATACATAGAATTAACTTTTGAAACATGATCAGGCATCTCAATTTAAAAAAAAAATACCATCACAAGGAATAGCATTAAAATAATGAACATCATTTTTAGAAACTGAAATACCATAATCATTGAAACATTGATAAATCCGTTATCTTTCAAAAGTGAAACTGAAATAACACCTCTAGTAATAACGGGTGCATAATGACAATTGTCTAATACAATGATTAAGCCCGAAGGCAAAACTAAGTCAAAACTTCCATTGGCATTACTGCTTCACGTACACCATTGTACAAGTAGAGTGCCCCATGATCCAGTTTCTTCTTTCCTCTAATTCACTATAGGGTATTACAGATGTGAGTACCACAACAAGTGTCATATACCCAGGAATTTGATTTAGAGAAAGAATATAATTCTATTGTGAAGATACTTGAAGGTCCAGTCGAGCCGGCTAGCTTCTTCTTCTTATTCATCAACTCAGCAAGATAGGCTGGACAATTCCTTTTCCAGTGTCCCACAGTGGTAACACGCCTTGTTAGTCCCTGTTTAACTTAATAAACAATCGTATGTAATAAGCCTTGAATATATTATTGAGAAGTTGCGGAATCACACTCAATAATATTAAGAAGATCAATGAATATCAATTAATATGATGAACACAATAATATACCGAAAGCTTCAATCTTATTAATGATATAAGACGAATACACTTGATGTATTAGGGTTACAGAAAACCTTGAAGCTGCGCAATTAACATTAACCTATCTAGGTCTAAAGGATCTCTATTTATAACACATAGAGTCCTATACAATCTCCTACAAATATGGAATAAACTAACTTCCATAACCGACTCATGATTATCACAAAATCATAAACAGTTGTAACTACCATTCTGAAGTAAACAGTTGTAACTGTTACACATTCAGTGGTAACTGCTTCAATTATAATATAAGACTAAGTACAAATATATAATCAGTGTTAACTGTTTCATATATAACTAACAGTTACAAATATATAAGCAGTTTTAACTACTTACAGACACATAACTATCAGTTGTAATCTATCTTCAATCAGTTGTAACACTTGTCTTCTCTTCAGTTTTCTTCTATCAGTTGTAACTTCGTAAAGACAGTTTTAACCTTCAAAACAAACAGTTTTAATCACTTGTACTCTGTCTTCTCATCAAGACTTCAACTCAGACCTGAAACAATTTTGACCCAACAATCTCCTCCTAAACTTAATCTGTCCATCACAACATTAAGTTTCTTCTAATCCTCCATTATGAGCTTCACAAAATTCTTTTAAAACCGTTAGTCATTTCTTCTCTTTCTTCTATCTATCTCCTCCTTCTTATGAATCTGATTCAGCACCATATATACCAATTCCAGAGCTACATCATCTAAAACTGCAGCTTGTAACCTTGCATTTCTCAAGCCCATCAAAAATCTCAGATTTATATCATAAAATCTATCTGTCAATAACCACATAAATACTGCATCATCCATAACAATCTGATGTACTCCAGGTTTGGCATGATAAATCCAATTTTTAACCTTGCTAAAAGTAGCAAACTGAAATGGAAACTCTTCTGGCTCAAACATAGCCTTAATCCAATGCCATGTAACTTTCTCAACCAGATTATCAAACCTTTTCAAATCTAAATCCTTTTCCATCCCAATCTCATACATTCTCACCAAATCAGTCCTACTAATCCTCTTTATCAAATCCCTAAAAGATCTCCACCAAGATATATTTCCATCTGCTCTTTCAATTTTAATCTTGTGAATCTTAACAGGATTGACAAATTGCTCAATAGACCAATCAATGATACCAGACAATTCAACATTAATTACCTCAGATTCCATTGGTTGTAACAGAATAAACTCCTTCAATTCATCGACATTCCTTTCTCTATCAGAAATTTCATCTAACTCTCTTTTCTTTCTTTCAATTTCATCTTTCTTCCTCTTCTCAGCTTCTACCTTTTCTCTTCTTTCTTTTTCTTCCTTTTCCTTCAATTTTCTTTCTTTTTCAGCTTCTTTCTTTTTCTTTTCAGCTTCTTTCTAAACTGCTAAGATGACAGGAACAGGAAAGAAGGTTGAAACTCCAAAGAAGAAATCTACACAACAACCATCTTTGCCTGGATTTCAGATTAGAGAATCTGTTGCTGCTCCTGTTCAACAGAAGAAAGACTTGCCAAAGATTGATCCAAAAGATAAAGGCAAAGGAAAATTGGTAGAAGAACCAAAGAAGAAAAAGCAAAAACCAGTGCCACCAGAAGTAACTGCTCATGATACTGAATATGCACAAAGGTTACAGGCTGAGCTAAATGCAGAGGACTTGATTGATGTTGAAATTGAGGAAGGAAAGTTTGTAAAAATGACAAAAGAGCAAGTGGCAGAATGGGATGAATATTTGTTGAAGGAACAGAGACAGGATGATATTGAATATCTTGTTGAACAGATTAAGAAAAAGAAAGCAGAAGAGGCAAAAAAGAAGAAGGCTGCAAAACCACCAACAAAAGCTCAGATGAAGAAGAACTTAATTGCAAAGCTGAAAGGTGGGTATATTCCTTTGAATGCATTGAAACAGATGAGTTTAGAGAGATTGCAGGAGTTATGGGATAAAGATGATATGAATCCTGATGTGATTGAGAAGAAAGAAAGAGAAAAGAAAGAAGCTGAAAAGAAAAAGAAAGAAAATTGAAGGAAAAGGAAGAAAAAGAAAGAAGAGAAAAGGTAGAAGCTGAGAAGAGGAAGAAAGATGAAATTGAAAGAAAGAAAAGAGAGTTAGATGAAATTTCTGATAGAGAAAGGAATGTCGATGAATTGAAGGAGTTTATTCTGTTACAACCAATGGAATCTGAGGTAATTAATGTTGAATTGCCTGGTATCATTGATTGGTCTATTGAGCAATTTGTCAATCCTGTTAAGATTCACAAGATTAACTGGAATGCTCTTTTTCCTAGTCTTTTCAACTTGTTGAGCATCAGTCTTTTCTTCTTCTTTTTCCACTGCTATCTCAGGTTTATTAACCTCATCATCATCATCATCAATTTGTAACTCCTCAGTCTTTTCACCCATATTAACCTCTGCAGTTTGCTCCACTGATCCAATAACCTCAGTATGATCAGACTTATTCTCATCTGCCACTGGTTCCTTCATTTCTGTTTCCACTGTCTCATACACTGACTCATTTATTTCTGGCTCTGGCTTTGTAGGTGGTGTTGGAGGTGTATGCACAAACTCATCCTCCTCTGGTTGTTCCATCTCCATTTCTTCATCAACCTTCTCATCATCATCCACCACCTTGTCACTCTTATTCTTCTTATCACCCAAATTTGTCCAGACCTTCTCCCCCTTTTTGAAAGCATTTTGTGGAAATTGATAAGCATCCTCAGGTTCAGAAGTATCATGAACCACATTGTGACACCCGTCAAATTAGGACTAGAAATTAGTTCCTAATCATTATGTAATACATGTAGTTAGTGCTATGTATTAGGCTAATTGTATGTATCAAAATATATATGGATGAATATATATCAGTACTCGATTAGATTTAATCGTTCATTTTTAAATCGGCCGAATTCCGATTCAAATATACGGCGTTGGTAAAACTCAAGTATTAAGTATTGAAGAATTATTATTTAATACTCACATCATTTATTATATATTATTTTGATAATATATATCAAGTATTACGTATCGTACAAATCAATACGTTCGCGACAAAACTCATAAACAATGAATTATTATTTGAAATAATAATTACTAGTTAATTTGGTTGAAATAAAACACATTTTGTTTTAGACCATTTTACTCAAACGCGACGAAACCAATTAAATACTATCCGTCTCTCAAACATAAAACAAAGATATATTTTATATCTCGTTAAATGTATTTTTATAAAATACTTCAAATGAAAATACGTACGATATCATTTTTAGAAATTTATCGATTTAAAACATTATACTACTTTTCGATCGGGTACAAAAACACGGGCGTTTTGTACTGCGAATATTAACCAACCAACTCCAATTATTGGAGTTGGCCAGTTAAATCAAACGCACCCTTTTCATATTCATTTTCATTCTCACTTCTCAATCTCTCTCGACTCTCTCGGTTCCATTTCAAAACAAAAACAACACAAAGATTTCAGTAAAACAACATCATCACAATCGTCATATTCATCATCAAGATTGGATCATTATCATCATCCGTGCATCACCATCGTTTTCGTCCTAAAAATCATTGTAAGAAATCGTTGATTTAAACTTTGTAATTTCGTTTTTAAATAGCATATATTATCATGTGGTAATGTTAGGATTGATGATTGATGGTTGATTTCGGATTTAAATATGGGTTTGGGTGAATTTTGGAATGACAGACTCGAACCAGACCTTTGAATCCGGCGGATTCATGGTGAATCCGGCGGATTCCCACCCAGAACCAAGAACAACCCGGCGGGTGCAGTTTGTACCCGGCGCGTCCTTTGAATTATCATGAATTCGGTCGGATTCATGGGAATCCGGCGGATTCCCGCCCAGAAAACATAAATCCGGCGGATTCAATAGAATCCGGCGTATTCCCCACAAATGCCACCAATCCGGCGGATTCAAGGGAATCCGGCGGATTCCCCCTTTATATTTCATGACCCGACAAATCAATAAACTAGCCCGGCGAATTCTAGCTTAAACGGAACAATTAAATTTCGGAAAACATCGATGATTTAACAAGTTAAAACAGGGTAGCTTCTCGATGAAAAATTTATTATAACGGATTGAGCTCAAATTCGCACGGTTATTCGAAAACAGCCAAATGATCAAAGCTAAGTACCTTAGCCTAGCCAGTTTTAGGCCATCCGGGGTCGTTTAGGGGCCGAAAATGGCAGATTACTGTTTTCAGGACTCGTACCAAAACTTCGTAATTTATGAAATAAATTGTAACGAATGTAATGAACTTGATTAACAACTAAACCTATACGATACGACTTATATATGAAACACATACACTTTTATAAGCACAACAAATCAAGTATAATAATAATAGTTTGAAATTATTATTACAAACCGTCACCAACGACCCGTATACATTTTCAAAACTCCAACATAATCGACAACCAATGTATTTGGTCAAAACTAGTTAAGGGAATAACTAGCATAGATGGTCCATAGTGTCATCAAATCAATTAAACCTTGCGCGTTTGATACGCCCGGCAAGTTTTAGGAATCTAATCATTTATCAAAACCTTGCGCGTCTCAGACGCCCTGCAGGTTCAGTCGTTGTAACGACATCAAATCATTGTGAATCATTATAATTGTTGGCTAACAATTCATCAGACTCAGGTGAGTTTCATAGCCCCTCTCTTACTATTTTTACTTGTTTTAAATTGTTTTGGGGTGGGATACATGCTCAAACTATTTTATGGAAACCGTTTTTGAAAACATTTCTACATATTGGCATGAGTTGTTTTCAAAATCCTTTAAAGTCCTCTGAAGCATAGTTCTGTTAATATGATTTAGCGTGAATGTTGGTGTATGGTACTATATGTGATTGATGAATCCCGTCCGGGTTAGCAAGCACTAACCTGTCAAACGGATGTATTATGGTACCATATGGGATTGACAATCCCCGTCCGAGTTAGCAAGCACTAACCTGTCAAACGGACGCATTATCATTTGTTCAACCGTATGTTGATTAGGCATACGCATAGAGGCACCCTCGATCAGGCACTTGATAGTGATCCTGACCCCTCAGTTAAGCTCAGACTATGTGCTCATGTTAGTTGTATCAATCTTTACTTATTTGTTTAATTACATATATTCATGTGATACCCATCAATCAATTATTTACATGCTTTGTAAATCGAATCATTAAATCTTGCGGTTCACAAATCATATATTATCATATCAAACCTGTGAGCTCACCAGCTTTATAGCTGACCTTTTAGCATGTTATCTCAGGTACTCAGCAGTAAGTTGGACTGCCCATCAGGATACTGTAGCTCGAGTCGCATGCAATCATATAATCATCAAGAGATTTCCTTGCATTTCTATATTTTGTATAAATTAGATATGTATTAGAATCTCTCAAATATCTATGCGAACTCATCTTTTGTAAACCATATGTAGACTCTTACGTTAATCAATGTAATTGTAAAACGACGCATGTAGTGGTCGTTCATTATGTATCTTATGTGCTTTGTGTATTGATTAGTAGCACCCCAAAGTATGCTTCCGCGAACATTAAATCTGGGGGTGTTACACACATATTTCCTTCCCTTCTTTAAACATTTAATAACAATCCATTCTAACTGCTGCACTCTCCTCTGTAATTGAGTGATAATTTCATCCTTAGCCTTATTCTTCTTCCTCTCCTTTACAAATTCAGCCCAAACATAATCAACCATGTTCGTCAATTCCAAGTTAGTTCTAGCCTCAACACCTTCAGGATGTGAATCCTTTGGTGAATCATTGACATCATCAAACTCTGACTCATGCCTAGCATGATCATCAAAGTCCCCTTGGTTCTTGGTACTGGGACCACTAGGATCATCTACAGATGTAGAATCATTTCCATGTGTTGCCTCTGATGGGGTCTTATTAATGTTACTTCTGTCCTGCTCTGCCAGTGGGCTAGAAGCAGTAGAAGCAGCCCTCTCAGAATGATCAACCTCCTCCTCATTGATCATCTGCTGTGATGAATCATTTGACTGAGACACCTGAGCAGCAGCAACCTCAGATGCCTGTTTTCTAGCCTTTTTGGCTCTAGAATATGTAGCTGTTTTGGTCCCTTGTTTTCTTTTATTACCCCCAGCTACTGTGGGTTGAGAAGTGGTGGGAGGAACCATTCTCTCAGTAGACGGTTCAGCTTCAGTTGGTAGTACTGATGCTGTGGTGGAAGGTGCAGGAAGCAATGTAGAAAATAATGCTGTAACCTTCCCAGAAAATTTAGTATCTCTCTTCATATTTACAAAAACTTTTGGTTTAAAAGAGACAATACCAATAACTTTCTCAAGTGCAGTTAAATTAGGAATTTGTTCATTTAAGAACAACTGCACAAAACGTGGATACATCAAAAATTTAATCTTTGGCTGCTCAATGTTTCTAAGCATACCAGAAAATATTAGATTTGAAAAATTAAACCTTTGACCAGTTGCAAGACAAGCAATTGCATAAGCAATGTTGCTTCCAAACTGCTCAAAAGATGATCTTTTAGATGACAAGCAGTGTAAAATTGTATGTATTAAAAACCTCCACTGATGAGAAAATAAGGTTTTCTGAAAAGTAAAAATTTCAAAAGAACCCTCATAACCCATCAACCGTAAAGTATCATACATAACAGTATCATCTAAAGAAGATATACCTGCCTCATCATCTAATTGTAATGAAGCTCTAACAGTAGCTTCTGTAACTACAACACGTGTATCCATAACTTCTGAAACGATTCTTTTAATCCCCTGTTCCTCTTCTATTGATGCATTCACCCAGAAATTGTTGATATGATCGTGAGATATCCTGGGTGCCACAGTGAGAGCATGACGAATATGTGAAGCACGAAGGAAATCAATGATTTCCACATACTCGTTTGCCTCAGCAGGTTTCATCAAGAATGAGATCATATTATGATCTTTTCCAATTAGTAGTTTAACAGTAGACGAAATCGATGCCATGATAAGAAATCAAGTAATCGAAGAGAATCGAAGATGCTTTTACAGAATCGAGAATCGATGAGACTTAGCGCAGTGGTTTGTATGAGTAATTTTGAGAGCGTAATGAAAAACCCTAAGTGTTTAGAGTTAAGTACTGAAATTAAATCAGTTGTAAACCCTAATTTGACTAAATCCCCAATTATAACTAAACCAGTGTTAATTAAGAAAAATAACACGTTCAGTGATAATTGTGAAAATAACCATCAGTGGTTATCAACACTTGGTTTCTCAAATGCATCATTTACATAATAAAGCTAGCAGTGCTCACTTGTACAAGCAGTACCAACCGACCAAGGCAGTGCTAACTTAATACAAGTAGTACTTCAGTTCTAGCAAAATCATATGAACAAAGCAGTGGTTGAATTTTTTTTTTTTTTTTTACCGAAACTAAACTCCACGAGCAGTTAAACTCCATAAACACCTGCAGTTGTTAAGCTCCAAGACATAGTAATATAACCTGCAGCGTTAATGCAAACAAAACACAAGTATACAGTGTTAACTATACACCAACAGTGGTGAAGTGATTATTACCACTGTTTATACTAAAAGTAGTAAACAGTGATAACGATACACATTACACACAATCAGTGTTTAATTAACAAATCAGTATTAACCCAAATGAAAAACACATTAGATATTATTCACAGAGAGCAGTGATAAGAAAAATAACTTATGACAAATTGATCATTCCAATACTAGTAACCAAGAATGTGAATCTGCCTACATCAAAAGCTTTTGTAAACAGATCAGCAAACTGATTATCAGTATGAACTTTCAAAATCTGAATAAGTCTTTTCTCATTACAATCTCTAATGAAATGATATCTGATTTCAATGTGCTTTGTTTTAGAATGTTTAACTGGGTTATTTATAATACTTATTGCAGAACTATTATCAATAAAAATAGGAGTATTAAGAAAGGTAAAACCATAGTCTAACATCTGATTCTGAATCCATAGCACTTGAGCACAGCAACTTGCAGCTGCTACATATTCTGCCTCTGCTGTAGATGTAGATACAGTGGTTTGTTTCTTGCATTGCCATGAAACTAATCTATCTCCCAAAAATTGACAACCTCCTGATGTAGATTTCCTGTCCAGATTAGCTCCTCCATAATCACTATCTGTATAAGCTAGCAGATCAAAAGAAGTAAACTTTGGATACCAAAGGCCCAATTTTGATTGACCCTTCAAATATCTAAATATTCTTTTGACTGCAAGAAGATGTGACACCTTTGGATTAGCTTGAAATCTTGCACATAAGCACACAGCAAACATGATGTCAGGCCTAGATGAAGTGAGATACATAAGAGACCCGATCATTGATCTGTAAAGATGTTCATCCACACTCTCCCCCTCAAGATCTGCATGTAATTTCTTGTTTGTCTCAACTGGTGTGCTTACAACTTTAGCATCTTTGTATCCAAACCGATCCAGTATATCATTAACATACTTACTTTGATGAATAAAGATTCCTTCTTTCTGTTGCTTCACTTGCAGCCCCAAGAAAAATGTTAATTCTCCCATGGAGCTCATCTTGAACTTTTCATGCATCAATGATTCAAACTCCTTGCAAAGACTATCCTTTGTTGAACCAAAAATGATATCATCTACATAGACTTGAATCAGTAGTATATCATTCTTAATTCTTTTAGTAAACAAAGTTTTATCTATTGCACCCCTTTTGAATCCATTCTGCAACAGATAATCTGAAAAAGTATCATACCAAGCTCTAGGTGCTTGGTGTAATCCATAAAGAGCTTTTTCAAGTTTGAAAACTTTATCAGGAAACTTAGAATCTTCAAACCCTGGTGGTTGACATACATAAACCTCTTCCTGTATAGTGCCATACAGAAAAGCACTCTTAACATCCATCTGATACACAATGAATCCCTTGAATGAAGCATAAGCCAAAAACAATCTAATTGCTTCTATTCTTGCAACAGATGCAAAAACCTCATCATAATCAATCCCCTCTTTTTGTGAATACCCCTGTGCAACCAATCTAGCCTTGTTTTTGATCACTATACCTCTTTCATCCTTCTTGTTTTTGAAAATCCATTTAGTACCAATTGCCCTCTTCCCTTTAGGAAAATCAACCAATGTCCAGACTTCTTGAATCTTAAACTGAAGCAACTCCTCTTGCATAGCTTCAATCCAACTAGGATCTCTCAAAGCTTCAGTAACCTTCTTTGGTTCTGTTTGAGACAGAAAACAAGCAAATAAAGAAGTATTAACAGCTTCTGTATCAAGATTTACTTCATCCTCATTTGCTGAAGCTTCAAACACCTGACTTTGATTTCTTGTTTTAACAGCAGATTCAATATCTCCTATTACATTCTCAAGTGGATGATCTTTATGAGAAATGTATTTAGATACTGCTGTTTCTTGAATCCTCACTTCCAAGTTGGTAAAATTTCCTTCTTGTCCAGACTCACTACTTGACACTTCTCTTGCAATTCTCTTTGACACAGGAGTAGAGCTCATCAAATGTAGATAATTCAATTGTTCCTGCTCTGTGTCAAGATGCTTTGTTGGTGTTTGATCAAACTCCATACCTGCCTTTGTATTCTTCTGTACTGGACTCATATCACTGTCTTCTGTACTGTCTTCCATAACAGGTCTATCAGAATCATCAACATGAGAGAATGATGTTTCATCTGATTTTCCTGTTTCCACATTCTGTGACGTCTTTGGTTTATCAGTTTCAAACACTTCTGGGGGATCAGGAGACCAAATTGGAAATAATATGTATTCCAATGAATCCTTCTTCATTCCAACTGATATTCCTGAGTCTGATCTACTTTCTTCATCACCTGTTCTTGCATTTGTACCTGCACTTGTACCTGCACTAGTATCCACATTTGTATATCTAAAAGCAGTATTAAGTGCATCAATATCAAACAGTGATTCAGGACCTTTTCCTTCAGGATTAACAGTGTTTTCATTAAAAGTGATGTGCATTGATTCTTCTATGATCCTGGTTCTTTGATTGAATACTCTATATGATTTACTTTGAATAGAGTAACCAACAAATATCCCCTCATCTGCCTTACTTTGAAACTTACCTAAGTGATCTTTGGTATTTAAGATAGTACAAGGACACCCAAAAGATTTTAAGAAACTAACCAAAGGCTTTCTCTTAAATAACAGTTCATATGGTGTCTTGTTATGAGGCTTAACAACTAATACTCTATTCTGAACATAGCAAGCTGTGCTAACTGCCTCTGCCCAAAAACACATAGGTAGCTTTGCATCAGATAGCATGGTTCTAGCAGCCTCAATCAGTGTCCTATTCCTCCTTTCAGCTACTCCATTTTGTTGAGGAGTTCTAGGTGCACTAAATTCTCTCTTAATACCTTTAACTTCACAGAATTTATCCATCTCATGATTTTTAAATTCTGTTCCATTATCACTTCTGATGATCTTTACTCTTTTATCCAATTGATTTTCCATCTTAGTTATAAATGATCTAAGTATTTCACCTGTCTCATCCTTTGTCCTAAGAAAGAAAACCCATGTAAATCTAGTGTAATCATCAATAATCACAAGGCAGTAAGACTTTTTCCCCATACTACTTATACTGGTTGGTCCAAATAAGTCCATATGCAATAAGTGTAAGGGTGTGCTATTTGTGTTCACAGATTTGGACTTAAATGAAGATTTGTGTTGCTTTCCCTTTTGACAAGAAACACAATGATCATCACATGAATAGACCTTTTCAGGCAAACCTCTAACAAGCTTGTTTTTGACAAGTTTATTAATGGTTTTGAAATTCATGTGACACATCCTCCTATGCCACAGTTCAGATTCATTCACACTTGCTTTAGAAATAAGGCAGTTTAAATCAGGTTGAGGTGTCATATTTACTAAGTCACACTTATATACATTATCTTGCCTTGGAATTCTCATTAAAATCATGTTTTCAGGTATTTTGAATTCCTTGGACAAGATAAGGCATTCAGTGTCAGTAAAAAGAACTGGGTTCTTTTTATCTGTGATTTGACTCACACTTAGTAAATTATACCTCAGTTGTTCCACAAAATAAACATTATCAAAACTTAGCTTTTCACTCTGAACTGTTCCTTTCCCTGTGATCCTTCCTCCTTTTGGATTGCTTCCAAAAGCTACATATCCTCCATCAAAAGATTTGAAATCCTGTAGCTTTCCTTTGTCTCCAGTCATGTGCCTTGAGCATCCACTATCGATATGCCATAAGCTTTTTGGTTTGCCCTGCACAAATAGTCAAAAAAAGAATTAATTTCTCTTGGGAACCCAAACCAATTTGGCTTTGGGTTTCCCATGTGCATTCACATATTCAACTTTCTTGAAGATTATTGATTGTGATGCACTGTTGATATTTGGATCTATTAATTTATCAGTCTTAATAGGTGTCCAAATCCAACTTATTTTAGACTTAACAGTGTTCTTTGGCTTAACAGTTTTAACTGTTTTACCAATCAAAGAGTCAGTGTTAATTTTGTTAACACTGTTTTTGTATTTAGTTATCACTGTTTTAGTCTTTGAGCTTTTGGCTAATTTTGTTATTACTGCTGCAGTAGATTTACCTGTAACAGTGTTTAACATAGTAGCCTTTGAGTTTATCTTCTGAACTCTGGCAGTATGATTAACTTTTGATTGAAAATTTTGTTTGTTAATCATATTTGCTTTTGTCCATGATTGTTTTCTAATCCTTTGAACATTCTCAGGATTATGATAACAGTCATATTGAAGATGACCCATTTTTCCACATATAAAGCAAGACATTTCCTTAATCACAGTAACATTATTACCCAGTTTTTGTGAAATCATTTGATTCCAATTTCTTTGATTACCTCTGGGTTTTTGATTTTGAAAACTCTGTGAAGAAGAAGTACTTGCTTTACATTTACAATTAACACAGTTATTCACAACAGATTCAACAACAGGTTTAGTAACTGAATTAACTGTATTACTAACATATCCTAACCCATGTTTAGATTTGTTAGTATTCAAGCTCACCTTCTCTAAGTCCAATTTAACCTTTTCCTTAAACATTTTCTTACCCTCTTCTAGTTTATCAGATTTAAGATTAGAAACTAGATCAGAAATTACTCTCTTCACATCCTCACATGTTGACTCAGACTTAGATGATTCAGATTTTACACTCTTCTCACTCTCAGATGTCTTATCACTCTGATCATCTTCCTCAGTCCAATCACTAATTTCACCTTCTACAAACAGCTCATTATCTGATAAAATTTTAATTGGATCAGCCTTTTTAACCTCATCTGTCATTCCTCTTTTAAGTGAATTGATATCAATTTCACTTTTAGGAGGAAAGTAGGTGTGATTATAAGGTGGAGGTACATTATTGTACCCTAATCCAGTCTTAATTTTATCATGAATCTGTGAATCAATAAGTTTATTGACACTCTTAGAAGCATATTCTAATTTGTTTACATCAAGTCTTATACTATCTCTTTCACATGTGACCTCAGTAAGTTTCTTAGATAACAACTCGACTTTATCTTTGAAAGTGTCTCTCTCCCACCTAGCATATTCAATGTCATATTTAAACTGTGTTGCATTGACTTCATATGCCTTTATTTGATTTTCCAGATTTTCAATAACTGCTATGGTATGTTTACTTTTGATTTCCCATTGTTTTAGTTCCTCACACACTTTTATATTATGATCCCTGTAATGTTTAACAGTTTGTTTACAAACAGCAGAACATAATTTATTTTGTACCTTAGTAGGAACTTCTGACTTTTTGTCAGATTCTGTAATGGCCATGAGACATTGATTCTTCACAACATGTTCTTCTTGATCACTCCAATCCCAGCCACATCCATCCATAGACACCAATGCATTTGCTGAAGCACCCTGAATTGGAATGTTTCTGGTTTGAGTTCCATTGCTTCCAGCTCTCTGACCATTGCCATTCTGCTCTTGCCTAGGGTTTCTGCATTCTCTGGCAAAGTGTCCCATCTTGTGACAATTGAAACACTCAATCTTGCTCTTATCAAACTAATTTGCATCATTCCTCTTGTATGCAAAGTTGTTCCTACCAGTCCTCTGCATGAACCTTTTTGCTCTCTGAGTAATCAAAGCAATTTGCCACTTAATGTCCATCTCTTCTAGATCATCTCCATCAAATTGTTCCAGATCTTCATTAGTAAGTGAAGAGTTCACATTACTTGCAAAGAAAGATTCTAATATCTGATCATTAGAACTATTTGATGATGATCCTGCTCCTCCTGAAACATAAGTAGAACCCATTTGACTTGATTCTACCTTTGTTCCAGCCATAGACATAAAAGCAGCATTATGACCATACCCAGTTGCTTGCTTCTTACTTTCCACCTCAGACTCAAAGTTCCTCAGATCATTGTATATATCTTCTAATTCCTTAACTTCAATGTCTGAACTCTGCCTCAAACCAACAGTATAGATTGTCCATTCATCACCTAATGATCTTAAGAACTTTCTGTTAAGATCTTCTTTGTCAATCTTAACCTTGTGATTTTCCAATTCTCCAACTAATTTAGTAAACCTATCAAAGGTTTGAGTTAGAGTTTCAGTTTTCACATGGCTAAAATTTTCAAATTGTTGCTTTAACAGAGATCTTTTATTCTTTTTGGTGTTATCATTACCACCAAACCTCTTCTCAATCGCCTCCATTAGTACCTTGGGATCTTCACAAGTATCAAATCTGCTCTGATGCTCATTCGGAATGGATAGCAACAGAGTACTAAGTGCCTTGTACTCAGTAGATCTGATTTTCCTCTCTGCTTCAGATGTTGGTGGTGCTCTTGGTTGCTTTACTCCATCACCATCAAGCGTTACTGGAATACCATTAACAACAACTTCCCACATCTGATAATCCGTGAGAAGCATATATTGCCTGATTCTGACCTTCCATAGGTCAAACTCATCAGGTTTAAGCATTGGAATCTTTGTTGCTTGAATTCCTTCATTACCTTCAGTCGCCATTGAAATCAAAACTTAATATATGAACTAAAACTCAAATACTAATACTAATAATCCCAGATCTTCCTGTCTTCAAAGCTTCACAAGCTCTGATACCACTTTATTAGTCCCTGTTTAACTTAATAAACAATCGTATGTAATAAGCCTTGAATATATTATTGAGAAGTTGCGGAATCACACTCAATAATATTAAGAAGATCAATGAATATCAATTAATATGATGAACACAATAATATACCGAAAGCTTCAATCTTATTAATGATATAAGACGAATACACTTGATGTATTAGGGTTACAGAAAACCTTGAAGCTGCGCAATTAACATTAACCTATCTAGGTCTAAAGGATCTCTATTTTTAACACATAGAGTCCTATACAATCTCCTACAAATATGGAATAAACTAACTTCCATAACTGACTCATGATTATCACAAAATCATAAACAGTTGTAACTTCCATTCTGAAGTAAACAGTTGTAACTGTTACACATTCAGTGGTAACTGCTTCAATTATAATATAAGACTAAGTACAAATATATAATCAGTGTTAACTGTTTCATATATAACTAACAGTTACAAATATATAAGCAGTTTTAACTACTTACAGACACATAACTATCAGTTGTAATCTATCTTCAATCAGTTGTAACACTTGTCTTCTCTTCAGTTTTCTTCTATCAGTTGTAACTTCGTAAAGACAGTTTTAACCTTCAAAACAAACAGTTTTAATCACTTGTACTCTGTCTTCTCATCAAGACTTCAACTCAGACCTGAAACAATTTTGACCCAACACGCCTCATCCTTAGCCGGATGCTCTTTCTTTGCTGAAGGGATTTTCTTAGGTTTAGGGACATAAGCACCTTGCTTTCCCTTAGCCTTTCCCCTAGTTTGCGGTTTCTTATCTTTCTGGATCTTTCCATTTCTAATCGCAAGGATTTGTGGAGTAGCCGATTTCAGCTCTATAATCACATTAAGTGGAATATGATTTTCATATTGGTTTTGAAGTCCGGGAGTCATGCTGCCGAGCATCAAACAAGCAACTTCATTATGGCGATCATAAAGAGCATTTCATGCTGCTAATTCCTTAACAGGACCAGTAGCAGCATCAGGAACAAGTCCCATCGACTGTTCAATGACTTCTATTTTCCTTTCAACACGAAGGACAATCCTTAGTTGACAAAACCAATCATTGAAATTAATTCCAGAAAGTTTTTCTTTTCTAGCATTTGCCTGAAAGCCGAATAATTCGAGTTCGGTGCAGGATTTGCCATCTACAACTAGATAAAAGTTCGAATTTAGTATTTTCGATAATACATCCTTAAAAGAAAATTAAATACCCAAATGTTTATATATATATAAACAATTAATTTTCTTAAGGCTAGGATCCTATTTGACATACCACCATCACATCAGTTGATCTGCTAGCAATGGTGGTACTCAAAAGGTAAGTGACGATCAATAATTGCATTACAAGTGCAATTCCTAGAAATTATGGGACTTACAAATAATACTTATGAAGCAAGCATAAGTGAATTTGTAAACATGTTTCAGCCCATCTTTTGCCACGGGCTTAAGGATCTCACCGCTTAACTCGTTTTAAGTCGTCCAATTAAGAACTGTAAATAGTCCACCACTGTCTCACGATGAGTGGTAATTTACATTGGGATTGCAATTTACCTACGTCTCACGCAGAGTAAAAAGCAACTGCAAGTGTTCTTACGATTGAATGGCAATGACTTAAGTTTAAATGGGTAATTTATTTGATAATATGTATCAAATATGTACGAAGAAGCATGCACACATCTTCGTATCATAGGTTTTAATAAAAACATTTTTCAATTAAGTTATGTACGTCAAGATGTCTAATTTAATATTAATATTAAATTAGAGATTGCATTTTTATTAAAATTGACGATTCAACATGTTTTAAACCTTTTCGGCCATGTACAAGAGAGGCCATGAAGAGGCCAGAGGAGGTGCTAAGATCTTTTCATCGTTTTATCCAACCCGTCATCTAGGCACCAAGCCGAAGATATCTCTCCTATACAAGCTCCTAGTCGTGGTTTAAAACAAATTATTAACTTGCAAATCTCGTCGTGGGAGAAAATTACGGTATGTGAGCCCAACCCGAGTTGACTATAAGATTTGCAAGAAAATAATAAATCTTATTTTATAGTTATTAGTCAAGTTTAATTTTATTTCCTAAAAACAATTTTTGCATCACAAGTCAACAATTGACAAGTAATTAAATTAAACTAATCGACTAGCTTAAGGGGCATTGATCCTATGGCCACTATGTTTTAGTATGTGTCATTTAAACTACTAAAACTATTAAACTATTAAACAATTAACAATTAATTTTCATGCAACCTTTGATGGGTGAAACCCTAAAGCATGGCAAACTAGGGACATATAATTCTTGTCAATTAAACAATTTAAACAAGTAACACATAATTACACCTATCAATTTTTTAAGCATGACATCTAAATTAACAATTAATCCTAACTAGCATATTAATATATCAAAGTGATATCTATGACAAATTATGCATGAATTTCATGGATACCCTTTGATTTGCTAATTTAATAGGTACACTAATAATAACAAAGCAATTTACACGTTATTATTCTTGTTAAACATCAAATTTGCAATGGGATTTAGGTTTAACAATTTAACCCTTTAAAGTAAATTAATACAAAAATAATAATTTTGATCACAATCAAATATTTTTGTTGTTTGCTTCTACTGTTCGTAAACTTGGTCTCATTCTCCACCAAAAAAAAAAAAAATTCTGTTGATTTTGTCGGCTTGTTCCATACCACAGGAAACAAAAAGTTTTACCTTGTTCACCGCATGATCCCTCACAACCAAATAAAACTTTTTTTTTTCCTTTCTTGTTGACTACGACTGAGATCAAACAAACAAACCAAAAACTATATATATATATATATATATATATATATATATATATATATATATATATATATATATATATATATATATTTTTCACTCTTGTCGTCGAACCAAACAACGAGAAAAAAAAAAATATTTTTTTTTTCTTTTCTTCATGTTGTCATCGAACCAAACAATGACCCCCACAATTTTGATGTGTAACATATCTAACTAATTACAATCATACGTGTGGCTCTGATACCACTGTAAGAGTATAGCAAATAAATATAAACAAATTGTCACACAATTGCGGAAGCATAAACACGTATATATAATTAGTTAAGATAGAAAACGTGTACCTTTTAGCTAGCTCCAATTAATCGTTTATTAAACGAATAAGTTTCACTAATGGTAAAACCCTCTACGATCGCACACACAACACGTCATTGATAACCACCCGAATGCTAGTTCAATTAACCAAATTAATACCCTTTCCTTCTTTGCGTTTTATGAGAAAACTAACAACCACCCTTGTGGTTTTTTTCTTTCGTACGTCCGAAACACACAAAGAAAGGTTGGGGTTTTTATTTTTGTCGTTTGCTTAATACACAAGGAAAACAAAGAAAACTTTCGGTGGTTCAAGTTACCAAAAGGTTATGTGGTTTATATATTAATATATATAATCCCTTTATAATTAAATAATAATAACATTTTATTATTAATTAATTATAAACCCTTTAGTAATTAGAAGTAACAATTTAATCCTAATAACTTTCACCTTGAACCCTATAATTTAATAACATTTATTAATTGATCTCAAATTAACTAATAACTCAACTAGTTATTACAGTTAACTTAACTTGGTTAAATAAGCGGTATCTACGTATTAACGTGTGTGACCCCGTAGGCTTAAACGTTTCCGGACATGCGTTTATTTGACGTGGTCATTTCCCAACAGAGGATTCTGATATTAGTGGATCACATTTTAGTAGTCTAAAAGACTGTCATGATTTTGGACATGATAGTGACCCATTGATAGTCGAAGAATTTTTTCCTCGCAAACTTCCTAAGTCTACAACAGTCAATAATGATGTTTGTGGTTCTGAGGGTGCTCCTAAAACACATCTCTGGGTATCACCTAGGGTAGAGGTCAGCAACCCACTGACCGTTGCACAGCCTACTCACCACTCAATATCCTCTCAAAAGGATGTTGTTTCATTTTCTGGAGAAAAACCGCATATGCTATTGACATCTCCAATAGGGAGTGCCAGTATTGAAACAAGGAGACAATCCTCTCCCGTCTCCACTAAGATCACACACTCGCGTCTAGAGCCTTCAACGACTTATCATAGGAAACGAGTAAAAACTTCATGTGTTGTTGATACTGCTGAACTTTGTGATTCAGCCGGAACTCCCCGAGTCGTATCACAAGATGATATTAGTCGAGGACCGGGAGGAAATCCTGTCAATGTCAACCCTATGCCAGCATAGAACACAGGTCACAATGTTGTTTCCTCCGTGGAAATGCAAACTGTGAAAACTGGCAATCTAAGTGATCCAGGTGTGGTTACCCCATTTGTTACAAAAGAATACTTGGATGCTCAACTCAAGGATGTGATGGCTAAACTGTCTGTGATAGAGGCGGCAAGCAAAAGAAAAAGTAAAATGATCAATGAAGAGGACGTTTCAATAGATGCTCTAAAATCTATGTTGTACCATAAATTAGCTGCTGAATCGGAACAGGAAGGACAAGATACAGAGAATGCTACTTTGAAAACGTTACTTCTAGCACACACTCAAAAGTCAGCTACAGCTAATTTGGCTAAACTTGTGGTCGCACTTACTACTCAACAACAACGTCTTGTTGATCAGAATGACAAGTTGATATTTCAAAATCAAGAACTCACAGATACTGTTTATCGTTTGAACCAAAAATTCGATTCTTGATTGGTTGCAAACTCGAATCATTGAAAAGAAAACAGGATGCTCAAGATGATGATCATCCTGAGGGGGAGAATGAACCTAAGAGATTAAAAGCTATTAGAGAAATATCAAAAATGGCAGAAACAGTACCACAAGAACCTGTGAGTGAAGCTCAGAATAATGATAATGATGATATACAACATGAAGCAGATGATGAGGTGAGAAATGTTGAAAATAAGATAGAAAAAGTTAATGAGTTGGAGCAGTCATCCAGTGTAAATTTTATTAAGGTTGCAAAGCCTACCGATAAATTTGCAATAGATTGGCAAAGGTTGAAACGAGGAGAAATAAGCTTAACTGAAATTGGAGAACCTTTGAATCAAACGTGCTTTGAATCAGAAGTTGAGATTAATGATTTAAAGAAACAAATTTTGGCCATACTTGATCCAAATGGAGAGAATGAGAAGGCATTTGTTGGATTTTACAAAGAATATTTTAGAGAGAAAAAATCAGAAAGTGAAAAAACTCTTAGTGTCGAGGAAGGAGAGTTGGTGGCACCGAATGATGATGAAGTTTCAAGTGTAATGAAAAAGAAGGGAAAAGGAAAAGAGATAATTCTCTCATGTGGAAATATTGTTCAGCGAAGACTTATAATTCCAAAAGAAAAGGAATTCAGAACAATTAATACACCATTCTTAGAAGATAATGCTGACAAAATTTTCTGCACAAAAGTTGTGAACCTTCCCCGCGCAATGGAACATGGTATATCACATCTCAGCCAAAGGCTTCAAATACAATATTTCCATGTTATGAAAAATTATGCAAACCCAAAGAGTAAAATTGATTCAAGACACAAAATTACTGGTTTGTTATGGATGGGGATAGAAAAGTTTGTAAAATTTCAAGTTGCTTACTGGATAGTGCTGAGATCTGACTTCAACGAGTATACATTTTGTGAACCTGATCTAGTTCATTTGAGCATGAATGATCTGGAATTTCTTTATACTGAAGTCAACAGAGAAGTTAATAA
Organism: Helichrysum umbraculigerum; assembly: GCA_949592205.1. Taxonomy (NCBI): domain Eukaryota; kingdom Viridiplantae; phylum Streptophyta; class Magnoliopsida; order Asterales; family Asteraceae; genus Helichrysum; species Helichrysum umbraculigerum. The sequence goes on along the minus strand of CATIUR010000002.1, from coordinate 12,116,932 downwards.
TAGAAGGAAAAAGTGTTATACAATCAAAAAGGCACTTGAAGCATTGGTTAGATTCATGAAGTATAGAGTGACCAAGGCTCACTTCTATGACTTCCGGATGGGATTGGAGCGAAATGGTTATCTAATCAATCTCACTAAACCGAAACAACATAGAGATCAAATTGAAAGTGAAGATTTGTATACGGTTTTTGAGAAGCCTGAGTTTGGAGTTGTGTATAAAGATAATAAAGGGAAGAAGAAGTTTTTGAGAAAGGGTGAAATTCCTAAGTATTGTGATGGAACTTTGAGAATCGTGTTAGAAGGTCTTTCAAAAATGAAAGAAGTTTGGAAAGGAGAAAGACAGAGGTCCTCAAAAATAATCTACACTGAGTCTCCAAAAGAATTTCTCGCAAAAGACGTGATGAATACAATTCAAGAAAGATTGAGCTATAGAGTCCAAATTAAAAGAATTGAAGAATTGCTGAAAATAAGATCAGAGGAGACTTAGTTTTTGTGTTAAATCAATATGCTTAATTCTAGGGGGGGATTGTTAACTCATTTAGATTATTAAAGAATTAGCATATTTGATTTGCTACTTAAATGTAATTTTCATTTTAATGCTTTGTAATGAATTGGCATGTAATAAACTAGTGGATGAAGATTAGTATAAATACCACCTTACTAATCTTCATTCATAACCTTTTGCCCAAATTCACTCTTAATCTCTCTCAACTCTCTCTCTTACTTTCTCTCTCTGAAACCTATAGTTTCACTCACTTTAATCATCAAATTACTAATTCATTCTAGAGATTTTGGTTTACAATATGTATATCATGTAAACCCACACTACTACAAAATACCTATATACAACCAAAAATCTAGGAGGGGCAACCACCCCCCCCCCCCCCCCCCCCCCCCCTCTTGCCCTTGAGATCTTCCGCCCTTGACGGTAGGGTGGTAATCAACTATTCATTTATAATAGGCTCGAGCTGGGCTCGATAGCTCGACGAGCTTTTATGACGCAATTTCGAGCTCAACTTGAAAATGTTTTAGAATGGCTCGAGCTCAACTCGAAAAGCTTGAATATTCTTATAAAAAATAATTTTGAATACCCAAACTTATTTTATATATGTAAATAAATACCAAAAATTATTTGAAAAATATACTCCCTCCGTCCCAAAATTATTGTCCACCAACAAAAAGCACACAGTTTAATAAAAGTGGGACCACAACAGTTTTCAACCACTCAAATAGAATCTGCACCCACAAAACTCTCTTCTTATTGGTTGAAATGGAAAGTGGACAATTATTTTGGGATGTCCCAAAAAGGAAAGATGGACTATAATTTTGGGACGGAGGTAGTATATAATTAGTTTTGATTCCAGTTTTCGTACATTATGCTTATGGTAAACATTTACGTTATTCTTGGAGTATACATCATATTTTCTAGTTTATGATGCGATTTTATAATCTTTGAATGGCGTTATTAGATTAAGTAATCGGTTTGCGGGTGTGCGTTTAATAAGATAAATTAAACCAAAATGAACTCATGCCATAAAAAACAAATTACAACGTTTTATTCATCACTTATTCTACATAATATGATTGCAAACCATCTACATCGTTTGAACTACTTAGTTGATCGTCCAATGTAGAAACGTCAAGTTGTCTGCCTTTTTTTAATCCATTTCCAATGCATGAAGAAAGGGTAAATACATCGCAAACTCTTAGCAACAATCCCAGCAAATTGCAACCTTGCATTGTAGACACTTGAAGGCCAACCTATACTGCAAAGTTTTCTCACACATATTGCATCCACCGTCACTATGAATCCCTGGAGTACAAACGAGAGGGTGTGGGTGACTTTCACTATTGAGAATTCCTCCAAACTTGAAATTCACATATCTAAAAACGCCTTTTTTAAAGAACGGATATGTTGCTCTTTCAGATTGAAGTATTACTGGTGCGCAAGCAGAATGGATAGAGTAGCTACATTGATGACAGTGGTAGAAACTATGCTCCGGATTAAATTCGTCCTCACATACTTCACAAAAGTATTCACTCTTATGGTTTTCAATTGGGAAGTAACTAAGGCTCAAGGGATGCTTGTCATACTTGTGTCGAATTTTACCAGGTAAAAACAAAGCACACTCAACGTGCAAATAAACATCGCAACTATAACACATGAATGCTAATTTGTTTTTCTGACAGTATCTTACGCATAGACGACAATATATTCGATCATCTTGTATAATAAACCTTGAAAAAAGGTGACCTGGATGAGCTTCATGCGTGATATGTTCGGGTAGGAAACTACAACTAACATCGATAAGATAATCACATTCGACACAACTGTAGGAAAATCCATTACAGACTGACGTACAAATTTTACAAATGAAGGTAGAGAAATAACTGTTAGGGGCTGTTGGGTAGAAAGTGAGTGTATGTTGTGGGTGACCTGGGTGGTTTTGTATTTCAGCCGGCAGTCGAGTGCACCATTCATGAAGAACAAAATTACAATGCTCACTTTGAGTGGCACACTTGTAAAATGGCTCACTTGTAATTGGCTTCACGCATCCATTGCATAAGGGTGATGATCCTTACACCACCAAAATTATCCATACACCACTAACTGTGCTTTACAGTGTTGTACAATACAACACTATAAAGCATATTTAGTGGTGTATGGATAATTTTTGGTGGTGTAAGGATCACTCCCCATTGCATAATAGCTCAATATTTTTCATTGGATTGTGACAATATAATTGTGACACCCGGTCAAAATAACCCAAAAATTAGCTCCTAATTTAAACTTTTAAAACACGTAATTACATACGTGTCAATACTCAAGTACACAAGTATTATATATATATACGTATATATATAAACCGAAACGATTAATTAATAATCACAACTACACGAATTTAACAAAACGTAGAAACTCAAAATGAAAGCGAGCGAAAAACATTTTTAAATCAAGTATTATTATTGAGGATAATAATTACGTACTCCGTTTGAAATTTAAATACATTTTAGATACTGAAAACTGTCCGTATGTTTTAGGTAAAACAAAGATATATTTTTATATCTCACTTAAAACATTTTTATGAAACATTTCAATTAAAAATATATACGATTATATTTTTTAGAGAATTATCGTGTGTAAACATTATACTACATAACGATCGGGTACTGGAACACGGGTCGGAAATACCCAACTACCTCAATTATTGAGGCCGGTATACAACCGACCTCAATAATTCAAAACACACACACGCACATATGCAATCTATCTTTCTCTTCTCTGCTCTCTCTCTCGTTCCAATTCAAACAACAACAACAAAAATATTAACAAGATCAAAATCAGCAGCAACATTATAATCATCTTCATCTTGATCATCTTCATCATCATCAGATCATTCTCATCATCATCCTCTCGGTCTCCAAATTTTAATACGTAAGAAACACTTATCAATTCTCGTTAGTTTCATGTTTTTAATACGTATTATACCATGTAGTAACATTCTATATGTGCGGAAATTGGTTAAAATTAGGTTAGAAACCGATTTGTGATTTTATTGCTCGAACAGAACTGAAAAACCAGGGTTTACCCGGCGGGTTCCCATAGTACCGGCGGGTACTTCTGAAAAATAGCTCAATCCGGCAGATTCAAGGGAATCCGGCGGATTCCTGCCCAGATACATGAACTACCCGGCGGGTACCCCTAGTACCGTGCGGGCACCCCTTGAAACCCATTGAATCCGGTGTATTGGATTGAAGCCGGCGGATTCCCATCATAGCATCACTACCCGGCGGGTACTTCGCCTACCCGGCGGGTACCCAGCCCAGAAAACAAGTTTTGCTTTTAAATTAACATTTATGAGTTAACGATAAAAACGAATAATATTTGGAAACAATACGATACGTTGTGATAACTTGTGAAGTATAATTACACGAAACAAACTAAATTATATTTTTGGAATATAATTGTAACCCGACACCATTGTGCCGTACATTTTACAAAAACTTCAAATGTAAATACGAGTCGAATACTTTGGGACTTAATTAACCAAACAAACAATTATACAAATGAATTACTAGGCGTACACTTACAAATATACAATCTCACGTGTTTAGGACACTAGGGGATTACACTTGGAATACGTGCGCACTTTAGGATTGCTTGCTCTACAGGTGAGTCTCACTGCCCCTTTTTACTGTTTTACTTTGGGGGAGATGCATCACTTGTTTACTAAATGTATTTGTTACTGAATATACTTGTTTACTGTATGTACTTGTTTACTGAAAGTGATTGTTTACTAAGATTACTTGAGTTACTAAATACATTTACAAAATGTATTATCTTACTGACTTTAATACAAGTACAAAATGTATTATTTTACAGACTTTAATACAATTACAAATGTATTATTTTACAGACTTCAATACAATTACAAAGGTATTATTTTACAGACTTTAATACATATACAAATGTATTGTTTTACAAACATATTTACTTACTGACTTTAATACAAGTACAAAATGTATTATTTTACCGACTTTAATACAAGTACAAAATGTATTATCTTACAGACTCTAATACAAGTACAAAATGTATTATTTTACCGACTTTAATACAAGTACAAAATGTATTATTTTACAGACTTTAATATAATTACAAATGTATTATTTTACAGACTTCAATACAATTACAAATGTATTATTTTACAGACTTCAATACAATTATAAAGGTATTATTTTACAGACTTTAATACATATACAAATGTATTGTTTTACAAACATATTTACTTACTGACTTTAAATACAAGTACAAAATGTATTATTTTACCGACTTTAATACAAGTTCAAAATGTATTATCTTACAGACTCTAATACAAGTACAAAATGTATTATTTTACCGACTTTAATACATATACAAAATGTATTGTTTTACAGACTTATTTACTACCGACTTTAATACATATAAAATATGTATTGTTTTACCGACTTATTTACTACTGACTTGAATACATTTACAAATGTATTGTCTTACTGAATTACTTACTTACCGACGTATTACCTTACTGAAAAGCATGAGTTTACTGTTAATCCAATGAAGTCCTCTGAATCATAGTCGTCAGTTATACGATAAGCGTGAATTTTAGTATATGGATCCATATGGGACTGACAATCCCCGCCTGGGGTGGTAGCGCCACCACGAACCGCAAGTGTCTAAACAGGCGTTTCTTATTCGTTTCATATGAGTATTTTTGGATTAGTACTCACGGGGGCAAATTACAGACGTGTTAAGCTTCGACTATGATGGCTCATGGCATGACATGACCGACTCTACCGACCTTACTGTACTTATGAAATACTTGGTGAAATACTTGGTTACTGACTTATTACTATTGTACAATTATATTTTACTGTTTTACTATTGTGAATGATTTACTTACTGATTTACGCAAACTGTTTACTACTGTACATACAAACCTGTGAGATTCACCAACCTTTTTGGTTGACCTTTTTAGTGATGTATTCTCAGGTACTCAGCAACAGTAGGATGGCCCGCAGGGTATGCTAGGCTAGTACGAGTCGCATGCATAAACACTTGAAGATTTTATTGGCATTATCTTTTGTACCTTGATTATGTGTTTAAAATCTTTTGAATAACTTTGCGAACTCGCTAATGATGTACTAATTATAACTTAAAACCTTGTACTACTGTTGGTAACGTATTGTAATGTAATGTATTTTCTAAAACGTCTCATTTAGAGTCGTTTGCTTGTACTTTGGTGTTTTGATATTTGATTAGTGGCACCCAAAACTCGCTTCCGCAAAGCATTAAATTTGGGGGTGTCACAGATTGGTATCAGAGCCTAAGGTTATAGCGAACTAGGTTGCATTTAGTGGGCCTAGACTATGACCGTTAAGCAGTATTCCTCATTAGATATAACTGGTTCAGAGATTTCATCATACGAGTTTAATTTAACATAGCCTGATCAACTATGTACAATTAAATAAAGATGATGTAAGATCTGAAAGGGGTTATGTTGAACAGGAATGCAATAGTTGACTCTGACCACGAGAGAACCGTGACTTGTACTTGTTCTGTGCTAAACACTACTAGGTGGATAATAAGTATATATGGGTTACACCTATATGATTAGGCTTATTAAGATCCTCCGATATTTAGTAACACACTCACTGTACAAACACACTTTAGAATAGGCCTGTGGTAAGTTGATCGAGTCAGGAAAATAGTACCGGGATGTGCCCTGACAGAGAGGGTCATCTCTTCGAAATAGACTTACCTAGGTAGAGATTAAGAACTTCGACACCTTAATCTACACAAATTGGTCATCAGAGGACCCGTCATTCACTCACCCATCATGTTTAACATCCTGATTCCATATTCCCCTAAGTACAAAAATCTTTTCTATATCTCTATCACATTCCGCAATAACTTCTGATATCTGTTCGGACGTAATATCCCCGACAGCTCTTGTAACACTCAAAATCTTGTAATCTTTTGAACTCGCATGTTAAATGATTACAATCTTCATTATTCTACACCGTTGATTGTCACTTGTGTTGTAATATATTACTGTTATATATACAACTACGATAATCATACTCTTACACAAAAACTCACATTTTTCCTGGCTGTTATTGAAGGAACATGCCACCAAAAAGACAATCTTTCAGCGCGGCTGAACTCGCACGATTTGTTTCTCAAGGAGTAGCCGAAGCTCTAGCTACTCGATCATCACCGTCTGTGAACGATGCACCTGTTGCTAAACCCTGCAGCTACAATGACTTTCTCAAGTGCAAACCTCTGAACTTCAAGGGCACGGAAGGTGCCATTGGACTGGTCAGGTGGATTGAAAGAATGGAGTCAGTCTTTAGGATCAGTAACTGCTCGGAAGACTGCCAAGTTAAGTATGCCACCTGTACATTTCTGGAAAGTGTGCTGACGTGGTGGAACTCGTACATTCAGTCTGTGGGAATTGATGCTGCATATGGAATCCCATGGGAAGAACTGAAAAGGATGCTAAGGGATGAGTACTGTCCCAATGAGGAACTCCAGAGGCCGGAAGACGAATTCTGGCACTTGACCGTTCGGGGTACTGACATCATCGGTTATACAACCCGATTTCAGCAACTCGCTCTTCTCTGCCCATCTATGGTAGATCCTGAACGTAAGCGGATTGAGAGGTACATCCGTGGACTTCCGAAGGATATTCAAGGGAATGTTACTTCATCAAAACCTGGAACTATTCAGAGTGCTATTCGTATGGCACATGAGCTCATGGCGCAAATAGTCAGGCGCGAGACATCTGTAACACCTACTGGAAACACTGGCAAGCGTAAGTGGGAAGGAAACCCCAACACCTCCAACAAAAAGGCTGATGCTGTTAAAACCTACCCAACTGGCTCAGGCGACAAGAAGGAGTATAAGGGAAGCAAACCCTTTTGCTTAAAATGTAGCCTGCATCATGATGGTGCGTGTCCTTGCACCAATTGCAAGAGATTCGGGCACGTGGCCAAGGATTGCAAGACAGCCGCAACTGGTACCAACATCTCTGCACCCAAGACCTGTTATGAATGCAATGGTACCGGGCATTTCAGGAAGGATTGCCCGCAGCTGAAAAACAAAAACAACTATGCTAAAGGAAGATTCTACGTACTCAATGCTAGGGAGGATAACCCGAACCCGAGACTCGCTGACTTGCTCAACACTGGTACATTCGCGTACAGATAACCCTACTACCTCAATGTTGTTGGCTTTACTAAATTCTATTTATTACTCGATACTTCATTCCGTAGCTTAGATCCTATGAGTGAGATAGGATTTGTATACATATCTGATTAGACTATTATGTGATATAGGTATATATACATATATAGGTCTCAAATGCGTACTACTCAATGGGCTATTATATACTGAAGGTATAGGAATATGCCTTATCTGATGATACTTTAGTTACTACTTACTCTACTGAAAACAACAAATATAGCTATTTCAGTGTCCTTCGATATAAGGATCGAAACTTTGTACTTGCTTACTACTACTACCTACCTGATTATACGTCAAAGATATTTTGAATACTTCTATGTTTCCCTAGATTCTAAGTGCACGAAAGGATTAGGGAATGACGACAATTTAGATTCTATAGTTTATATATGAGATGAGGTTTAGCTTGCATAAGTATAGGGATAACATATCCTACATTGTTTTATACCGGAAGACATACCGGTTATATTTTTATTATACAATGGGTAACATCCCACATAAAACTACTGTAGGCTAATCCATTTAGTTTCTGTAGGAGACTGATAGAGTCTAGTTCACACTATGATACTACTGTCCGTTACAAACTGTATGAAACTAGAAAAATTATTACTTTACTTGAGGCTACTAGTACAAAGTGTAGCTACACCTTAGTGACTGACTGACCTTGTCCTACCGACAAAATGGTCAATTACATTACAACACACTCCCTCTACTCCTTTAATGGCCAGTAGGGCGTTAGCTTAACAAGGGGAGGGAGGTATTATTAGAATGAGGTTATATCACTCACATTAGACTCACACACTTTCTTAGATAATGCACATACAATTACTACACACAAATTTCGGGATGAAATTCTCCTAACAAGGGAGAATGTGACACCCGGTCAAAATAACCCAAAAATTAGCTCCTAATTTAAACTTTTAAAACACGTAATTACATACGTGTCAATACTCAAGTACACAAGTATTATATATATATACGTATATATATAAACCGAAACGATTAATTAATAATCACAACTACACGAATTTAACAAAACGTAGAAACTCAAAATGAAAGCGAGCGAAAAACATTTTTAAATCAAGTATTATTATTGAGGATAATAATTACGTACTCCGTTTGAAATTTAAATACATTTTAGATACTGAAAACTGTCCGTATGTTTTAGGTAAAACAAAGATATATTTTTATATCTCACTTAAAACATTTTTATGAAACATTTCAATTAAAAATATATACGATTATATTTTTTAGAGAATTATCGTGTGTAAACATTATACTACATAACGATCGGGTACTGGAACACGGGTCGGAAATACCCAACTACCTCAATTATTGAGGCCGGTATACAACCGACCTCAATAATTCAAAACACACACATTCACATATGCAATCTATCTTTCTCTTCTCTGCTCTCTCTCTCGTTCCAATTCAAACAACAACAACAAAAATATTAACAAGATCAAAATCAGCAGCAACATTATAATCATCTTCATCTTGATCATCTTCATCATCATCAGATCATTCTCATCATCATCCTCTCGGTCTCCAAATTTTAATACGTAAGAAACACTTATCAATTCTCGTTAGTTTCATGTTTTTAATACGTATTATACCATGTAGTAACATTCTATATGTGCGGAAATTGGTTAAAATTAGGTTAGAAACCGATTTGTGATTTTATTGCTCGAACAGAACTGAAAAACCAGGGTTTACCCGGCGGGTTCCCATAGTACCGGCGGGTACTTCTGAAAAATAGCTCAATCCGGCAGATTCAAGGGAATCCGGCGGATTCCTGCCCAGATACATGAACTACCCGGCGGGTACCCCTAGTACCGTGCGGGCACCCCTTGAAACCCATTGAATCCGGTGTATTGGATTGAAGCCGGCGGATTCCCATCATAGCATCACTACCCGGCGGGTACTTCGCCTACCCGGCGGGTACCCAGCCCAGAAAACAAGTTTTGCTTTTAAATTAACATTTATGAGTTAACGATAAAAACGAATAATATTTGGAAACAATACGATACGTTGTGATAACTTGTGAAGTATAATTACACGAAACAAACTAAATTATATTTTTGGAATATAATTGTAACCCGACACCATTGTGCCGTACATTTTACAAAAACTTCAAATGTAAATACGAGTCGAATACTTTGGGACTTAATTAACCAAACAAACAATTATACAAATGAATTACTAGGCGTACACTTACAAATATACAATCTCACGTGTTTAGGACACTAGGGGATTACACTTGGAATACGTGCGCACTTTAGGATTGCTTGCTCTACAGGTGAGTCTCACTGCCCCTTTTTACTGTTTTACTTTGGGGGAGATGCATCACTTGTTTACTAAATGTATTTGTTACTGAATATACTTGTTTACTGTATGTACTTGTTTACTGAAAGTGATTGTTTACTAAGATTACTTGAATTACTAAATACATTTACAAAATGTATTATCTTACTGACTTTAATACAAGTACAAAATGTATTATTTTACAGACTTTAATACAATTACAAATGTATTATTTTACAGACTTCAATACAATTACAAAGGTATTATTTTACAGACTTTAATACATATACAAATGTATTGTTTTACAAACATATTTACTTACTGACTTTAATACAAGTACAAAATGTATTATTTTACCGACTTTAATACAAGTACAAAATGTATTATCTTACAGACTCTAATACAAGTACAAAATGTATTATTTTACCGACTTTAATACAAGTACAAAATGTATTATTTTACAGACTTTAATATAATTACAAATGTATTATTTTACAGACTTCAATACAATTACAAATGTATTATTTTACAGACTTCAATACAATTATAAAGGTATTATTTTACAGACTTTAATACATATACAAATGTATTGTTTTACAAACATATTTACTTACTGACTTTAAATACAAGTACAAAATGTATTATTTTACCGACTTTAATACAAGTTCAAAATGTATTATCTTACAGACTCTAATACAAGTACAAAATGTATTATTTTACCGACTTTAATACATATACAAAATGTATTGTTTTACAGACTTATTTACTACCGACTTTAATACATATACAATATGTATTGTTATACCGACTTATTTACTACTGACTTGAATACATTTACAAATGTATTGTCTTACTGAATTACTTACTTACCGACGTATTACCTTACTGAAAAGCATGAGTTTACTGTTAATCCAATGAAGTCCTCTGAATCATAGTCGTCAGTTATACGATAAGCGCGAATTTTAGTATATGGATCCATATGGGACTGACAATCCCCGCCTGGGGTGGTAGCGCCACCACGAACCGCAAGTGTCTAAACAGGCGTTTCTTATTCGTTTCATATGAGTATTTTTGGATTAGTACTCACGGGGGCAAATTACAGACGTGTTAAGCTTCGACTATGATGGCTCATGGCATGACATGACCGACTCTACCGACCTTACTGTACTTATGAAATACTTGGTGAAATACTTGGTTACTGACTTATTACTATTGTACAATTATATTTTACTGTTTTACTATTGTGAATGATTTACTTACTGATTTACGCAAACTGTTTACTACTGTACATACAAACCTGTGAGATTCACCAACCTTTTTGGTTGACCTTTTTAGTGATGTATTCTCAGGTACTCAGCAACAGTAGGATGGCCCGCAGGGTATGCTAGGCTAGTACGAGTCGCATGCATAAACATTTGAAGATTTTATTGGCATTATCTTTTGTACCTTGATTATGTGTTTAAAATCTTTTGAATAACTTTGCGAACTCGCTAATGATGTACTAATTATAACTTAAAACCTTGTACTACTGTTGGTAACGTATTGTAATGTAATGTATTTTCTAAAACGTCTCATTTAGAGTCGTTTGCTTGTACTTTGGTGTTTTGATATTTGATTAGTGGCACCCAAAACTCGCTTCCGCAAAGCATTAAATTTGGGGGTGTCACAATAATAAATCAGCTCTTGAAGATGTTGGCGTTGTTATATCGTTGTATCCGCTATGTACTAGAATTAACGGGTGCTGATGATAGATTCGATTTAAGTTTCCCTCAACTTTGAGAAACATGTGTTTTGGTATGCTGTAACTTTCATCGGGAAATGGGAGACGGAGGAGATTAGGATATTCGGTATCTTTAAAGTTTTTTATGGTTTTTCTCCTTCCTATTGGATAAAAGAGAAAGTTTAGATCATAAGATTTATCTCCAATCAAGCTCCCTATAATTATGTAATAACAAAAAAGTAGTAACTAAAGATGACCATAAACGAAACATACAGAATCATAAAGATAGAATGATAAGTTTACCAATATATGAGAATATGGACATAAATGGCTCTTCTCGTGATGTTGCGCAATCTAGATGAGCATAGAACCAACATTTCTCACATTTATAAATCCATAGGTTCTCATTCATAAAAAATTTGGTCACAGACCCTACAAATGGGATTAAATTTAGCTTCTTGCTCTACTTTTGGGAAGGAATAAGAAAGAATGAGTGGATGAATATGGGAGAAGGCATCGTTTGTAGTATGTTGAATTAACAACATTTCTGGCAAGAAAGCACAATCACTATGTATAAAGAAGCCAAAACAAGTACTACAAATATAGTAGATCCCTTTATGCTCCTTCCCACAAGCGTTACACTGGCACAAAATTGGTTCGAGGATAGCCACTAAGGGGTGGTTATGACCAGGGTGATAGATGATTCGGTCTTCAACCGATTCCATAGCACAATTGACATCAATGTCAAAATTGCACTTTGAACAATGATAACTAAGTTCTCCATCTTTTCGAGTGCTTTTACATATATTACAAGACCACACATAGTTTCTCCCCTCACAAAGAATGAGAGTATGAGTAGAATGTGTTTTGTGCTCTAATGTTAGGGGAAGCTCCTCACAAAATTTGTGGAGCGAGTACTCACACGAAAGAGTACACTTATAGTAATTGTTGGATATTGTGTCCAATTCATAACTAATTGGAAATACTATCGTTAAAAGTGGAGTCCTTTTTGGGTTGCCCTCGATAAACGGTTAAGAGAAATAATTAAGAAAACGTGAGTTGGGAGCAATGGTTGAAAGTCTTGGACATATTTGTGGCTATCCCACATTGCTCAATGGATGAAACCATAAGGAAATGGTTATCCCACATTGCCCATGGGATGAAACCATAAGTCTTTCCTTCCCCTATAAATAGAGGGGTTATGTTAAGGTTTCAAGGTGCATCATTTCTCATTCTTTCTTTCTTAGTACAAATCCTTGTAAGAGTTATTCGATTTTATATCGGTACCAAAGGATTTGGAATTTCTCTTTGGTTCGTGGGTGTGAGCCATTAGATGTGTTCTAGTTTGGGCACTCGCCTCCAAGTAAGGAAGCTCGGCAAGATCGTCTGCGCGCGTGAGAAATTGATTTTCTCAAAAGGTTAGTAATTTCTATTTATCTTATTTATTTTATTGCTTTTATTTATTCAAGTTAAGATCCCTTAGGGTTTAGTTTCCTAATTGCCTTAGATTAATTTTTGTTATAATTCCGCTGTGCATATTAATCTAGTTAGGGAATAGAAAACCCAACAGTGGTATCAGAGCCTTAGCTTAATAAATATTAGCATTTAATTATCTGCAATGGTATGTAGGTAAAGATAAATTAGAAATTGGCTTGTCTAAATTGGCAAAAAGAATTTACACTTTAGACCCTATATTTTGAAATGTTTAAAATATAACCCTAAATTTTAAAATGTTTTAAAATAGAACCGTAGACTTTATGAGTTTAAAGAGAGACATTACATATATTATGAGCTATAAGTATATGTATCATTAAAGTTAAATACATCGTCAGTCAATTGATAAATCGGCTCACCCATAGTGAACAAACTATAAGAGAGGTATAAGGCGGGTCTTTCTGATTCCCTAAAGAAGTCAGGTTTTTTAATAAGCTTCGCGCTGACCTGCTTCTCCGCTTCTTTGTGCATTCAATGGAGCTACCGAGGACTTTTGATAGGATGATGTCAAGATCAAAAGTATGACCTAAAAGTACTAAAACAAAATCCCGTTCTAGATACTAAAAATGTGAATCGTATGCTAACCCATGAAAACTGCACATCTTTCGTATGGTCTGTTAATGGAGCGTGTGTGGTTTACCGGCACATTAATATGAGATCATATTGAGAGGTGATGTGGAACTCGCGATTCTCGAGCGTACTCGGGCCGGGGACCACACGGGTTTTGCATGGTTAAGTTCACCATCTTGTTCATGATCCTCGGCATACCAGTCATGAATGGTAGATGAACATATCCGAGATTAACATGCCGTTGATAAGATTCAATGAATCTCAAAAGAACTAGGAGTTTCATAGAGAATGAAATTGACAAAGACAATTGTCTACCTAAAATAAATTCGCGATATGATTACGGCAAACCTTTTCATAAAACGAATCTAAAATACGAATCCTAGCCTTAATTTTATAATTGGGTAATTAATTAAGGAATATTCAAACTAACTAAAACTGTTTATCTTATAGATGTCTTCTACAAATGGTAATAATCCTCCCGTACCCAATCCCGCACATAACTCGAACTTCTCACTACTCTCGGTTCTTGGAAGGGAAAGACTAACCGGTCCAAACTATATGGACTGGATGCGTAACCTAAGGTTTACCTTGAGGTACGAGAACAAGGAGTATGTTCTCGATGAGCAGATTCCCGTGATTGATGAAAATTCAACCCAAGAGGAGATTGAGGCACACAGGAAACATTATGATGCGAATAAAGTGTCTTGTATCATGGCATCCTCCATGAGCCCCGAGTTGCAAAAGACTTTTGAGAATACTTGGGCTTATGAAATGAACCAACAGTTGAAAGAAATGTTTCAGGCCAAGGCAAGCAAAGAACGCCTTGATGTGGTTAAGTCACTCATGGTTTGCAAACCTAAACCTGGAGCATCTATCTGTGCTTTCGTCTTGGAGATGAAAGGGTATTTTGATAGGTTGGAATCATTGAATATGATGTTTGACACAGAATTTTCCATTGCCATAATTTTATCTAGTCTGCCAGCTGTCTACAATCAGTTTGTAATATCATATCAGATGAATATGAATGAGAGAGAAAGCTCAATAATGGAACTCCATAATTTGCTGCAAACCGCTGAGCAAGGAATAAAAAAGGATGATGTGTCCTCTAGCTCAGCAGCTCCTGTGTTGGCAATTGGTCAAACTGCAAAGAAAAGAAAGAGGTCAAATTGGAAAGCAAAGACTGTGAATGGAAAGTCCAAACATGGGTCCAAAAGAAAGACTGATTCTGATATTGCACTAGTGAATGATCCGAAGGAAGCAGTGTGCTTTTACTACAACACCAAGGGGCATTGGAAACGTAGCTGCCCTAAGTACCTGAAAGACCTTGAAGATGGCAAGGTTGAAAAGAGTCTTCACTCAGGTATGTTCATGATCGAACTCTATAATACTACAACTTCTAATTTGTGGGTTCTGGATACAGGGTGTGGTACTCACATTTGCACTGTATTGCAGGGCCTAAAGGAAAGTAGGAAGTTGAAGCATGGGGAGCTTAATCTAGTCATGGGAAACAGAGGAATCACGCCTGTTACCGAGATTGGAAAGTATGAGCTCGTGCTGAACTCTGGAGTTAGGATAGATTTGAATAATTGCTGTTATTCGTCAGAAATGACAAGAAACATTATTTCATTTTATGCTTTGTTTAAGGATGGTTATCGGTTTTCATTTGACAATGAGAATGGTGATATTTTGGTTTATTTAAATGGTTGTTTTATTTTTAAAGCTTCTCCTTACAATGTCATATATGAAAATGTTGAATGTGTTAGCAATTTGATTTTAAATGTTGATTCGTCTAATGAGCTTGATAAATCCAAATTGTCGCATTATCGTCTTGGGCATGTAAACAAGAAACGCATTGGCCAACTCCAAAAGGATGGAGTGTTGGAATCATTCGACCTCAAGTCGGGTGATGTATGCGAATCTTGTTTATTGGGCAAGATGACTAAATCACCATTCAGAGGGTCGTTTGAAAGAGGTGAAGGACTGTTGGACTTGGTACACACGGATGTTTGTGGACCATTCCGATGCACCACAAAAGATAGAAATCGATACTATGTTACATTTACTGATGATTACAGTAGATTTGGACATGTCTATCTGATTAAGTATAAGTCGGATACTTTTGAGGTGTTCAAAAGATATCAAAGCGAAGTAGAGAATCAACTAGGCAGAAAGATAAAGGTTCTCCGATCCGATAGGGGAGGAGAATACCTTAGTATCGAGTTTCTCGATCATCTTAGAGATTGTGGAATAGTTTCACAATTAACTCCTCCTAGAACGCCACAACTTAATGGTGTTGCTGAGAGGAGAAATAGAACCTTGTTAGACATGGTTCGGTCTATGATGAGTCGGGCTACACTTCTGATAAGGTTTTGGGGTTATGCATTAGAAACAGCCGCTCACATCTTAAATCTTTTACCCACCAAGAAGGTTTCAAAGACACCTTATGAGATGTGGAAGGGAAAACGTCCTTCTCTTGGTCACATCAAAATCTGGGGTTGTGAAGTTTTCGTTAGACGAGAAACTCAGGACAAACTAGACTCCAGATCAGAAAAGTGTCTTTTCGTCGGCTATCCACAGGAGTCGTTTGGATATCTGTTCTACAGATCCACGGATAATGTGGTCTTTGTAGCTCGAAGAGGAGTGTTCCTTGAGAGAGAAATGATATCTAAAGAGGACAGTGGGAGTAAGATTGATCTTGAAGAAATTCAAGAGTCGCCCGATAAAGAACCTACAGTAAACACTGATGTTCAACAAGAGGTGGAAACACCTGTTGAACCTGAAGATATATCCTTACCCATTCGCAGATCTAGTAGAGTTAGCAATCCTCCTCAGTACTATTATGATTTACAAATAGAACAAGAGGATAAAATTAGTGACAGTACACTAAATGACTTAGATGAACCTGCTAACTACAAGGAAGCGATGGCAGGCCCTGAGGCTGCCAAGTGGAAGGAAGCTATGAAAAGCGAAATTCAGTCTATGTATGACAATCAAGTTTGGAATTTGGTTGACACTACACCCGGTCTTAAGACGGTGGGTTGTAAGTGGATCTTCAAGAAGAAGACCGACATGGATGGGAAAGTACACACTTATAAAGCTAGGTTGGTAGCGAAGGGCTATACTCAAACCCACGGGATTGATTATGAGGAAACCTTCTCACCAGTAGCTAAGATAAAGTCAATTAGGATTATGCTAGCCATAGCTGCGTTTCATGATTATGAAATTTGGCAGATGGATGTCAAAACCGCTTTCCTTAACGGGAAACTGACAGAGGATGTGTTCATGGCACAACCGGAAGGTTTTGAAGATGCAAAGTATCCTAATAGAGTGTGTAAGCTTCAGAAGGCTATTTATGGACTTAAACAAGCCTCTCGTAGTTGGAATCTCTGCTTCCATGAGAAAGTCACAGAGTTTGGATTTTCTAGAAGTGAAGATGAGTCCTGTATATATGTCAAGTTCAGTGGGAGTGTTGTAGTCTTCCTAGTATTATATGTGGATGATATACTACTCATAGGAAACGATATCCCAACTTTACAAGGTGTAAAGGATTGGTTGGGAAAATGTTTCGCTATGAAAGACTTGGGAGATGCAGCATATATTCTTGGTATAAAGATTTATAGAGATAGGTCGAGACGTCTCATAGGACTTAGCCAGGACACATACTTAGAGAAAATTTTGAAAAGATTCAAAATGGAGAACTCTAAGAAAGGGAATCTACCCTTACATCATGGCATTAAGATCAGCAAGGATCTTTGTCCGAAATCTAAGGAAGAATCGGATAGAATGAGTCGAGTCCCATATGCTTCGGCTATAGGATCGATCATGTATGCCATGACGTGTACAAGGCCTGATGTCTCATTTGCTTTGAGCTTAGTGAGTCGACATCAGCAGAATCCTGGTGAAGGTCATTGGACAGCTGTAAAGAATATTCTTAAGTATTTGAGGAATACTAAAGACAGGTTCTTGGTTTATGGTGGAGAAGAAGAACTCAGAGTAACAGGTTATAGTGATGCAAGTTTCCAAACAGATAGAGATGATAGCCGTTCACAGTCTGGTTGGGTATTCTTACTAAATGGGGGAGCGGTGACATGGAAAAGTTCCAAGCAAGATACGGTGGCAGACTCAACGTGCGAGTCTGAGTACATAGCGGCTTGAGAGGCTTCAAAGGAGGCCATCTGGATTAAGAATTTAATTGGAGATCTTGGAGTTGTTCCAACGGTTCAAGACCCCATTGAAATATTCTGTGATAACGAAAGTGCGGTCGCCTTGAGTAAAGAACCCAAGGATCACGGAAAGTCAAAACACATTGAAAGAAAATACCATTTTGTTCGAAAGAAAGTCGAAGAAGGACACGTAATTGTGAAGAGCATAAGATCAGAGGATAATCCAGCTGATCCGTTCACAAAGCCACTTGGAAAGTCCAAACATGATGAACATGCTAGGAGCATAGGTTTAAGAGATAATGTAAAGTTTTAGTTGTTAGTTTGATTTTTTTGAAACATTGTAAACAATGATGGAAATTGATATAGACTTGGTGATTAAATAATAGAGATTTATTTATTGGAAGGAGTTCTACCATTTACTATTGTTTGTCATTGTGTTTATGTTTTGCATGTTTAGACACCACTTCCCGAGTAAAACAATTTTTACTCGAACCTCCTCAGTCGTTCACACTCCTGGAAGTAAGTGGTGAATCAAGACTGTCATGGAGTGTTAGTAGATTGTCTATGGAGATTAGACATGGCATAGAGAATGTTGCAACACTCATGGGTACTTAATGGGGATTTAAGTATAGGAGAGACCCGCACTCATGGAAGTTACTTCATGGATTGAAATCACGAGTAACTCTGAGATGATAATATCCCCTATTCTTAAAATGGAGATACATTGAGTTCCTAGTTTTTCAAGTCTGTTATACTTTAGTCTATTCAAACGCTGTGCGTAACTGCCAGTCATAAAGGGTATGCTAGGTATGACATGATGAGTTGACTAGTACTATGTAGTCAAAATTTATTTGTTCCTTTTCGCCTAAATGGGAAAAGCGATATCTTGGGCCCTCTGATGATTAAAGATTGACTCTAAAGTGCTAGGCCTGGCCGAGACTAAGTTGATAGTTCAATAGTCTCATATAGTCAATGTAATCGGAAATCAGAAAACTAATTATGAATCTTGAGATTGATTAAAATCCATGTCTCGATTCATACGATATCTATAGAACAAAGGAATAGTTGATCACTTATCTAAAGGGCTAACTCTAGATTCGAATCAGAGTTCGGCAGTTGCGTTGGATGGCACTCTCTACTTAGTTAATGGAATAGGCTTAGACCAATAGTAGTTGATGAATTGTCCAAGTGGGAGACTGTTGGATATTGTGTCCAATTCATAACTAATTGGAAATACTATCGTTAAAAGTGGAGTCCTTTTTGAGTTGCCCTCGATGAACGGTTAAGAGAAATAATTAAGAAAACGTGAGTTGGGAGCAATGGTTGAAAGTCTTGGACATATTTGTGGCTATCCCACATTGCTCAATGGATGAAACCATAAGGAAATGGTTATCTCACATTGTCCATGGGATGAAACCATAAGCTTTTCCTTCCCCTATAAATAGAGGGGTTATGTTAAGGTTTCAAGGTGCACCATTTCTCATTCTTTCTTTCTTAGTACAAATCCTTGTAAGAGTTATTCGATTTTATATCGGTACCAAAGGATTTGGAATTTCTCTTTGGTTCGTGGGTGTGAGCCATTAGAGGTGTTCTAGTTTGGGCACTCGCCTCCAAGTAAGGAAGCTCTGCAAGATCGTCTGCGCGCGTGAGAAATTGATTTTCTCAAAAGGTTAGTATTTTCTATTTATCTTATTTATTTTATTGCTTTTATTTATTCAAGTTAAGATCCCTTAGGGTTTAGTTTCCTAATTGCCTTAGATTAATTTTTGTTATAATTCCGCTGTGCATATTAATCTAGTTAGGGAATAGAAAACCCAATAGTAATACCTATGAAACCAGTTGATTTCTTTCTTGCATCGAGCACATTGAGATCGGAAGTCTTGTTTTGTAAGCAAAACATCGTCATCGTCATCGTCATCGTTGAATTCTTCTTCATATTGTGGATAGTTGGGTTGTAAATCTATGAGACAAAGTGGATGCTCGTGTTTAAGCACCTCCATTGTAATTGTAAATGTATATTTGTCTCTCTTCCATATATTTTGATGTAATTTATGTAACTTATAGACAAGTGAAGCGAATATAAATCTACGAGATCGCGTGTTGTTCTTTTCTTCCAAGCAAAGTTTGGAATAGCTTTTAGCTTTTCTTTTCTCAAAGAAAACATAGCAGTGCATTACAAGTGATACTCATAGTAGATGCAAAAGTTGTCCTTTGGTCCTTTATTAAGTTCACAGCTAATCTAATTGTAATATCATAATCATTCGTTAGAAGGCATTTAACCATTGATCATGAACCATAATACTCATAGTAGATGCAATTTTTTTGGTTCTCAATTGAACCGGATATATATATGGGTCCGGTTCAATTGAGAACAAAAAAAATTGCGAGAACCGTGAGAACCATTAGATTGCATGCTTGTTCACATGTAATTAACATGATTCACATGTGAACATTGATTTAGGTTAGATTGGGAAAAAAAATTCGAAAATTATGTCTTAAAGCACGTTTTACCTGATTTGTTCATATTATCGTTCATATGTGAACATAAATTTGATTTTTTGCGTTTTTTGCTATAATTTAAGGATTTTTCGAATTTTTTTTTCCCAATCTAACCTAAATCAATGTTCACATGTGAATAATGTTAATTACATGTGAACAAGCATGCAATCTAGTGGTTCTCACGGTTCTCGCAATTTTTTTGGTTCTCAATTGAACCGGATATATATATATATATATATATATATATATATATATATATATATATGATAACTGATAATCAGATACAAGCTATTATTTGTGTCTTACATTATTTGCTCTAAGTTTTTATTGTTCGAAATTAGCATGCTTATATATAAGGCATACCTAACATAAACAGTATGCTGTTTAATACATCTATAGAAAAGCGAATCAGCTACAATGAAAAGTAGAGTTACTGCCTCTCATTCCAAGTGTAATGGATGCTACAGAAATCAGTCTAGTTTATTTATCACTATTATAACGCCCACATAATGCAACGGTACCTTATAATTTATGGTGGTTCATCTATCGTCATGTTCATGAGATCATTAGTAGTCACAATTATTCGAGTTACGACCTTGTTTACAACAGTTGAAGATTGGAGTTACCCTGTTCCCATTGCGAGTAGTTTGAGTCTTACTGAATTTGCCGGTGAACATTTAAATTAAATATATATTTTTTGAATGTTTTTTGTAATAATGAAACAATAATTCAACTATTTTAATGTGATTTTTGATATTGATATTTTAGTAATTAATTTCGGTTGACAAGGAATTGATATTACCTCAGTGTTAGTTGACAAATATGGTAGAACATGCTTAATTGATCTTCCATAAATATGGTTTAACTTATCGTCCCAATATAGATTCCCCTCTTTTTTCTCTTTTTCCCATCTCATACCCCTTCCCATCCATCTAATCAATCACATCATGTTTTTTTTTTTTTTTTTTTACTTTCTGGATATACCCCTCTTTTTCTAATTCCTACCCCCTGGGTAGTCTAAAACTGAAACTGATTCTGTATTGAACTTGGGCCGATCTTAAATAAAACTGGACTGGGAATGAAACGGACCCGGGGGTATACCCAGACACCTAGGGGGTGTCTTTAGAATTTCCCTTTAACTTATGGTGAAGATCAGAGAAGAAGGCCTTAAATGTGTTGAATGAGGGACAGACCGAATTCACTGCATTTTTGAAATAAATTTTTAGGTGTAAAATGCAATGTTGTTAAAATGCAGTCAAATTATATAATTGTAAAATGCAGTGTTATTAAAATGCAGTGAACGGTTGGTAAAATGCAGTGAATTTGAATGAAAACTTTGTCCTAAAATGCAATGAATTCGACATGCCCCTCATTTGAGGACCTCCCTCAGAACCTTACCCTTAACTTATAGGTATAGATATGACCTCTGTCCCAAAAAGAATGTCCATATTCAAATTTTCTTTAAATTACGATAAATTGATGAAATGTCAATTTTACCCTTATATTTAAAGTAAGTTTGACTGAAAATTAGTAAGAATTAAATAAATTAAAGTAATAAATGAGGGTAAAATAGATAGTTTAATTGTTTAAAGATATTTAGTACAGTAGTTATCTTTTGCAAGAGGACAATCTTTTTGGGACAGATATAAATAGTAATGTGAACAATTATTTTAGGATGGAGGAAGTATTTCGCAACTTTAAAGGTGCAAGTCAATGAAGAAATTTGAGTAAAAGGCAATTATATATTTTGTATATTGAATTATTCGAGGGTTCATTGCCCTTCGCAATGTGAAGGGGTTGTTCTTTTCCCCCTACAATGGATAGAATCGCTTTTAACATTTCTTTCTAAATGAAAATGTTAAAGTGCAGTACAAGGGATACTCGGAATTGATGCAAAGGCATTCTTATATTAAGTTCACAAGTTACCTTATTGTAATAACATAATCATTCGTTACAAGTCATTGAACAAAACTTTATGTGTATGATTAATTAATAATCAAATTAACATAATTATCAAATATGCAATGTTATTATTGTTCAAAATTAGCATGCTCATAAGGCGTAGCTAAAGTAAATAGTATGCCGTTTAATTAATCTAAAACGCATGTGAATCAGCTACAATATAAAAGTTGAGTTGTTGCCTCTCATTCAATGGACACTAAAGAAATCAGTCTAGTTTATCTAACACTTGTATCTGAATTTGTGTATGTATTTGTTGTTATTAAAAATGCCCTATTTATATGCAAACGAGTTTGTTATTCTGTGCGTTGTAGTTAAGCTTAACACATACATCTTTGAAGATTATTTTGTGGTGTTTTAGTAACAAAGGTAAACCACTTGATAAATCAAACATATATGCTCAAAGGTCATCGGTGAGGTGGACAGAGCAAAGCAGAGCCGTTGGACTCAAACCTGTCGAACCCATTGACTAATAACCGGACTTGAAGAAAACATGATAAGTTATACCACGTAACCGGTCATTAGCAGCCATACTGTCGCACCCCCAAATTATGATGCGGAAGCGATTCGGGTCGGGGCGAGACTAATTACATATCAAGCACACAAGGTATAATGAACGACCACTATATGCGTCGTTTTACAACTTGTATCGATAAAACCAAAGTTTACATCAAAATTATTGTTTACATTAGCTCGGTAGAAATTGAGAGATTTAATTACATAATTAATCTATACAAAATATAATAATGCAGCTAAATCTCTGATTGTTTGCATGCTGACTCGAGCTAACTGATCTTGATTGAGCAGTCCAACCTACTGCTGGTTACCTGTGATACATGCTAAAATGGGTCAGCGAAACGCTGGTGAGCTTACAGGTTTGTATGTCAACACATAATTGTATGAACCGCAAGATTTAATTGAATTTAAAATGCAATTAAGCAAAATAAAAGTTATACAGCCATGAGCACATAGTCTGAGCTTAACTTGAGTGTCAGGTCCAATTAAGGAAACCCAACTTGAATGCCTCCTACGAGTGCCTAATCTACACTCGTCTTCCCAAATTTTAATACGTCCGTTTGACCAGTTAATGCGTGCTAACCCGGACGAGGATTGTCAATCCTATATGATATCATATACTAACATTCACGCTACTACGTATTACCAGACTATGCTATGGAAGGCTTTAAATTGATTAGTTGAAGTAACTCATGTAGTATTTGATTTGATTTGTACTTGCGTTCAACTTGTAAAATAAAACGAGCAATAATATCACACCCCTGATTGAAAAGCAGTAAAATAGGAGCTATGAGACTCACCTGAGCCTTGATTGTTTATCGAATAACTTGAATTGATTAGCTGTGAATTGATGTCCGAAGGCTTGTAACCTGAGGGCGTTCCATACGCGTGACGGTTATTAATTGGTTAGGTATCTTAACAGGACTACCTTTGTAGTTGTTTGTCCAACTAAAATGTCCAAATTTCCCGATTTGGTTGATTGACTTGTCCAAATTACAACGATTTGGTTGATTGATTCGAATGTTTGAAAATGTGTATGGCCCGTTGGTGACGGATTTGTAATAATAATCTCAACTATTATTATTTTGATTTCGTGGTGTTATACTTGAAAAATGTGTTTTGATTGTGTTTTAGAAGTCGCTACAAACTCTAAGTGACGGGGGTCCGGGGGCAGCGCCCCTGGTTAGCGGGGTCCCAGGGGTGGCAACCCCTGGCTGGGTCCAAGGGGCTGGCCCCTGGCTGGGGTCGAGACGCATTTGAGATTTGAATTTGGGTAAAATCAAGTGATAAATTTTGGGTCTCGACATTTAGTAAAAATCTGTGTTTTCTAGTTTCTGGTTTGTGCGACGTTGGGTGCGACGTCGCAGATCCTGACTGCGACGTTGAGCATGGCGTCGCTATGCGCGACATTTGCAATTTAATGCGACGTTGAGAGTGACGTCGCTATATGCGACGTTGTTAGTTCTTGCGACGTAAGGGTCGAGGTCGCTATGTGCGACGTTAGCCACTTAAGGCGACGTTGAGGCTGATGTCGCACCATGCGACATCGTGATGAGTTTTGCGACGTCGCACATAACGTCGCATAAAGTCTGGGCCAAATGCGACGTCGGCGACTGATCAGGTTCCGGTGGCCGGAAAAACGGTCGAAAGGGTTCCGTTTGGTCCAAAACTTTTACCCAACCCATATATGGACATTTTAAACATATATAAACAAATTTTATGTAAAAATAAGCGAAATTGGAGAGTTTCGGGTTTTGTCAGAAACTTACAAAGTGTCGGATCGAAATTCCGAAAAGATAGAAAGGTAGATCGTGATGCGGTGAATCTTTGCTTCCAAATGAATGAGATGATTTGATGGCGTTTTGTGTTGTTATTTTGAAGATTTAGAGTGAAAATGGTGGTGGTAGTTTGTGAATTAGAGAGAAAATGAGAGAGGAGAGAGAGATGAAAAAGGGAAAGTGAGAGTGGGGAGGGGTTTTCTCCCCCTTTTTTGGCTGAAAATCGGTGGGGTCCACCCCAAGTGGGTGTGTCCGGTTTAGTCTCCCGTGCAATTGCGCTCCGTGCGGTGTTCGTTTTCCCGATTGTTTAGTCGTTTGTACGCGTTTAATTATTTGTTTTAAAATGCGATATTTATCTAATATTTTTCTTGAAGTATTTTATCAAATACTTATTAATTTAGTTGTAAAAATATAACTCGACTTGTTTCGTTTTGATTGCGCGTTTACTATTTTAACCGCGTAGCCGCTGTTTGTACGATACGAATTCTACACGAAATATTATAGGAATAAAATTTTGGATTTAATAACATTATTAAATAATATTATATCATTTAATAAAATTGTTCACCAACGTCCGTATTTAATTGAGCCGAATTACATTCGATTTGAAACTTGTGCGATTTAATCAAATCGTATACTTGTATATATTCAACAATATATATTATTTGATACACTAATTAGCCTAACACATAACTAATTACATGTATTAAAACTTGATTAGGCACTAATTACTAGTCCTAATTTGACGGGTGTCACACATACTAATCTCATCATCCGAACACCAACAGCAAAAATGAATAGGTAAACCCGACTTAAAAAGATGCATTAGAGCTAGCTTACTGGTTGCTGCTGTTTTAAAACCATTTGATGAAGAAAGTACTATTTCGTCAAGAAAAACAGAAACAACCTGGTTAGTGAAAAGCTTCATGGGTGCATATAAATTCACGGGTGGATCTTATAGTCTTGAATTTCATTCTTTTATATATA
Source organism: Helichrysum umbraculigerum (assembly GCA_949592205.1). Lineage (NCBI taxonomy): Eukaryota > Viridiplantae > Streptophyta > Magnoliopsida > Asterales > Asteraceae > Helichrysum > Helichrysum umbraculigerum. Next base: position 12,091,162 of record CATIUR010000002.1, on the reverse strand, counting down.
CCGCAAACGAGCTTGTACCTGAAGTAACTAAGGTTTCTGTGATTTACTGGACTTATCGGGATTGAAATATTCATAATCATTCAAATCAATCAATAAAAATTAAAGAGTAAAGATTGGAATTATTGTTTCTTTTATCATTTCATTAACGAGATACGATTATATAAAGGGAATACGAAACCCTAATCTAACAATTGGCCCTAATCTAACAATGGGCCGAGCCCAGACTATAATATACCGTTAACACTCCCCCTTAGTTGGAGCGGGAGGTCTTCGAACGCTCAAACTGGATCGAAACTCGTTAAACAAGGATGAAGGAAGCCCTTTGGTGAAGATATCTGCATACTGATAGTGAGATGAGACATGAAGAACATGGACCTGTCCTGTTGCTACTTTGTCACAAACAAAATGAATGTCAATCTTAATGTGTTTCGTTGGTTGATGTTGCACCGGATTAGATGACATGTATATGGCACTGACATTGTCACAATAGACCAAAGTAGCTGTAAAGAGTGGTGCATGAAGTTCTCGAAGAAGATTTTGAATCCAAGACGTTTCAACAACAGCATTAGCAACTCCGCGATACTCAGCTTCGGCACTAGAACGAGATACAATGTGTTGTCTTTTTGAAGACCAAGACAAAAGGTTATCACCAAGGAACACACAATATTCTGTGGTGGATCTGCGTGTAGTAGGACACCCAGCCCAGTCAGCATCAGAGTAAGCCGTGAGTTGAGTAGTATGTGAACCATACACTTGTAGACCAAGTCAATCGTTCCACGAACATAGCGAAGAACACGCTTTAAAGCAGCAAAGTGAGGTTCGCGTGGATCATGCATAAAAAGACATATCTGCTGAACTACGTAGGTTAAATCTAGTCTCGTGAAAGTGAGGTACTGAAGAGCCCCTACAAGACTGCGATATAGAGTGGGGTTAATAACAGGGGGACCATCTAGGCCAAGTTTGGTCACAATATCTATCGGAGTTTTACACGGGTTGCAGTTGAGCATATGAGCACGCTCAAGGATTTTAGTGGCATCTTTTTTCTGAGACAAAAACATCCCCGTGTTGTTGCGTAGAACCGAGATACCTAGAAAATAATTTAGAGGACCGAGGTCACTCATAGCAAACTCTTGATGAAGATAAGATATAGCCCATTGTAGAAGAGTTGTAGATGAGGCTGTAAGAAGAATATCATCTATGTAAAGCAATAGATAAGCAATCTCTGATCCACGTCTGAATATGAATAAGGATGAGTCACATCTGCTGTGTTGAAAACCAACACGAGTGGCATAAACCTGCAAAGCGCTGAAACCATGCACGAGGGGCCTGTTTGCGACCACATAGGGATTTCTTAAGAAGACAAACTTGATTAGGGTGTTGAGGATCTAAGAAGCCAGGTGGTTGATGCATGTAAACAGTCTCACACAAATGACCATTAAGGAAGGCATTCTTCACATCTAGTTGGTGAACAGGCCACTTTTGAAATACTGCAAGACTGAGGACTGTATGTATAGTGGCGGGTTTAACAACTGGACTAAAAGTCTCATCTCAGTCAATACCCTGTTGTTGACTGCGACCATTAGTCACAAGTCGTGCTCTGTAGCGACTCAAGGAGCCATCAGCATGAAATGTATTTATACAACCACATGGAGCGCACAATGTTGACATTTGGAGGACGAGTAACAAGGACCCAAGTGTTGTTTTGAATGAGAGCATTAAATTCATCACACATAGCTTGTTTTCAGTTAGGGTCTTTGAGAGCATGGAGAGGAGACCGAGGGATAGCGGTAAGAGTGGTTATATGAAGATTAAGTCTGTCAACTGGTTTGACAGTTCCAACCTTAGAACGCGTGACCATGAGGTGTTGAGACACATCAGTATTGATTGGTGGAGGTGGTGTATGAATTGGAGGCTGTGTTGGTGGTGATGTAGGTGAAGGTGGTGGTGGTGTAGGTGGAGGTGGTGATGTATGAGGATTTTTGAGATGTTGTAGGATTTTGTGTTTGAAATGGTAGTTCTTGAGAAAAATTAGGTGTGGTGAGAAGACGTAGAGCGATTGGTGAGGGGTCAAGATTATTGTCAAGAAATTGATAGGAAGGGGATTTAGTAGGAGTCATGGAACCGAAAGGAAAGACTGGCTCGTCAAAGGTGACATGACGAGAGATGATTATTTTGTTGGTGTTTAGATCAAGACATCGAAAACCACGATGGTCAGCAGGGTACCCGAGAAAGATAGATGGTGTGGTGCGAGGAGATAGTTTATGTGGAGGGAATGCATACGGATAACAAAGACATCCAAATGTGCAAATATGAGAGTAAGAAGTAGGTTTATTGAACAATTTGGTGTATAGGATGGCGTTGTTGATAGAGATGGATGGAAGGAGGTTAAGTAGGGTAGTAGCCATACGTAATGCTTCAACCAAATACTCTAGTGGAAGACGGGCTTGAAATAGAAGTGAACGCACAACGTTATTAATTGTATGGATCATGCGTTCATATTTCCCATTTTGTTGAGAAGTACGTGGGCATGAAAAGCGAAATTGAATGCCATGTTTAGCGAACAAATCACGTAGGTTGTTGTTGTCAAATTCCCCACCATGATCACATTGAAAAGATTTAATTTCACGATTGAACTGAGTATTTACAAATGCACGAAAATGTAAAAACTTAGATTGAGCATCAGATTTTCTACATAATGGATAGACCCAGAGAAAGTGAGAGAAGTGGTCGAGAAACATAACATAGTATTTAAATCCACTAATACTAGAGACCGGGGATGTCCAAATATCAGAATGAACTATGTCAAAGGGGGACGAGACGACAGACTCTGACCGATAGAAAGGAAGTTTGGTTTGCTGTCCTAACTGACAAGCACGACACAAGTGAGTGGGGTTTTATTTATTATAGGATATAAAACCGTGACAAGCGAGAGTTTACAGGACTGAGTCACCGGGGTGACCAAGTCTTTTATGCCACAGGGAATGACTGTTGGTAGTTGACACAAAAGCTGATGCTGCAACATGTAAGGAATATAGATTACCAGTGCTGTCACAACGAAGGAGAGTTTGACGGGTTCGATAATCCCGCACTGTGAATCCATAAGGGTCAAAATCAATAGAACATTTATTATCGGTGGTGAATTTGCAAAGTGAAACAAGGTTTTTAATTATATTTGGGGTGACAAGTACAGTTTTAAGGTGAAGTGGACGATAAGGGTTAGGAATTTGTGCATGACCTGAATGGGTAACAGGTATATAAGATCCATTACCTACAATAACTGATTGAAAATTTCTATTAGAAAAAGAAGATTGAAGATTACCGGTATTCAAATATAGATGAGAAGTTCCGCCTGTATCTATGTACCATTGTAGATCTTGAAAAGTCATAGTACTAATTCCCTTTTATTTTTTTTATTTTTTTTTAAATCAATCGTAACAGGAAGGACAGTAGCAGTTCACGAACAATTGATATAAGAAATTTCACGAGCAATCAATATCAATTCGATTTAATTAGGATTGGAAATAGAGGTTTAAATTAATTGAAGATTGGAAAAAGCAACTTTACAATTTTGTTGACTATATCACGTGGGCTTGTACAGAATCGCAATACATTTGCCAAGGAGGAGATGAATATTGATAATAGTAATATTCAATTTGATGGAAACAGAACCTAGAAGAAGATGAGACAACCACCGATCCTAGTAGTTGTTGCGTCCCGAAGCGGTCGTTGTCACAACGGGAGCGCAACAGTGGGGTTGTTTTAAAATTTATAGAGCTGGGGATAGCCTAAGCTAATACTACTTTCAGCCCTAATTAGGTTACTAGGGTAGTAAGCGGTATGTTGACTCATGTGTCGTTCTTACACTACAACGGGCATGGGATCTTAGGCGTTCTAATTATCTTTTGTAATCTAGCTGGGGTTTAAAATAAGATTTGATTTGGTTTGGTTTTATAACTAATCTATTAAAATAAATGCAGGAAAGGAAAAGATGTTTGTACGGAGGCTCAGAGAACAATGGATACGAGAGTGTTTAGTATGATGCCGGTATATGCTTTGAATAAGTAGTTATGAGGGTTAAAGCCACTAATTATGATGATTAATCCGTTGAGTAACCGGAAACCTAAATCAACACGAAGTATTATACCTACGGCAGTTCCTTAGCTTATCCCACGTATTTAAACGTTATACGAAGTACTGTGCCGTTTTATGGTTTTTCCTTAGCATTGATTCAAATTACTAGTTTGCTCATTGGATACCCTATATTATTAATGAAGTATAATTACGATCCTATCAAATATCTAACGTAAAGGTCTCTACAATCAGATAATTAATATGTCACATGGATAGCAATTATATAGTGTCAGATACATCGGAAGTTCTCCCAAATGTACTGATCAATTCAATCAACAGTTATTCTCTAATCCTATTCCCCAATCTCTGACAAATGTGTGTCGGTATCATGGCACGAATTGTTGAATAAACAATAATGTGAACAGGAGTTACCCTACGGAATAGGTTGGATTAACTTGTCTAACGGTTAATTGAATTGTTCATCATTAATCTTATAAATCACCTTAACTATTACATGCACATCACTCTACTGTATAAACATCAACTTATATCTGAAAACCCTAATCATGCAGTTACATATGGTAATCGGAGGTTCAGTTCCAGCATGCAGCATTCCTAAGGCAACAATCAAACAAGAACATGCAGTAGAAAGGCACACAGATAACTATTCCTATTTCATACCATTTCACATAACCAGATGATCGGATCATAAATATCCTGAAAGGTCTCTCAAAGATATTTAATATATGAGCTTGAATCTAACATATCTCTAATCCTATGCTCCGTATCTCTTATGATATAGTTTCAATCTAGAGAATACAGCCATGTCGAGTTCAAATGCTTCATCATACATAGAATAGGTAGAGTACGTACCACTAATAACTGGCCAGGTTTTAGCAGGAAGTTTCTAACCACAGCATAAGTTGGATAGGTAAACAATTGAGATTCAATTCACAAATTCAGATACAGTTTAATATTCACACAGACAGATTAACAGCATGTTACAATTGGGATCATTATTTCCACAACGGATTGTGCCCACGACTTTCATAGCTTCCACGTTCCGTACTACACACATTCGTGATGGTTCCGGCGCTATACAAATGAAAGCCGTATAACGTTACCTCCGTTGTTTCATAATGGTGTCATCCCAATTGCATAATAAATCATAACTACTTAAGCATAACCATTATCATAGCAAACACAGATTTGTCTAGCCTAGCATGGCATCTCTAGTAAGCAATACAACGCAAACATAATATAAGCAAATCATATTTACGAAATAAAGAAAAGATATATAAATATAAACTGAATAAGTATTACAGACAAATCCTCGTGACCCAAAGTCTCGGAGTAACTCCGTACAGACGCTACAACTACCGCTACGCTAACTAGCTACCCTTTCTATTTCTCCTCTAACTCCTAAGAGTGGTGCTAGAGAGAGAAAGTAGAGAGAGAAAGAGTGTGTGAGAGAGAAAGTGAAAATTCTATGAAGAATTGGTGTGTGGAATGAGGTGAATGAGGCCACTATTTATAGGCAATCCTTGGATCCAAGAGTACAAGTCCACAAGCACACGTACAAGCCAACGAAGCAAAAACGAGGCCGTGTGTGACCAAAGTAGGCCATGTACGGCCCTATACAGGCCATGTACGGCTCTGTACAGCCCGTGTACGGCCCTGTATAGGCCGTGTACGGCCCTGGGGTGGCCGTGTGCTAGGCCGTGTGATTTTTCTGACTTTTCTCGCATCTTCGGAAGGCCGTATCTTCTTCGTTTCGCGTCCGTTTGACTTGATTCTTTCGCCTACGGCTTCGTATTTCCGTTACGCTTCTAATGATGCCAATTTGTTAGAAATTGGATGTGTGGGGCCCGTGCATGTCCAGAATACGTTTTGTAGCTTTCGGCTGCGCTGTAACTTGCATAACTTTTTCATCCTTGATCCGTTTTGAGCAATCCTTATATCCACGTTCTCGTAATATCCATAGATACAAAATAAGGTAAATGTGAGGTCTTGGTATGGAGTTTACAGTAGATTTAGGGTTTGGCTCAATTTGGTGCCTATTTCAGTGTATTTTTTCGTATCGTTTTGGAAAGTCCGTTAAGTTTTCACCTTTATAACAAAATATGATAAATAATGATGTTTTAAGAATGTTTTTGTTATAAAAGGCCTAAATATGGGGTCAATAATGTAGGTAAAAACGTGACTTTTTACGCTACATCAAATATCCCACACTTAGAGTTTTGCTTGTCCTCAAGCAATTCCGCCTGTCAACTTCACCCAGAAAAATTTTTATGAAAAAATGTTTTTACGGGAGTCGTAAATATAGGTAAAAATACGAAAATAATCAAATAATCCCTCAGGTGTAACATAGGAGATATGCACACGACGTATCCAACTTTTCAGAATGATCATCTTAGGCCTGCTTTCAATTCTCGTGATCTTGGAATATACATGCCTGGGCGATTCCTCACCAGGTGGTCACTCAATTCACACAAGTGTATCGGGTTTCCTAACAATCTAGATCAAACGAAATCGCTCATAATACCAGTCATGCAGCATTCATCGTCATAGGCTTGATCGAGAATCGAATCTCCACCACTTAGACAGAGACGGCACTAATTATCCCAGGACATTTGATTTGGTTGTATTTTGGAGGTGAAAAGGAATATATTTTGAAAAAGGAAAGGTTGGTAGGGTATGGAAGGAAGGACTGATCTTGACTCCAGAAACTCTTAAGGTCGTGAGAAACCTTTATTTGATTGAATCCTATAGAAAGGGGAATCCACCGAGAATTTCTTCTTTTTGGATGATTCTTGAACTTCCTTGGATCTTTTATTCTTTATTTTTGTATTTTCTTGAGGCATTTTCTTTTCTATTTTCATTTTCTTTTTTTTTTCTTTTGCTTTTTTAGATGCCTCATCCTCTTTTTGCTTTTGCAGTTTCTTCAAGATAATTTCCATGGCTCCATGAGTAATTCTTTTGGGAGCTTCAGGTGATTTCTTTTGATATTCTTTCTTTTGAAGTTCGTCACCAGGAATTTTATGACTTGAGGGAGCAATTGCTCGAGTGGGTAAGGACATCCAAATAGTTGTTTCTCACTTCCTCAGAAATTTCTTTTATCAAGACGTTTTGGTGGTGAATGGAAATGTGGTTTTTTAGGGTTTTGAAAGAAACGAAAAGGCTTAGGCTCAACAGGGTTTTCTAGGGGATCTTCAACACAAAAAGTGTCGGAAAAGGGTTGGTTTGAAAAGATATGAGAAAAGGGGTTATTCCTAAAAATGTCCAGGTCATCTAATTGCACCTATGCCACGTATGGCACCTGTCAATATGGTCTTGAAACGCATGTCAGGAGCAAGTTCTAATTCAGAACGCATGCACCGGTCACACACAAGAAACGAAAAGTGAAGCATTAAAAATGAATGTTATTAGGCTCAAGATACCTCACCGCAAGTTTATAGGGTTGTATGTGCCCAGTCATGTGATGCCCCTCTTAGACTTTCATTAAGAAAAAGTTGGAATCTGACGTGATTCTACCTCTTTCTGCTTAACCTTTGAGTTTATTTTGAAAATTTTGTAGCCTTACATATATTGTTGACTCAAAATGGTTTTGAAAGTTTAGGGTAAAGTGATGACATATTGGCTTCATGCGAGAACAAGTTGAAAAATTTGAGGACATTTTTGAAAAAATTTAAGCTTATTATACGAAAGTAGGGTATATTGCTATCCCACACTTAAAAGTAAACATTGTCCTAAATGTTTTTGCCACTAAGTAGGGAGAATCCCACACTTAGGGTTTTAATGATTTTATTGAACAATTTTTAGTTTCAAGTATTTTCTAAGAATAGGGTTGCTAATCCCACACTTAGATTTTGAAATGGGGGTCATGGCAACATATTTAAAATGAAAATACTGAAAAGGAACTTCCCTATAAATAGTGGTTACTGGAGTTGGACCATGTTCATGTAGAAGTGGTGCAAATGATTTCAGAAGTTTAGGCTCAGCCATTCCCATATGAAGCTAGTTCTACAGTAATCAAAACCTCATCAGAGTATCACGTCTCAGTAGTCAAAACATAAGTACAGAGTAATAACACGAAATAAAATAAAGTAAAGTAAAGATACAGTAAACTAATAATCATCATCTAGCAAGTCATTGCTATCTGGATCAAACTCATCCTCTGCAGTCCTGTCATAGACTGGTGCAGTAGCTGGGCTCGAAACGTCAAGCATGGCATAAAGCTGCTCACGAAGAACTGGATCCATAGATGCAGAGGTCCCAGAGGCAGCAGGCTCAGCAGCAGGAGCAATAGGGTGTCCAGTAGATGGTCCAGCAGCAGGTCCAATAAAAGATCCAGCAGGAGGGAAAAAAGACCAGGGTGGTCGAGATGGTCCTGGGTCTGGTCCCAACCTGAAAGGTGGTCCCGCAGGTCTCGGCAATCCGGCTACCTCACACAGTGCTGAAAGAATCTGATGATGTGCAGTGAAGGTCTGGAACAAGGCCAAAGTAGCAGCGAGATCGTACAGGGTAATGCCATACTCAAGAGTAGGTGGCTGTCTGATCGCTGGAGTAGTCTGTGGTGGCACAGGCTGGGCTGCAGGTGATGTGGCCTCCTCCTCATGCTCTAGCTGAACATCTACAAGTCTCTCCTCAGGGATAGCAGGTAAAGCTCTCCTGTGTCTAGGGTGTCTCCTATGTCTGGGTCTGTGTCGTCTCCTCTGTCTAGGTTGCCTCTCAGCAACATGATCCTCAGTCTCGATCCGAGCGTCCATCCTGAAATAAACATAAAACAGGTAATGCTAATAGAAAGCGAACAAATGCATAAAGGACAGATGAAATGTCATCTGAACTTTTTGCACTTGTGTAAATAAAACTTATCTCAGATAAAGCTATTTGATTGTCTGATAAGTTGCAAACCTGCATACATTAGATCAGTGATAACAATACTAGATTAAAAATAAACTAAGAAATAAAAAGGACAGGAAAAGTAAGATAAGCTTGGGGTGCCTCCCAAGAGCGCTTTGTTTAAAGAGTCTTTCAGCTCGACTCTTGTACCTTTCTGGCTGACTAATGGTGGTTCGAAGATAAAGACATCCTCACGAATGGGGAAGTCTTCGATGTAATGCTTTAACCGATGACCGTTTACCTTAAAATTACCTTCTGGTGATTCGAGTTCGACTGCACCATAAGGGAATACCTTTGAGATTATGAATGGTCCGGTCCACCTGATCTTGAATTTTCCAGAGAACTTTTTGAAGCGCGAATTGAAAAGAAGCACTTTATCTCCTGGTTTGAACCTTGAGAGTTTAAGCTTGGAATCATGAATTCTCTTGGTTCTATCTTTGTAGTTCAGGGAGCTTTCATATGCTTGATTCCTCAATTCGGCCAATTCATTTAGTTGCATTCTCCGATGGGAACCTGTTACAGAAGTGTCCAGATTGCAGTTCTTCAGCGCCCAGTATGCTTTGTATGCCAACTCCACTGGTAGGTGACATGCCTTGCCATAAACCAGACGATATGGTGTGGTACCTAAAGGTGTTTTGTAAGCAGTTCTGAATGCCCACAATGCATCGTCTAATTTGTCAGCCCACTTATCCCCATGATTTCTGACTGTTCGCTCCAAGATTCTCTTTAAAGCTCTGTTCGTGATCTCCGCTTGTCCATTTGTTTGTGGATGATAGGAGGTGGACATCTTGTGAGTGACGCCATACTGCTGCATAACCTTCATGAACTGAGTGTTGCAGAAGTGAGTGCCACGATCACTTATGATAGCTCTTGGAGTTCCGAATCGACAGAATAGTTGTTTGAGAAACTTTGTCACTACTCTGGCATCATTTGTAGGGAAAGCTTGTGCTTCGGCCCACCTGGAGACATAATCGACAGCAACTAGGATGTACTCTTTTCCATTAGACTTAGGGAAAGGTCCCATAAAATCTAACTCCCATATATCAAAGATCTCACAAGCCTGGATATTAGTGAGTGGCATAAGCATCTCAATAGATGGTTGGCCAGTAAAAACCAGAATCATACGCCTTTCGTGCTGTTAGGTTAACTGCGTGATGTCCTCCAGTAGGTCCATGGTGGCTCTGTTGAAGGATTTGTTCTGCTTCCTTCCCATCGACGCATCTTCTAATGATCTGATCAGGGCAAACCTTAAAGAGGAAAGGATCATCCCAATAGTAATTCTTTATATCGCGGAAGAATCTTCGTCTCTGAGATGTCGGCATTCCTTTGGGTATTATGTTTCCTACCAAGAAATTAGCATGATCAGCATACCAAGGATCATTGGATGTGGATCCTTGATGGTATTTACCGATGTGCATGAGTTGTTCTTCAGGAAACTGGTCTTGAATATCCTTTTCATTAAGCTGTTGTAGTGTAGGATTTTCTAATCGGCTTAGATGATCTGCTGCAACGTTTTCTGCTCCTTTCTTATCTCTGATCTCGATATCGAATTCTTGTAGGAGTAGAATCCATCTTAGCAGTCTAGGCTTTGCATCTTGCTTTTTGAAAAGATACTTCAAGGCTGAATGATCTGTATAGACAATAGTTTTGGACAGCATAAGATAGGAACGAAATTTATCGAAAGCAAATACTACCGCAAGCAGCTCCTTTTCTGTGGTTGTGTAATTTTCTTGAGCGTCTGTGAGCGTTTTGCTGGCATAGTATATTGGTTGAAAGTGCTTATCCTTCCTCTGTCCCAATACAGCTCCAACTGCGAAATCACTGGCTTCGCACATGATCTCAAATGGAAGGCTCCAATCTAGGGCAATCATTATCGGTGCATGTACAAGCTGATCTTTCAGGTAGTTAAAAGCTTGGAGACATTCATCTATAAAGGCAAACGGAGTATCTTTTTGAGAAGATGAGTCATAGGTCGAGAGATCTTGGATAAATCCTTGATGAAGCGACGGTAGAATCCGGCGTGACCTAGAAAACTTCGGATGGCTTTAACAGAAGTAGGTGGAGGAAGTTTTGAGATAGTTTCAACTTTAGCTTTGTCAACTTCAATTCCGGCTTTTGATATGCGGTGCCCTAAAACTATTCCTTCTTTTACCATGAAATGACATTTTTCCCAGTTCAGAACGAGGTTTGATTCTTCACATCGGGCAAGCATCCTATCCAAGTTGGAAAGACAGGTAGAGAAGGAATCTCCAAAGACTGAGAAGTTGTCCATGAATACCTCCATGCATTGTTCGATCATGTCATGAAAAATTGCTACCATGCATCGCTGAAATGTAGCAGGTGCATTACATAAACCAAACGGCATACGTTGGTAGGCGAAAGTTCCATATGGACATGTGAATGTCATCTTTTCTTGGTCCTTTGGATCGAGAGGAATCTGAAAATAACCGGAGAATCCATCAAGAAAATAGTAGAATTCATTTCCTGACAATCTCTCCAGCATCTGATCAATGAACGGTAGAGGGAAGTGATCTTTGCGAGTGGCTTCATTTAGTTTTCGGTAATCAATACACACCCTCCAACCGGTGACGGCTCGTGTTGGAATTAATTCATTGTTTTCGTTAGCGATAACCGTCATTCCTCCTTTCTTTGGGACAACTTGAACTGGGCTGACCCAAGGGGAATCTGAAATAGGGTAAATCAGGCCAGCGTCCAAGAGTTTGATAACTTCCTTCTTAACCACTTCTTGAATCTTCGGGTTGACTCTCCTCTGCCTTTGAATTGATGGTCTGAATTCGTTTTCCATTAAGATCTTGTGAGTGCAATAGTTCGGACTGATACCTTGAATGTCAGAAATCTTCCAAGCAATTGCTTTCTTATGTGACTTCAAAACTTGAATAAGTTTTGCTTTCTCTTCCAGCTTCAGGTCTTTTGATATGATAACTGGTAAGTGTGAAGTTCCTTCGAGAAAAGTGTATTCAAGGTGTGAGGGTAGTTCCTTCAGCTCTAATTCTGGTGGTTCTTCTATGGAAGGTTTCATCCTTGCAATTTTGTCTCTTTTAAGCTCGTCGAACTTCGTTTGAAATTCAGAATCTTCTGCAGGGATCTCTGGACTGTCGGCTGATGCTATTTCAACCCATTCTGGTTTATCGGAGAGCTCATCTTTTCTTAGCTCGTATTTTTCTTTTGAAGAGTGAGAGATTGCATTGTCTTCAGTGACTATGGTATCGTTGTTCTCCGTGAATGCAAATCTCTGGAATTGAGCAGAAGAAGATGTGCTGAATGTGATCTCTGGATTTGATCTTTCAGATTGTAGATAAGGTGGTTTAAGCATTGACTCCATCTCTTCGAGAGTCTTCAGAATTTGGTTTTTTGTGAGAGATGAATCGGGCACTTCCGGAGTAGGGTTCCTTCTTAAGAGAGTGACAGGTGTGCCAGATCCAAGCGGAGCAGCTGTGATACAACTGTTAAGCTGATTGCTGGATTTCTTTAAAGGAAATAGCACTTCCTTAGATGCAGTTGGTGGATCCGAGATAGCTGAGCATAGACCTCCATCTTCTTGGCAAAGTCTTCTGGTAGTGATGACCGTGTTTGGAAGAGAGTTATTGCTGCTTACTGCGAGGATCTCTTCCAGGTGTTCTTCGATTATTACCTGTATAAAATCTACAAGACCAAGGTCTTCTCCCATAGGTTGTTTCATTAGCTTGTCAACATTGAAGGTGACCTCCTCAGTTCCAACTCGAAGTTTTAAAGATTTTTTATTTATGTCAATGACGGCCTTGGCAGTGTTTAAGAAAGGTCTGCCAAGGATGAGTGGAACTTCGGTGTCTTCCTCAATGTCCATGACAACAAAATCCACAGGAAAGACGAATTTATCAACACGTACCATAATATCTTCAGCAATTCAACGAGGGAGTTTAACTGATCTATCGGCTAATTGGATGGTCATACGAGTTGGTAAAAGTTCGTTTAATCCTAATTTCCTATAGAGGGAATACGGCATAAGGTTTACACTATCTCCTAAGTCGGCTAAGGCATTACTTATTTGAACATCCTGTAGATAACAAGGTATAGTGAAACGGCCAATATCTCCTAGCTTTGGGGGTAGTCCTTGTTGCATGATCAAAGAGCACTCTGCATCTAAAGGCAAGTTAACTATTTGTCTAAGTTTTTCTTTATTTGATAAGAGTTCTTTAAAGAATTTGGCACAACTAGGCATCTCAACTAAAGCATCTAAAAGTTTGACATTTAAGTGTAAGCTTTTAAACATCTCTAGATATTTTCCAAACTGAGCTTCTTGTTTCTCTTTCTTAAGCCTACCAGGGAAAGGTATACGTGAAGGAATAATAACTTCTGGGGCTTTAGAAGGTGCTGGCTCAGGAGAAGTGACAGGAGTCTTAACTGGTACTGAGTCAGTGAGAGGTGAAGAAATAGAAGGTTCGTTTGTCGGAATATCTATTGATTTCTCATTCTTAGTCTCTTTTCCTCCTCTAGTGACAACAAGGATATCATCATAATCATAATATGAATAGCTTTGCTAATCGCTTCTTCCCTTTGCTTCTCATCAATTTTTAAAAACAACCTTTTTACATTATCCTCCATGTTTTTAATTAAATCGTTTGAAATTCTAAGCAAACTATCAATTTGGTTTTGAAAATCAACAATTTGTTTATTAATATTATTTTGATTAACCATGAAGTTATTGAAAATTTCGGTGTTTAGACAAGAAGTCAAATGAGAGGAAGTAGAGGGTGAAGAAGGAACAAACGATTGAGAAGAAGGTAGATTGGTTGGCCTCTGAATGAAAGATTTTGAATGATGTGCTTGATCAGAGGTTTCACCAGTAGTGGCAAGAATATCTTCTTTGAACCTTCGGCATGAGAATAACTTTTGAGGTTTCTTCTCGTGTTTGGGTTTAGAAGGCTCTTGCATGTCCTTGACAACTTTAGTGATTGATTCAATTTGAGCTTTCAAAGTGTCCAAGGCATTAGAAGTACTCCTTTCCTCCGAAGTTGATTCATCTTGCTCCAAGTCATGTTGATGCATCGTCATCGTCTCGATCTACCTCCACGCTTCGTCTGAAGTATGTAGCATGAAATTTCCGGATGACGCAGCATCGAGGGTTTGTTGGTGATGAGAATTCAAACTATTGTAGAATGTGTAGACCAGATTCGTTTCAGCAAACTGATGATTCGGACATCTTCAGAGCAAATTCTTAAAGCGTTCCCAAGCAGAGCTTAATGATTCATTATCCTTTTGGAGAAAGTTAGTGATTTCATTTTTAAGCTTGGTTTATAGGGACGGAGGGAAATATTTAGCCATGAATTTGGTAGCCATCTCCTCCCATGTATGAATCGAATTGGGTTCGAGTTCATAAAACCATATTTGTGCTCGAGAAGCTAAAGAATAGGGAAACAGGTGAAGTCGGGTAACTTCATTACTGGATCCCGTTTGTTCGAAGGAGTCAGAAAGGTTGATGAATTTATTAAGATGAGAGTTTGGATTTTCAACCGAAAGACCATGAAATTGACACTGAGATTTAATCATTTTAATGAAGTGTGGCTTAATTTCAAGGTTTTCGTCAGCAAATGATACGATTGGTCCTCCTCGTTCCTCTAGCAGTGGCTTGATTGATGAGGCGAGAGTGATACGATTCGTCATAACTTGTTGGTAGAAAGTAGAGTTTTGAAAAGGATGGGTTTTTAACTAATCTAAGAACGGAAAAGGAAATCTAATCTAAAGACAGGAAAATGAACTTACGGATGATATTGATCTTCCGAAAGGATCGCTAAATAACTAAGATAACTAAAATACCTAAAATCGGTCGTTGTAGTCCCCGGCAGAGGCGCCAAAAACTTTGTTGCATCCCGAAGCGGTCGTTGTCACAACGGGAGCGCAACAGTGGGGTTGTTTTAAAATTTATAGAGCTGGGGATATCCTAAGCTAATACTACTTTCAGCCCTAATTAGGTTACTAGGGTAGTAAGCGGTATGTTGACTCAGGTGTCGTTCTTACACTACAACGGGCATGGGATCTTAGGCGTTCTAATTATCTTTTGTAATCTAGCTGGGGTTTAAAATAAGATTTGATTTGGTTTGGTTTTATAACTAATCTATTAAAATAAATGCAGGAAAGGAAAAGATGTTTGTACGGAGGCTCAGAGAACAATGGATACGAGAGTGTTTAGTATGATGCCGGTATATGCTTTGAATAAGTAGTTATGAGGGTTAAAGCCACTAATTATGATGATTAATCCGTTGAGTAACCGGAAACCTAAATCAACACGAAGTATTATACCTACGGCAGTTCCTTAGCTTATCCCACGTATTTAAACGTTATACGAAGTACTGTGCCGTTTTATGGTTTTTTCTTAGCATTGATTCAAATTACTAGTTTGCTCATTGGATACCCTATATTATTAATGAAGTATAATTACGATCCTATCAAATATCTAACGTAAAGGTCTCTACAATCAGATAATTAATATGTCACATGGATAGCAATTATATAGTGTCAGATACATCGGAAGTTCTCCCAAATGTACTGATCAATTCAATCAACAGTTATTCTCTAATCCTATTCCCCAATCTCTGACAAATGTGTGTCGGTATCATGGCACGAATTGTTGAATAAACAATAATGTGAACAGGAGTTACCCTACGGAATAGGTTGGATTAACTTGTCTAACGGTTAATTGAATTGTTCATCATTAATCTTATAAATCACCTTAACTATTACATGCACATCACTCTACTGTATAAACATCAACTTATATCTGAAAACCCTAATCATGCAGTTACATATGGTAATCGGAGGTTCAGTTCCAGCATGCAGCATTCCTAAGGCAACAATCAAACAAGAACATGCAGTAGAAAGGCACACAGATAACTATTCCTATTTCATACCATTTCACATAACCAGATGATCGGATCATAAATATCCTGAAAGGTCTCTCAAAGATATTTAATATATGAGCTTGAATCTAACCTATCTCTAATCCTATGCTCCGTATCTCTTATGATATAGTTTCAATCTAGAGAATACAGCCATGTCGAGTTCAAATGCTTCATCATACATAGAATAGGTAGAGTACGTACCACTAATAACTGGCCAGGTTTTAGCAGGAAGTTTCTAACCACAACATAAGTTGGATAGGTAAACAATTGAGATTCAATTCACAAATTCAGATACAGTTTAATATTCACACAGACAGATTAACAGCATGTTACAATTGGGATCATTATTTCCACAACGGATTGTGCCCACGACTTTCATAGCTTCCACGTTCCGTACTACACACATTCGTGATGGTTCCGGCGCTATACAAATGAAAGCCGTATAACGTTACCTCCGTTGTTTCATAATGGTGTCATCCCAATTGCATAATAAATCATAACTACTTAAGCATAACCATTATCATAGCAAACACAGATTTGTCTAGCCTAGCATGGCATCTCTAGTAAGCAATACAACGCAAACATAATATAAGCAAATCATATTTACGAAATAAAGAAAAGATATATAAATATAACCTGAATAAGTATTACAGACAAATCCTCGTGACCCAAAGTCTCGGAGTAACTCCGTACTGACGCTACAACTACCGCTACGCTAACTAGCTACCCTTTCTATTTCTCCTCTAACTCCTAAGAGTAGTGCTAGAGAGAGAAAGAGTGTGTGAGAGAGAAAGTGAAAATTCTATGAAGAATTGGTGTGTGAAATGAGGTGAATGAGGCCACTATTTATAGGCAAGCCTTGGATCCAAGAGTACAAGTCCACAAGCACACGTACAAGCCAACGAAGCAAAAACGAGGCCGTGTGTGACCAAAGTAGGCCATGCACGGCCCTATACAGGCCGTGTACGGCTCCGTACAGCCCGTGTACGGCCCTGTATAGGCCGTGTACGGCCCTGGGGTGGCCGTGTGCTAGGCCGTGTGATTTTTCTGACTTTTTTCACATCTTCGGAAGGCCGTATCTTCTTCGTTTCGCGTCCGTTTGACTTGATTATTTCTCCTACTACTTCGTATTTATGTTACGTTTCTAATTATGCCAATTTGGTAGAAATTGGATGTGTGGGGCCCGTGCATGTCCAGAATACGTTTTGTAGCTTTCGGCTGCGCTGTAACTTGCATAACTTTTTCATCCTTGATCCGTTTTGAGCAATCCTTATATCCACGTTCTCATAATATCCATAGCTACAAAATAAGGTAAATGTGAGGTCTTGGTATGGAGTTTACAGTAGATTTAGGGTTTGGCTCAATTTGGTGCCTATTTCAGTGTATTTTCAGCCCTTTTCGTATCGTTTTGGAAAGTCCGTCAAGTTTTCACCTTTATAACAAAATATGATAAATAATGATGTTTTAAGAATGTTTTTGTTATAAAAGGCCTAAATATGGGGTCAATAATGTAGGTAAAAACGTGACTTTTTACGCTACATCAGTAGTCGACGGAGGGATTAAGAAAATAGTGTTAGGTTTTGCTCTGATACCATAAAGATTGGTATTATTGTTTCTTTTATGGGCAATGATATAACCACAGGGGTTTTTACTGTGTATACAGGTATTTGTTGCCAATTTTTATCAAACTCCTTGTGATGAAGCAATTCTCCCTGTGTAAATATCAAGACCCTTTTTTTATTTATTATTTTATTAATGAGATACAACTATATATAGGAAATATGAAACCCTAATTTAACAATGGGCCCTAATCTAACAATGGGCCAAGCCCAGACTATAATATTAGACTAATATATCCGCTAACAAAGAGTAAGTTTTAAATATTGAGTTGCTATAATAATTATGATGAAGCACGTATATATATAGTTATATATTCATGATGACTAACAATACATACCCGCTGAATTCATTAAATTTGCATGTAAATTATCATTTATATAGTTATTATAGAATATACAAAATAATTAAGATATAGGAAATATAGAGCAAATTAATATATACATTTATTTTTTATTTTTTTAGTATTAAAAATTAAAATTAAATAGAAACAGTCAGAAAAGAAAAGTCATGTAAGCAATACCATCAAAACAAAAAATGCCAAATAATCATGTTTACGTGCACACCCAGTTACAAGTTATCATATAGCCGACCTTGACACGAATTTTGCTGGTTGCATGCATACATTGGTTATTTTATAGGGTAAGTTGCCGATATCTGGACAAACTAGCATGGTAGATGGCCGACAAAATGTATTTACCCTTTATCTTCTAATTCGGTAAGGTTATGTGTTGAAATAACGACCTCATCAAACCTTATCCTTAATTGAGTACATAATTCTAACGGAAATTTTTTCCAGTGCAGGTTTTTTGTATTGTTGATAGTATGAGGGCCTTGGAGCATTTATCTCAAAGTTGGAGGAATTGCTTGTAGAGTTGTAGGTAAGCTTGTCTTATGTGACTGGTTCGTGAAATAAACAAGTGCAGGGGTGTAATGTGCCATTTCTGAAACTCAACAAGTATATTGACTAATAATGACTATTGACCAATGAGGGTTATTATTTTGCCCAAAATCCATTTTAGTACTTTGAACTTGTCTAGCCGGGTTTGCTAAAGAGTGTAAAATAGTACCCTTTAACTTGTAAACTTGATTAATTCAGCCACAGTGACTTATTCCTGTTAATTAGCTGACGGAGGAAATAACAATTTCATTTTCTCACAATTACACGTCTTCACACTTTTAATTTTCTCCTTTTTTTTTTTTTACAATGGCGGCATTGTATTTGCTCACCTAAATCAGTTGCACTCAAATTAGGGCACATCATTCTTAGTTAGGAAATAAATAAATTATATCACCTCCATATGGTGAACGGTATGTCTGGTGATTAGAGGCATCCCGATTCTTTAATACGGAGTACTATTTTTGTAGGATTTTGTAGGTTTGGTTTGACAATTTCTTTGCTTAGCTTTTTTTCCTCTTTAAACTAGGGGTGTTCATCGATATACAAATCCTAGCTCCGCCTCTGGTATGTACCACAAATTATGCAATGAGATTTTTTTGTTTGTTTTAGTTTATGGATATGTTCAAATCCTCAATACACACTCAAAAAATTAAAGCTAAAATGTCAAATCGTTTTTTAAACAATTTATTAACTAATACAGTAACGTAAAAGGAAAAGAAGGATAATAAATGGGAAGAAAACAGCAATCGTTATTTCCTCCGTCAGCTACTTAACAGTAACGCGGTAATGTACGATCGGCTCGAGCTCGGCTAGATAGCTTGACGAGCTTTCATGACGCAAGCTCGAGCTCAATTCGAAAATGTTTTCGAATGACTCGAGTTCGGCTAGAAAAGCTCGAATATTTTTATAAAAAATAATTTTGTTGACTGCCCAAACTTATTTTATATTATTTTATATATGTAAATAAATACCAAAATTTATTTGAAAAATATATATAATTTGTTTTGATTTGAGTTTTCGTACATTATGCTTATGGTAAACATTTACGTTATTCTTGGAGTATACATCATATTTTCTAGTTTATGATGCGATTTTATAATCTTTGAATGGCGTTATTAGATTAAGTAATCGGTTTGTGGATGTGCGTTTAATAAGATAAACCAAAATGAACTCATGACATAAAAAAACAAATTACAACGTTTTATTCATCACTTATTCTACACAATAGGATTGCAAACCATCGCAAACTCTTAGCAACAATTCCAACAAATTGCAACCTTGCATTGTAGACACTTGAAGGCCAAAAAATACTGCAAAGTTTTCTCACACATATTGCATCCACCGTCACTTTGAATCGCTTGAAAACAAACGAGAGGGTGTGGGTGACTTTTACTATTGAGAATTCCTCCAAACTTGAAATTCACATATCTAAAAATTGTCCTTTGATCCTTTATTAAGTTCACAGCTAATTTAATTGTAATATCATAATCATTCCTTACAAGGCATTGAACCATTGATCGTGAACCATACTTTGGGTGTGTTTGGCGTAACTAGCTGGTAGCTGGAGCTGGAAGCTTGTAGTTGGAGCTTGTAGCTGGAGCTTATTTTTGGAGCTGGAAGCTGTAGCTTATATAAATTTTTAGAAGTGTTTGTTAAAGTAGCTGGAGCTGGAGCTTAATATGTGAATAGACATAAAAGGACAAAAAGTTTAAATCAAAGACATGTAGAGAGGGGTATTCATGTAATTTCACACCCAATAAGCTTGTAGCTTATTTTAAAAGCTAGTTGAAGTAGCTTATTATTTTAGAGCTTATTTTTTCAATAAGCTCCCAATAAGCTCCTACACTTTTGTATGTCAAACAAAGCTTGTTTTGGAAAAAATAAGCTCAAGCTCCAACAAGCTCCAACAAGCTCCTACAAGCTAGTTTGCCGAACATAGCCTTTATATATATATGATGATTAATTGATAATAAGATACAAGCTATTATATGTGTCTTACTTTGTTTGCTCTAAGTTTTTATTGTTCGAAATTTGCATGCTTATATATAAGGCATACCTAACATAAACAGTATTATACTGTTTAATACATCTATAGAACAGCGAATCAGCTACAATGAAAAGTAGAGTTACTGCCTCTCATTCCAAGTGTAATGGATGCTACAGAAATCAGTCTAGTTTATTTATCACTAGTATAACGCCCACATAATGCAACGGTACATTATAATTTATGGTGGTTCATCTATCGTCATGTTCTTGAGATCATTAGTAGTCACAATTATTTGAGTTACGACCTTGTTTACAATAGTTGAAGATTGGAGTTACCTTGTTCCCTTTGCGAGTAGTTTGAATCTTACTGAATTTGCCGATGAACATTTAAAATAAATTTATATTTTTTGAATGTTGTTAGTTGTAAGTCCCGTTCTCACGGATCGATAACGAGGTTATATAATTGTATTCGAGTGCGGAATCCTCGAACACAATCAATCGACACAAACGAATACATAAAAATAATACGAAACACGATACAAATACTTTTTAATCTAAATCTTTTATTGATTATAAATAACGTTACAATTAATCTAAGATTATACACGTATAACTTCGTATACTAAAATTGTTCGTACATATAATATTGTTTTTTTCGCTCGCCTCACTTTGCTGCCGACTCACGTTTTGCCATTAACCCCCACTCACCAAAACTCAATTAAATCCCTTGACCTTTTTTTTGTTTGCTACTGCCGTCCACGCCTCTTGTTTTCTGCCCTCGTACAAACATATACATGCTACATACATACCTTGAGCTTGGGCCTTGTGATATATATATATATATATAGACTTGGGCTTTGGCCACGAACATCAACATATATATGATAGGCTGGGCTTTGGCTTGGGTTTGGGCCTACATAAACCAAGTTCGCTCATCACTAAATTCGCTCACCAACTAATCTATATAACGATTACATTTGACATTAACGATTACTAATTATTTAGAAAGCTGTTGTCACACAAAATGCACCAACAGACTCCCCCTTGACAATAGCTTCTAGATAACTTCTTGATGTCTTCGTTAATCTTCCAAATGTCTTCGTTTGTCTTCTAGAATCAATTATCAAACTATATGTACCAACAGACTCCCCATTGACAATTGCTTCTAGAAGTCTTCTTCACAATCTTCTGTAATCTTCATATCTTCCACTATCAGCAGGTCTTCTAAAAAATCTTCTAGATATACCAACCGATTTTGATCTTATGAACATTAGTAATAATGAAACAATAATTCAACTATTTTAGACGATTAATGTGATTTTTGATATTGATATTTTAGTAGTTAATTTCGGTTGACAAGGAAATGATATATTACCTTAGTGTTAGTTGACAATTATGGTATGAATATGCTAATTGATCTTCCATAAATATGGTTTAGCTTATGGTGACGGATCAGAGGAGAAGGCCAAACGAGGGACAAGTCGAATTCACTGCATCTTAGGAACGGATTTGTAGTTGTATAGTGCAGTGTTGTTAAAATGCAGTCAAATTTTATAAATGTAAAACGCAGTATTATTAAAATGCAGTGAATAGTTGGTAAAATGCAGTGAATGGTTGGTAAAATGCAGTGAATCTGAATGATAATTTGTTCTAAAATGAAGTGAATTCAGCATGCCCCTGATTCCCCTCATCTGAGGACTTCCCCTCAGAACCTTACTCTTAACTTATAGGATATATTTTTTATATAAATTTTGCTTAGTTTAGTGATGAATAGATATGCGCCATGTCTCAAAAAGAATGTCCCTAAAGAAATTTTCTTAAAATTACGATATGAAGTGTCAATTTTGTCCTTATATTTAAAGTAAGTTTAACTGAAAATTAGTAAGAATTAAATGATTGAAAGTAATAAATGAGGGTAAAATAGAGAGTTTAAGGATATTTAGTAGTTATTTTTTACAAGTAGATAATCTTTTTGGGACATATATAAATAGTAATGTGATCAATTATTTTAGTAAAGAGGAAGTATTTCACAACTTTAAAGGTGGAAGTCAATGAAGAAATTTGTGTAAAAGGCGGTATATATTTTGTATATTGAATTATATGGAATTACAATTTACAAACGCCATATTTGTATGGAAACGTGTTATCCTACGCAAAACTTAACATAAAGGTTAGCTCCATTTTAATATATATGGTCCTCCAACAATATATAACAACAACAATAAAAATCAAATACCCAATCTTGTATATGTTTGTAATCAGTGGCGGATTCAGCAATTCGGTGTCGGGTATGCACAATTAATGAAGAAATTTGAACAATAGAATGATGCCTATGTGGTTTGCTCTTGAATGTGTGTTGTTTCGGATCACTGTCTTGGGTCCAAGACTTTTAGATTTTCAACCATTGGGCCAACGCGGAGTATCTTGGGCCATTAGTGGATCAAGCATGTGCTCAGGGGCGGTGCCAGTTGAGTGCATACGGGGTCATATGCCCTCTATGGGCCACAAAGTTTTAATGTTAATTTTTCATATATTTTAAGTTTGCCCTCGGCCCAAACAAAAATCTGCCCTCGGCCCAAAAAAAAAAAAAGCCCCACCCAGATTTAAAAAAGAAAAATTATGATCCCAATTAGATTTTACGGGGTTTAAAAACTGTTTTTTTTTATAGATATGGCAAACCTTCTCAAAAGAAAAGAACCATCTTCTTTAACGCCTATTAATGTAGTTGAATGGTATTGCCGACCTTGCTAAAGTCATGATAGAAACAAGGAAACATCTATTTTACCCCTTGGTTTATCGACTATTGAAGCTAGCATTGGTTTTGCCCGTTGCAACTGCAACGGTTGAGAGATGCTTTTCGGGGATGAAAATTGTAAAGTCAAATTTACGCAATCGTATCGGGGAGGAGTTTTTGAACGCTTGTGTAATATCCACAATAGAAAGAGAAGCACTCGCCAACGTAAAGGATGAAGATGTAATTCAACGTTTCCAAAAGATGCGTGATCGTAAAGGAAAAGTGTAGGATGTAATTAGTTTAACATACTAAAACTGAACGAATGCAGTTTTTTTGTCGTTTAACTACTTTTAGGCTTTTTTTTTTGTTGCTGTAATGATGTTGTCTTAATGTATCTTCAACCTATATTTTGCTACTGTAAATGAGTTGTTTTCGTGATGTTTTGGTGATGTTTAAATGTTGGTTTGGTGTTGAAGTTTAGCAGTTGTTTCACTGCAGATTTTAAGATGTTTTAGTGTTGTTTTGCTGCTGTTTTGGTGCAGTTTAGTTGCTGGTTTAGTGCTGTTTTTTCAGCTGCAGATTTGCTGCTGTTTTGGTGCTTCAAGTGTGCAGTTTTGCTGCTATTTTGGTGCTTTAAATGTGCAGTTTGGCTGCTGTTTAAGCGTTGTAAGTATGTGTTTTAGTTAGGGTAATTTATGTAGTTTTTGCTGCTTTTGCATAACGTTTTTTTCTTTCGTTTTAGACTGCAACTTTTATTACAATATTTTTGCTCCCCCGTAAGACAAATTCCTGGATCCACCACTGCATATGTTGCCATTTATTGACATTTTTCTACCAACATATCATGTGATTTTATCAGGTAGAGATATGCGAACGTTCAAAGTAGATCTAAAGTCTGTGAATAGAGAGGTAGGTAAACCGTAAACGTACCCTTAGTAAAAAATGTTTGCGTATTGTGATTGTACGTGATGGAACATGAAAACCTTTGACATGTCCCAAGGCAGCCTGGCCGTGAACAAATTGAATATCTATCTCGATATATATACTTGGTTGTTAATGTTAAACCAGATTAGTTGTCGTGTAAACAGTACTAATATCGTCACAATAAAAAAAATTAGAGTAGAAAGGCCTTCGAGATTAGATCAAATTTTATGGCTTCTTAAAAAGATTAATGTACGCTAATAAACCATTTCAAATTTATAATGTATTTAATAAGCTTTGGTCATTACCAATTAATTGTTATTTTAGACTTAAAATTATTTTTAGTCACATTTAGTAAAAAACATGCCACGACAAAAATGGGTGAAGATTAACGACGTGTCACCTAATTATTTGACATTAACAATTCAGTCAAAATCATTTTTACAGCTCATCATCATTCTGCACCGTTAGATCTAAAATGTATCATTCTGAACCTAACGATCATAAAAGTTCGGTGACCCGTCACCCAGCCGTTACTTTAACACTCGCCAATCCCTCCTAAAAATACACAATAATCACACTCTGTTGTTTCCACCATAATCAACTCAAAACCCTAACTCACGATTCACAACTATTAATCCGTCAATTCCGTTAAATTCACGTTAAATTTAACGGAAATGGCGCAAATTAGCATTGTGAAGAAGGCTACCGTGTTCGCCGTCGTTGCCGTGGCGTTTTCCACCGTGACCATTTCTGCTCAGGCTCTGGCACTGTCGCCTAAAGCCGGAGTGGCGTTTTCTGTACCGGCGTATGGTGTTATGATCGGAACGTCGCTGATTCTATCGTTTGTTGCTCTGTTCAAGAATTGATCTGATTTGTGATGATTTATGGATGTGATTGAAGGATTTTATGGATTTTATTTTGATGTAGAGATTTTACTATTTTTTTTTTAACGGCAGAAATATATAAAATAAAAACTACTAGCAAGAAGCTAGAAGAGAAAGTATACAATACAAATCTAGAAAACACACAAGGAAACAAATTCTAGATTCTTCCCGAGACTTTAACTGCTAAGACAGTAAAATGGATGTAAAAACTCTTGGCAATTACGAAAACCGAGACAAGAGAAAAACCCCTTCTACGGAGGCCGAGCCACCGGTTTTTACTCCGTAGTGTTTTTGATACAGTCTCATACAAGCCCCGGGGAATATACAGCAGAAAGGAAATAAAGATCAAAAAGGAAACATGATATCACAAAACCAATCCCTTTTGAGGTGCTCGATATTTCCCGCAACAAGAAATGAAGACACGAATCCCTTCATAACAAAGATAAACCGAATATAACTAACATAAAGGGTTCTTCAGCCACTCTTCCCAATGAATTGTTGCCTTCATATTTCTGTTTCAGTACCACATATAAGAAAAATTAATGATGGAATCAACTATAAAAGTATCCCTCTTTTTAGAAGGATAGAAGATGGCTTCATTCCGATATTTCCAAAAATCCCACCACACCGGCCACATAGATAACAGTGTAGATGATATTCTTTTCTTTTATGCTTCTTTGACTATTCGAAACATGCTCAAGAAGATCATTCGGTTCAAGATGAGTAGGTAATAAAGTGTCTAGCCATTTGCAAATATAATTTCAAACTCTACCAACAAAAGAACAATCCACAAAAGTATGATGATATTTGTTTCGATACCATTACTACATAACGGGCAAATAATCGAATTCGAAATAATACCACAGAACCAGAGATTAAATCGATTAGGAAGTCTATCTTTCAGCAGTCTCTACACATGTATGTTAACTTTTCTTGGCACCGTGTTAACCCATCGAGTAGCAAGATTGTGATTTGGAAGAATCATTCGGTCAATGTGTTTCTGGAGCCCATTAACGCTGAATTCATCCATAAAGCTGCTAGACCATTTCCACTTATCGGGAGAATTAACAATAGTAACCTGAACAATGAGATCCCGAAGTCTATGTAATTGTTCTTCTTCCACCCCACTCCTAACAGGACGTCTCCAGTCCCAAGTGTACGAGCACCCACACCAACGTTTGCCAACAACCACCTCTTTGTTAACCTCAAGCGCATGACGACGAGGGAACTGTAGAGCAAACGGTTTATCAGTTAACCAAATATCACTCCAAAATGATGTAGATTGACCATCACCAATTTTCTTAGAAATCGAGGTCAAAGGGATAATTTTTTTGCTATGCAATTTTTGGGCTAACTGCAGGATTTTCGACCAAGTGCCAGCACCCCTAATCACCTGACCGATCCCAGCTCTCCTATACTGAGGATGAATATTTTTGATGACCTTAACCCACAGCATGTCCGAGAGATTGTAGAAATGCCATCTCCATTTATACAAGAGAGCTAGATTAAGTGCATGGAGACTACCAAGTTCGAGACCCCCACTGTCCTTGCTTGCAAGAACAAGATCCCATTTGACCCAATCTATTACGAACCGTGATGGGCATTTTAAACATTGAGAGATAATAAGTAGGTAGTGAACCCAATACAGAAGTAACTAGAACAGATCTACCTCCAATGGACAAAAGATTAGCTCTCCAATTAAACAAACGCTTGGCAAATATATCTATGAGTGGTTGCCAAGAGTTGACCCGATTCATATTGGCACCAATGGGGACTCCGAGGTATATAAAAGGAAATTTCTCTCCCTTACAACCCGCCATCAAAGCTAAACGAGTAACTTCCGAGTCTTGAACACTGATCCCATATAGCTTCGATTTCATGACGTTGATTTGCAACCCTGAAGCTAAATAAAAACAGTTAAAAATATCAATAATATTCACAAAATTACCTTGAGACCATTCTCTCGAAACAATGACATCATCCTCGTATATCAAATGAGAGAGGCACATATCACCAATATTAATACCCTTGACTTTGTTAGCCTCAATCGCATCTTCCATAGCAATATGGAATCCTTTCATAGCTAGAATAAAAAGAAATGGAGCAAGGGGATCTCCTTGGCGAAGACCACGTTCCAATTGAAATTCCTTATTAGGACTACCATTAATGATCACTGAAGAGCGCGCTAAAGATAAACATGCCTTGAACCATCTCAAGCTTTTATTACCGAAGCCCATAAAATCCAAAATAGAAAAAAAGATATTCCCAGCTGAGCGTATCAAAAGCCTTAGAAATATCCACTTTAAAAAGTAGAATTTTCTTCTTGTTTTCCTTAAACGCATGAACCACCTCATTAAGTATCATAGGACCATCCAAAATCTGACGATCTTTGATGAAAGTAGATTGAACCGGATCAACTAAATCATCAATAATACATGCAATGCAATTCGCCAAAACTTTGGCTATAGTCTTATAAAAGATGCCAATAAGACTGATAGATCTGTAATCATTAACCACTAACGGAGAATCAATCTTCGGGATCAAAGTAATGAAATAAGCATTACAACCCGGAGGTAATTCCTCTTTATCAAAGAAATCCTCGACAGCTGCGAATAAATCATCTTTCATAACGTGCCAATATCTCTTAACAAAACCAAAAGTAAACCCATCCGGGCCAGGGGCTTTGTCACTACCACAAACCCATACCGCATCCTTTACTTCTTGCAATGACACATATTCTTCAAAAAAATTTACTTGGATGTCTTGTAAAGCTTTAAACTGAGGGTTACGAACTGTATATTGCAACACTTCAATTTTAGCGAATTTTTTCAAAAAATGGGAGTGAAAAGTGTTTTTGACCTCGCTTGGATCCTCAAGCCATTGCCCATTAGATTTTAAACCCCGAACAGATAATTATTTCATTTTCTTGTTGATGACACCATGGAAAAATTTGGAATTTTCATCGGCTTCAACATATCATTTAATGCGCGCTTTTTGAATATAATCTTCTTTCTGCCTCCGCTCCAACATATAGATCTGATTGACTATGTTCACACGCTCCTTTCCAATATTTTTGTTAGTCAGACCCACATCAATGTCCAAATCAATCTTGCGCATCTCTTCCTTAAAGGTATCGATTTCAGCCTTCCTTTCCCTCTTATCTTTAACCCAGTTTTTGATGGCATCCTTAAGGCCTTTAAGTTTGTTTTTGAAATTAATGATGGGAGAAGAAGATTTGCTGTAGCTACCATGATTCCGAAAATTAATTACCATGTCCTCGAATCCTTCCTCTTCAAACCAGGAATGATACACCTTGAAAGGAATCGGCCCATAATCCACCATACAACGATAAACGTGGTTGATTTTTATTATTTATATTTTGAGGTATTATGGTGTAACATCCTTAAATTGGGCCTAGAAGTAATAGGTATTTTCTGTAAATTTTAAATGCGATCTAAAATTGTTATTGTGTTTGATTGGATAATAAATAGGCCGATAAGTCTCAGGAAATATTGTGGCTAGTGAAATATTGATTGTTTTAAATTTATTTAGTTGACAGTAAAATAAAATTGTATTTTCCCGCAAATGGTTTTTAAGTTCCAGACAATAATAAATACGGGGAATGAAAACTAACACTTATATGGTATATTATGTGGATGGGTCGGTTTTTATTTCCCTCCACACATACATATGTACGTATGAATACACACACACACACACATAACCCTAAATCCACAAAATCATGAAGAAAACACCAAATTGGAGCTTGTAAATTCGGATTCAAGCTTCCATGATCATCAAGAACAAGATGTGGAGAAGACTCAGTGACATTAGACTACTGAGTGGACGACTATGATTGTCGGTGAGTGGATCTTGGACTTTCTGTCTAAGTTAGTTGTAACAACATGGTTACAACGGGTAAACTTGGTTTATTGCAATGATTGCATTAATATTAGATTGGCATGTTGGCTAAACCTTTGATTGATTATTGGCGTCCATTGTGCTATGATAGTTGTGGACTATTTGATTTGGTGGGGGTCAACTAATGTGTTGGGTTTGGATACTATTACTAGGACTTCGCAAGTGCCTTGTACATGTGTTGGACACTGAAATTGCGTCGTGTGTAGTAATAGTACCAAACTATCGGTTTAACCTCTGATTTGGCCGTCAGTTGGTTTTAAGTGTTACTTGGGGAACCATCCGCGGCATGAGGGTACCTCAAGGACCACCGATCCTTCTATGTTGCTTGTGCATTGCTTGGTTATAGGCATGTGTTAAGCTGAGTTAGATTGATAGCTTGGGATCTATTCACTTAGCTTCATGCTAACCCCTCATCACTTCTTGCAGGTTTACTTCTGTATGTGGGTGGGCAAGAAGTACATATGGAATGGAATGTTTGACAGGCTCACTCTGAAATGGATAATACGTTAATGATTTAACAACAAATTGGGATTTCTATAACACCTAAACTTAATGCGTGTAATGATTAGAATAATCTAGTTTTAAAGGTTTGTATATAAGTGGATTGCTATTTGAAATGTATGTATGCAATCCACTGGTTTCTATTAATCATGCGCTTCCGATATGTTTAAAAAAAAATGTCCTTGTATTTAGCGGGTGTTATAAATTGGTATCAGAGCCTAGGTTTGGGTGAATTGGACATTGTATGGTGTTCAATCCCAAACTTAGGTTTGTGTCAAGTCAAACATTCCATGGATGGGGTTTAGTGGTTGCTTGAGAAAGTTGCTATGAAATGTGTGCTAACCTATAACAATATGCAATAGTGTTGTTTTGGATGCAGAGACGGAGGAACATGAGGAACCGTCTGGTATTTCTCAATGATTCCTCAATACTCGTGGGCCTAGATGTGCCAGGTAATTTCTGATAAGCTTGATGAATTTTAATAAGCTTTGACTGTTAGCTTTACTATGATATGATTGTTAGTAAAGTAAATTGAATTATTGGTGAATAACGCTTGTTAATGAGTTGATAAATGCAAGGTGTGATTATAGATCCTTGCTAGGGAATTATTTGATAAATGATAAACTAAATTGATGTGACTTGATATGATGAAATTAATGGGATGTTGGTATTCTCCATTAATAGGTTTCGAGTCGTGTTGTTATGTGAAATATAAGGAGTCTAGTTATGGGAATATGTGTATTGACTTGGAAAAGTCAAAGTTGAATGTGGTTGTGTCAAACTTGATAATAACTATGTTACAAAGTGATGAATGTGAGTAAATGTTTATGTGTTTAGCATTGATCATAATTGGGTTGAATGATGATCTTTGTATTGAAAGTGTTAAGATAGAAAATCAAAGTGGTCAACGAGTCCAAATGTGTGTTGACAAGTTGTGAAAAGTTAAAGTGATTATGAATTTGAAAAATTTGTTGAAATTGATTTAAAAATGATGATTTTAATGTGAATTGGTGTTTTAGAGTTATAGCATAATACCAATATTGAAAATGGTTTTGTTTGACTTGGAATAGTCAAGAAAGTGTGAATTGACTGTTTGAATAGTTGTTATATGGGTTGAAACCCAAATGGGTTGTTAAAGTACCCAAATGGGTCGGTTATTGGTCAAATGGTTAAAATGCATGTTGGTTCGAAAATAATGAATGTTAAAGTGACTTTAAGTCATAAGTATAGTAACAAAGTGCGTGGAAGTGTTTTGGATAGTCAATGTGGTTGTTTGGTAAAATTTGACCATTTGAACCCCTAAACGGGTCAATGAGTTAAAACATGATAGGACAAGTATATGAGGGTGTTGAAAGTGCCCACACGTCACAAATATATGTAGAAACATGTTGGCAAAGGGTGGAACCCTGAATGTATGCCGTTTGGAATATAGAGTGTCAACGAAAATGGCTCAAAATGACCAAAAATTGGTTATACGTCCGTTTTCTCGTAAAACGTGTAAATTGAAAAAGTGGAAAAATGGAAAGTTGCATTTTTATTATATGAGAGTGCCTGCAAAATTTCAGAGTCTAACTCTTTACGGTTTAGGAGATATGCGCGTTTGAGTTTCGTATTTTTTGCACTAAAATTGCAGACTTGTTACAGCAGGTTGAATCCGGACGGATTCCCTTGAATCCGGACGGATTCCCATGAATCCGGACGGATTCCCATGAATCCGGACGGATTCCTTGACCGGATTCCTTAAAAATGGTTCTGTCCCAAAACTTGGCCTTGAATACGGCGGATTCCCCGGAATCCGGGCGTATTCCCTTCAATCCGGGCGGATTCCCCAGAATCCGGCGGATTCCCCTCTTATTGAGACATTTCTTGTGTTATGTGTTATATTAAGTGAGTTTAATATGATAGTTCGTAAAATTTCGACGTTCGACGTAACGTTGGACGTAGAAATTCCGTTAAGAAATTTCGGTGTCCGATTAAGATGAAATTTACATATCCACTCAAAAACGGGCCAACGGTCAAAGCTCATGGCATCGCCATGAGCCCTGTCAGTTTTCGGCACTTCGGGGTCGTTTGGGGCCCGAAAATCGCGTTTTATTGTTTTTCGGACCTTATTTCGGACTTTTAGCTTATGATTTGTATTGGGCTTTTGTTTCTTTGAGCCCATGGATCATTCCTATGACTAAATATAATGTAAAAAACTTGTTTTAAGAGGTCCACATATATTATTATGTATAAGATATTCATAGACGGTTTATTTAACTGCAAATTCGAATAGCAATTGGTATTGTTGATTATTACTAACCAGGGTTAATAAATCTTGAGTATGGGATTATGTGGATCATATAGGTGAATCAATTGAATCATGTAGAACATTAAAAATTGATTGAAGTGAGCATTTTAAGAATTGTGAGTTAGGTACATGAGCTTGTATCTATATGATAATCGAACAGGAAATGCTCAATTGTAACTAAACTAAAGAAGTATAGATTGATGATAATATGTTAAGAATTGCACATAATAGTGATAATATATTTAGTATTAAACCTTATGTAATGCACTATTAGTATTAATTGCTATACTAGTGCTTGAAATTGTGCTAGGTACTAAAAGTATTGATGGAGGTGGTTGTGTTAGACATTACACCTGTGT
This sequence comes from Helichrysum umbraculigerum, assembly GCA_949592205.1. Taxonomy (NCBI): domain Eukaryota; kingdom Viridiplantae; phylum Streptophyta; class Magnoliopsida; order Asterales; family Asteraceae; genus Helichrysum; species Helichrysum umbraculigerum. The sequence goes on along the minus strand of CATIUR010000002.1, from coordinate 12,059,176 downwards.
TAATGAGATGGTGAAAAGGGTGTTAAATGTCTGTGTTGATTATATACACCCGACTATATGATTAGTCTTACATTCCAAGGAATATGTGGAATAGGTAACAAGTTAATATCTGATTTTGTACTTGTTGTTAAAGTGATATCATTGTTAATGATATATATGAAATTAAAGATTAATCACTTTGAAGATTAACGGTATGAAGTGACCTGAGAATGAAGTGTGAATGACATAATATGACGACGTCTGGCCAACGTATTCCACTATATATATATATATATATATATATATATATATATATATATTTGTATTATGCCATTTCACATGGAGTTGTTGAGGTTATTAAGTACCCAATGAAGCTAAATGATTTTAAAATAACGGATGATATATGTTGACCTGCGGTTATGAAAAAGTTATTGACTGACTAATATAAGGTGGTAGTAAGCTGCTCAACTAGTGTTAATTTGGAGACGTTGAAAAAGAAGAATTGGAATGGGTTATACTACTGGTTAAAAATGAGTATGTGATTATTTGTTGGTAATGTTTGAGGCTTAGTGAAGATTAACATAGCCGGATAGCCTAGTATTAGAAAATTATGTGAAACTATGTCCTTGGGAAAAAGTAAAATAGTCAGGAAAAATAAGAGTTTTAATTGTTGGATTGATAATATTATTATAATTATGTGCGAATTACATATAATCTTTCGTATTATGCATATCTAATGACTAGATAATGTGGTAAATTGTAATTTGAAAAAGTTATATGATGAGATAAGCTAATGTAGAGGTCGACTAGATACAATTATTGAGATGATATTGTTGAAAATGTGTTGATGATTAGCACATTTTGATAATGTGGTACGTGTGCTAGTATAGCAAGGTACCCATTGAGCGAGATTTAGCATGTATCCAAATATAATTTGGTGCTAAGTGATTGTGTAACTATATGATAATGGTATTAACCATAGGATTTGACCTCTACTTTGCTTATTAGTATGTGGTTAGTGTTACATGATTCCGAGATATTTTAATAAAAATGGGTTTCATGTACCTCAGTGATATGTGGATATTAGCGTGGATGCTAATTATAATTGAAAATTGAATTTCATTGATGATATGTGTATTGTGGTTTCCATAACCACTGTTTTCGTTATTGAAAAAGATAGAATTCATATACCGATTTTTAAGATCTAGCATGTCGCTAGATTCTGGTTATGAGAGTATATTATTTTACTTAGTTAAGTGATTTACTTATGTTAAGTGATAACTTGTTTCAAAATGTTCATTGTGTATATGAAGATAAGATTAGGTACAGTATATGTGCTGAAATGAGAAATTGAAGCATGTACATTGGATATGTGCATGTGTAATTAGTGATTAAGATACGCATAGAGATGATATGCATAAGTAATTTAAATTGTACATATACCTTATGTGCATTTAGTGATAAATAATTATTTAGTTAGGGAATTGGAAATAAAGTGTGAACCAAACTTCACACAAGGTATGATGTGATTAAATTCCCTAGATTAATTAAGGATGATTAGATTTCGAGGACGAAATCTCTTTAAGGGGGAGAGATTTGTAACATCCTTAAATTGGGCCTAGAAGTAATAGGTATTTTCTGTAAATTTTAAATGCGATCTAAAATTGTTATTGTGTTTGATTGGATAATAAATAGGCCGATAAGCCTCAGGAAATATTGTGGCTAGTGAAATATTGATTGTTTTAAATTTATTTAGTTGACGGTAAAATAAAATTGTATTTCCCCGCAAATGGTTTTTAAGTTCCAGACAATAATAAATACGGGGAATGAAAACTAACACTTATATGGTATATTATGTGGATGGGTCGGTTTTTATTTCCCTCCACACATACATATGTACGTATGAATACACACACACACACACATAACCCTAAATCCACAAAATCATGAAGAAAACACCAAATTGGAGCTTGTAAATTCGGATTCAAGCTTCCATGATCATCAAGAACAAGATGTGGAGAAGACTCAGTGACATTAGACTACTGAGTGGACGACTATGATTGTCGGTGAGTGGATCTTGGACTTTCTGTCTAAGTTAGTTGTAACAACATGGTTACAACGGGTAAACTTGGTTTATTGCAATGATTGCATTAATATTAGATTGGCATGTTGGCTAAACCTTTGATTGATTATTGGCGTCCATTGTGCTATGATAGTTGTGGACTATTTGATTTGGTGGGGGTCAACTAATGTGTTGGGTTTGGATACTATTACTAGGACTTCGCAAGTGCCTTGTACATGTGTTGGACACTGAAATTGCGTCGTGTGTAGTAATAGTACCAAACTATCGGTTTAACCTCTGATTTGGCCGTCAGTTGGTTTTAAGTGTTACTTGGGGAACCATCCGCGGCATGAGGGTACCTCAAGGACCACCGATCCTTCTATGTTGCTTGTGCATTGCTTGGTTATAGGCATGTGTTAAGCTGAGTTAGATTGATAGCTTGGGATCTATTCACTTAGCTTCGTGCTAACCCCTCATTACTTCTTGCAGGTTTACTTCTGTATGTGGGTGGGCAAGAAGTACATATGGAATGGAATGTTTGACAGGCTCACTCTGAAATGGATAATACGTTAATGATTTAACAACACGTTGGGATTTCTATAACACCTAAACTTAATGTGTGTAATGATTAGAATAATCTAGTTTTAAAGGTTTGTATATAAGTGGATTGCTATTTGAAATGTATGTATGCAATCCACTGGTTTCTATTAATCATGCGCTTCCGATATGTTTAAAAAAAAAAATGTCCTTGTATTTAGCGGGTGTTATAAATTGGTATCAGAGCCTAGGTTTGGGTGAATTGGACATTGTATGGTGTTCAATCCCAAACTTAGGTTTGTGTCAAGTCAAACATTCCAGGGATGGGGTTTAGTGGTTGCTTGAGAAAGTTGCTATGAAATGTGTGCTAACCTATAACAATATGCAATAGTGTTGTTTTGGATGCAGAGACGGAGGAACATGAGGAACCGTCTGGTATTTCTCAATGATTCCTCAATACTCGTGGGCCTAGATGTGCCAGGTAATTTCTGATAAGCTTGATGAATTTTAATAAGCTTTGATTGTTAGCTTTACTATGATATGATTGTTAGTAAAGTAAATTGAATTATTGGTGAATAACGCTTGTTAATGAGTTGATAAATGCAAGGTGTGATTATAGATCCTTGCTAGGGAATTATTTGATAAATGATAAACTAAATTGATGTGACTTGATATGATGAAATTAATGGGATGTTGGTATTCTCCATTAATAGGTTTCGAGTCGTGTTGTTATGTGAAATATAAGGAGTCTAGTTATGGGAATATGTGTATTGACTTGGAAAAGTCAAAGTTGAATGTGGTTGTGTCAAACTTGATAATAACTATGTTACAAAGTGATGAATGTGAGTAAATGTTTATGTGTTTAGCATTGATCATAATTGGGTTGAATGATGATCTTTGTATTGAAAGTGTTAAGATAGAAAATCAAAGTGGTCTACGAGTCCAAATGTGTGTTGACAAGTTGTGAAAAGTTAAAGTGATTATGAATTTGAAAAATTTGTTGAAATTGATTTAAAAATGATGATTTTAATGTGAATTGGTGTTTTAGAGTTATAGCATAATACCAATATTGAAAATGGTTTTGTTTGACTTGGAATAGTCAAGAAAGTATGAATTGACTGTTTGAATAGTGGTTATATGGGTTGAAACCCAAATGGGTTGTTAAAGTACCCAAATGGGTTTCGAGTCGTGTTGTTATGTGAATTATAAGGAGTCTAGTTATGGGAATATGTATATTGACTTGGAAAAGTCAAAGTTGAATGTGGTTGTGTCAAACTTGATAATAACTATGTTACAAAGTGATGAATGTGAGTAGATGTTTATGTGTTTAGCATTGATCATAATTGGGTTGAATGATGATCTTTGTATTGAAAGTGTTAAGATAGAAAATCAAAGTGGTCAACGAGTCCAAATGTGTGTTGACAAGTTGTGAAAAGTTAAAGTGATTATGAATTTGAAAAATTTGTTGAAATTGATTTAAAAATGATGATTTTAATGTGAATTGGTGTTTTAGAGTTATAGCATAATACCAATATTGAAAATGGTTTTGTTTGACTTGGAATAGTCAAGAAAGTATGAATTGACTGTTTGAATAGTGGTTATATGGGTTGAAACCCAAATGGGTTGTTAAAGTACCCAAATGGGTCGGTTATTGGTCAAATGGTTAAAATGCATGTTGGTTCGAAAATAATGAATGTTAAAGTGACTTTAAGTCATAAGTATAGTAACAAAGTGCGTGGAAGTGTTTTGGATAGTCAATGTGGTTGTTTGGTAAAATTTGACCATTTGAACCCCTAAACGGGTCAATGAGTTAAAACATGATATGACAAGTATATGAGGGTGTTGAAAGTGCCCACACGTCACAAATATATGTAGAAACATGTTGGCAAAGGGTGGAACCCTGAATGTATGCCGTTTGGAATATAGAGTGTCAACGAAAATGGCTCAAAATGACCTAAAATTGGTTATACGTCCGTTTTCTCGTAAAACGTGTAAATTGAAAAAGTGGAAAAATGGAAAGTTGCATTTTTATTATATGAGAGTGCCTGCAAAATTTCAGAGTCTAACTCTTTACGGTTTAGGAGATATGCGCGTTTGAGTTTCGTATTTTTTGCACTAAAATTGCAGACTTGTTACAGCAGGTTGAATCCGGACGGATTCCCTTGAATCCGGACGGATTCCCATGAATCCGGACGGATTCCTTGACCGGATTCCTTAAAAATGGTTCTGTCCCAAAACTTGGCCTTGAATACGGCGGATTCCCCGTAATCCGGGCGTATTCCCTTCAATCCGGGCGGATTCCCCAGAATCCGGCGGATTCCCCTCTTATTGAGACATTTCTTGTGTTATGTGTTATATTAAGTGAGTTTAATATGATAGTTCGTAAAATTTCGACGTTCTACGTAACGTTGGACGTAGAAATTCAGTTAAGAAATTTCGGTGTCCGATTAAGATGAAATTTACATATCCACTCAAAAACGGGCCAACGGTCAAAGCTCATTGCATCGCCATGAGCCCTGTCAGTTTTCGGCACTTCGGGGTCGTTTGGGGCCCGAAAATCGCGTTTTATTGTTTTTCGGACCTTATTTCGGACTTTTAGCTTATGATTTGTATTGGGCTTTTGTTTATTTGAGCCCATGGATCATTCCTATGACTAAATATAATGTAAAAAACTTGTTTTAAGAGGTCCACATATATTATTATGTATAAGATATTCATAGACGGTTTATTATGTATAAGGTATTGTTGATTATTACTAACCAGGGTTAATAAATCTTGAGTATGGGATTATGTGGATCATATAGGTGAATCAATTGAATCATGTAGAACATTAAAAATTGATTGAAGTGAGCATTTTAAGAATTGTGAGTTAGGTACATGAGCTTGTATCTATATGATAATCGAACAGGAAATACTCAATTGTAACTAAACTAAAGAAGTATAGATTGATGATAATATGTTAAGAATTGCACATAATAGTGATAATATATTTAGTATTAAACCTTATGTAATGCACTATTAGTATTAATTGCTATACTAGTGCTTGAAATTGTGCTAGGTACTAAAAGTATTGATGGGGGTGGTTGTGTTAGACATTACACCTGTGTTAATGAGATGGTGAAAAGGGTGTTAAATGTCTGTGTTGATTATATCCACCCGACTATATGATTAGTCTTACATTCCAAGGAATATGTGGAATAGGTAACAAGTTAATATCTGATTTTGTACTTGTTGTTAAAGTGATATCATTGTTAATGATATATATGAAATTAAAGATTAATCACTTTGAAGATTAACGGTATGAAGTGACCTGAGAATGAAGTGTGAATGACATAATATGACGACGTCTGGCCAACGTATTTGTATTATGCCATTTCACATGGAGTTGTTGAGGTTATTAAGTACCCAATGAAGCTAAATGATTTTAAAATAACGGATGATATATGTTGACCTGCGGTTATGAAAAAGTTATTGACTGACTAATATAAGGTGGTAGTAAGCTGCTCAACTAGTGTTAATTTGGAGACGTTGAAAAAGAAGAATTGGAATGGGTTATACTACTTGTTAAAAATGAGTATGTGATTATTTGTTGGTAATGTTTGAGGCTTAGTGAAGATTAACATAGCCGGATAGCCTAGTATTAGAAAATTATGTGAAACTATGTCCTTGGGAAAAAGTAAAATAGTCAGGAAAAATAAGAGTTTTAATTGTTGGATTGATAATATTATTATAATTATGTGCGAATTACATATAATCTTTCGTATTATGCATATCTAATGACTAGATAATGTGGTAAATTGTAATTTGAAAAAGTTATATGATGAGATAAGCTAATGTAGAGGTCGACTAGATACAATTATTGAGATGATATTGTTGAAAATGTGTTGATGATTAGCACATTTTGATAATGTGGTACGTGTGCTAGTATAGCAAGGTACCCATTGAGTGAGATTTAGCATGTATCCAAATATAACTTGGTGCTAAGTGATTGTGTAACTATATGATAATGGTATTAACCATAGGATTTGACCTCTACTTTGCTTATTAGTATGTGGTTAGTGTTACATGATTCCGAGATATTTTAATAAAAATGGGTTTCATGTACCTCAGTGATATGTGGATATTAGCGTGGATGCTAAGTATAATTGAAAATTGAATTTCATTGATGATATGTGTATTGTGGTTTCTATAACCACTGTTTTCGTTATTGAAAAAGATAGAATTCATATACCGATTTTTAAGATCTAGCATGTCGCTAGATTCTGGTTATGAGAGTATATTATTTTACTTAGTTAAGTGATTTACTTATGTTAAGTGATAACTTGTTTCAAAATGTTCATTGTGTATATGAAGATAAGATTAGGTACAGTATATGTGCTGAAATGAGAAATTGAAGCATGTACATTGGATATGTGCATGTGTAATTAGTGATTAAGATACGCATAGAGATGATATGCATAAGTAATTTAAATTGTACATATACCTTATGTGCATTTAGTGATAAATAATTATGTAGTTAGAGAATTGAAAATAAAGTGTGAACCAAACTTCACACAAGGTATGATGTGATTAAATTCCCTAGATTAATTAAGGATGATTAGATTTCGAGGACGAAATCTCTTTAAGGGGGAGAGATTTGTAACATCCTTAAATTGGGCCTAGAAGTAATAGGTATTTTCTGTAAATTTTAAATGCGATCTAAAATTGTTATTGTGTTTGATTGGATAATAAATAGGCCGATAAGCCTCAGGAAATATTGTGGCTAGTGAAATATTGATTGTTTTAAATTTATTTAGTTGACGGTAAAATAAAATTGTATTTCCCCGCAAATGGTTTTTAAGCTCCAGACAATAATAAATACGGGGAATGAAAACTAACACTTATATGGTATATTATGTGGATGGGTCGGTTTTTATTTCCCTCCACACATACATATGTACGTATGAATACACACACACACACACATATAACCCTAAATCCACAAAATCATGAAGAAAACACCAAATTGGAGCTTGTAAATTCGGATTCAAGCTTCCATGATCATCAAGAACAAGATGTGGAGAAGACTCAGTGACATTAGACTACTGAGTGGACGACTATGATTGTCGGTGAGTGGATCTTGGACTTTCTGTCTAAGTTAGTTGTAACAACATGGTTACAACGGGTAAACTTGGTTTATTGCAATGATTGCATTAATATTAGATTGGCATGTTGGCTAAACCTTTGATTGATTATTGGCGTCCATTATGCTATGATAGTTGTGGACTATTTGATTTGGTGGGGGTCAACTAATGTGTTGGGTTTGGATACTATTACTAGGACTTCGCAAGTGCCTTGTACATGTGTTGGACACTTAAATTGCGTCGTGTGTAGTAATAGTACCAAACTATCGATTTAACCTCTGATTTGGCCGTCAGTTGGTTTTAAGTGTTACTTGGGGAACCATCCGCGGCATGAGGGTACCTCAAGGACCACCGATCCTTCTATGTTGCTTGTGCATTGCTTGGTTATAGGCATGTGTTAAGCTGAGTTAGATTGATAGCTTGGGATCTATTCACTTAGCTTCGTGCTAACCCCTCATTACTTCTTGCAGGTTTACTTCTGTATGTGGGTGGGCAAGAAGTACATATGGAATGGAATGTTTGACAGGCTCACTCTGAAATGGATAATACGTTAATGATTTAACAATACATTGGGATTTCTATAACACCTAAACTTAATGTGTGTAATGATTAGAATAATCTAGTTTTAAAGGTTTGTATATAAGTGGATTGCTATTTGAAATGTATGTATGCAATCCACTGGTTTCTATTAATCATGCGCTTCCGATATGTTTAAAAAAAGAAAAATGTCCTTGTATTTAGCGGGTGTTATATATGGAGTACTAGCATAATACCCGTGTAATGCAGCGGAATCTACTACTGTTACCGTAAACTATGAGTCGGTGACTCAATGATAGTCATATATTGTCTTTGTTATTCATTGGTGGATTACCCGTGATTTATAGGGATAAATAATTGGTGAAAAGTGAAAAGTATATGAAAATAATGAAGTTATATTTTAAAAATCAATATTAGATAAATAAATAAGGAAATGTTGAGTCCTGATTTTAAGAAGTTTCTAAAAATAAAATACTAAGATGCTTTTTAGTATAGATAAGGAAATGTTGAGCCTTGATTTTAAGAAGTTTCTAAAAATAAAATACTAAGATGCTTTATAGTATAGATAAATATTTTTTTGAGCAGTTTATTATTTATGTATTATGGAGTATAAAAGTGTTGTTTTGTGCAATTTTAATATTTGGTGATATTATATTGTTAAATTGTTAATTAGAAAATTACAAATTAACGTTAGAAGGTGAATTATGTTCAAATAAGCTAATAACTTTAGAAAATAAGCCCATCAAAACTCCCGTCGGAGTGTTTTTCAACGTAATCTGAGCTCTCAATAGTTCATTAAAAGCTTTCGTGTAACGAATCACAAGCCCTTAAGAAAGACATGATAAAAAAGAAAAAAAAAGTTTGGTTACGAGAACCAACGGTGACAAAGGTTACTACTTCTGGAGGAAGTGAGGTTATGCCAACTTTGAAAGGCATGACATTGCAAGCAAATAGAGCAGAGAGCTTAGCCCTTATTTCTAGGGGAAATATCTTATATCCCCCATTTAAACCCTCAAATTACAAATTTCACAACCTAATCAGTAATCACCATAAGTACATATATCCCCAACCTAAACCATAATTCTCTCATATTTACCCACTTCTCTAAATTAATCATAATTAATTATTTTAAATGCATAAATTATAACACTAATGACCATTATACCCTTCTCATATTAAACCACCATATACTCCATTATATTAGTAATAAACAAGATCATAAGTACGTACACTACAACATGAAGGAGCTATTGCGACAGACAAATCTGTCACAAATCCGTCACTATAGGTCAGTTGCGACCGAATTGCGACAATAATTGACCGACGCTATAAAACGAATGGCAATTGCTTTTTGCGATGACAGTTGCCACATGTAGGAAATTTTGCGACAGATAAACATCGTGGCAAGAAGGTCATAAAATCGACTTTTAATACTAAATAAAATTAACATGTTGCGACAATAATTTGCGACGGATTTTCGAGGCAATAAATTGCGACCAACTCTTCCTGGCCACTATTTTGCGACAGATATCAAACTAAAGTTCTGTGGCAAATTTCCAATAATCATAAAAACCCAATTTTTAATTTTCCTATTTTTCCGATTTTCAAAAAACGCACATGTAATTTTATACATATTACTATATGGTCCAATAAGAATTTAAAAAATTTAAAAGTGAATGCATACACATATCTATATATAAGTATGTGTGTATATCAACTTCGACATATATATAAGAAAGTATATATATATATATTAGTAGTTTAGACATACATACTAGCAAACATATTAACATGTAATAATGTTGGTCTTTGATATGTTCCACTCATATAAAGACGTACTTGATGATCCTATGTATCTAATTGTGCTTGTATAATCAAGCAAATGCAAAACGACAAAAAGTTCTGTAGCAAAACTGTAGCAATTTTAGATATTTTGTGACGGATTTGCTACAACCTATTTTATTTTATTTTATTTTTAAATTAGTTTGAAGTAAAAAACGCACATGTATTTTTTACATATTATTATATGGTTCAATAAGTAATTAAAACAATTTAAAAGTAAACATATCTATATATAAGTATGTGTGTATATCAACTTCGATATATATGAAAGTACATATCAATTTATTAGTAGTTTATACATACATACTAACAAACATATTAACATATACAAATATTGATCTTTGAGATGTTACACTTATATAAAGACATATTTGATGATTCTATGTATCTAATTGTGCTTGTATAATCAAGCAAACACAAAACGGCAAAAAGTTTTGTAGCAAAACCGTAGCAATTCTAGATATTTTGTGACGGATTTGCTGCAGCTTCATTATTTATTTTATTTAATCAATAAAGATTAAAAGTTTGCAACCGATTTGCGACGGCTTCCTTTATTACTATTTATTATATTCTTATTTTTGTTCTGTTTTGCGACCGATCTGCTACGAGTATTATCAATGTAGATTTTATTTTTAATATAGTTATTACTTATTTTGCTCAACCGATGCAAATTTTGACTCAAATCTATCGCAAAACTTAGTCAAAGATTTAAAAATTAGGTAAAGTATTTGAATTCTGATAAGCCGTCGCAACTTTGACATTAATCCGTCGCAAAATTTAGTCAAAGCTTTGAAATTTTAGTCAACTATTTGAATTCAGAGTTGATATCGCAATTTTGACACTAATCCGTCGCAATATTTGGTTAAATGTTTGACTTTTGATACGCCGTCGCAAATTTGTCACTAATCTGTGTCAAAAGTTAGTCAAATGTTTGACTTTTTTTCTTCTAATATATCGTCACAAAGCGGTGGCAAATGCGTCGCAAAGGTAATAAATTTGCTACGCTCTTATTTTCGTCGCAAAATTTCTGTCGCTGTTGCCTGTTTCTGTAGTAGTGGTATGGGACCTCAATATTAAAAGGTATGCACTAACCTACGCTGATTCTACTTTTGGGTTTCATATTTGTGTTGTTTTGTTAGTTTTTCAACAAGTAAAACGTATAATTGATAATTATGTTCCTAAAACTTGCTTGCTTTGTTAGTCTCTTTTGTTTGCTTTTTCTTTTTGTTTCTTTTGTTTGCTTTTCTTTTAGTCTCTTATGTTTTCTTGATAGTTCAATCAATTTACTAGTTTGATAATAATTTTATTGATTTCAGTAAAAGGAACTGTTGTTCTTATATTGTTTATTTTAGCTTCTATCGATTTTTTATTTTGAGTGTATGTGTGTTTTGTATATTTATTGACTCAAATAGTGATGTATTGGTGCTGGATATAATTAGGCACAATATATTTTGAGGTTCGTACTTTTTTAATCTTGAGGTCCCGTACATACTTCTCTTGCTTATTAGTAATACTAGTAAACATTTCGGGTTATGCTAAGCACAACCCAGTCGCGTCAAATTTTAGAGAGGTCTTAAGCGTGTGGTCTAGTTAGTTCCGGAAATGGGGGCATTTGAAAAGCTCTCAGGTTCAGTAAGAAACAACCTAATTTTTTAGAAAAAATCCTTGGTTTTGTTGGATAAGTTGTTTGGGCCGATAGGTGAATTGGATTTTCCTCTCACGTGATGGGCTTAAAAAGGTCTGGCATGGGCCAGTTGGGATTTTGAACATGTAGTTTCATTGAAATCTTGTTTTATAAATGTCACCATTAATAGGTACATATTCATTTGATTGAAAAATCCTAAGTAATGTGAATATACATAGACACAAAATATACATTGGATGCAAATATTTCTTTTATTATTTTCCAATTTCCATCACATACTTTTGTCGTTTATCTTTTAATAAAGAGTTCTTTTGCTTTCGAGTAGAGATATGATTGTTTACATCTTATCTTCTTCATCGTCCCCAACCCATACAAGATGGGTGTTGTTGCATCTGACTTTAGTAATCCTGTAACTATGATTAGAAATATTATATTTGATGGTTCTAAAAATGTTGGAACTCAACATTAATCAAAATTATACATCTCAGTATATATGACGACAATTTAAGCGACCATTATTTATCAATTGATTCTCAAGTTTTTAAACTTATCTTCTTGAGTTGACGATATATTGATATTAAAGTGCATAAGCGAGGAACTAAAGAAAATATATGAAACCATACTTTATTATATTTCTCTAAACAAAATAGTTCAATTTTTTTGGAAATGATGTGTATAATATATTTGTAATAACATTAAGAGTAACATATAGATCATAACTTATAAGTAATATGTATTAACAAGATAATTAACATTTAGACTATAGATTAAGAATACATATGAATAGGATTAACACTTCAATGTTCATTTGTAAGGTTATATTTATATTGATACTAAGATTAAGATTAATATATTGATAAAAACTATATATATATATATATATATATATATATATATATATATATATAGGATTAGGATCAAGGGAGAAGGAAATTTAGGTGGAGAAGAGGGAGAAAGCAATATGATTCAGTATTTTTATACTATGATTCATTTTTTTATTATAATAATAAAAAAATGAATCATAGTATAAAAATACTGAATCATATTGTTTTCTCCCTCTTCTCCATCTAATTTTTCTTCTTTTTAGATCCCGTTACTATATATATATATATATATATATATATATATATATATATATATATATATATATATATATATATAATTGTAATATCGTAATCATTCGTTACAAGGCATTGAACCATACTTGATATGTATCATTGACAATCCAAATACAAGTTTTAAAAAAGTAACGTACATTGTTTGCTCTAACTTTTTATTGTTCGAAATTAGCATGCTAACACATGTAATCAGCAACAATAAAAAGTAGACTAACAAGCATTTGATTTTTGTATGTATTTATAGTTATCAAAAAGTTGTATTTGTTATCATGTGCTTTGTAGTAAATCTTACCACAAAAATTCCAAAGAATCTGACTTTTATATAAAAAGGTAAATCGCTTGATAAATCAAACATGATGTGGATACAGACCAAACCAGAGCCATTGGACTAAAACTTGTCTAACCCATTGACTAACAACCGGACTTGAAGAAAACAAGATAAGTTATACCACATAACCGGTCATTAGCAGCCATACTCATCTCATCATCCGAGCACCCACTGCAAAAATGAATAGGTAAACCTGACTTAAAAAAGAGGTGATGCATTAGAGCTAGCTAGCTAGCTGCTGCTGTTTTAAAACCATTTGATGAAGAAAGTACTTTTTCGTCAAGAGAAACAGAAACAACCTGGTTATCGAAAAGCCTCATGGGTGCATATAAATTCGCGGGTAGATCTTATAGTCTTGAATTTCATTCTTCTATACCGCAAACGAGCTTGTGTACCTGACTTTTTTTTCCCTTTTTGTTCTTACTGTGGGCCGGTATTACTTATGGAGCATTATTTATCTTCTAATTCAGTAAGGTTATGCGTTGAAATAATAAGCTAATCCAATCTTATCCTTAATTGAGTACATAATTCTAACAAACATTTTTTCTAGGGCAGGTTTTTGGTGTTGTTGATAGTATGAGGGCCTTGGAGCATTTATCTAAAAGTTGGAGGTGCTGCTTGTAGGTAAGCTAAATTTATGTGGCGTGAAATAAACAAGTGCAGGGGAGTAATGTGCCATTTCCGAAACTCATACATGTATATTGGCTAATTAGGGTTATTATTTTATTTTGGGAATTGATAATTCAGGGCTGTCAATAAGAGAAAGATTATGCATATATTAAAGTTATAAATTTTCTTATTTAATTCATTGAAGGTTTGCATTTATTTGTGATACATTAATTATTAATTTTGATAATAAAGGAAACTTTAAGTTTAATAATTATTTTCAAATAAAGCTATCAATATCATTTCCCTTTTATTTTTCTCAGTCTTTTGTCTCTGCTCTGTTAATTATTATCCTGATTAGGGTTTATGATCATCTTGATCATATGTCATATCATTGTCTTCTTGTGCTAGTAGAAATATATAATTTAGTTTTGTGTATATTTTCTGAGTGTCTGAGTGTTAATGTAGTGTAGTTTTCAGTTATAATTTCTTTTGATTCCAGTTTTCGTACATTATGCTTGTGGTAAACATTTACATAATTCTTGGAGTATGCATCATATTTTCTAGTTTATGATGTGACCTGTGATCCTTGATCGAATGGCATTATTAGATCAAGTAATCTGTTTATGTGTGTTTAATAAGATAAACCAAAATGAACTCATGCCATTAAAATCAAAGGGATAAGTCTCTGCGAATGCATCCAACTTGGACCAAAAGTCTATTGTGTGTATCCTACTTACGGGTAGGATTTTTAATGCATTAAACTTTAAAAAACAGGTGTTTTAGTGTATTTTGCTGATGTGTCGCTCGGTTGAGATGCCACGTGGCTTGCGGATGGTTTGACACGTCAATAACACGTAAGCAAAATACACTAAAACACCTGTTTTTGAAAGTTGAATGCATTAAAAACCCTACCCGTAAGTAGGATACACGCAATAGACTTTTGGTCCAAGTTAGGTGCATTCGTAGAGACTTAACCCATAATCAAATTACGACCTTTTGTTCATCAGTTATTGTACATAATTGGATTGCAAACCGTCTACATCATTTAAACTATTTAGTTGATCATCCAATGTAGAAACGTTAAGTTTTCTGCCTTCTTATAATCCAGCTCCAATGCATGAAGAAAGGGTAACTACTGGGCAAACTCTTAGCAACAATCCCAACAAATTGCAACCTTGCATTGTAGACACTTGAAGGCCAACGTATATTGCAAAGTTTTCTCACACATATTGCATCCACCGTCACTTTGAATTGCTTTAATACAAACGAGAGGGTGTGGGTGACTTTTACTATTGAGAATTCCTCCAAACTTGAAATTCACATACACATTAATGTTTCTTTTAAAGAACGAATATGTAGCTGTTTCAGGTTGAAGTAACGGTGCGCAAGCAGAATGCATAGAGTAGCTACATTGATGACAGTGGTAGAAACAAGGATCCGGATCAAATTCCTCCTCACATACTTCGCAAAAGTATTCACTCTTATGGTTTTCAATTGGGTAGTAACTAAGGCTCAAGGGATGCTTGTCATATTTGTGTAGAATTTTACCAGGTAAAAACAAAGCACACTCAACGTGCAAATAAACATCGCAACTATAACACCTGAATACTAATGTGTTTCTGTGAATTATATTTAGGCATAGATAACAAGAAGGACGGGCATCTTGTGTTATAAACCTTGAAAAGAGGTGATCTTGATGAGTGCTATGTGTGATATGTTCAGGTATGAAACTACAACTAACATCAATAAAGTAATCACATTCGACACAACAGTATGTAAATCCGTTACAGAATAACTTACAAATTTTGCAAGGGAAGGCAGAGAAAAAACTATTCGGGGCTGTTGGGTAGAAAGTGAGTGTATGTTGTGGGTGACCTGGGTGGTTTTGTATCTTATCAGGAAACCGGGTGCACCACTCATGAAGAACAAAATTACAATTCTCATTTTGAGTGGCACACTTGTAAAATGGCTCACTTGTAATTGGCTTCACGCATCCATTGCATAATAGCTCAATCTTTTTCATTGGATTGTGACAATATGATAAATCAGCTCTTGAAGATGTTGGCGTTGTTATATCGTTGTATCCGCTATGTACTAGAATTAATGGATGCTGATGATAGATTCGATTTAAGTTACCCTCAACTTTGAGAAACATGTGTTTTGGTACGCTGTAACTTTCATCGGGAAATGGGAGACGGAGGAGATTAGGATATTCGGTATCTTCGAAGTTTTTTATGGTTTTTCTCCTTCCTATTGGATAAAAAAGAAAGTTTAGATCGTAAAATTTATCTCCATTCAAGCTCACTATAATTATACAATAACAAAAAAGTAGTAGCTAAAGATGACCATAAACGAAACGTACAGAATTATTAAGATAGAATGATAAGTTTACCGATAAATGAGAATATGGACATAAATGGCTCTTCTCGTGATGTTGCACAATCTAGATGGGCATAAAACCTACATTTATCGCATTTGTAAATCCATAGTTTCTCATCATCAAACGGGTCGCAGCACACCCGACAAACCGGATTAAATTTAGCTTTTTGATCTACTATTGGGAAGGAATAAGAAAGAATGAGTGGATGAGTATGGGTGAAGGCATCATTTGTAGTACGTTGAATTAACAACGCGTTTGGCAAGAAAGCACAATCACTATGGATGAAGAAGTTAAAACAAGTACTACAAATATAGTAGATCCCTTTATGTTCCTTCCCACAAGCATTGCACACGCATGAATGTGGTTTGAGGGTAGCCACTAAGGGGTGGTTATGACTAGGGTGATGGATGATTCGGTCTTCAACCGATTCCATAGCACAATTGACATCAATGTCAAAATTGCACTTTGAACAATGATAACCAAGTTCTCCATCTTTTCGAGTGCTTCCACATATATTACAAGACCACTCATTCTTTCTCCCCTCACAAAGAATGAGAGTATGAGTAGAATGTGTTTTGTGGTCTAATGTTAGGGGAAGCTCCTCACAAAATTTGTGGAGCGAGTACTTACACGAATGAGTACACTTGTAGTAACACCTATGAAACCAGTTGATTTCTTTCTTACATCGAGCACATTGAGTTCGGAAGTCTTGTGTTGTATGCAAAATGTCGTCGTCATCATCGTCGAATTCTTCTTCATATTGTGGATAGTTGGGTTGTAAATCTATGAGACAAAGTGGATGCTCGTGTTTAAGCACCTCCATTGTAAATGTATATTTGTCTCTCTTCCATATATGATGATGTAATTTAAGTAACTTATAGACAATTGACATGAATATAAATCTATGAGATCGCGTGTTGTTCTTTTCTTCCTAGCAAAGTTTGGAATCGCTTTTAGCTTTTCTTTTCTCTAAGAAACATGGAAGTGCATTACAAGTGATACTCATTATAGATGCAAAAGTTGTCCTTTGATCCTTTATTAAGTTCACAGCTAATCTAATTGTATTATCATAATCATTCCTTACAAGGCATTGAACCATTGATCATGAACCATACTTTATATATATATTAGCATGCTTATATATAAGGCATACCTAACATAAACAGTACGCTGTTTAATACATCTATAGAACAGCAAATTAGCTACAATGAAAAGTAGAGTTACTGCCTCTCATTCCAAGTGTAATGGATGCTACAGAAATCAGTCTAGTTTATTTATCACTAGTATAACGCCCACATAATGCAACGGTACCTTATAATTTATGGTGGTTCATCTATCGTCATGTTCATGAGATCATTAGTAGTCACAATTATTCGAGTTACGACCTTGTTTACAACAGTTGAAGATTGGAGTTACCCTGTTCCCATTGCGAGTAGTTTGAATCTTACTGAATTTGCTGGTGAACATTTAAATTAAATTTATATTTTTTGAATGTTGTTAGTAATAATGAAACAATAATTCAACTATTTTAGACGATTAATGTGATTTTTGATATTGATATTTTAGTAATTAATTTTGGTTGACAAGGAAATGATATTACCTCAGTGTTAGTTGAGAAATATGGTATGAACATGCTAATTGATCTTCCATAAATATGGTTTTACTTATGCTGAAGGAATCAGAGGAGAATGCTTTAAATGAAAGAAAGGAGGGACAAGTCGAATTCATTGCATTTTAGGAACAAATTTGTAGGTGTAAAATGCAGTGTTATTAAAATGCAGTGTTATTAAAATGCAGTGACCGATTAGTAAAATGCAGTGAATCTGAATGACAATTTTGTCCTAAAATTCAGTAAATTCGACATGCCCCTCATTCTTCTCATTTGAGGACTTCCCCTTAGAACCTTACCCTTAACTTATAGGATATATTTTTCATATAAATTTTGTTTAGTTTAGTGATGAATAGATATGCCCCATGTCTCAAAAAGAATGTCCCTAAAAAAATTTTCTTTAAATTACGATATGAAGTGTCAGTTTTGCCCTTATATATAAAGTAAGTTTAACTTAAATAAGTAAGAATTAAATGATTGAAAGTAATAAATGAGGGTAAAATAGAGAGTTTAAAGATATTTAGTAGTTATTTTATACAAGTGGACAATCTTTTTGTGACATATATAAATAGTAATGTGAACAATTATTTTAGGACGGAGTAAGTATTTCGCAACTTTAAAGGTGCAAGTCAATGAAGAAATTTGTGTAAAAGGCGGTATATATTTTGTATATTGATATAGGAATAGGAATTACAAACGCCATATTTGTATTGAAACGTGTTATCCTACGCAAAACTTAACACAAATATTAACTCCATTTAATGTATACGGTCCTCCAACTATAACAACAATAATAAAAAAATAAATACCCAATCTTGTATATGCTTGTAATGTATACGGAGGTAGGATAGGATATAAACAATGGTTACTCTACGCAAGGGTAAAAAGAATCATTCAGTAAAAATTGGCAAAAGGTAAATATGAGCACGTTGAACCGGTCTTTACTTTTACAAAAATATCTTTGAATAATGGAATGATGCCTATGTGGCTATGTGGTTGCTCTTGAATAGTTGAATGTAAAGGTGAACAAACCGGGTTTTTTCCCCAACCCGACCCGACCCATTACCCGAACCGGGTTTTGGTCAACAAAATGAAAACCGGTTCGTTGACCTACCCGACCCGATCCGAACCGGGTTTTTTGACCCATTTCAACCGGGTTTTTACCGGGTTTTACCGGGTTTTTTACCGGGTTTTCCAACCCGACCCGACCCCTACCCGGTCCCAACCCGATTTTGAAATCCGAAACCTCTACCCGGTTCCCTACCCGCCGGGTAGTGAAAAAACCCGAACCGGGTTGGGTTATACCCGGTTCTTACCGGGTCGGTTTTCCGGGTTTGGGCCGGGTCGGTTTTTAAAACCGGTTTATATGTTCACTGTCTTGGGCCTAAGACTTTTAGATTTTCGACCATTGGGCCAATGCGGAGGATCTTGGGCCATTAGTAGATCAATCATGGGTTTCACACTTTCACGTGTTTATTTTGGGAACTCCTTAAATTGTGTCGTAGAAGCTTAAGAGTTAAGAGTTAAGACCGACCAAAATGAGGGGGCTAAAGAATATTATAGCTAACTAGCGTTAAGCCCGCACAAAGCAGCGGGTTATTTATTAATTGTTATTCATGATTCATTATGTTCGATATGTTTTTTTGGTTTCTTAATGTTAGGTTATAATTTTTTTTTCACAAAAGGAAAGTATATAGTGCTTAATTAATTTGGTTAGCTTTCTTAATGTTGGACAACTTTTTATCAACAAAAGGAAAGTAGATTGGTGAGGGTTAGTTTGATCATTTCACATCTTTAAAATTGTTAGTCTTCAAAGAAAATTGATAAACCCTTTATAAGGGAGTATAGACATAGATTATTTCCCATGAATAGGGATGGCAAATGGGTGAGAAAAACCCACGACCCGTGGGTACCCACCCGTCATGGGTGGGTAAACCCATGAAATTTTTACCCATGGGTGGGTTACGGGTATAAACTTCTACCCGTTAGCGGGTCATGGGCGGGTGGTGGGTATAAACTTATACCCGCGGGTAAACCCGACCCGTGAACCTACAAAGTACATTATATATATCTATAAGTGGATTTGTATAAATTATTATATATTTATATATAGTCGTTAATTTGAACAATATATAATAAAACAATTCATATACAAATTAAAAAGTATAGTTTTCATATTTTAAATAGCAAACTTATCAAATGATCAAAAAAATTTATCAAATAAGTTGATAGTTATCGAACTATTAGTCCGCATGTCTTCAATTTTAACAATTTTAATTCGTTTAAAATACAATCTATTGATTTAAACATTTTTTAAAACATTCTTCTACATTAAAATTATATAAAATCTTTTGAAATTTAGATAAAACGTTTTTATTAGATAAACCCGCGGGTTACCCGCGACCCACGGGTACCCATCACGGGCGGGTTTGGGTGTAAAAAGTAAACCCGTTAGTGGGTCATGGGCGGATGATGGGTACAAAAACCCGTCACGGGCGGGTGATGGGTTTAGCATATTCATACCCACGACCCGCGGGTGCCATCCCTACCCATGAATAGCACAATATGTAAATATTAATATACATAGGTGGGCTTAATTAACCTACACCATGGGGGAAATTTTTCGAAATGCACTTTTTTTTACAAGTTTATTTCGATTTGCCACTTTTTAAAAAAAATTGCGGATTTACCCCACCCGGTCGCCGGTCGCAGCATGCGACCTGCGACCCGTTTGCGGCGACCGGCGATCCAAACGATAACCGAGTAAAAGACAAGCCAATTTCGACGTACCCGAGAAAATCACTTGGTCGCAGCGATGATGCGACCCGTTGCTGCGACCTGCGACCCGTACACGTGAACCAACGTTAACCGAGTAAAAGACCGAAACTTTGGTCGCAGCGGTCACGCGACCCGTTGCTGCGACCTGCGACCAATTACAATTAAAAAATCGAATTAAGTACTCAAACCACCTCAATTAAAAAACCTTAAGCTTTTGTACTTTTTTTTGACCATGTATATGTTTCTTTTTCCGTGAAAAAATATATATATATTTTTAATAGATTTTCCGAATAAGATTGTAATTATGTTTTCGATCACAAATTTTGTTTTTTAAAAAGATTTTTCGTGATTGTCTGAAAGTGGATTGTCTGAAAGTGAAAATATATATATATATATATATATATATATATATATATATATATATATATATATATATATATATATATTGTCTGAAAGATTTTTCGTCATTGTCTTAAAGTAAAAGATTTTTAAAACTTTTTAAAAAGATTTTTCATAATTTTGTTTTAATCCACTTTCAGACAATCCACTTTCAGATAATCACGAAAAATCTTTTTAAAAAACAAAATTTGTGATCGAAAACTGTAACACCCCCAAATTTGATGGTTTGCGGAAGCGAGTTTTTGGGTGTTACTAATCAATAATCACAAGCACAAAGGATACAGTGAACGACTCTAAATGAGACGTTCGAAAAGTTATTACATTAATACATAAATAGTTCAAAATACAAACTCGAGTTTCGAGTAAATTCCTAGAGATTCTAATACATAACAACTAGTACAAAAGTAATGTATAAAAATCTCCAAGCTTGTAAATGCATGCGACTCGAGCTAATAAGCATATCCTGCTGGGCATCCCTACTGATGCCGTGTACCTGAGAAGCATTACTAAAACGGTCAACCAAAAGATTGGTGATTCTCACAGGTTTGTAAGTAAATAGTTTGAACACACAAATAACAGTTGTATTTGTAAATCATTAGCCAGCCAGTAAGTAAGTGGTGGTTGCAGGTCATGCTAACCGTTTGATACCCTTGCCATGAGCCACCATAGTAGAAGCTTAACGTACAGTAAATATAGTACCCCCGTGAATGTTAATCCAAAAACATTCATATGAAACGAGTAAGAAACGCCCGTTTATACAGTAACGGTTCGTGGTAGTGCGTGCTACCCCGGGCGGGGATTGTCAGTCCCATATGGATCCATATACTAAAACTCGCGCTTATCCCATAACTAACAACTATGATTAGGAGGATTTCATTGGATTAGTCGAAACTCATGCAATTGGCGTATCCGTAATTCAGTAAAGTAAGTAAATCATGCCAGCAAGTAAGTACGTGTGTTCATGTAAAACAGTAATGCATCTCACCCCTGAGTGAAAACAGTAAAATAGGGGCTGTGAGACTCACCTGAGTCTAGCAGACAATGCAGGAAGCAAGCAAAGTAGTATCCCGAACTAGCAACCCTTAGCGTCCTAATACGCATAAGGTTTAGTAAGTAAATGGAATACTTGTAAGGTATCCATGCTAGTTGTTCCCAAACTAGTTAATGTCCATTTGTTGTTTGTACGTTTGTATTTGTTTGTAAGTTGTAGTTTGTAGAAAAGTTGTACGGCCCGTTGGTATCGGCGTGTAATAATAATCTCATATTATTATTATGTATTTGTAGAAATTGTATAGTTGTAATGTACTTTGGTATTGCATTGTGTAACATTCAAGTAATGTAAATCCGAGTGGGTGTAATCCCCAAGTGTACGGGTGAAATCTCGTATGTGTTCGAGTGTAAGTTCGTATCAGTTAGCGTGTAATCCCACACGTAAGTATTTGGAGTGAACTCATAAGTTCGCATCGGGTGCAATCCCGTGTAGTTGTACAAGTTTAAGTTCGTTGGAGTGTAATCTCCTAAGTATTTTTGAGTGCAATCTCGTGTGTGTGCGTGAGTGAAATCTCACGTTCGGTTAAGTATAATCTTGTACGTATTTGAGTATTTGTGTATACTTCCAAAAGTATAGTATTTTCATGTATAAGTCATATCGTATTTGATTTGGTTGTCGAAAAGTGGTTTTTAAACACTTAGAATGTTTTTAGTTTCTGTTTTTGGGTTTTTGCGACACTAAATGCGACACATCAGTGCTTGTGTCTTATGGTTTATGCGACACAACGCTTGTGTTCCGCAACACAAGGCTTGTGTCTTATGATACGCAACTTAATGCGACACAAAATACGACACAGTCCTTGTGTCTTATGGTTTATGCGACACAACGCTTGTGTCTTATGGATTATGCGGCACAACGCTTGTGTCTTATGGATTATGCGACACAACGCTTGTGTCTTATGGATTATGCGACACAAGCCTTGTGTCTTATGCTTCTATGCGACACAAGCCTTGTGTCTCATAGATTTTTGGTCTGATGCAACACAAGGGCTGTTTACGTTTTTGGGCTCGGTTTTTTGGGTCAAACGACCTCGGTTTGACCCGAAACTTTTACACAAGTTCTAGAATGTTATAATGAGTTCATAAAAATTATTAGTTGACGTTTTTAGTGTTCGAGGTGTCGTTTTCTTAAAAGTGACCAAAACCGACATTTTCGATAATGTTTTCAAAAACGAGTTTTAATTATATATTTGGACATCATTTAGCTAGGGGAATAATAATCTAGCAAAATAATTGAAATCGGAAATATTCGAAAGTCGCCGGAAAACTTACAAAGTCGTCGGATCGAGAAACCGAAAAGATAGGATCGTAGCCCTCGTTGCGGTGATCGTTGTTGCTCCTTTCTGTTTTGTGATTCAAGCAAGTTTTGTGGGTGTTTTCTAGAGAGAGAGAGTGCCGATTTAGAGAGAGAGATGAGAGAGTTTGAGGTGGAGTGTAGGGGTGAGCATGGTACGGAACCGGTACCGAACCGGTTGGTACCGGTTTTATTTTTGTCCTTAAAGTGAGTACCGAATAGCGGACCGTTTAAAGCGGTACGGTACCGGTATGGTTCCGGTACCGGTACGGGTAAAAGTGGTACTATACCGCTTTGGTACCAAAAAATTGTAGAATAATAAGTAAACCTATCTACGTATTTTGTACTCGATAAAATTCAAATAAGATAAATATTAATGAATCTCAAATAAATAAAACATTAAGTGACATATATAGATGGATATTGACGAAGAAAAACAAATATATACAACGACGTTATTATACCGTGTTAAGTGATTTGGTAATGACACAAGTCATGATCCTTACCTTTATATTAACAAGCAATATGTTTGGAATCCGATTTAACTAGGGTGCTAAAAACGTGATTGTTTGTGTAGCAAAGAGTACTAGCTAGACTTCTAAAAACTTATAATTGTATTCATACGCAAGAGTATAACTCTATTTTATACTTTTCTTAATTACCTAAAAAATATCATTTTTATATTCATAGACATATCATATGATCATATAAATAATGTTTCAAATTAATCTTTTTAAAATATAGAAAGAACCTACGGACCTATAAAAAAAATGTATATTTCGGATATGGTACCAAAGCGGGAAAAGTGGTAAAATACCGGTACCGAACCGGTTGGTACCGGTTATCTTTTTGGCCCTAAAGTGAGTACCAAATACCGGACCGTTTAAAGTGGTACGGTACCAGTTCGGTACGGTTCCAGTACGGTACCGGTACGGGATCGGGATTCGGGTACGAATGCTCACCCCTAGTGGAGTGTATAGGTGATTGTGTGTTGTGTGGGAGAAGGAAGGAAAGCATGGGGGTGTTGTCCCCCTTGCTTGGGCCGGTTGGGGTGGGGCCACCATAGTGTGGTCTCACCAATTTTTCGTTCCCTCGCGTTTGCGCTCCGTGCGGTGTTCGTTTCCCCGGTCGTTTAAACGTTAAAATAATTTTATAAGCGTTTAATTATACGTTTTAAAATACGAAATATTACTCGATAATTTAGTTGAAGTATTTTTAATAAAATACTTTGTTTTCAAGTTATACAATATAACTTTGTTTTGTTTTGTCGGTTGGTCGAGTTTTCGGAGAGTTTGGTAAAGTTTTAATTAAAAACGTACGTTTCCGTTATATTATAAATATAATATATAGTAGTTGTTGAAGTAATTAAATAATTCCACATTATTTAATAATTGTTTTACCAACGTCCGTATGTTTGTACAATTGTAGTTTTATACGATTTGAACGAATCGTATACGTGTATATATATATCACCTATATATATATATATATATATATATATATATATATATATATATATATATATATATATATATATATAAGTAAGTAACGTATTTAATCCTATTTCATATTAAATACAAGTAGTAAACACGTAATTAGGGAAATTTTAAATTGGCCCTAATTTTGGGGTTGTTACAAAAACATAATTACAATCTTATTCGGAAAATCTATTAAAAATATATATGTATATTTTTTCACGGAAAAAGAAACAAATACATGGTCAAAAAAAAGTACAAAAGCTTAAGGTTTTTTAATTGAGGTGGTTTGAGTACTTAATTCGATTTTTTAATTGTAATGGGTCGCAGGTCGCAGCAACGGGTCGCGTGACCGCTGCGACCAAGGTTTCGGTCTTTTACTCGGTTAACGTTGGTTCACGTGTACAGGTCGCAGGTCGCAGCAACGGGTCGCATCATCGCTGCGACCAAGTGATTTTCTCGGGTACGTCAAAATTGGCTTGTCTTTTACTCGGTTATCGTTTGGGTCGCCGGTCGCCGCAAACGGGTCGCAGGTCGCATGCTGCGACCGGCGACCGGGTGGGGTAAATCTGCAATTTTTTTTAAAAAGTGACAAATCGAAATAAACTTGTAAAAAAAAGTGCATTTCGATTAATTTCCCACACCAAGGTGTATAGGCTGATCATCGTATTCAGTTATTAACGTTTTTCTACTAACATATCATGTTGTTTTATCCGGAAAAGATATCTGAACGTTCAACGTAGATTTAAAGTCTCTGAATAGTCAGGTAGGTAAACCCTTAGTAAAAAATGTTTGCATTTTTTCTACTAACATATCATGTTGTTTTATCCGGAAAAGATATCTGAACGTTCAACGTAGATTTAAAGTCTCTGAATAGTCAGGTAGGTAAACCCTTAGTAAAAAATGTTTGCATATTATGATCGTGTTGGAGCATGAAAAACTTTGACACGTCCCAAGGCAACCTGATCGCGAACAAAGTGGATATCTATCTCAATATACTGGTTGTTAATGTTGAACCATATTAGTTATCATGTAAACGGTACTAATGTTGTCGCAATAAACAATGGTGGTGGTGGTTGGGGGATCCAAATAGGTAGTTTAATATACAAAACACGTTACTTTTTATTGATATCGCATGCCATTAACATACATTCTATTTTTGCAGCTATCAATAATAACAAATATTAGAGCAAAAAAGGCTTCGACTTCTATGACTTCTTAAAAAGATTAATGCACAATAATAAACCATTTTAAATTTATAATGTATTTAATAATAAGCTTTGCTCATTACCAATTAATTGTTATTTTTAGACTTAAAAATTACTATAAACACATTTATTTAAAAACATGCAACGACAAATAGGGGTGTTAATTGGATAATTTATTCGGGTTTTGGGTTATTCGGGTCGGGTTATTCGGTTTTTCAAGTTATAATCTAACCCGAAACCCGATTCAAATAAGGTCGGGTTATTCGGATTCGGATTATTTGAATTCGGGTTGGGTTCGGGATATACATTTAAACTCGAATAAGATGATATTCCAAATTTTCGTACTTTGAACAAAACTTGAACTATAAAAAATAACCCTAATAGTTTATATAAATCATCATGAGTAACTTATATATGGATAAACCGTAAATAACTTATATATATAGTTATATTTGTATATTAAATAATTTATTAGATTATTCGGGTTACCCGAATTGTAAAATATTTATCTGAAACCCGACTTAAATAAGATGCGAATTATTCGAATTCAGGTTATTTGGATTCGGGTGGCCGAATAAGCTTTGAATTCGGGTTCGGGTTATCTATTCGGGTTCGGGTATTTGTGACACCCTAACGACAAAAATGGTTAAATGGGTGAATTAACAACGTGTCAACTAATTATTTGACTTTAACAACCGACCGTTTAGCAGTCAAAATCATTTTTACAGCTAATTTTCATCCTCAACCGTTAGATCTAAAAAGCTATCATGTTGAACCGTTAGATCTAAAAAGTTTGGTGACGTGTCACCCAGCTGTTACTTTAACACTCGCCAATCCCTCCTATAAATACACATAATCACACTCTGTTGTTTCCACCTCAATCAGCACAAAATCCTAACTCACAATTCACAGCTATTAATCCTTCAATTCCGTTAAGTTCTCGTTAAATTCAACAGAAATGGCGCAAATTAGCATTGTGAAGAAGGCTACCATATTCGCCGTCGTTGTCGTGGCGATTTCCGCCTTGACCGTTTCTGCTCAGGCTCCGGCACCGTCACCCGACGCCGGAGCGGCGTTTTCGCTACCGGCGTCTGGTGTTATGATTGGAACGTCGCTGATACTATCGTTTGTTGCTCTGTTCAGGAATTGATTTGATTTGTGATTATTCTGGATGTGATTGAAGGATTCTATGGATTTTATTTTGATGTAGAGATGTTGCTATTTATTTAGGATTTAGGATCAGAGGGGAACAAGGGTTAAAGAGGGCAATGAGGGCAAGGGACTATATTGCACTTTATCCATAATTTAGTCAAAACGTGTGGAGGCGGATCTGACCCGACATCACCTTTTAGGGAATTTTAGGAGACAAAAGAATTACGAAGCCAATCATCCAACGTCTTTCTGCAACTCGCCCCGTTCCTCCCCTATCGTTGTGCCCTAATATCACGAACACCGATTTGTTTAACAGCAATCGAATTTTCGAGAACTACAATCCAATTTTCGAGAACGACAATCGAATTTTCGAGAACGACAATCGATTAACACCAATGGAACACGAGACGAAGATGTAATTTAATCGTGATAATCTGCGGTGAGATTTCTTTAGCCAACAATTGTTTTCTGCGACGGAAAAGCTTGACGGAGATGAGAACAACGAGGAAAGTCCACCGACAATTGTTTTCTGCGACGGTGATGACGTATCCGTTGACAATGATGACGACGGTTGTTTAAATCGAAATCATATGATCCGTATGGTGTTGGAGGACTTGCGTGCAGTGCTATTGTTGGAACCGCCATGATTGATTAATTAGGAAATGTAAACCATCTGCAATACTTGAGAATACAAAAGGTAAAAAAGGTCACATGAAAGCTGATATTGACTTTATATAGAATGAAGATCAAAATGAGAGTATATTTTTTGACTGTATATTGACCGTACATATTTTAGAACTGAAATCGATTCATATGTATATTTTTTGAGTTAAGGTTTGAAATAAATTTATATTATGTTTGTTTCGGATCTGATTCGTGTTTTTGTTTTCAGTGTTTGATGTTTGATTTATTCTTACGTTTGTGCATAATTTGATATATAGATCTAAAAAGTTGATATGAAACAGATCTAGATTTGTTTTTTAATTGGAAAAAAAGCAACCACATCCTATTTTTTTCTACTGCATCATACATTTTTTTTACCATATCGTATTTATTTACTACATCTTTTTTTTATGATGCAGTGATGTATTTTGTTTGTGAATCATTAATATATTTACACAAACTATATGTTAAGATCTTTTACTGTATCATTTTAAGTACTTATAGCAACATTGATCTAAATCTACTATTTAGATCTGAAGAAAAGAAAGCATCATACATTTTCTTTTACTGCATCTTACATTTTTTTTACTGCATCGTACTTTTTAGATCTATAAAAAACTATGAGTACTTTTTACCGCATCTTTTGTATATTTTTATTGCATCTTATCTACTTTTTAAGTCTAAATGCAACTAATGTATATTTTTCCTAATACTTATTTACTGCATCTTAGAATTTTTCTTTATCATTTTTATGTGTTATAAAAAAGTAAGATGCAGTGATAAATTTGTTTTATTTGTCTACTGCATTTTGTATTTTTTTTAATTACT
Organism: Helichrysum umbraculigerum; assembly: GCA_949592205.1. Lineage (NCBI taxonomy): Eukaryota > Viridiplantae > Streptophyta > Magnoliopsida > Asterales > Asteraceae > Helichrysum > Helichrysum umbraculigerum. The sequence goes on along the minus strand of CATIUR010000002.1, from coordinate 12,030,560 downwards.
ACGTCTTTTTTGTATTTTTGTTACTGCATCTTTGTATATATTGTTATTGCATCTTACGTTCATTAGCATTTTACTTCATCTTACGTTTGTTAGTATTTTGACTGAATCTTGCATATTAACAAGTTTTTGTTACTGCATCTTCTATATTTTTTACTGCAACTTATGTTCGTTGGCATTTTGACTGCATCTTGTATATTTTTTACTGCATCTTACGTTCGTTACCATTTTTTCCTAAATCTTACATATTTAACAAGTTTTACGATTTAATAAAATTGTTGACAAAATTTTTTTAATTATTTAAGGCATTTTTTCAAGTTGATCCATAATTATTGTCAAAATTGCAAAATGGCCCATCCTCCTTTTTACAAATTTGTCAAAATTGCAAAAAGACCCCTCCCCTCTTGCCTTGTGCTCCTCTGATCTGGACCCTTTATTTAGTACATTATTTATTATTTTTATTATTATTATATTAATTGTTAGTAAATGTAGTGGATTTTTATTATTTATATATATATATATATATATATATATATATATATATATATATATTGAGGTATTGTTTTATACGGAGTATATGTTTTTTTGAGGCGTTTATGATTTCTGTATATTATACGTATCTTGTGTAAAAGTGTTCTTTTGTGCAGTTTTAATGCACGGTAATATGTATATTTTTTGTTAATTGTTATTTGTTAATTATTAAATTATGAATTTAGTTGGTGAATTCTATTCAAATAAGCTAATAAGCTTACAAAATAAGTCGATCCAAACACCCATTGGAGATTGTGACTTGTATGTTTGAACTCAAGATAAGCTCCCGAATCGATCTTTGTTCCGGTTTTGTTTTAAAATATGAGAAGATGATTATACGTTTAGTTACAGAAAAAATTAAGGTGCATTTGGACGTTTTGCATATAGAATGTCGAAAAATATAGAAGGTGAGCAAATATGTCTCTAAAGAAACACTTTTATTGAAAATAGAAACCCGCTTTTCTATTTCATAACAATACTTTTAAAGAATCGGATAATTTTTTCAAGCAACTAAACGCACAATAGTAGACTTTGTCTTTTATATACAACGACTACTAGATAAATTTTTTCACAACTAAACAAACCATAGATATGTGGACTTTGTCGTTAGATACAACAAGGTAACGACCACTAGACACAGGCACTGCCGCACTGGTACAAGTTAGAAAATTTGTATATCTGGTTAGAAAATGTAAAATAGTATTCGTAAAAGTCTTAAAGATAATGTTTCTTGTAACTAAAAACAAAAACTCATTTTAAAACATAGGGAATAATAATTCTGTGTGTAAAAAATGTCATTATTCTTATCTACCTAAACTAGTAAAAGTTACTTAATACTTAGATTTTAGTTTACAAGTCTTGTACTTGAATTTAACTAGTCATCATTTTTCTAACCAACTATCATTAACTTTCTATGAACATGTAACAAAGCATTAAGCATGATACTGTGACAAATATGTAGCAAAGTGTATGATTGAAGTAACATGTGCATGTTTGTTGAACAACTAATTGCAAGCACAAATCAAGCTAAAATAACCCTACTTGATGGGCCCCAAAAACACACAGAGAGATTAGAGGGCTCTTTTTGTGATGTTACACAATCCAGAGTTATGTATTCTATTGGATTGGTCATTTCATTGCTCTGTACTTCTACGAGTGCTTTCACATATATTACATTACCACTTATATAGTTTGTAATATTGACTTGCAGAGAATGATAATCATGCCTTTTTTTTTTTTTTTTACCAGAGTTAGTTTTAAAGTTTATTTAAGTTTTTAGGTGTTTTTAACGGCGGTACCTCTCGCAAAAAAATTGTGTCTTATGTGTTTTCTCAACACGACATGTATTACCTGTAAAGTGTAAATAATGTCCGAAAAACTCACGTCCTTGTAAAACTAATAAGTCATTTCGATTATTTAAGATGTGGTAGACAGTGACGGGGATAGTAGGGGGCGGAGGTTGCTCAGCCCCCTGATTGGCCCAACTGTAGTGAATATTTAGTAGGGCAAGTCCCAACAAATTTTACTGAGCCCCCCCCTCCGATTCACCTATGTTAATTGTTAAATTGTGACTGTTAAGTTGTTGTTTTTTTCCTACTGGGCCAAGTTTATTTAATACTATTAGAGCCCAAGAACTAATCCCAATTCAAATCGGTGAAAGGTGTGATCTTTTCAAAAGATTGATCAATGTGACTTAACTGACCTTAAACCGACCTGAAAACTAGAAAATAACGTGAAAATTTGTTGAATTATTAGCAATTCGGGTTGGGTCGGGTTGGGTTCGGGTTGTCGGGTTTGGGGTTGGGTTGAAATACCCAACCCGATTTTAAAATCAGGTTGGGTTCGGGTTGACCATTTCTGACCCGTCAACCCGACAACCCGAACCCGACAACCCGACCCAACCCGAATTGCCACCCCTATCTTTATACACGAGTTTGAATTATGGATTAACATATAATGACCAGAATTGTGAATCGGTTGTACTTTTTTCTGGAATTCTTTTACCGATATTCATGTTTTTACAATTTATTATATATGGTTATTAGCTTTTACGTTGTTTTATCGTTCTATATTATAATCTTTTTGTTGTCGAAGTTAATTATACTTTTGTTGCTTAATATAATTTGGCTTTATGATCCTACGTTTAGATCATGGGTCCGAAAAGAACAATTCATGTTTTAAGCTAACAGATGATGTTTGCTAAAAAAAAGATATCAGTTAGTGACACATTTTCTGGTGACATTCTAAAAAGTATAGTTGTATCTATACTTTTGATGACACTTTTTAGATACAGTGAGTAAAAAATGTATTTACCAACAAAATTATTAAAAAAATAGTATCATAAAAAGGAATACTCACACTTTTTCTGTCACTATATATAGGTCTTTATCGATCCTTTTCTAAGTTACACTTTTTTCTATTTTCAGTGACATTTAGTAAATTTATTTTAAAAAGTGTCATTAGAAATAAAGATAAGTGTAACTAAAAAGGGATGTGAAGACCTATATACAGTGAAAAAATAAGCGTGAGTATTTCTTTTCGTGACACTATTCTTTAATAATTTTTGTATGTAAAATAAACTTTTTTCAACGTTTCGTTAAAAGTATAGATATAGTGACACCTTTTAAAGTGTCACTAAAAAATGTGTCACTTGACACTCTTCTTGTAGTAGTTGTTTAAGGGTAATTTAGAGGGTACCCCCGACCCCGTATCATATTTCAATGGAACACGTCCGCCCCACCCGTAAGGAGCATCAACGTCGGGTAAATCATCCGTTCACAAATCACCCACATGTGCCGAGCTACGGATTCAAACCCCTAACATGTCGGTCATACATGTGAACCCGTATAATATTTACTCCTCATTTTTATCAACTGAATTAACTAAAACAACATATAAAAACATATACTCCCTCCATCCCATTTTTATTGTCCTGTTTTGACTTTTGAAGTATTTCTTTTTCAACTTTGACCTTAAATATTTTTTGTTATATAATGACTCATGCAAAATATATGAATGGATCGAATTTTAAGGTGGTGTTTGGTTGGAGTTTTTGATGGGATTTGGATTTTAAATACTACAAAATCCTATGTTTGGTTAAAGTACTTTAAATACCTATAGCTTCTAAAATCATATGAATAAAGGGTTTTTAAATTCTTTGATAAGGTGAAGGATTTCAAAAACCACTCCACACGGAAGTTTCAAGATCTCATTTTTGCCAAATTTACCCTTCTTCAACTTTCCCAAAAATCACTTTTTCTAGGTTACTCTCTTTCTTGCTTCTCATATTAATCGAAGACTCTGCTTCTTCTTCTCTTTTTCTTATACGAATGCTTCTACATAATTAATTACTTCACATTATATTTGAATGTTTGTTCTGGTTTGTTCCTCATCGATTTTCCAATAAAGGTGTAATCGATGTTTAGGTATTTAGTTGCATCGTAGGGAGAGGTTATTGTAATTGACTTGATTATTTTGTATTGAATAAATAGGTTTAACAAGAATATACTTTTCTGTTAGAAATATATGTGAATAAAAGTGCTTGTTGTAAATGTTTTGAATACAATATTTTAAATTGCAAGGTTTTAAAAATTTTTAATAGTGATACATTCGGTGATAATTAATCCGGACTAGGGCTGTAAACGAGTCGAGCCAAGCTCGAGCTCGGTAGGCTCGAGTTCGGCTCGATAACTCGACGAACTTTTACGATGCGGCCTCGAGCTCGGCTCGGAAATATTTTAGAATGGCTCGAACTCGGCTAAAAAAGCTCGAAATTTTATATAAAAATAATTTCTAAAATTCAAAATTATTATATATTTATTTAAAAATTAAATACTATAACAAAAATCATTTCAAATATACATAAAATTAAAATAAATCGTGAAAACATATGAAAAACAATGTAAAATAGTTTAACAATTATCAAAATATAATAATATATCATTTACATATCAAAATTACACACACACACACACACACACACACACACACACACATATATATATATATATATATATACACACACACAATTATAGATATTAGATATTAATAAATGCTCGAAAAGCTCGAGCCCGGATCGATATATATTTCGAGCTTGATTTTTAAGCTCGAATTCGATAAATAATTGACTCGATCAAGCTCAAGCTCGAGCCGAATTCAAGTTGCTCGATAAAAGCTTGACTCGTTTGTAGCCCTAATCTCGACATCAATAACAACTTGAATGTAACGTCCATAATTTCGACTTATCATTAACCATGTCATGAGAGAATGATCTGCGAATAGAGATTAAGACAAAAAAAACCTCAATGTTTTTGTGGCAGAAATAGTAGATTATGTATGTATTTCTAAAGTTCATGAGTCGATAACATCATTAGAAAACTTAATATAATTTATGAATATGTATAATAAATGTAAAATAAAAATATGTAATCAGTTAGTAATTAAATATCGGTTCGGTTTTTAGGTAAAACTCGAATCGAACCGAAGTATTTCCGTTATTGCATTATCAAAAATTGAACATGCAGTTTCGCCTTCGGTTCGTGTGACACCCGACATATTAGGCCATTATTAATTTGCCTAATTATATCATTACTATATGTATTAGTCGAAAATTAGGACTAAGTACATATACCTATTTTATATATTTATATATACACTTGAACACGATTTATTAAAATCGCGCGACAATAATTTGGATGGAAAACCCGAATCTACTACGCGGACGTTGGTGACAAAACTTTTATAAATAATGTGTTATTATTAAAAATAAAATATTATTTACTTGAATTATATTATTCGAAACATATACGTTTAAAACGTATCCTACGTGACGAAACCACGAGAAACGTATCTGACGAAACAAATTAAAACAAAGTTATATTTTATAACTCGAATAAAGTACTGTTAATAAAATACATCGACTAAAAACATTTCGAAAATACATAAATAAATTTTATACTTTAAAAATATTGAATTATTTAACAACCGGGTAAATAAACACGGGTTTTAATATTACAATTTGGAGACAACCCGTACCGGCCCTTTTGGAATGGACCCGACAAGATCCACAAAAAGTGGATCTTGCCTGTGACTACATAGCGGATCAAACACGCCCTTTACTTCATTTTTCTTTTTCTTCATCTCCTTTTCAATCTACCTCTCTCTCGGTCTCATTTTCAATCAACAACAACAACAACAACAACTCGACATCAACAACATCAGAAGCAACAAATCATCACCATCATCATCAATCATCTTCATCGTGTTCATCATCATCATCACCCACGGCCCTCTTTTTAAATCCGTAAGCAACTCCCTCTTTTTCTTTAAATTCGTGTTTTGGAAACTTGTATAAACATGTATTAGTGTCTATCAACTTATTATGACCGAGGATTTGAGCTATAACTCGTTTACACCTTGAATCGCACAAACATACCCTGGTCGAGCCCAGTATCCAGCGGATACAACCCTCACCCGAATGGGTATACACCCTCACCCGAACGGGTATGCATCCTCACCTGAATGGGTATGCACCCTCACCCGAACGGGTATGCATCCTCACCCGAACGGGTATGCATCTTCACCCGATTGCGTACTGTGCCAAAAACCTCGAGAATCCGACGGATAGAACCCCTATCCGGCGGGTACTATACCTCAACTTCGTTACCCCGGCTGATAATACTGTATCCAGCTGGTAATTGAGTGTCGCCTATTGCGACACTTGCGTTAGTGTCGCTAATAATAGAAACTTTATGAATGATTTTTCATTAAGTGTCGAAACTAAGATTTTTCCACCTGATTTTACTCCGAATTCAAATTTTAAATGCGTTTTTACTAAAATAATATAGTAGAAATAAAAAATTTTCGCGCTGACCTGGCAGCTCGACCCCAACCAGGATCTCTGCCCCTTGGACCCCGCTACCAAGGGCGCTGCCCCCGGACCCCCGTACACAATTTCATACTTTATTAAAACACAATGAAACGAATATAATAATAACGATTTCGGAGATTATTACTACAAACCGTCACCAACGGGGGCCGTACACAATTGCTAAACTTAAACAACAACTGAATACTTGCACAATTAACTTAGCCAGACTGATTAGTCTCTTACTTATATAACCTCACGTGTTTAGGACACTAGGAGGTTACTATTGGGACCCCACGCGTATCCTAGGATCGCTAGCACCCACAGGTGAGTTCATAGCCCCACATTTTAATCTGTTTTACTGATTTTGGGGTGAGAATACATGCTTGTTTTACTCTTTTCATTGTTTAATGAATATGTAAATCATTTAACTGGCGTTTATGATAAACATGTTGTGTTTTAACATCAATGAGCTTTCCAAATATACTTAAAGGCATTAAGTATTCTAGAGCTAGAAAGCACCTAGACTTGTACAGGTATAACCTTCTAGGGACTTAAGGTCCCTATATACCAATATTCTTTGATTACTAGGCTAGACTAGTACATGAATGAATGCCGACTAGAGGCACCAACTTGCTAACTAAACTTGAAATTATGAGTATACGATAGTAGCATACATTAGTATAGTACACGTGACACCCCGCAAATTTAAACGCGATTATAAACGTCAAACACTTGCATTATTAGGCTAATTCCCTATTTGAGTGAATTCACAACATATTTTAGAGGTAAGTCTAGCAAAGCCCAACTAGTAAATACGCGTAGTATTACATATTGTAATTAGTTGTAATTATATAAGAAACAATTGGAACAAATGCGACAAAAATATACGACTGTTGGTGAACAAAAATTATTTAATAAAACGAAATTATTAAATGACATTAACGATGATTAAATATTATGTCGATATTATTTACAAAGTATTTTATAACGTATAAACGTTTATTTCGTAAACTGAAACGAAACAAAGTTAAAATTTTATAAACTTAACTAAATTATTTCTATAAAATATTTCAACCAAAACTATAATCGAATACGTATTTAAATAATTATCATTTAAAATATTTAAACATATAATGATCGGGTAAACAAACACGGGTAAAATACCACAAAATTGGGACAAAGTCCCCTCCTCCTCCTTGGAACAAAACCGGCCCACACCCCCCTTTCCCACCTCATTTCTCATTTGTCTCTCTCTCTCTTCACCTCCTTTTTCTCTCATCTCTCTCTCTCTCTAAAATACACCACCATCTCACTAAATCAACAAAAACGCATCGAATCAACTAACTTATTTGGAATAAAACGATCACGGGATCACGATCTACACTTCTACCTTTTCGGATTTTAAAACCGACACGCGTAAGTTTCCGACACTTTTTCGAAACTACTTATATTTTGGTCTTTTATGCATGTTTGGTGTTTATATAACAAAGAAATGTCCAAATAAGGGTTGGGTAATAGTTTCGGGCCAAAATGAAGTCGTCCGGCCATGTTTCCGGCCACCGGAGCCCGATCAGACCCCGATGTCGCATCTGGCTTGGGCCAATTGCGACATCAGTCACAATGTCGCAGAACACTTCACAACGCCGCATACTGCGATATCACCCTCAACGTCGCATTAAATTGCGAAGTCGCACATAGCGACGTCGACCCTTACGTCGCACTAGACCCTGACGTCGCATATAGCGACACAAGCGCCTATGTCGCACATAACGTCGCACGCAATGTCGCACTTAACGTCGCAGGTTTCAGACCCTTAAAAATGCATGATCTCACTAAGTCCTTTTACCACTTGATTTTACCCCGAAACGAAATTTCGAATGCGTTTTCGCTTAAGCAATATAATAGAAACCAGGGGCTTTGCCCCTTGGACCCCATTAGAGGTTGCCACCCCTTGGACCCCGCTACCAGGGGCGCTGCCCCCGGACCCCCGTACACAATTCCGTACTTTATGAAACTCAAAAGGAATGAAAATGATAAACGCTTTCAAAGGTTATAACTACGAACCGTTACCAACAAGTCGTATACATTTTCAAGCTTCAAACATGAACATCGAACTAACACTTGGACATAACTTGGTTGTACGAACACTAGCATGAATGGCCGACTTAGACATCCACATACTTATTAAATCTCATACGTTTAGGGTGATGTGATGTAAAAAGTCATGTTTTTAGAAGCTTTATTCCTCACATTTTGTACCTTTCTTTAGTGAAAACATTCCAAAACATTGATTATTTACTAAAATACACTAAAGTGGTTCAAAAGTAGACGTTGTGATAAAAATCACTGAAAACACTCTAAAAATGCACAAAACACAGCACTTTAATACAGGCCGATTCCTCCGATCTCATTTTCCTGTCAAGACACACTTCCTAACTTCTACCATCTGTTGTACAGGAAAAATCGAGACGGAAAAATCTGGAATCAAGTGAAACGGCCAAAGGACGGAGAAACCACTACGCTTTCAGAGCCATTAAAAGTCATTTCGGATACGCCTAAGCTCTACACATCCAATTTCTGTGATATTGGCATCATTAGAAGCGTAACGGAATTACGAAACCACAGGCGAAAGAATCAAGTCAAACGGACGCATAACGAAGGAGATACGGACGTTTTAAGCAACGAACGAAATCAGACAGAGCCCGTATACGGCCCCACACACCGTATACGGCCCTTGTGAGACCGTATACGGCCCCCACTACACCGTATATGGCCCCTACAAGGCTGTATACGGCCCCTGCACCCCCATATCGTGCTTCGTTTGCTTGTACGTGCTGCTTCGTGAGTTGTACGTGCGATTTAATGCTTTGCCTATAAATAGTGGACACCCCTCACTTCACCAACATACCAACTTTCTCATTTCATTCTCTCCCTACACTTTCTCTCTCACACACATCACTCTCTCTCTCTAGTTTCTCTCTCTAAGGGATTTTCTCTCTCTAGAATTGAGCTAGTTAGAGAGATAGTTAGGTAGAGGTAGCTTTTAGCTTTTGTACGGAGGCACTCCAAGACATTGTATTTGCGAAGATCTGTCTGTAATAAATTCGTATCAGGTTCTATTTATATATCTCTTACTTTCCAGTTTTAAACATGTGTTGCTTTGTTTATGCTTGTTTAGGATTGTATGCTAGATATATAATGTTAGGCTAGACATTTCTTTGTGTTTACTATGATGTAGTTATGTTAGAATAGTCAAAATATTTATGCCATGCTGTTACTCTGCCCGTGTTACTTTAAACTGTGTATGAACTCGTAAACTGAATCTCGAATGTTTATCTATCCAACCTATGCTGTGGTTAGAAGCTTCCTACTAGAACTTGGCCAATTACTAGTGGTACGTTCTCTACCTATTCTATACTTGATGATCAATGAACTTGGTATGGCCGTGTTCTCTAGGTTGAAACAAATCATAAGAGACACGGAGCGTAGGATTAGAGATAGGTTAGATTCATGTTTATTTGTTATATATCTTTGAGAGAACTTTCGGGATATCTATGATCTAATTATTGGTTATCTGCTATGCTAGGATTACGGTGTTCTGTTATGTGTTACCCTATCGCATGTTCTTGTTTGATTGTTGCCCTAGGAATGATGCATGCTAGAGTTATCCCCTTGGTTCATATCAGTAACTGTATAATTAGGTTTTCAGACACAGAATATTGGTTTACACGGTAGATTAACATGCATGGAATAGTTGTGATGATTTATATCTGTAATGCTGAACAATTTAACTGATCGTTATCCCGATTATCTCAACTTGGTCCGCGGGATTATCCCCGTTCGTGTTCTTGTTCAATCAACAATTCACGCTACGATACAGACATCTCTGATGACTGTGACTGGGGACCAGGATTCGAGGATAGTCGTCGGTTAAATTGGTCTGTACATTTGGGAGAACTTCCGGTGTATCTGACTTCTATAACTGCTATCCACGTGACATGTTATTTATCTGATTGAGGACAACTCTACGTTAGATATTTAATAGGAACGTAGTTGTAGCTCATTAGGATATAGGAAATCTGCGGGAGTAATGTGGAACCCTAATTAATGTAACGGAAAAACCGTAAAATGCCCTAGTACTCGGTATAGTGCTGGAAACACCAATTGGTGGAGTACAAACGTATGGAAGCCGCGGAACGGTCGTAGGTACAATACTTTGCATTAGTTATGTTTCTATCCTCTCCGGGTTAGTCATCACATCTAGTAGCCTTACCCTTGACTATTCATCAATAACATTTAACGAAATCATAGTAAACACTCGCTTATCCTCTGTTGATCGAGTCTCCGTACAAACCTCTTTAGTTTTGTTTTCTTTATTTAATTAGTATTTAGTTATAAAAACCAAACCTATCCAAAAGCTTTTAAAAACCCTAGCTGAATCTCCAAAGATAATAAAACTTCCTAGACTCCCATGCCCGTTGTAGTTTGAAGAACGACACCTGAGTCATACATACCACTTGCTGCCCTTTTAGGTCTGTCAGTAGTATACAGCTTAGGATTCCCCTGCTCTACAAATTTAAAACCCACTGTTCGCCGCTTCTATTGCTGTTGGATCAACGACCGGAATCAAATCCGTCCGACCAATAGGGGCCACGACAAGTTTTTGGCGCCGCTGCCGGGGACTACAACGACCGATTTTAGGAATTTTGTTATCTTAGTTATTTAGCGATCCTTACGGAAGATCAAAATCATCCGCAAGTTACAGTTTTTATCCCTAGGTTAGTTAGTTTTTAATTTCCCATCCTTAGTTAAACCTATCCTTTCCAAAACTCTATTTTCTTCTTAAAACAAGTTATGGCGAATCGTATCACTCTCGCCTCATCAACCCAACCACTGCTAGAGGGACGAGGAGGACCAATCGTATCACCAACCGACGAAACCATTGAAATCAAGCCACACTTCATTAAAATACTTAAATCTCAGTGTCAATTTCATGGTCTTTCGGTTGAAAATCCAAACGCCCATCTTAACAAATTCATCAACCTTTCCGACTCTTTCGAACAAACCGGATCCAGTATCAAAGTCACCCGACTTCACCTGTTTCCTTATTCTTTAGCTTTCCGAGCTCAGACATGGTTTTATGAACTCGAACCCAATTCGATTCGTACATGGGAGGAGATGGCTACTAAGTTCTTGGCTAAGTTTTTCCCTCCGTCCCTACAAACCAAGCTCAAAAATGAAATCATTAACTTTCGTCAAGGAACTACTGAATCATTAAGCTTAGCTTGGGAACGCTTTAAGAATTTGCTTGGAAGATGTCCAAATCATCAGTTGGCTGAAACGAATCTGGTCTGCACATTCTACAACAGTCTGAATCCTCATCACCAACAAACCCTCGATGCTGCTTCATCCGGAAATTTCATGCTACATACTTCAGAAGAAGCCTGGAAGTTGATTGAGACGATAACGATGCACCAACATGACTTGGAGCTTGATGAATCAACCTCGGAAGACAAAGACACTTCTACTCAAGCATTCGATACTTTAAAAGCTCAACTCGAATCCATCTCTAAAGTTGTTAAAGATGTGCAAGACTCTTCCAAATCTAGGAAGCAGCCTCAACGGCTCTTCTCACACTCGAAGCCCAAGGAAGACATTCTCGCCACATCTAAAGCCACTGATCAGATCATTCATTCAAAATCTTTCACTCAGCGGTTATCCAAACAACCTATCTCTCATTTGTTAGTTCCCTCTACACCCTCTACTTCCTCTCAATTGTCTTCTCGTCTAAACAATGCGATTTTCAATAACTTCATGGTTGAGCAAAATAATAAAAACAAACAAATTGTTGATTTTCAAAACCAAATTGATTATTTGCTCAGAATTTCAAACGATTTAATTTTAAACGTGGAGGATAATGTTAAAAGATTGTTTTTAAAAGTTGAGGAGAAGCAAAGAGAAGAAGCGATTAGCAAGGCTATTCATCATTCATCTTATGATTATGATGATATCCTTGTTGTCACTAGAGGCGGAAAAGAGACTAAGAATGAGAAATCAAAAGATATTCCTCCAGACGAGCCTTCTAGTTCTTCTCTACCCACTGATTCAGTACCGGTTGACACTCCAGTCACCTCTCCTGAACCAGAATCTTCCAAAGCCCCAGAAGTAGTTAAACCAACACGTATACCTTTCCCTGGTAGGCTTAAGAAGAAAAACAAGAAGCCCAGTTTGGAAAATATCTAGAGATGTTCAAAAGCTTACACTTAAACGTTCGATTATTAGATGCTTTAGTTGAAATGCCTAGTTGTGCCAAATTCTTTAAAGAACTTATATCCAACAAATAAAAACTCAGACAAATAGTTAACTTGCCCTTAGACGCAGAATGCTCTTTAATTATGCAACAAGGACTGCCCCCAAAGCTAGGAGACACTGGCCGTTTCACTATTCCTTGTTACCTTCAGGATGTTCAAATAAGTAACGCCTTAGCTGACTTAGGAGCTAGTGTAAACCTTATGCCATACTCGCTTTATAGGAAACTAGGATTAAGCGAACTTTTACCAACCCGTATGACCATCCAATTAGCTGATAGATCAGTTAAACTCCCTCAAGGAATTGCTGAAGATATTATGGTACGTGTTGATAAATTCGTCTTTCCTGTTGATTTTGTTGTTATGGATATTGAAGAAGACACTCAGGTACCACTCATCCTTGGTAGACCTTTCCTAAATACTGCCAAGGCCGTCATTGACGTAAATGAAAAATCTTTAAAACTTAGAGTGGGAACTGAGGAAGTCACATTCAATGTCGATAAACTAATGAAACTTCCTATGGGAGAAGACCTTGGTCTTGTAGATTCTATACAGGAAATAATTGAAGAACACTTGGAAGAAATCCTCGCAGTAAGCAGCATTAATCCCCTTCCAAACACTGTCATCACAACAAGGAAAATCTGTGAAGAAGGTGCGGGTCTATGCTCAGCTATCTCGGATCCATCCATTGCATCAAAGGAAGTACTATTACCTTTAAAGAATTCCAACTTACAGCCTAACAGATTTATCACTGCTGTACCACTTGGGCAAGGCACTCCGATCACTCTTTTGAGAAGAAGCCCTACTTCTGAAGTTCCTGATTCATCTCTCTCAAAAGAAGAAATTCTGAAGACTCTCAAGGAAATGGAGTCAATGCTTAAACCATCCGATCCGCAACTCTCTAAAAGTTGTGAAAACTTGAATCCAGAGATTACTTTTACCACATCTTCTTCAGCTCAGTTTCAGAGATTTGCACTCACAAAGGACAACAAAGAAATAATCACTGAAGATAATGCACTCTCTCAATCCTTCCAAGAAAAATATGAGCTAAGAGAAGATAAGCTGTACAACAATACAGAATGGGTTGAAATAGCATCAGCCGACATTCCAGAGGCACCTGGAGTTGAGTCAGATTATCAAACAACATACGATGAGCTTAAGAGAGACGAGATTGCCAGGATGAAGCCTTCCACTGAAGAACCACCCGAATTGGAGCTGAAGGAACTACCCTCACACCTTGAATATGCTTTTCTCGAAGGAACTTCGCACTTACCAGTTATCATATCCAAAGATCTGAAGCCCGAAGAGAAAGCAAAACTCATCGAAGTTTTGAAGTCACATAAGAAAGCGATTGCTTGGAAGATTTCTGACATACAAGGGATCAGTCCGAACTATTGCACTCACAAGATCTTAATGAAAAACGACTTCAGACCATCAATTCAGAGGCAGAGGAGAGTCAACCCAAAGATTCAAGACGTGGTGAAAAAGGAGGTTATCAAACTCTTGGATGCTGGTCTAATTTACCCTATTTCGGATTCCCCATGGGTCAGTCCAGTTCAAGTCGTCCCAAAGAAAGGAGGCATGACGGTTATCGCTAACGAAGACAACGAGTTGATTCCAACACGAACCGTCACCGGTTGGAGGGTATGTATCGACTATCGGAAACTAAATGAAGCTACACGTAAAGATCACTTCCCCCTACCGTTCATTGATCAGATGCTTGAAAGATTGTCAGGAAACGAATTCTATTGCTTCCTCGACGGTTTCTCTGGCTATTTTCAGATACCTCTCGATCCAAAGGACCAAGAAAAGACAACGTTCACCTGTCCATACGGAACCTTTGCCTACCGACGTATGCCATTTGGCTTATGTAATGCACCGGCGACATTTCAAAGATGCATGGTAGCAATCTTCCACGACATGATTGAACAATGCATGGAAGTGTTCATGGATGATTTTTCGGTTTTCGGAGATTCGTTCACCACTTGTCTTTCTAACTTGAACAAGATGCTCACCCGATGTGAAGAATCGAACCTAGTTCTGAATTGGGAAAAATGCCATTTCATGGTAAAAGAAGGCATAGTTTTAGGACACCGTATATCCAAAGCTGGAATTGAAGTTGACAAAGCAAAGGTCGAGACCATCTCAAAACTTCCACCACCCACCTCTGTTAAAGCCATCCGCAGTTTTCTAGGACACGCCGGGTTCTACCGTCGCTTTATCAAAGATTTCTCTAAGATATCCCGACCTATGACTCATCTCCTCGAAAAAGATACTCCGTTTGTCTTTACAGACGAATGTCTCAAGGCCTTCGATCATCTGAAAGATCTGCTTGTCCATGCACCGATCATGGTTGCTCCAGACTGGAGTCTCCCATTTGAAATCATGTGCGACGCCAGTGATTTCGCAGTCGGAGCAGTTCTGGGACAGCGGAAGGAGAAACAGTTTCAACCAATATACTACGCCAGCAAAACGCTCACTGACGCCCAAGAAAACTATACAATTACAGAAAAAGAGCTGCTAGCGGTAGTATTTGCTTTTGATAAATTTCGTTCTTATCTAATCTTGTCCAAAACTATTGTCTATACAGATCACTCAGCTCTGAAATATCTTTTTAAGAAGCAAGATGCTAAACCTCGCCTTCTACGATGGATTTTACTCCTTCAAGAATTCGACATCGAGATCAAAGACAAAAAAGGAGCAGAAAACGTCGCGGCGGACCATCTCAGCCGATTAGAGAATCCTTCAATGGATAAGTTGCACGAAAAAGACATTCAAGACCAGTTTCCAGAAGAACAACTCATGCATATTGGTAGATACCATCAAGGGTCACGATCTACCAATGATCCCTGGTATGCTGACTATGCCAATTATTTGGTGGGAAAAATTGTACCTAAAGGGATGCCAACCTCTCGAAGACAAAAATTATTCCGCGATATAAAGTATTACTATTGGGACAACCCTTTCCTCTTTAAGGTTTGCCCTGATCAGATCATTAGAAGATGCGTTGATGGGAAAGAGGCAGAACACATCTTACACCAAAGCCACCATGGACCTACTGGAGGACATCACGGTACCAACATGACCGCAAGAAAAGTGTACGATGCCGGCTTTTTATGGCCAACCATATTTCGAGATGCATACGATCTGGTGAGACGCTGCGATATCTGCCAAAGACAAGGCAATATAACAGCTCGGAATGAAATGCCACTCACAAACATCCAGGCCGTGGAAATCTTCGATATCTGGGGATTAGATTTCATGGGACCATTCCCTAAATCTAACGGTAAAGAATACATCTTGGTTGCAGTCGACTACGTCTCCAGGTGGGCCGAAGCCCAAGCTCTCCCAACAAATGACGCCAAAGTGGTAACCAAGTTTCTCAAAAAGCTATTTAGTCGATTTGGAACTCCAAAAGCAATAATTAGTGATCGTGGTACACACTTTTGCAACGTTCAATTCATGAAAGTTCTGCAACAGTATGGTGTCACTCACAAAACATCAACAGCTTATCACCCCCAGACAAATGGGCAAGCTGAGGCAACAAATCGAGCTTTGAAGAGAATCTTGGAAAGAACCGTTGGTAATCATGGGTACAAATGGGCTGAAAAATTAGATGATGCATTGTGGGCATTCAGAACCGCCTATAAAACACATTAGGAACCACACCATATCGTCTAGTTTATGGCAAGGCATGTCACTTACCAATTGAGCTGGAATATAAAGCATACTGGGCTTTGAAGAACTGCAACTTAGATATTTCTACAGCTGGAGCAAATAGACGAATGCAGTTGAATGAGTTAGCCGAACTAAGGGATCAGGCATATGACAGTTCGTTAAAATTCAAAGAACGAACTAAGAAAATTCACGATGCTAAGCTGAGGCCCTCACGATTCAAAACAGAAGATAAAGTGCTGCTTTTCAATTCGCGATTCAAGAAATTCTCTGGCAAGTTCAAGATCAGGTGGAGCGGACCATTCATAGTATCAAAGGTATTTCCTTACGGTGCAGTCGAACTTGAGGCACCAGAAGGTAATTTTAAGGTTAATGGTCATCGCTTAAAGCATTACTTCAAAGACTTTCCCATCAGGGAAGATGTCTTTATCTTTGAACCACCGTGAGTCGACAGAAAGGTACAAAGAGTCAAGCTAGAGACTCGTAAAACAAGCGCTCTTGGGAGGCACCCCAAGCCTATCTTTATTTCTGTTATTTTATTTCTTAGTTTATTTTTATTAAGTATGGTTATCTCTGAACTAATAAAATTGCAGGCTTGCCACTTATCTGACTTCGAATTGCAAAATCTGAGATAAGTATTGTTTATTAACTATCACTGTTAGCATTACCTGTTTATTTTATCTTGTTTCAGGATGGACGTTGTTGACGCTGATCATGTAGCTGCGAGACCACGCAGACGACACAGACCCCGTAGACGCAGAGTACAGAGAGCGGCTATGCTGACCATCACTGAGGAGGACCTGACTGATGTCCCGATCACTCACGAGGAGTTGCCCGATGAGGGGCCCTCATCACCTTTGCCAGCCCCCGTACCCACTTTCGAGTATGGTATCACTACTGCTGACCCAGCTGCTTCGTGGGCCCTCTTTCGGACACTCTCCATCCAGCATGACATCATGTCCTCTATCTGTGAGCGGCTCGAGATTCCGAGACCTGATGCCATACCCTTCAGGCTTGGCCCAGATCCAGGACCATCTCGACTTCCATGGTTCTTCTGTCCTCCCGCTGATCCACCTGTTCTCTCTACTGCTGGACCTTCCACTGGCCCCACTACTGCAGCTGCTGATCTTGCTCCAGCATTACCCACAGGATTTGCATCACCAGATCACGGCCTCACAGAGCAGCTTCTGGGTAGTTTTGATGCTCATACTTCTGTCACTTCCTCTGACGAGATCGTGAGTCAGGCTATGGCTGCTATGGATTTCTCCATTCCATCCCCGACTTCTGTTTTCGACAGGGATGTTGAGGCAGAGTTTGATCCTGACACTGATGACCTACTTGATGATTACTAGATTTTATCTTTATTATTTACTTTCTGTATTATGACTCCGTACTTACGCTTTAGACTTGTTACCTAGATGAGATACTATGATATGTGTGTCGTGGTTTATTGCAGAATTCAGCTTTGTGTGGAATGGATGATCTTAAACGAGCCTGGTCCTTAAAAATCCAGCAATTCACTAGCACCACGCCTGCACAAACCTGGTCTATTCCAGTAAACACAAATGGGGAGTCTCTCTGTTCCTTTCTCCCCGTTTCAATTATGTTTATTATGCCTATGTTAGTACATTTAATTTTTGTACCTCATCCTAAACTTATCACTAAGTGTGGGATTCCAGCCCAAATTAAACACTTGAGAAACATCTACTTACATGTTCAAACTCTAAGTGTGGGATTTTAATAAATAAAATCTCTACTCAAGAGAACATTAGGGACAATGTTCCTCTAAGTGTGGGATGGTAGGTATAGAATACCTTAATAGGTGATTTTTATGTCCAATAGTAATCTTTCTCTCAAAATTTTTTAAAAAATAAGGTCAATTTTTTTCAAAATTAATGAGTCTAACTCAGTTTTTGAGTCTCAGATACTACTGAGAGAAACCATTTTCAAAATATAAGTATGATATTTCTAAAAGCCTAAAGGAAATAAGGTAGAAATTGCTTAAACAAGAAGTAATAATCAAAGGAACATGACTAGACACATACAACCCTTTGCAGTGAGGTATCTTGAGCCCAAAAGCATTCATCTTTAATGCTTCACTTTCATTTCTTGTGTGTGTGCCGATGTCTGTATCTCTGAATTAGAACTTGCTCTTGACATACGTTTCGAGACCATATTGGTGTGTACCGTACGCGGTATAGGTGCAATTAAATGACCTTGACATTCCTTAGGACTTAACCCATTTCTTACATATCTTTTCAAGCCCAAAACCCTTTCCGATGCTCATTTTTAGTATCGAAGATCCGCCTAGTATACCCTGTTGAGCCTCAACCTTTCGTTTCTTCAAAACCCTAATTTTCACCCACTTCCCAAAAATTACCTCCAAACTTATCTGGGAATTTCTGAGGTTATGAAGAACAACCTTTTAGAATATCTGTTTCAAATATCCTACTCATTAGCATTCTCCAAAATCAAGCTTCTCAACAAATGGTGCGGGAAAATTAGCACACAAGAGAACTGGAAGGACGATGGTGCGGGAAAAATTAGCACCTGGAAAAGAATCAAAATGATCAAGATAAGAGGAAAAGATTTCTAAAGGATTCAAAATATAAATTCCTTGGAAATTCTCTAAAAGAAATTCTGAAGAAAAGAAAAAGAAAAGAGAAAAGAAGAAAAAGAAAAGAAAAGAAAAGAAAATAACTCCGCAAATAAAGCTGAAAATTTCAAAGCATTGCTCTTCATGAAAAATCCGGCAAAAGCTGAAACAGCTACCAACTCTCCGCTCCCTTCCGTTCTAAATAAAGTTGTTCATAATCTCAGTGATTTTAGGATAAGCTAAAAACCCTCACAAACCACTATCCATACCCTTCACCCTCACCAAACATTACAACCCTCTGAATGTCTTGAGATAATTAGCACCGTCCTCACCTAAGTGGTGGAGATCCGATTCTCGATCAAGCCTATGACGATGAGTGCAGCATGACTGGCTACTTTGAGCGATTTCGTTTGAGCTAGATTGATAGGAAACCCGATACACTTTGAGTGAATTGAGTGACCACCTATAGTGAGATCGCCTAGTCATGTGTACTCCAAGATCATGAGATTTGGATGTACGCCTAAGAGAATCTCTTCTTGTTTATGGAAGGATCATCTTATCATCCTCCACACTTTTAGAAGTAACTGCCTTATATGAGGAAATGCTAATCTCGGAACATATTCTCTGACTCGCCCCTAAAAACATGACCTAAAAATATTTTTTCAGAGAGTTGTTGCTTGAGGACAAGCAACGTCTAAGTGTGGGATAACTTGATGTGATGTAAAAAGTCATGTTTTTAGAAACTTTATTCCTCACATTTTGTACCTTTCTTTAGTGAAAACATTCCAAAACATTGATTATTTACTAAAATACACTAAAGTGGTTCAAAAGTAGACGTTGTGATAAAAATCACTGAAAACACTCTAAAAATGCACAAAACACAGCACTTTAATACAGGCCGATTCCTCCGATCTCATTTTCCTGTCAAGACACACTTCCTAACTTCTACCATCTGTTGTACAGGAAAAATCGAGACGGAAAAATCTGGAATCAAGTGAAACGGCCAAAGGACGGAGAAACCACTACGCTTTCAGAGCCATTAAAAGTCATTTCGGATACGCCTAAGCTCTACACATCCAATTTCTGTGAGATTGGCATCATTAGAAGCGTAACGGAATTACGAAATCACAGGCGAAAGAATCAAGTCAAACGGACGCATAACGAAGGAGATACGGACGTTTTAAGCAACGAACGAAATCAGATAGAGCCCGTATACGGCCCCACACACCGTATACGGCCCTTGTGAGACCGTATACGGCCCCCACTACACCGTATACGGCCCCTACAAGGCCGTATACGGCCCCTGCACCCCCATATCGTGCTTCGTTTGCTTGTACGTGCTGCTTCGTGAGTTGTACGTGCGATTTAATGCTTTGCCTATAAATAGTGGACACCCCTCACTTCACCAACATACCAACTTTCTCATTTCATTCTCTCCCTACACTTTCTCTCTCACACACATCACTCTCTCTCTCTAGTTTCTCTCTCTAAGGGATTTTCTCTCTCTAGAATTGAGCTAGTTAGAGAGATAGTTAGGTAGAGGTAGCTTTTAGCTTTTGTACGGAGGCACTCCAAGACATTGTATTTGCGAAGATCTGTCTGTAATAAATTCGTATCAGGTTCTATTTATATATCTCTTACTTTCCAGTTTTAAACATGTGTTGCTTTGTTTATGCTTGTTTAGGATTGTATGCTAGATATATAATGTTAGGCTAGACATTTCTTTGTGTTTACTATGATGTAGTTATGTTAGAATAGTCAAAATGTTTATGCCATGCTGTTACTCTGCCCGTGTTACTTTAAACTGTGTATGAACTCGTAAACTGAATCTCGAATGTTTATCTATCCAACCTATGCTGTGGTTAGAAGCTTCCTACTAGAACTTGGCCAATTACTAGTGGTACGTTCTCTACCTATTCTATACTTGATGATCAATGAACTTGGTATGGCCGTGTTCTCTAGGTTGAAACAAATCATAAGAGACACGGAGCGTAGGATTAGAGATAGGTTAGATTCATGTTTATTTGTTATATATCTTTGAGAGAACTTTCGGGATATCTATGATCTAATTATTGGTTATCTGCTATGCTAGGATTACGGTGTTCTGTTATGTGTTACCCTATCGCATGTTCTTGTTTGATTGTTGCCCTAGGAATGATGCATGCTAGAGTTATCCCCTTGGTTCATATCAGTAACTGTATAATTAGGTTTTCAGACACAGAATATTGGTTTACACGGTAGATTAACATGCATGGAATAGTTGTGATGATTTATATCTGTAATGCTGAACAATTTAACTGATCGTTAGCCCGATTATCTCAACTTGGTCCGCGGGTGTAACACCCTCAAATTTCGGGTTGCGGAAGCGATCGGGTCGGGTGTTACCAAATCAAATATCACAACATAAGATACATAGTGAACGACTCTAAATGAGACGTTTGGAAATAGTTATACATTTATAAATAAAACGTTACAAGTTTACTGTCGATATCCAAATACATAATTTGAAATTTAAAGTTAAATGCAGAGTGGTTCCAAAGTGTAAGAAATATGCGACTCGAGCTAGAATCCTGTAGGCCAATCCTACTATTGCATTGTACCTGAGAATGCACACTAAAAGGGTCAGCTGGGAAGCTGGTGAGTTCACAAGTAATTTGTAATAACAAGTAGTTCAAGAAATATGTATTTCATTTAGAAATGTAAATCAAGTTTAACAGTTTAAGTAGTAATGATTACCCCTCGAGGTAATTGTGAGAAATTTATGGTAAACAGGTGAACCTAGTCAATAGGTTTCTAGTCCAGTAAAGGGAACCAATTCCCAGTGGGTGTGTTATCGGGTACGTTATTGCCACCTGGCAATACGAATACGGGTGTAGCGTAAGGTGACTAACTGTCGTGCTACTGGTCAAAAGTAATCAATCAGGAAAGTCCTTAGACAGTCGATATTGCTCCCCGGCAATGCGGTTCAGCTAGTTCGTACGGGTTCAAGTATTAGTACTACAAGTACTAGTAAGTCACAATGCCATTTGGCATGAAGGGTTGCACCCCGGCAACGTAATAAAGTTATCTATTTTGTAATCGTGTCATATCAGTACGGTTTCTAAGTACAGTCAAGTGAGCAAAAGCTCGTAATTCCCTGAGTCTCCGACTCGTAAGTATCTAGTAATCTCCTGCAGTGATGATAATGGGTATCCCCCAAAGGAAATGTCAAGTTAAGTCCCGCAGGACCACGTTTAAGTAGATTAACCAGTTATCGAGCCAACGACCCCTACCGCAGTAATTCGTAGGTCCGTTGCTGAAAGTAAGTAAAGCATAAGTCTATGCTGAAATGAGTAACCGTGCAGTTACGCAGAACTACGATAAAGCATAAATTCATATGCTGAGCCAACGACCCCGACTGTAATAGTTCGTCGGTCCGTTGCTGAGTGTGAGCATTCAGCTCGTAAGTAAGTTGTACCACCCACCGTGGTATCGTGAGCATCCAGCTCGTACGTAAGTTGTACCACCCACCGTGGTATCGTGAGCTCGTTCGTAAGTTGTACCACCCACCGTGGTATCGTTTTGCTTCACATATAGTGACAGCGTCCGTTGTTCCCCCGAAGGAGACGATGCGTCCGTTTGGCAATGCGCGCAGCACGCCCGCATGTAAGTTTTATGTAACACCCCCATAAGACCCGTACCTGGACCACGTGCGGGCAGTGTTACCTTTGAGGACCACTGGGCGAGTAGAGCGTTACAGGTACTCAACAGTACCTCAAGTTGTATGTGACACCCCCCCGGGTTTTGGGTAACTCCCTGCTGCCGGGGGACCATCCCTGGCCCAGTAACTCCAAGCCAGAGTCGTCATTATTATACCAGAAAGTAAGTACATCGCCTAAGCATAAGGGAGAAATCGAAATCATCTTGTAGGTACGTATCTACATCACCTAGTTGTTTGAAGTAATGTGTAAAGTCTAAGTATATTGTCACGTCACTTAACTGTTGGGAAGTACTTATAGCACTTAGTGAAATCATACGTCAGTTCGTAAGGATAGTCTTTACTAAAGTAGCAAATCGGTGCCTCTAGTTGATATCCATATGTCCGCTAGTCATTACTAGTAATTATCTAGTCGCTGATGTAGTGAGGCGTTTATTCCCTAGGTATCATACGTAATATAATTCTAGGTGTTTCTAACACAGTCATACTTAATATCCCTAAGTATGGTCAAATGGTTCTTAGCTGTCGTGATCTAACACTGTTACCATAAACTATTGTAAAACATTTGTAAAGATTTGTATAGTGGAAAGTAATAAAACAGGAGTATGCATTCCCGCCCCGAAATCAGTTGGAAAACAGTAAAAGAATGGGGCTATGAACTCACCTGTGAGTTGTCAGCGATCCTACGATACGTGTGTTGTCCGAATGGTAACCTCCTAGTGCCCTAGACACGTGAGGTTATATGAGTAAGATACTAATCGGTTTAACTAAACGTGTCGTGAAAGTTAACTTCCGTCGTTTAGTTTTAGAATCGTGTACGGTCCGTTTGTGGCAGTTTATAATAATGATAATTCTCAATTAAATCATTATTAAAATCGTTTCGTTGTCTATTTTACAAAAACATAATTTTTGTACGTAAGTCATCGTTGTAAAAAGTGTAGTTGTTGTTACGCGAAAGTCGAATCGTTGGGCAAAACTCATTTCGCAGATCAGATCAGTTCAGGTAGCTCGACTCGGCTCGAAGCTCGACTCGGCTCGTATCTCAACTCGGCTCGTGTAACACCCGCCAAATTAGGACTAGTAATTAGTGCCTAATCATATGTTAATACATGTAATTAGTTCCTGGTTAGGCTAATTAATGTATCGAAATATATATATTGTTGAATATATACAAAAATGCGATTTGATGAAATCGTACGCAATTTAAATCGAATGTATTTCGATTCAATTTAATACGGACGTTGGTGATCAACTTTATTAAATAACGCTTTCATATCAAAAATATTATTATGATAATATTTCGTATCCACTCGTATCGTACAAACCGAACTTGTCCAATTTAAAATATTAAAAACGCGCAAACTAAATAAACAAACTAACTTACATTTTTAACACAAATATAAATTGATTTGTAAAATATTTAAACAATATATCACGTAATAAATCGTATTTTAAAAACTTATAATCAAAATGTAAATAATTATTTAACGTTTAAACGACGGAGCAAACGAACACCACGCGGAACGCGGGGCGAGAAAGCTGAAAAGTGGGGATAAACCCCCACCTCCCATCTTTTTCTTCATTTCATCTTTTTCTTCACTCTCTCTCTCTTTACTTTTCTCTCTAAACAAACAACCCACCAAAACTATTAAAATCGCAAAATACTACCACGAAACGCGACCGAATCACAAATATTTTTAGAGATTCACGACCACCTCGCGACGATCTACAACGCTACCTTTCCGGATTTTCATTTCGGCAAATTGTAAGTTTCCGACAAAATCCCGAAATCACTCGATTCTTAGCATTTTTTCATTTGTGGTTGTTATTATAACTAGTATATGTCCATTACCATGTATAGAACACGAAATTACAGCTTGAAAACGGGTTAAAAACGGATTTTTGGCCGGAAAATGTTGAACAGCCGGACTTTCTGGGCTGGTGTTCATCCATGCGACACAAGCATTGTGTCGCATGTTGTGTCGTATTTTACCCTTAGTGTCGCATGTTATGTCGTATAAAACCTACTGTGTCGTACCTTATGTCGTATCAAAGATTTAGTGTCGCAAGTCCTGCGACACAACCACTATGTCGCATACCCCATACGACACAATCACTATGTCGCTGTTGAATCAGCATTTCGCATCCATGCGACACAACCCTAGTGTCGTATGGATATTGTGTCGCACTCCTATGCGACACAACCCTTATGTCGCATAACCCATTTAATGTCGCATAAAACAGCAGGTTTTCAAATCTCAATTTCACTAAGTGTCGGAACTATATAACCTCAAACACTTATACGATACGACTTATAAAACACATTGGGACACACTTTTAAGTGCAAAACGCCAATTACAAAATAATAATACTTAAAGTTTATTATTCCAAACTCATCACCAACGGGCCGTACACGTTTTCAAACGCTTAATGAATCAACCAAATCGAAGTAATTTGGACATATATAGTTGTGTAACAACTACAAGGGTGATCTTTTGAGATACCCAATCATGATTATAACCATCGCGTGTCGTGGACACCCTCAGGTTACAAGTCGTTGGACTTCATTATTCGCTAATCAACTTACGTTTGTTTAAACGCTCTCAGACTCAGGTGAGTCTCATAGCCCCTCTTTTTACTGTTTTCCTCAGGGGTGTGATATATTGCCAACTTTTAACATGTGAACGCAAGTACCAACTTTTCATATACTACATGAGTTTTTCGAAACTAATCATTTTAAAGTCCTCCGTCAACATAGTTGTTAATACGTTGTAGCGTGAATATTAGTATATGGTACCATATAGGATTGACCCTCCTCGTCCGGGTTAGCAAGCACTAACCGGGTAAACGGACGTACTAATATTTGGGAAGACGAATGTTGATTAGGCATTCGTGGAGGCACCTCGCCCGGAATTCTCTTTAGGGGACCCGGCCCTCGAGTTAAGCTCAACTATGTGCTCATGGCTGTATACACGATGATTATCATTTAATTGCTGGATGCAATTCATTATTTAATTGCTGGATGCAATTCATTATTTAATTGCTGGATGCAATTCATTATTTAAACCTTGCAGTTCATACGATATTACTTGATTTCAAACCTGTGAGCTCACCAGCTTTATAGCTGACCTTTTAGCTTATATCGCAGGTACCCAGCAGTAGGATGTTTCTGCTCAGGATTTAGCTCGAGTCAGCATACAGACGATTGAGATTTTCTTGCATTAGTATATTTTGTACAAGTACTTATGTACTGAAATCTCATTTTATTAAACTCGAGCTATGTAAAGCTTTAAAGGTTGTAAAATTTCAGTTATCAATATATTTTGTAAAAACGACGCATATAGAGTCGTTTGCTATTTATCTTTGTGCTTTGTTATTGATTAGTAACACCCAAATCAAGCTTCCGCAAATCATTAAATTTGGGGGTGTTACAGATTGGTATCAGAGCCTAAGGTTATAGTGAACTAGGTTGCATTTAGTGAGCCTAGACTATGACCATTAGGCAGTATTCCTTATTAGGTATGACTGGTTCAGGGATTACAGCATACGAGTTTAATTTAACATAGCCTGATCAACTATGTACAATTAAGCAAAGATGATGTAAGATCTGAAAGTAGTTATGGCTGAACAGGATACAATAGAAGACTCTGACCTCGAGAGAACCGAGACTCAAACATGTTTATGCTAGACACTCAATAGGCTATATTATATAGGAGCTATATGAATATAGGCCTCAACCTTATTAACGCTTTGTCTCAGAAATGGCAAACATCCCATCAAATTCATCTCGTTCTCCATCCGGGTCGCAGAACCCAAGGGTAGCAAGGAGGAACAACAGGTT
Source organism: Helichrysum umbraculigerum (assembly GCA_949592205.1). Taxonomy (NCBI): domain Eukaryota; kingdom Viridiplantae; phylum Streptophyta; class Magnoliopsida; order Asterales; family Asteraceae; genus Helichrysum; species Helichrysum umbraculigerum. The sequence goes on along the minus strand of CATIUR010000002.1, from coordinate 12,004,046 downwards.
GCCTCGAGCTGGCCCGTATCCCACTCACATCGCCTTACCGGCTTTAACTGCTAGGGTAAATCAACACGAGCAGCGACTTCGCACCATGGATGTCGTGTTGCAGGAAACAAATGAAAACTGGCGACTTACGTCTCTTGAACGCATAGAACAGGTCTCCGACGACCTTGAAACCACAAACAACAACATGGATGTCCTTCGCAACCAAATTATAGAAATAAGGGTGGAAAATGCCCTTCTACAACAAAGGATGGAAGAATGTGAGCAACGCTCACATGAAGCAGAAGAGTATGCGCGCGGAATAACACAACGACTTGCGCTAGCAGAAGACAACGCCCGACAAGCTAGCAGGCTTGCAAACACTGTGGACCGTCTTGTCACGATGATGGAACAAATTAATCTACGTCAAGACTAGTGTAGTCTTTGTCTTGTAATCTATCCTGTAATCTAGTAACTATCTACGCGCTACTCTATAATTCAGTCGGATGTAACAATTCCCGACATCTTTTGTAATACATCTGTAGGATGTAACCTTTGAACTCGTATTAGCTATCAAATATTTCTTGTTGTTCAACTCATATTAATTGCCATAATTCTTTTTCATATTGATGTTATGTATTACCACCTTTATACATGTACATCTGAAATAAATACAATTTTCTTACAAAATCTCATGTATCTTCATTTCTTTTATTGAAGAATCATGCCGCCAAAGACACGACCTTACACAGATGCTCAGATCACGTCACTCATAACCCAGGCTGTTACTGAAGCCTTGGCTCGGAATACCCCACCCAACTCCACAAGAAACAGCGATACCGCTGGAACCTCTGCCGTTAAACCTTGTTCTTACAAGGACTTCCAAAGCTGCAAACCCTCGAGCTTCAAGGGTTCTGAAGGAGCCATCGGACTGATCAGATGGTTCGAGAAAATGGAAACTGTTTTCCGTGTTAGTAAATGCGCGGAGAACGACAAAGTAAACTTCGCCACCTGCTCTCTTGAAGATGATGCCCACTCTTGGTGGAATTCATATACCCAATCAGTGGGTGCTGACATTGCCTACCAACTCACTTGGGAGGAATTGAAGGCAAAACTCACTGCCAAATACTGCTCTATCGCCAAACTCCAAAAGCTAGATGAGGAGTTCTGGAACTTAAAGGTTCAGGGTGGTGATATCGATGGTTATACCACCAGGTTTCAACAACTAGCTGCCCTCCGCCCAGCTATGGTTAGCACTGAACCTGATAAAATCAGGAAGTACACCCTTGGTCTCCCTGATCCTGTTCGGGGACATGTCATCTCTTCAAAACCAACCACCATTGACGGTGCGATCCTATTGGCCCAAGACCTAATGTCCATGAGCCAAGATTCTGAACCACCCACTTCATCCTCCCATAACAACAAACGCAAGTGGTCTGACTACCACAACAACCCCTCCAACCAACAAAACAAGAAACCCGACACCATCAAAGCTTACAACACCACCACTGACATCATCCGGGGCTACACTGGGAGCAAACCCTATTGTCCCAAGTGCAGTCGCCACCACGAAGGTTCCTGTGGTCCCTTTTGCAACAACTGCAAGAGGTACGGCCACCTCACAAAAGATTGCCGCTCTCCTACCAACAACAATTCCAACAACAACACCAGATCACCCAAAGTATGCTTTGAGTGTGGGAAACCTGGGCATTTCAGGGACTCGTGCCCAAAACTGAAGAACAACAACAACAACAACAACCGCAACAACAGCAACAACAACAACACTCGCAGCAGAGCTTTTGTCATCAAATCTGGGGACGCCCGCCAAGACCCGAATGTGGTCTCGGGTATGTTCCTCCTCAACAACTTAACTGCTTCCGTTCTATTTGATACTGGTGCTGATAGAAGCTTTATCTCCGATGATTTTTGCCCATTACTTGACATCACTCCTGTTGCCTTAGATGTTAAGTACACTGTAGAGCTAGCAAATGGAAAACTTGTAGAAATCACCAGTGTGATACCTAATTGCACTTTAAACCTAGCTGACGAAACCTTTTCGATCGACCTTATACCCATTGAAATCGGAAGTTTCGACGTCATTATTGGAATGGACTGGTTGTCCAAACATCGAGCTGAAATCGTTTGTCACGATAAAATCGTCCGTATCCCACTCGCCGTTGGTGGAACCTTGATCATACAGGGGGAGACCGGTGGGACGGGACTCAATATAATCTCCTGCTTAAAAACCCGAAAATTTCTGAGAAAGGGTTACCCTGCCATACTCGCACACATCACAGAGAAGAAGTCGGAGGAGAAGCGACTTGAGGATGTGCCAATTGTTAGAGACTTTCCCGAAGTCTTTCCGGAAGAATTACCTGGTCTACCTCCGCTTAGACAGGTTGAGTTCTCGATTGATCTTGTGCCGGGTGCCGCACCGGTGGCCCGCGCACCGTACCGTTTAGCCCCATCCGAACTTCAGGAGTTGTCCTCTCAGTTACAGGAACTTCTGGATCGAGGATTCATTAGACCGAGTTCTTCACCTTGGGGAGCTCCGGTCTTATTTGTCAAAAAGAAGGACGGTTCATTCCGAATGTGCATCGACTACCGAGAATTGAACAAATTGACCGTCAAGAACCGTTATCCACTTCCTCGCATTGATGATCTATTCGACCAACTTCAGGGTTCAAGTTTCTACTCAAAAATCGACCTGCGATCAGGCTATCATCAGTTACGAGTTCGCGACGCCGATATTCCAAAAACTGCTTTCAGAACTCGTTACGGGCACTACGAATTTCAAGTGATGCCCTTTGGTCTAACCAACGCACCGGCTGTATTCATGGACCTCATGAACCGGGTGTGCAAACCTTACCTCGATAAGTTTGTCATTGTCTTTATTGATGACATACTCATTTACTCGCGCAACGAGCAAGAACATGCGCAACACCTTAAGACCATCCTTGAACTACTTAGACACGAGGAGCTTTACACTAAATTCTTTAAGTGTGAGTTCTGGATTCAAACCGTTCAATTTCTTGGTCACGTGATCGACAGTCAGGGAATTCACGTGGACCCATCAAAGATCGAGGCTATCAAAGACTGGCAAGCACCCACCTCTGCAACTGAAGTACGACAATTCTTGGGTCTTGCTGGGTACTATCGGCGATTTATCGAAAATTTCTCCAAAATAGCTCAACCACTCACGGTACTGACTCAGAAGGACAAAAGGTTCTATTGGACCGATAAACAAGAGTCAGCGTTCCAACTTCTGAAACAAAAGCTTTGCAGTGCTCCAATTCTATCCTTACCCGAAGGCACCGATGACTTCGTGGTATACTGCGATGCTTCTCACCAAGGTCTTGGTTGCGTGCTGATGCAACGAGACAAAGTTATTGCCTATGCCTCACGACAGCTGAAAATTCATGAAAAGAACTACACCACTCACGATCTCGAACTTGGAGCTGTCGTTTTTGCTCTCAAAATCTGGAGACATTATCTCTACGGCACTAAGTGCACCATCTTTACCGATCACAAAAGTCTCCAACATATCTTCGATCAGAAGGATCTCAATATGAGGCAACGTCGATGGGTCGAGTTGCTTACCGATTACGATTGCGAGATCAAGTACCATCCAGGGAAGGCTAATGTTGTAGCCGATGCCCTCAGTCGAAAGGAACGACCAAAACCCCTTCGAGTCCGAGCCCTCAGTATGACCATTCATAACGATCTTACCATTCAAATTCATACCGCTCAGATCGAAGCCCTGAAATCTGAAAACATCAAAAATGAAGCCTTGCGGGGCATTGACAAACAATTTGAAATCAAACCTAACGGGATTAGGTATTTCTCAAACCGAACCTGGTTGCCTAGTTTTGGGAACTTAAGAGACTTGGTGATGGACGAGGCTCACAAGTCTAAATATTCTATTCATCCGGGATCCGATAAGATGTACCACGGTATCAAGGAATTTTATTGGTGGCCAAACATGAAAGCCGAAATCGCTACTTATGTCAGCAAGTGTCTTACTTGCTCGAAAGTCAAAACCGAACATCAGAAACCACCTGGTTTACTCCAACAACCTGAAATCCCTGAATGGAAATGGGAACAAATTGCCATGGATTTCATAACCAAACTACCCAAGTCGGCGAGCGGTTACGATACCATTTGGGTGATCGTCGATCGTCTCACCAAATCTACTCACTTCCTGGCAATCAAAGAAAGCGATAAAATGGAACGCCTTACACAAATCTACATCAAGGAAATCGTTTCTCATCACGGTGTTCCAATCTCGATCATCTCTGACAGGGATGCCCGTTTCACTTCTCACTTTTGGCAATCACTTCAGAAAGCTATGGGTACCCGTCTCGATATGAGTACCGCGTACCATCCTCAAACCGATGGCCAAAGTGAACGAACCATTCAAACACTGGAAGATATGCTACGAGCCTGCGTAGTTGATTTCGGTACAAACTGGGAAAGACACCTACCGTTGTGCGAATTTTCGTACAATAACAGTTATCACGCCAGCATTAAGGCTGCACCTTTTGAGGCACTGTACGGTCGTAAGTGCCGATCACCGATCTGTTGGACTGAGGTGGGAGATAGTCAACTCACTGGTCCTGAACTCATTCACGCCACCACCGAGAAAATTGTGGAAATCCAAAACAGACTCAAAGTCGCACGTGATCGTCAGAAAAGTTATGCTGACGTGAGACGCAAACCACTCGAGTTCCAAGTTGGGGATCGAGTTCTCTTAAAGGTATCGCCTTGGAAAGGCGTCATCCGTTTTGGCAAACGCGGGAAGTTAAATCCTAGGTACATCGGGCCTTTTGAGATCCTCGAACGGATTGGCCCCGTAGCTTATCGATTGCAGCTGCCATCCGAACTCAGCAGCGTGCACCCCACTTTTCATATCTCAAATTTGAAGAAGTGTCTGTCTGATGAGACACTTATTATTCCACTAGATGAAATTCGTGTTGACGATAAACTTCATTTCGTTGAGAAACCCGCTGAAATTATGGACCGTGAGGTCAAACAACTGAAACAAAGTCGTATTCCCATCGTCAAGGTCAGATGGAATTCGCGGCGTGGTCCGGAATTTACCTGGGAACGGGAAGACCAAATGCGACTCAAATATCCTCAACTATTCACTGATTCTACATCAAACACGACCTCGAGCTAAATTTCGGGACGAAATTCTTCTAACAGGGGGAGAATGTAACACCCGCCAAATTAGGACTAGTAATTAGTGCCTAATCATATGTTAATACATGTAATTAGTTCCTGGTTAGGCTAATTAATGTATCGAAATATATATATTGTTGAATATATACAAAAATGCGATTTGATGAAAATCGTACGCAATTTAAATCGAATGTATTTCGATTCAATTTAATACGGACGTTTGTGATCAACTTTATTAAATAACGCTTTCATATCAAAAATATTATTATGATAATATTTCGTATCCACTCGTATCGTACAAACCGAACTTGTCCAATTTAAAATATTAAAAACGCGCAAACTAAATAAACAAACTAACTTACATTTTTAACACAAATATAAATTGATTTGTAAAATATTTAAACAATATATCACGTAATAAATCGTATTTTAAAAACTTATAATCAAAATGTAAATAATTATTTAACGTTTAAACGACGGAGCAAACGAACACCACGCGGAACGCGGGGCGAGAAAGCTGAAAAGTGGGGATAAACCCCCACCTCCCATCTTTTTCTTCATTTCATCTTTTTCTTCACTCTCTCTCTCTTTACTTTTCTCTCTAAACAAACAACCCACCAAAACTATTAAAATCGCAAAATACTACCACGAAACGCGACCGAATCACAAATATTTTTAGAGATTCACGACCACCTCGCGACGATCTACAACGCTACCTTTCCGGATTTTCATTTCGGCAAATTGTAAGTTTCCGACAAAATCCCGAAATCACTCGATTCTTAGCATTTTTTCATTTGTGGTTGTTATTATAACTAGTATATGTCCATTACCATGTATAGAACACGAAATTACAGCTTGAAAACGGGTTAAAAACGGATTTTTGGCCGGAAAATGTTGAACAGCCGGACTTTCTGGGCTGGTGTTCATCCATGCGACACAAGCATTGTGTCGCATGTTGTGTCGTATTTTACCCTTAGTGTCGCATGTTATGTCGTATAAAACCTACTGTGTCGTACCTTATTGTGACAACCGTCAATTTAGGACTAGAATTTAGTGCCTAATCAAGTTTTAATACATGTAATTAGTTATGTGTTAGGCTAATTAATGTATCAATTATCATATATATTGTTGAATATATATCTACACAATTATGCGGTTTATTTAAATCGTACGAGTTTCAAATCGAATGAATTTCGATACAATAAATACGGACGTTGGTGAATAATTTTATTAAGAAATACAAATATTATCTAATAACTCAATTTTATTCAGAATCTCATTTATTGTAATATTTCGTATCCAAGTTTTATTACACAATTAATGTATACGCAATTAAAAATACAAACGAGCAAACAAATAAAACGAAATTCATTTTAAATACCATAAATAGATAATTGGTGAAATATTACAATAAAACATTCTATAATGATTTGTAATTTAAAACGGACAATTAAATGAATAAAACAAATATTTAATGTTAAATGACGGAGAAAACGAACACCACGCGGAGCACGGGACGGAGACTGCGAGGTGAGGCTTTCACCTACACCCCACCTCTCCTTTCCTCTTTCTTTCATTTCCATTTTCCATAAAACACACACTTACACCCAAAAACCTCTCAACCAAAAATCACCAAATTTTCGGATCTCGCAAAACCGACAACAAAAACCATATTTTCGGAATCACCATTTCAAGGGGAACAAGAATTACAAAAGCTCTACCATCATTTTCGGCCTCCATCGTCTTCGATTTGCATTTGTAAGAAAAATTCTAAAAACTTAGATTTGTTTATTTTGATGTAATCTTTGGATGTTTTGATGTTTACACAACTTATATATGTCCAATACTAGGAAGATAACAAGGTTTCATAGTCTAAAAATGAGTTTGATTTGAGTTTTGGCCGGAAAAATCACGAACAGCCGATGTTTCTGGGCTGGTGTTCTTCAGTGCGACACAAGCCTTGTGTCGCATACTGTGTCGCATAAAACCTGTTATGTCGCACCTTGTGTCGTACCAAATCTTTAGTGTCGTAACTCATGCGACACAATATTGTGTCGCACTCTATGTCGCAAACTATGTCGTACTTCTATACGACACAACCACTATGTCGCTATTAAATTAGCATCTCGTATTCGATGCGACACAGTCCCTGTGTCGTATCCTTGTGTCGCATGACGTCTGCGACACAACCATTGTGTCGCATGTCAAATCTTTGTGTCGCATGTTGTGTCGCAAAACACAGAAAAACCAGAATTTTGAAGTCAAAGTTACTGTTCAAAAAAGTCAAATTTACTGTAGCAGTACTGTAGCAGTACTGTAGCAAAGTCAACATTTTAGAATTATTATTATTTCAACTAAATCACCAACGGGCCGTACACGTTTTCAAAACATACTTCAGAATCAAACAAGTCGTTGTAACTTGTATAATTTCACTCAAACAAGTCGTTGTAACTTGTATCAATTAAATCAAACAAGTCGTTGTAACTTGTATCAATTAAATCAAACAAGTCGTTGTAACTTGTATCAATTCAATCAACCAAATCGTAGTAATTTGGACATATATATATATAGTTGTATAACAACTACAAAGGTAGTCTTTCGGGATACCGGTACCATTAATAACAATCAAGTGTCGTGAACACATTCAGGTTTCAAGTCTTTGGACATCAATTCACCGCTAATTATTTCGAGTTTATTAAATTAAACACTTCAAGACTCAGGTGAGTTTCATAGCCCATTTTCACTGCTTTACAACTAGGGGTGTGATATTACTACTCGATTTTGTTTTACAAGTAGAACGCAAGTGCCAAACTTCAAATACTACATGAGTTTCAAGCTAATCAATTTAAAGTCCTCCATAAGCATAGTCTCTAGTATTTTATAGCGTGAATGTTAGTATATGATATCATATGGGATTGACAATCCTCATCCGGGTTAGCACGCACTAACCGGTCAAACGGATGTATTAGCATTTGGGAAGACGAGTGTTGATTAGGCACTCGTAGGAGGCATTTCAAGTTAGGTTTCCTTAATTGGGCCTGACAAATCAAGTTAAGCTCAGACTATGTGCTCATGGACAGTATAACTTTTATTTTGCTTAATTGCATTTTAAATTCAATATAAATCTTGCGGTTCTGACAACTATACATTGACATACAAACCTGTGAGCTCACCAGCGTTTTCGCTGACCCATTTTAGTATTTATCACAGGTACCCAGCAGTAGTTTGGCTGCACAAGCAGGAATTATTAGCTCGAGTCAGCATACATACAACTAGAGATTGGACTGCATTATTATATTTTGTAAAAGTAATTATGCTATGTAATCTCTCAATTTCAGGAACCGAGCTAATGTAACTATATTTTGATGTAAACATTTACTTTATCTATACAAGTTTAAAACGACGCATATAGTGGTCGTTCATTATATCTTATGTGCTTTGTATATTGATTAGTGACACCCAAATCAAGCTTCCGCAAATCATTAAATTTGGGGGTGTCACACTTATGTCATATCAAAGATTTAGTGTCACAAGTCCTGCGACACAACCACTATGTCGCATACCCCATACGACACAATCACTATGTCACTGTTGAATCAGCATTTCGCATCCATGCGACACAACCCTAGTGTCGTATGGATATTGTGTCGCACTCCTATGCGACACAACCCTTGTGTCGCATAACCCATTTAATGTCGCATGATTGTGTCGCATAAAACAGCAGGTTTTCAAATCTCAATTTCACTAAGTGTCGGAACTATAAAACCTCAAACACTTATACGATACGACTTATAAAACACATTGGGACACACTTTTAAGTGCAAAACGCCAATTACAAAATAATAATACTTAAAGTTTATTATTCCAAACTCATCACCAACGGGCCGTACACGTTTTCAAACGCTTAACGAATCAACCAAATCGAAGTAATTTGGACATATATAGTTGTGTAACAACTACAAGGGTGATCTTTTGAGATACCCAATCATGATTATAACAATCGCGTGTCGTGGACACCCTCAGGTTACAAGTCGTTGGACTTCATTATTCGCTAATCAACTTACGTTTGTTTAAACGCTCTCAGACTCAGGTGAGTCTCATAGCCCCTCTTTTTACTGTTTTCCTCAGGGGTGTGATATATTGCCAACTTTTAACATGTGAACGCAAGTACCAACTTTTCATATACTACATGAGTTTTTCGAAACTAATCATTTTAAAGTCCTCCGTCAGCATAGTTGTTAATACGTTGTAGCGTGAATATTAGTATATGGTACCATATAGGATTGACCCTCCTCGTCCGGGTTAGCAAGCACTAACCGGGTAAACGGACGTACTAATATTTGGGAAGACGAATGTTGATTAGGCATTCGTGGAGGCACCTCGCCCGGAATTCTCTTTAGGGGACCCGGCCCTCGAGTTAAGCTCAACTATGTGCTCATGGCTGTATACACGATGATTATCATTTAATTGCTGGATGCAATTCATTATTTAATTGCTGGATGCAATTCATTATTTAATTGCTGGATGCAATTCATTATTTAAACCTTGCGGTTCATACGATATTACTTGATTTCAAACCTGTGAGCTCACCAGCTTTATAGCTGACCTTTTAGCTTATATCGCAGGTACCCAGCAGTAGGATGTTTCTGCTCAGGATTTAGCTCGAGTCAGCATACAGACGATTGAGATTTTCTTGCATTAGTATATTTTGTACAAGTACTTATGTACTGAAATCTCATTTTATTAAACTCAAGCTATGTAAAGCTTTAAAAATTGTAAACATTTCAGTTATCAATATATTTTGTAAAAACGACGCATATAGAGTCGTTTGCTATTTATCTTTGTGCTTTGTTATTGATTAGTAACACCCAAATCAAGCTTCCGCAAATCATTAAATTTGGGGGTGTTACAGCTCGCTACTCGGCTCGGTTCGTAGCTCTACTCGACTCGCAATCTCAGCTCGGTTTGTTGTTCGGTTCGACTCGCAACTAAGCTCGGTTTGCTGCTCGGTCCGACTCGCATCTCGGCTCGGTTCGCTGCTCGGTCCGGTTCGTAGCTCGACTTGGCTCGCTACTCGACTCGGCTCGCTCGACGAGCTGTTCGTATTTTTGATCTTAAAAACGTATTTTTGAGTTGTTTTTGGGATATAATAGGTTGATAAAACACTAATACATGGTATATTACTCATTATAAACATGAAATAACAAAGAAAAGTGATGAAATCGTACCAAATCCGAGTGAATCCGAAAGTTAGGTGAGAATTGAAGATGGAGGTGAAAATGGTGGATCTTGAGCTTGGATCTTGAAGATGAAGTTGATGATGGGTTTTGTTGTTGTTGTTGGTGACGATGATGGTGGTGGTGGAGTCTGGCGGTGGCGGCGGCAGCCGGCGGTGGTGGAGGGTGGTTGTGTTTAGAGAGAAAGAGATGTGTATGTGTGTGTTTTTGTGAGATGAGAATGAAAGAAAATGGGAGGTGGAGGTGGTTTTATCCACTTCCAGATCCCCGCTTCGTGGACTGTGGTCTCCAACCATAGTATAAAATACCCGTGTTTTTGTGCCTGATTAAAACTTAGATTTAATATTTCGAATCTATGATTTTGATTATATTACTTTGTAAATATTTTTAATAAGAATATTTCACTTGCACTTTAAAAAGTAATTATTTAAAGTTTAAAATTGGCGCGAAAATTGTGATTTTTGACCGGGTGTTACAGCGGGATTATCCCCGTTCGTGTTCTTGTTCAATCAACAATTCATGCTACGATACAGACATCTCTGATGACTGTGACTGGGGACCAGGATTCGAGGATAGTCGTCGGTTAAATTGGTCTGTACATTTGGGAGAACTTCCGGTGTATCTGACATGTTATTTATCTGATTGCGGACAACTCTACGTTAGATATTTAATAGGAACGTAGTTGTAGCTCATTAGGATATAGGAAATCTGCGGAAGTAATGTGGAACCCTAATTAATGTAACGGAAAAACCGTAAAACGCCCTAGTACTCGGTATAGTGCTGGAAACACCAATTGGTGGAGTACAAACGTATGGAAGCCGCGGAACGGTCGTAGGTACAATACTTTGCATTAGTTATGTTTCTATCCTCTCCGGGTTAGTCATCACATCTAGTAGCCTTACCCTTGACTATTCATCAATAACATTTAACGAAATCATAGTAAACACTCGCTTATCCTCTGTTTACCGAGTCTCCGTACAAACCTCTTTAGTTTTGTTTTCTTTATTTAATTAGTATTTAGTTATAAAAACCAAACCTATCCAAAAGCTTTTAAAAACCCTAGCTGAATCTCCAAAGATAATAAAACTTCCTAGACTCCCATGCCCGTTGTAGTTTGAAGAACGACACCTGAGTCATACATACCACTTGCTGCCCTTTTAGGTCTGTCAGTAGTATACAGCTTAGGATTCCCCTGCTCTACAAATTTAAAACCCACTGTTCGCCGCTTCTATTGCTGTTGGATCAACGACCGGAATCAAATCCGTCCGACCAATAGGGGCCACGACATAGGACGTTAGGAGATTTCGACTAGATTACATTCGGGCTGTAGGCTTTGCTAGCACTCACACGTTACTTAACTCAACAGGTGAGTTCACGGCCCATACTTTTATTGTTTTAACTGCTTTTGAACAGGGGTGGAAAACATAGTCAACTGTTTTACTGATTGCCACAACTGCTTTTGCTTACATGATTGTTTATCATACTTGTTTACTCGAACAATTAGAGTACTTTGAACTGTTGAACTGTCGTGCGAACTAATGTTTATGAAATAACATTTTCATACTGTAAACTCAAACAAACGTGGTAAACTATTTTGTTTGGATGGGAGAACGACCCGTGCATGTTTGGCCGGAGAACGACCGGTACTTTTTATGAAAACGCTGGAGAACGACCAGCAACGTATTTTAGTGCCAGAGAACGACTGGCCAAGTGGACGGGAGAACGACCCATGCATCTTTAGACCGGAGAACGACCCACGCATCTTTAGACCGGAGAACGACCGGTACAGTGTCTCGCTGGAGAACGACCAGCGGTGTTTGGACGGGAGAACGACCCGTGCGTATCTAGACCGGAGAACGACCGGTAAACAGTTTTGTTTGGACGGGAGAACGACCCATGCGTATTTGGCCGGAGAACGACCGGTACTGTTTGTAAAACGCTGGAGAATGACCAGCAACATATTTTAAACTGTGTTTTGGGTAACATCCCAACGTAAACTGTGCTTTGGGTAACATCCCAATGTAAACCGTATTTTGGGCATACATCCCACATAACTTGTATTTAGATAACATTCCACTAAAAACTTACTTAACTGTTATAGCAATAACTATTGTGTACGTATTTGGTTTAACAATCGTGCTTACAAACTTGATCCAACTATTGCAAACATAAAACCTGTGAATTCATTCAACCTCGTTGTTGACTTTTTACTATGTTTTTCAGGGAATTAGCTGCGCACGTAAGAACCGCCTGCACATATGGAACTCTAGGCGACCCGCGAAGCGTTTAGGATGCCATTTTTGAAACAGATGGATTTCTTTTATATAACTAAACTGTTTAGTCATATTTACGAAATCTACTTTTGTAACTTAATCACTTTTAAACTTATACGATTCGATGAATCGTAAACTTTGTAACTACTACTCTTGGCATCTTAATATATATGTTTGGTTGTAATCATATCCTCTGATATGTATGTATGTACTTTGTATACGTGGCACCCCCACTCGATCTAATGCTTCCGCATACTTCTGATAAACTTAATTAACGAATTTGGGGGTGTTACAGTACATTATACTACCCCCTGACAACTAAGTGATGATTATACATATCTAGACGCATTATGCTACATCCGATATCTAAGTGGTAACTGTACATACTTAGATACATCATACTACTTCGGAATAATACGTAACAACTGTAGGTACAAATTTAGTACATGTACTACTTCGGTGTTAAACTTGAACAGTGATACCCTGTGGATTGTACCTGTTGGTTAGGTATATATATACTGTTTGGGCATTTTCTGCTGTTACCGATTTACTTATGTATATTGATATACATACACATATGCCAACATGTTTACATGCAATACAAATCGATATCACGGTTGAGTGATATAAAACGACATTGTGGTAAAGCAATGCAAAACGATATTGCGGTAAAGCAATACAAAACGATATCACGGTCAAGTGATACAAAATGATATCACGGCTAAGTGATACAAAACGATATCGCAGTAAAGCGATACAAATCAAATACTAATACGAGTTCACCACTCGCACACATTGATATACGTACAAGTTTACGCTCACACTCTTGGTTACAGTATTAAACTAAATACCCAATTAGTTCTCATGAACCACATACCATATTGCGTAGGGCAATACCATATGCCTGATGGCATACTAGTACTTTACTACTGGTAAAGTAGTACCACTAATTGATACCCTATGCCTGGTGGCATACGAATACCTTACTACTGGTTGAGTAGTACAACCTATTGAAACCATACAACATATACATACCATACTACGGTAGGGCAATACCTTATGCCTGGTGGCATACTAGTACTTTACTACTGGTAGAGCATGTTGAGTCACTGGTCGCTGACCAACTCAATGATAACAAACTCGATGAAGGAAATGATTAAGTCAAAGCTGCTGTTGCTGAAGTTTGTACTCGCTGCTTACTGTTCGTGCTACTCAAGGAAACTGATATACTAAGGAAGATTAAAACTCAACTTGGTGTGTCGCTAACTTCAAAACTAGCAGCGAGAGTTTTACATCTTCATATGAATAAAGGCAAAAGTCACTGCCCTAATAAAAGCTAGTTACTGAAGATATATAATTCAAGTCATTCTACAAGAGCATGATAGCTCGCAGTGAGTGAGGAGGATTATTACATCTTCAGTGACTATATCAATAAAGATTCTTTACAGGTACAAGTCGCTCTTCATATGTACGTCAGCAAGTGTTCCTCGTACTTGAAAATATCTGAAGAATTACGTGGCAGCAAGTGATTGGTGTTAAGGAAGAAGAGATATTTGCGGTAAAGGTATAGGGACCCGCGAATGTCGGTTTATCAGAGATCAAGCCAATCAAGCAGAGACACGTGTCATTCCAGATGGGTAAATCCATTTTGTCGGCCATGTACCCTACCAGTTTGTCCCAAGGTTGACAACTTACCCCCTAAAATATCAATGTATGCTATGAAACCGGATAATATGCGCCACGGTCCCTTAAAAGTTAGTTTTGACCGTTTAAGTTTCATGTCTACCGACTAGGCAGCCACGTGTACTGCCATGTATACATTTTTTTCCAGATAGATTATGCCAAGTCACCATCGTCAATTAATCATCTTTTTAACACTTGTACCATAAGCATACCAACTTGTACCATAAGCATACTAAGACCATCATCGTCTTCAGCCCGACCTGCAAGCCCAAACCCACTTGCCATTTGTTCATTTATTTTATTTTATTTTCTTTTTTTAATAAAGATAAAGATTATACTAAATTGTTATGCTATTTTATTAACACTAAAATGCATGAATCCAACCTACCCTAATAAACACAGGTGTGTAAATGTTGATTGATAATATCTTAATCGAGAAAATTGATGCCACTCTCATCATACAGCCCACCACCAACATACTTCTTTCCTTTATTTTCATTATAACAAGAGCAACAAGAATGGGCACCAGCAAAACAATAATTGACCATAAAAGAACAGCCGGTCGGACCTGGATTTTCCGGCGAACAATCCATTCAAACCACTGACGGAATTGTAATCGGTCGGAGCTCCGGACCCGTTTTCCAGATCCATTTTAACCCACTCCGACGACCTGCTCCGGAATTGCAGCCACGATTTAATTACGGCGGTGGTTGGGTTATTACACCGGTGGAACCATAATGAAATCACCGGTAATTATTACGGCGACGAGGGTGTAGGTTTAGCCGGATATGACGACACCACCGCAGCTACACCTCCACCACTTTGAATGTTTGCAGATCTTGATTCGATTTCGAGATTTTAAGTGTGAAATAACTCCGGCGGTGATGAATTATATTTGGATTTGATTGATGTTTGGTAACTGACTGGTGTGTGTTCGTGAAATGTATAGAAAAGAGCTGTAACCATTGAAAAAGATAAACAAGAAAGGAGGATTTTATAATAGAAATCATTGTTCTTTTGATTTATTTGTATAATAAACAAAGATGTTACAGTTGTTGAATCATATGTATAACTGTAGGTGGTGTTTATTTGATTTAGAAATTCATTTGTTTTTGAAATTAGTGTTCTTTTGATATGCAGGTGGTGTTCTTCTGATGATCGAAATAGTGGTTGGGGTAATTATTTCCACTTTTGCAATATAGATATTCCACGTGTGTAATTTTATAAATTAAAAAAGTCCACGTAATTAAATTGACCGGTTGTCCCGGTTATAGGTTACCAAATAACCGACATCGACACAAATTTTGACAGTTGAGTGTTTACATTGATATTTTAGGGGGTAGGTTACCGACCTTGGAACAAACTAGTAGAGTACATAGCCGACAAAATGAATTTACCCGATCCTATTTTGTAGGAGATATTTACGGGACATTTGTAGTATATATAGAGTAGTACGTTGTACTTAGAAACTTGCCGTTATGTACGTATTAATCACTTGTCTGTCAGTGAGTAGTCTGTCTAAGTACGTACCAGCGATCAGCGAGCAAACAGTTAGCGTGTTTGTCCACTATGTTCATCTCATTTGTAATAATTAGCTTGAGTGTTTGATTTAGATTAGCTTTGGCTAGTCTATTCCGCAATCAACACTCATTGAGTTTTATAATCAATAAGATTCACAGTTTAGCTATTATTGCGTTTTGTTTATCTCTGCTTTATATTCATCATACTCTGTTAGTGTTTATTCGATTAAAAACTTGATTATTTAACTTAGATAAAATCAAAAAAAGTTTTTAATTGTATTTAACCCCTCTTCTACAATTAAACTTTACATATTGCGATTCCATATCACTAAGTAATAGTGATATTGTACCACTAATTAATACCCTATGACTTACTCATACAATATTGTGGTGGAACAATATCTATTGTCTGGTGACATATCAGTTCCTCACTAGTAGAGCAGTACAACTGTTTAGACACAATATAACATACGTACATAACTTTGCGGTGGAGCAATACCTTATCTCATAGTGATGATACTATGATTCCTAGCGACAACACTTAGAAACCTATTGGTTTAGGTTTGCAGAATTATAATGACCTTCTTGATGTGGCTCGTGGGAGCAATGATCACATAATACTCTATTTTGATACAGGGTTTTATAATTTACTTTTAAAATACACATGATTTATACCTTCATGATTTAATGGACAAAACCTATGAATTCACCAGCTTTATAGCTGACCTATTTTATCATGTGTTCTTAGGTGACCAGCAGGATTAGGATACTACAAGATATGCTAGCTCGAGTCGCATATTTTCAAACATTTTTTATTTCACTACATTACTTTTGTAATTCAAATTATGTAATGGAAACTATTTGCGAACTCGCAACTTTGTACTCACTTTATTTTGGCAATGTAACTACTGTTTTTCAAACGTTTCATTAAGAGGTCGTTTGCTATATGTCTTTGTACTTTGATTATTGATTAGTCGTGCCTCGACCCGAACTGCTTCCGCATCACGAATTTGGGGTGCGACAGTTCGGCTTTTAGATAAAACCCGAGTCGAATCGGAATATTTCGGTTATATCATTATCAATATTCGAACCATCGCCTTCGCTTCTGTTTTTTGAGTTCGATAATTTCGGTTGTGATTCGATTTTGCAGTTATTGTGCTCACCCCTAATCAGAAATATCTGAATTGTCACCGGATGAATTTGTAATATAGATAACTTGATAAGCCAATTAAAAGAAGTTAGAGGTATTATATGAAACTAGTTAATTGACCCGTGAATACACGGGTTTTGTTTAGAATACATGTAGTCGGTCAATACTTACATAAAATAGTATACAAATTAACCTTTAACTCAAAAAGTATAGGCGTTTGCGTAATAAGATGTTTATTAAACTTCTATTACTTATGTTCGCTTATATTATTATATCATCCATGTCATTCAAAAAAAAAATTAACTAAGAACTTTTTTTCCCTTTAATTCTCAGAACTGACTTTTGGCTTTAAAACTATATTAGATGAAATTAAAATATACTAATCTATATTCAAAACCATAAAATTTAAGTACTGTATAAACTAATCCATATTTGTTAAAGGTTCAAAAAATATCAAAACAAATGGATCCATCGAAGTTAAAAAAAATAACCAATAAACAAAGAAACGGATACATATCAAAACTAAAGACACCAACCATTAAAAAGAATATATTTGTACCCCACTGGACTCAATCTAGATATCACATAAACAAATTTAATCATCATCTTCAAGAGCTAAATACATCAAGAAATATTTAAGATGGTGTCATACATAGTAACATTGTGATATGTGCCCTTAAGTAAGGAATAATAGACAAAAGCCGAATGTTTAACTTTATATGTTTTCTAGAATAATAGACAAAAGCCGAATGTTTAACTTTATATGTTTTCTATCTAAAGCGGTTCACGATTTGAATATTCGAATCTAAAATGGTTAACAATAAACATTATTCTTGAAGAAAGTCATCCCATCTAACTGCCACAACTACAAATATAGATATTGACATTGGTAATAGGTTTATGCCATATATACAAAAAAATATTGATAGACATTTCAACCTGTTGAATTTTGGCTCATCATAAGTCCAAAAGGCAAGTCAAATAAAGAGGCAAGTAGGGGGCAACTAGCTAGGGGGTAAGTAGGCTAGTAGGAGTCAATTTGCAAGTGAATACTCATGTGGTTGAAATGAAGGCCACGTTAGTATGAAGATAACTAGCAGGAGCAATTTTTTGCCTATAAAAGGCAGCCCTCATTTTGAGTTTCAGACACACCAAAAACACACAGCAACTTCTTAAGTGCTGTGCTGTGATCTCTTCTCTCTATTTTGTATATGTTTCTATTATGAGAAATATATAATTTGGGTGGTGTGTTGGGAGGACGTAGGCAAAAATTGGGCCGAACCTCGTTAATATCTGGTGTTCATTTGTGTTGTTTATTTTCAATAGCTTTATTTGGGGTATGGTTATTGTGATCTATTGCGCTAGTAAATTTTCGGAATAATTCTTTTCAATTATAATTTATTAGTCCAATCTTTCACGGGCTTTACCCATTCGGTGGAATAATTAGGCCGACTATTTCCACAACAATTGGTATCAGAGCCGAGGTTATTCTTAGTATGCTCTGTGGTTGCAATTTGATTTGATCTTCCACATCAGAAAAGATATCCTTTGGGCTATTTGGAAAGCTATTGAAAATTATTTGTATCCAAAATGGTTGAGGGAGAAGTTGTCAAACCTTCCACATCGGGTGAACTAATTTCACCAAATTGGACGAGACCACTCTTGTCAAATACAAGACTGGCAGTGGAGGTTTTCGATGGTACCGGTCATTTTGGCATGTGGCAAAGTGAGGTTCTGGACGCGCTTTTTCAGCAAGGTCTAGACATTGCCATTGAAGAACATAAACCAGAAGATATTGAAGAGAAGAACTTTCGAACCATCAATCGGTTAGCTTGTGGTACTATTCGATCATGCCTTTCTAGAGAACAGCGATATGCTTTCTCTAAAGAAACATCCGCACACAAATTGTGGAGGGCATTGGAGGAGAAATTTCTGAAGAAAAGTTGTCAGAACAAACTGTACATGAAGAAAAGATTGTTTCGCTTTACTTATGTACAAGGTACTACAATGAATGATCATATAACTAGTTTTAATCAACTGGTTACCGATTTGATGAATGTGGATGAGGTGTTCAAAGACCAAGATCTGGCTTTAATACTGTTGGGTTCACTTCCCAATGAGTTCGAGTTACTCGAAACAACTCTACTTAACGGGAAAGATGACGTATCTCTGAGCGAAGTTTGTGCTGCCTTATACAGTCAAGAACTGAGAAAGAAGGACAAGCATGTAAGTTCTGGTGGTGACTCAGAGGTTTTGTTAGTCAGAGGTCGTTCGCAGAAGAAGAACACCGGAAATAGGTGGAGATCCAAATCTAGGCATAGACCAAGCAAAGATGAATGTGCCTTTTGTCATGAAAAAGGTCATTGGAAGAGAGATTGTCAGAAGTTGAAAAACTATAAAAAATCTCAGAAATGGAAGGCTGTTATAACACCCCTCGTTAATTAAAAACATTTAATATAATATTTGCGACTCGGAAGCGTATATTTAAAACATACTATCAATGTACTCAGAATGTCGATAAACTTTTTCAAATCCAATACATGACATTTCAACAAACTCGGTGTTATATAATTCAAATACTTCTTTGATTATCAAAATTAAATCAGAGTAACAGCCTGTCAAACATTCCATCCAGTCCAACAACCTCCTGCCCTGCCCAATATGTCCCATCTATTTTAACCTGCAGGAAGAACTGTGGTGGAGTTAGCATAAAGCTAAGTGAATGAAACTATAAGCAACAGTCCAACCTAGCATAACAATCTGTTTACATCAATTAACAATAAACAGAAAATCAATCAATCACTCAACATTCAAATCAATGTCATACACGCAACATCATGAGGATCGGTGGTCCCTAAGACACCTTAATACCGGTTTGGTACTCAAGGAACTCTTATCAATCATCTGTATTGGCCCATACAGAATCACCGATAACTTGTTGTCAATCACACACGACCTAGATCTCTAAACCAACATTTCAAGTTTCCGAGATCTCCTGTCGTCTACAATAACAACAAGTCCAACCATCAAATCAAGTTGACCTCAAAATCTTACATACTAGCACAATCAGCCAAGTAAGCAACTAATTAAACTATCATGGCAAGATATCTCTACAGATGTATCATATCAAAGTAATACTATAAATTACTGGTTGTAAATCAAATCATTACAACTAAATCACACTGAGGTTACAGATCCACTCACCGACACCTCAGCTGCAAGCTCAGAAGTCTAATATTACTGAGCCTTCTACACATCTGAGAATACAATCAATAAACAATGAGTTAGTAACTTGTATCAACTGATAATACTTATGTAATTAACATCGTTACACAATCATAACATAATTACATGTATCAAGTGATCCCTAAGATCACAGCAACAAAAGTTCAATTCGGAACATAATCAAAAAGTCCCGAATTAAGGTCCAAAAACAGTAAAATGCCATTTTCAAAATTTGCAAAATCCTTCAAACTTTTTCTCATGCAAACGCGATCCGGGTAGTAATGGCTGGATCGCGTTCACCCTCAGAAAAAGTTCTGTCACCGTTTTACACTTGGCAACGCGATCCAGACAAATTCTTGGGATCGCGTTCCCAAGAACAAAACTCGTCCGATTCCTTTTATAACTAACGAACGCGATCCTGGCTAGGGTTCTGGGATCGCGTTTGAGCCTTTTTCAGCTCATCTTCATCCCTGATCAAACCCTAACTCGCGATTTTAATACCCAAATCACCCAAACTCGATTTCTAACTGTTTTAAACACCTAATAACTTCACATAATCAATATGCAACAGTTATAACGAAGTTCTAACATCAAATTCATGTTTTTCAATCCAAATCAATCAATTCAAAACTTATAAACTATATGATTCAATTCAAACTTACCTCTCAATTGAAGAACACTGAATTGAAAGATGATAATAGTGAAACTAGAATCAATCATAGCTCCAATTCGAAGGTTTCAAGTTTCTGATTTGGATTTCATAAGGTTTCTGTGAGTTTTTGAAGTTTTATAATGAACTTTCCTAAAGAGGAATTGATATATATATAAGTCGGCCTCATTACACCGCCTTCAATATACGGGTATAATTTAATACCCCATCTCAATCTATTGTCTGGAACCCGAAAACTATTTGCGAGTCCAAACATTTTATTGTACCGTCAACTATATTAATTTACAACCATTAATAATTCACTT
Source organism: Helichrysum umbraculigerum (assembly GCA_949592205.1). Taxonomy (NCBI): domain Eukaryota; kingdom Viridiplantae; phylum Streptophyta; class Magnoliopsida; order Asterales; family Asteraceae; genus Helichrysum; species Helichrysum umbraculigerum. The sequence goes on along the minus strand of CATIUR010000002.1, from coordinate 11,982,826 downwards.
ATCACATTGGAATATTCGACTCCTATTCCAATTATTTCACTAATTCAAACAATATTATTTCCAAACACATTTAAATACTAATTTAAATCAAGAAATAATATAAAACCACTAGGTCCATTTCGAGGGTGTTACAACTCTCCCCCCCTTAAAGAGATTTCGTCCCCGAAATCTAACCTCCATCAATCTAACTAATGTGATATAATCACATATATCTTAACATACATTTGTCCTCAATAGCAACTTACAACTATACTTAGACTATTTGAATTCTTTCCACATGCACATATCTAAATGTACATGCTTCTGTCTTTTCCTACGCACACATACAGTGCATCTAATCAATATCATCAATCAGATATATCTTATAGACAAACACTTACTTCAACAAGTGAAACCTAACATTACTTAATAGGTCTATGCAACCAGAAATTAGCAACCTGCTAAAATCTTTAACCTATTCTCACTGTTCATCACTGTTAACAATAAAATAGAAACAATAACAATAACAGTGGTTATAGAACCATAACACACTTAACAACACTGAAAGTTAATTTCAGTTCACGACTAACAATCAGCCTAATATACAAATCATAATCTTAAATCTCTACCATCAAAGATCTGAAATTCAAATCTAGGTCAACTTTTCATCCAAAAGTTTCATACCTATACTCTTTTGAATGCCCAATCATATTCACATATCATTTCAATTTACTTAAAAGTAATTCAGATTCATATCACCTTAATAAGCAAAGCAGAGGTCAAACTCAGTAGGTAAAACTACAATCAACAAGTAGTTTGCTCAATCAACAAAAGTACTACAATCAATCTTACCTACAATCAACCAACCTCTACATTGACTTATTTCCACTTGTAATTCTTTTCATTACTACCTATCAATTGTCAACAACATCAAAGTCGACAACAACTACTGCTCAAACAATAATCACAACACTAGTGATTATACATTCCAGTACACCTATCAGTACTTTAATATTTGTCTTCAAACTCTAACTAACCATCAAGTTAGAATTTATATACTATTAAACTGGTAAGACATCAAAATCTATTCTTAGCAACCAGTTATTTCAACTCAACCTTACAATCATAAACTACTAATCACAAACCATTAGAAAATTATACAACTTTAACCACCCAATCATTCAACACTAGATCCCGTCAATCTATCAACTAAGTCAATCTTAATCCACATATTATGATACTACAGGTCAAGCATCACAATATCACATTATCAAAATGTGCTACTTTCCAACACATTTCCAACAAAATCTACATCAAGTTAATCACAATTAACTAACCTTCACATATCTTATGGCATATTTTAATTCATTCTATTAAAACTTATCATGCCATTTATTATCATGTATACCACACATACATACCTACACAATTTCAAAGTTTCTCTTACTCTCTAACACATACAATTTCTTAAAATATGAACAATCATTCAATTCATATTCCCTCAATTTATCAAACAAAGATCAACTAAATCTTTAACACCATCCAATTCCAGATATACTTTCATATCATACCTTATTTGGATCTAATCCCAGTTTTTCCACTTTATCACTTACTTTACTTGTATATTATCAACAAATAACTAAAGAATTCATCCAATTCTTTCAATACTTACGTAATTCACCATAAGGTACAAATCAACCTAGACAACTATTAATAATAACTTTCAATTATTTCTTATCTCACCTTCTTACCCAATCAAAGCTATCATCACAAGTTTCACACGCTGGTAAGATTTTCTTATCACAATTCTAATCAATGTGATTTAATTATTCTAACATATCTTAGCAAATTATAACTGTCATATCAAACAATGGCTTTATATTCGTATAATTCTTTAACACATATTCAGTTCAAATATCAAATATTACTTAACTGAATACTCAATTATACTTAACACTATTTCAATTACTTAATACTAGCCTTAAGTAATGAATCAAATTTCACAAATTTAAACCAATTTAGGGATTTAATCACATTCCACGCAATCATAACATTTCAATCTATGTTAGACTATTTCAACACACACAGTTAACTAAATGTCAACTTTGATTGAAATCAACCAATCAATAAAATCTTCTAACTGCTTTTTCTCAAGTTTGACCTATCCTCAAACCAATCACAAGCAATTAATTTTATACACAGTTCTCTATTCATGGTTTGACTTTCAAAGTTAACATACCATCAATATTAACTCACAACAAACCATTTCATCTTATATGTTCACCTTCAAACATATATTTTAAATTATTACTTTCAATAATCTTATCAATCTTTTACAAGGACAAGGTCAACCTACATCAATCTTGGCTCCATACAAGCCATTTCATATTGTATGTTTACTTTTAAACATATACTTCAAATTATTACATTCAATAATACTAGAAATTCCTCAAGCAAGACAATATCAACCTATTTCAACTTTGGCTTCATACAAGCCAAATACAAAATAGTGACTCATTTAAACACTATCAAATTCGCCTACATGTAATCTATCACAATCAATCACAATTACATATTCAACATAATCAAATTAGTCACTTAGGTTTATCATCAAAGCCTCTATCAATGACAACTATCATTTACACTCTCACCTTTACAGTCTAAAGGTCACAGTTCTATCAACTGATTGTTTTCTTATCAAAACAACTATTAAACAACTTAGCATACTATCATGCTCCACATCCAAAATCACATTACATTTCTTTTATACCAAGTAGCCTCAACAAGTTCATGTGACACAACATAATATAACAACGGTGATCAGGCGTTGCAAGATTATGTTCTTCACAATCCATTCTCAGGCTACTCTACATTATAATTATCAATGTGATCTATTCTCATCTCATATATATTAAATACTTCATGATTTCAAATCAATCAACATTTATTTAATAATTTCTAACAGCTGATATATACTCAAAATCAGCTTACTACTTTACATATTCAACCTTACCTATGCAAGTCATCTCACATACACACAATGTTCTAATTTTCAACAACTGAATCACTCAGTATATCACTTATCTGAAACCTCAAACATATGATAACCTATCATCATAATTTCAATACTTAACACAATTCAATGTCCCTACTTACTACAAAATTCAGGACACATCTTAATTAATTATCATCACTTTGACATATGCTATACTATCAAGCATCACTGTCACAACAAGCATACTCAATCATGTTACTATAAAACATTTCATTCCTTAATGCTCAATTGACCAAAAAGATCTATCACTTCCCAAATCAATTTAGCTTTATCATAAGCCCTATTTCTTATAAACCTATCAGTCATGGTTTAGATCAAGTGTTTAACTATAGTCAACACATATCATATAATCACATAAATACATATTTTCTCAAATAGTAGTCATTATCAATTCAAATGACACCACAGTTCTTAAACATGATTCAAGTCACACCCTGTAACAAATCTACTAATATAATACTATCAATTATCTTGTCTCACCAATAAAGACACTCCTTAGGTTCCAACATCAATCTTGCTAAAACCTTAATCAATTCTTTTCTGCTTACTTAACCACATTTCTTCATTTTCAATTCAATCAGAAATACTCACAACAATGAACAACAATAAACATCTCATCTAACATTTCTCTCCTCATGTCAACATATAGCAATCATTAGTTGACTCAAAACTGGGGAATCATATCAGTCTGACTCAATTAACTTCACAACAAAGCTTACTCAACATAACAGAGTAAACAATTCAAGTTAATTTAAATTAACACAGGCTTATCGAAGATTACCTGACAAATCTTAAACCCACGAGTGTTGAGGAAACATGAAATATACCAATCAGATACTCATGTCCCTCCGTCTCTGCAATCAAACAACAACTTCACAACTTGTTAAGGGTTAGTACATATTCAACTAATCACTTTTCACACATCAACTAATCAACTAAACCCGCACCCATTGGAATGTTTGACTCAACTCAATCAAAGTTTAGGATTGAACATTCTATCATGTCCAATTCACCCAAACTATTGCTCTGATACCAACTTATAACACCCCTCGTTAATTAAAAACATTTAATATAATATTTGCGACTCGGAAGCGTATATTTAAAACATACTATCAATGTACTCAGAATGTCGATAAACTTTTTCAAATCCAATACATGACATTTCAACAAACTCGGTGTTATATAATTCAAATACTTCTTTGATTATCAAAATTAAATCAGAGTAACAGCCTGTCAAACATTCCATCCAGTCCAACAACCTCCTGCCCTGCCCAATATGTCCCATCTATTTTAACCTGCAGGAAGAACTGTGGTGGAGTTAGCATAAAGCTAAGTGAATGAAACTATAAGCAACAGTCCAACCTAGCATAACAATCTGTTTACATCAATTAACAATAAACAGAAAATCAATCAATCACTCAACATTCAAATCAATGTCATACACGCAACATCATGAGGATCGGTGGTCCCTAAGACACCTTAATACCGGTTTGGTACTCAAGGAACTCTTATCAATCATCTGTATTGGCCCATACAGAATCACCGATAACTTGTTGTCAATCACACACGACCTAGATCTCTAAACCAACATTTCAAGTTTCCGAGATCTCCTGTCGTCTACAATAACAACAAGTCCAACCATCAAATCAAGTTGACCTCAAAATCTTACATACTAGCACAATCAGCCAAGTAAGCAACTAATTAAACTATCATGGCAAGATATCTCTACAGATGTATCATATCAAAGTAATACTATAAATTACTGGTTGTAAATCAAATCATTACAACTAAATCACACTGAGGTTACAGATCCACTCACCGACACCTCAGCTGCAAGCTCAGAAGTCTAATATTACTGAGCCTTCTACACATCTGAGAATACAATCAATAAACAATGAGTTAGTAACTTGTATCAACTGATAATACTTATGTAATTAACATCGTTACACAATCATAACATAATTACATGTATCAAGTGATCCCTAAGATCACAGCAACAAAAGTTCAATTCGGAACATAATCAAAAAGTCCCGAATTAAGGTCCAAAAACAGTAAAATGCCATTTTCAAAATTTGCAAAATCCTTCAAACTTTTTCTCATGCAAACGCGATCCGGGTAGTAATGGCTGGATCGCGTTCACCCTCAGAAAAAGTTCTGTCACCGTTTTACACTTGGCAACGCGATCCAGACAAATTCTTGGGATCGCGTTCCCAAGAACAAAACTCGTCCGATTCCTTTTATAACTAACGAACGCGATCCTGGCTAGGGTTCTGGGATCGCGTTTGAGCCTTTTTCAGCTCATCTTCATCCCTGATCAAACCCTAACTCGCGATTTTAATACCCAAATCACCCAAACTCGATTTCTAACTGTTTTAAACACCTAATAACTTCACATAATCAATATGCAACAGTTATAACGAAGTTCTAACATCAAATTCATGTTTTTCAATCCAAATCAATCAATTCAAAACTTATAAACTATATGATTCAATTCAAACTTACCTCTCAATTGAAGAACACTGAATTGAAAGATGATAATAGTGAAACTAGAATCAATCATAGCTCCAATTCGAAGGTTTCAAGTTTCTGATTTGGATTTCATAAGGTTTCTGTGAGTTTTTGAAGTTTTATAATGAACTTTCCTAAAGAGGAATTGATATATATATAAGTCGGCCTCATTACACCGCCTTCAATATACGGGTATAATTTAATACCCCATCTCAATCTATTGTCTGGAACCCGAAAACTATTTGCGAGTCCAAACATTTTATTGTACCGTCAACTATATTAATTTACAACCATTAATAATTCACTTATCACATTGGAATATTCGACTCCTATTCCAATTATTTCACTAATTCAAACAATATTATTTCCAAACACATTTAAATACTAATTTAAATCAAGAAATAATATAAAACCACTAGGTCCATTTCGAGGGTGTTACAGCTGTAGCAGAGACGAATGTGACCGAGTGTGATGATTCAAAATCTGATCTTTCACTCGCAACCTCGTCAACCATAAAACGCTTCGGATGTATGGCTATTAGATTCCGCATGTAGTCATCATATGACACCACACCGGGAGTGGTTTAGTGATTTTCAAGATCACAAAGAAATTCTTTATACGGCAAATGAAGCTCCTCTTGCTACCAATGGGATTGGTTCAGTACGTCTGAAAAACCAGGATGGATCAATCGTGTCTTTAAAAGGCGTTCGGTACTCGCCAGAGATAAAGAAAAATCTTATTTCTGTGGGAACTTTAGAATCTAAAGGGTTCGAGGTTAAAGCCAAAAATGGGGTTATGAAGATTATCTCCGGTGTGCTTGTAGTATTGAAGGGTAACCGTAAAAGCAACAACATGTACCACTACGAGGGTAGAACAGTTATCGGAACCGTCGCAGCTGTTACAAGTGGTGATAGAAATTTGGAAGCGGTTAGGCTATGGCATATGCGCTTGGGTCATGCAGGTGAAAAATCCTTGAATTTGCTCATCAGTCAAGGATTGTTGAAAGGAGTTCGCTCCTATAAATTGGATCTCTGTGAGCATTGTATTAGCGGGAAGAAGACCAGGGTCAAATTTGGGACAGCCATTCATAATACTCAGGGTATTTTGGACTATGTCCACTCTGATGTGTGGGGACCCTCCAAGACAAGTTCTTTGGGAGGAAAGCTCCATAAGGTTTCTGATGCTCGGTCTTTACTTGAGAGCAAATATGGCAAGATTCAACAATTCGAGCGACATCCAACTTCAAAGTAGGCCACCAATACAATGGTTTTAAATCCTGATACATTTTGGTGCTTCCGGGATGAATCGACAATCTGGATTTATGTGCCTCCAACAATAACACATCTCGAAGTCCACCAAACAATGGGACCCAAACACGAGACTGAAATGTCTTTAATCCACGAGAATCTTCTACCAATAAATCCTTCCTTTTAAGCATGATTTCAGATTTCAAGTTATGATCCAATAAGGCCTCCATCTGAGCCAATTTCAATTTATCGATCAAGTCTGAAGAGATTTCCAAACGCATTAAACAAACCCTTTCAGATTTACCCTTTCGGCTAAGCGCATCCGCCACCACATTTGCCTTACCCGGATGATATCGAATCTCGCAATCATAATCCTTAATCAATTCTAACCATCGCCTTTGCCTCATGTTAAGTTCTTTTTGAGTAAACATATACTGAAGGCTCTTGTGGTCCGTACAAATAACGCATTTGGTTCCATACAGGTAATGTCTCCAAATCTTTAAGGCAAAAACCACAGCTGCAAGTTCCAAGTCATGGGTAGGATAGTTAATCTCATGAGGTTTCAACTGACGTGAAGCATAGGCAATAACACGGTCTCGTTGCATCAAAACACAACCTAAACCCGCATGTGAAGCATCACAATATACAATAAAATCCTCGGATCCGTCAGGTAAAGCTAAAACCGGAGCCTGACACAACAATTGTTTCAAAGTCTGAAAAGCCGATTCCTGTTGATCACCCCACAGAAATTTCACATCCTTACGAGTTAATTTAGTTAAAGAACCCGCAATCTTGGAGAAATCTTTAATAAATTTTCTGTAATAGCCTGCCAAACCCAGAAAACTCTTGATCTCTGACGGAGATTTAGGCGATTGCCAATTCATGACAGCCTCAATTTTAGATGGATCCACTTTAACCCCATTTTCACAAATGATATGCCCCAAAAACTGAACTTCACGAAGCCAAAATTCACATTTTGAAAACTTAGCATACAATTTCTCCTTTCTCAAGGTGTCAAGAACTAAACGCAAATGTACTTCATGATCAGATTCAGATTTGGAATAAACTAAAATATCATCAATGAATACAATGACAAATTTATCGAGAAAAGGTCTACAAACCCTGTTCATCAAATCCATGAAAATTGCTGGAGCGTTAGTCAACCCAAAAGGCATAACAAGGAATTCATAATGACCATAGCGAGTGCGAAAAGCTGTTTTAGGGATATCCTCCCCACAAACCCGGACTTGGTGATAACCCGATCTCAAGTCTATCTTAGAGAAAAATGAAGATCCTTGCAATTGATCAAACAATTCATCTATTCGGGGCAAAGGATACTTATTCTTTACGGTCCTCTTAGTCAATTCTCTATAATCAATACACATACGGAAAGTGCCATCTTTCTTTTTAACAAATAACACAGGAGCACCCCAAGGAGAAGAACTGGGTCTAACAAAACCCTTATCTAATAATTCCTGAATTTGATTCATCATTTCACGGATTTCGGAGGGAGCTAATCTATAAGGTGCCTTAGCTACCGGAGTAGAACCAGGAATTAACTCAATTTTATATTCTACTTCTCTAACCGGAGGTAAACCAGGCAATTCATCAGGGAAAACATCCGAATACTCAGAAACAACTCGGACATTACTAATGGCTTTCTTTTCTAGCTTAGCATCGACAACATAGGCTAAATAAGAATCACACCCTTTAGCTAGAGATTTTCTAGCTTTCATCATAGAGATCAAAGGTATACTACCCCTCTCCCTTTCCCCTCGAGCCACGACATATGACTCATCTGAGATTGGGATTTTTATCAGCTTCTTATGACAATCTATATGAGCTTTATTACGACTCAACCAATCCATGCCTAACACAACATCAAACCCATGAATAGGCATCAACAGAAAAGAAGCAGGGAAACTATGACCCTCAATCGAAATACTAGCTCCAGTAACCGATGTGGTAACCGAAACTAACTTCCCATCCGCTACCTCGACCTCAATAGGTTTTGGAATACATGTAGGTGTCAATTTAAGTCTATCACAGAACAGCAAGGACATAAAGGAACAATTTGCCCCCGAATCAAATAAGGCGCATGCCGGTACTGAATTAATAAGAAAAGTACCAGTTATGACGTCCTCGGCTACCATAGCTTCATCCACGGTCATTCGAAAAGCCCGACCCGTTGGAACTGGAGGATTCTTTCTTTTCTGGCCAGCAGATGATGATGACCCTCCGACCGTTCCCGATTTTTGCTTCCTTTCCTCTGGACACGCACTCGAACGATGTCCTTCCTTGCGACAATTCCAACACACTGGCTTAGGAAAAGGACAATCCTTAATGTCATGACCGAACTGACCACACTTAATACACCTAGCAGTCTGAGGTGTACAATGTCCCGTGTGCCTAGACTTGCAATTCTGGCACCAATTTGACCTATCCACTGAACCACCAACAACATTCGGTTTACGGTTATTATAATTACCTTGCCATTTCTTCTTCCCCTGACCTGACGTAGATTCACCTTTGGGTTTCATTGGGGACTTTTCTTTAATCTCTAAACCATGAGCTCGAATATCACCGTCTACAGAACGAGCCAAATCAAAAGCTTGGTTAAGATCACCTGCAAGTCTCACAGTAGTCCGATAATTATGGGGTAACATTCCAACAAAATGGTCAATCTTTGTCCTTTCATCCGGTACCCATTGATGTACAAATCTCAATTTATCGGTAAACTGGGAGATAAGGTCCTCCATAGTCATACTATCAGTCAATTGCATATCTAAGAATTCACGCCTAATGCGAGTCATGTCATATCCGGAGCAATACTTCTTACAAACCTCGTTATGGAAATCAGACCATGTAATGGAAGCTTTTTGCTGAGGTGTTAAATGAGATGTGATAGAATCCCACCATCCCATTGCCGGACCCTTTAAAAGTTGCACTGCATAAGTTACCTTGATCTCGTCCTCACATCGGCAAACCTCAAATTTTCTTTCGACATCCCTTAACCAATCCATGGTCACAGAAGGATTTGTACTCCCAAAGAAATCTGAAGGTCCACTAGATTTAAAGGTCTTAAATGAACATAGTTTTTGCTGAGATGGAGGAGGAAATACCGGAAACTGAAATCCCGGAGGTCCTGAAGAAGAAAAAGGAGCTGATGTCTGGTAGCAAATAGGCGGTGGCATAGAAAACTGTGATGTCACCAACGGAGGTGTAATCGTACTAACAACCGGAATCTGCCTGGATGTTCTAGCTTGTTGCTCATATAATTCCTTATATTTGTTTAACTCATCCTCTAAATACAAAGTGTACTCATCACGGCTCAATTCATTTGCAGGGAGTGTAGTACTAGGCTGACCTTGACTTTGAGACTGAATTTCAGGAGGAGAGTCTCTTGCTCCAGAAGCATTGATCGGGGTACTGGTCGGAGTGTTATTTTCTGCCATGTCCTGTACCACAACACATCTCATAACCCGTTAATTGTTAGTACTTAACAATACTAACCAAATCATATTCACTAGCTCAATCCCCTTCCCTGGAATGTTTGACTAACACAAATAGATTTGGGATTGAACAATTAACCCATGTTCAATTCACCCAAACCGTTGCTCTGATACCAATTTTTAACACCCTTCTCGAAAATACAAGGATATTTTTTTTTTTTTTTTATAAAAAAGGAAGCGCATGATTTAAATACAAACCATTGGATTGTATATTTACATTTCAAAATGGCAATCCAAATACATATGGTCTTTAATCTAGATTATCCTGTACATTACATACGATAAGTTTAGTGTTATAGAAATCCACATCATAATGTCATAACATTAACTAAGTTAGCAAAACAGAGTGAGCTTGTCAAACAGTCCATTCCTAATGTACTTCTTGCCCACCCACATACCAAAGTAAACCTGCAAGAAGTAATGAGGGGTTAGCACGAAGCTAAGTGAATAAATCTCAAACTATCACCTAACTTAGCTTAACAAATGAATACAGCAAAGCATAGCAACAGTTAATCATGAAGGATCGGTGGTCCTTGGAGTACCCTCATGCCGCGGTGGTTCCCCAAGTAACACTTAAAACCAACTGAAGGCCAAATCAGTGACTAAACCGATAGCTTGGTACTATTACTACTTACAACATAATTTCAGTGAACAACACATGTACAAAGCACTTATGATGTCCAAAGTAATAGTACACAAACCCAACACACGTTGACCCCCGACATTCATATAGTCCACAACCATCAAGGCAATCAAGGACACCAATAATCATGTTAAGTATAACCATCATGGCAAAATATTAACTTAACAATGAAAACAGTAAATTCACATTTACCCGTTGTAACCATATTGTTACAACCAAATTAGACTGAAAGTCTAAGATCCACTCACCCTTGACGATCACCACCCTTGCTCAAAGATCTAATATTATTGAGTCTTCGGTGTATCTGAGAACACAAGAGGATTACAAGTTAGTACTCATTTCATATGATATCTAACTTTCATTAAACACTTAATATTAGTTCAGCAAGCATTAAGTACCATAAAGATAGTATACAAGTTGATTATACAATTTATAGCAAGTTAACATAACAAGTTCAGCAAAACAGGGGGAATACGTTCGTATTCCAATGAATACGTCCGTATTCACGGGAATACGTCCGTATTCAGAGGAATACGCCGTATTCCCAAGCAATTTCCAAAACAGAGCTGGACTTAAGGAATACGCACACGAATACGCTAGGGAATACGCCGTATTCCCGGGAATACGTCCGTATTCATGGGAATACGACCGTATTCCCTTTGAAACCCTGTGCAACAGCAGCAGGTTCTTCCTGCACGATCAAGCACGAACCAAAACCACAAATTCCGACCAACACAGCTACAAAACACGATTTTAACATGAAAATGATCTATACTAACTTGTATAAACATATTGCAACAACAACTAACATCATCAAACACCACAAATCATACATGCATCAATTCTTCAACCTAGGTTTCAACCAATTTCATCAAATCAACTAACAACTTGTAAAACACTAACAATTCACCAAAATAAACATGAAATCAGTTTGTAATTCAACACACATCCACATATTCAAGCATGAACACAACCATTCCATTATCAATTTAACCTAACTCATCTCAATCAAGCAAGAATATGAAAATGGAGCTAGATTACTTACAATGGAGATGATTATAAGCTTAAGGAGGATGAAGAACACTATGTGTACACAATTACAAGCTTCAATTCAAGTGTTATAATCTGATTTTTGGTGAAATTCCTTTGAGAGTGTATGTGTGTTTTAGAGGTGTAGTAAAAATCAGGAAATGAAAGAAATGAGGTCAATTAACTCATTTAACTTAAGCCAACACAATGTAAATTTTTTTTTTTTTTTTTTACCCGTCCTAAATCTATTGTCTGGAACCTAAAAACCATTTGCGAGAAATAAGTTTTTATCATATCGTCAACTAAATAAATTTAAAACAAATAATAATTCATTTATCACAATAAGCCAATTGACCAATTGACCCATTAATTTAGCTATCGAAATACATCAAGTATTTAAAATACAATTTAAGTAGCAATTAAATTAAGGGAAAATACCGTATTTCAACTAGGCTAGTTTTGAGGATGTTACATTTACACTAACGATTGTTAATTCTCTGTTAAAAAGGATCATGTGTGTACTATTTTTATTCTTTTCAATTTTATGAGTAAATATAAATTATAAAATGTAAAATATGTATAAATACATTATTAGGTGTACATACATCATTTTCATCTTTCACATTTCACTTAGCAAATTCATCATCAAATTGTTCCTCTTTTGCATTGAAACATTAAATCTTATAGTTCACATCCGTCTTTCACCACTCAAGCCGTCACCCATTCATCTTATCTCGTCATGTGGCTACCATCTCTTCTCTTTTGCATCCATTCCGATGACCTTACCATGAAGTAAAATGACGTTGAAAAGTGAGAACTAATAAAGCCACAAATGTATATTTAGGTGGAGAAAGATGGTGGTGAATTTGATTGGTGAAAATATAAAATTTGATGTTTTAGATGAGAATAAGGTCAAATTTTATTATGAATATAATAAGAAAAATGAAAATAATGTTATGTGCACTTAATAATCTATCTATACTTATGTATAATATATCGATACAATATAGACGATAAACCCTTTAATAAAATGACTACTAGATAAAGTTTTCCGAACTAAACAAACCACAAATATATGAACTTTGTCTTTTAATACAACGAGTCAACTACGACCACTTGACACAGGCGACTTAAAACATAAGTTGAGTACTAGTACGAGTTAGAAAATTTGTATATCTGCGTAGAAAATGTAAAATAGTACTCGTAAAAGTCTTAAAGATAATCTTTCTTGTAAATAAAAACAAAAACTTATTATAAAACGTAGGGGATAATACTTCTAGTATGTAAAAAATGTCATTTTTCTTATCTACATAAACTAGTAAAAGTTACTCAATACTTAAAATATAATTCACAAATCTTATATATGAATTTAACTAGTCACCATTTTTGTAACCAACTATCATGATTCATGAACTTTCTATGAACATGTAACAAAACATGATACTATGACAAATATGTACTAAAGTGTATGATTGAAGTTACATGTGCATGTTTGTTGAACAACTAATTGCAAGCACAAATCAAGCTAAAATAACCCTACTTAATGGACCCCGAAAACACACATAAAGATTAGAGGGCTCTTTTTGTGATGTTACACAATCCAGAGTTATGTATTCTATTGGGTTGGTCATACTGTACCTTTACGAGTGCTTTCACATATGTTACATTACCACTTATGTAGTTGTGTAATATTGAGTTGCAGATAATGATAATCATACCATTTTTTTATTTTTTATTTACCAAAGTTAGTTTTAAAGTTTATTTTAGTTTTTAGGTGTTTTTAAGGGCGGCACATCTCGCAAAAAAATTGTGTCTTATGCGTTTTCTCAACACCACATGTAGTACCTGTAAATAATGTTCGACAAACTCATCTCCTTGTAAGACTAATCAGTCATTTCGATTATTCAAGATGTGGTAGAAAGTGACGGACATAGTAGGGGGCGTGGGTTGCTCAGCCCCCTGATTGGCCCAACTGCAGTGAATATTAAGTAGCCCTAGTCCAACAATTTTTACTGAGCACCCCTCCAATTCACCCATGTTAAATTGTGATTTGTTTGTGACTGTTAAGTTGTTTTTTTTTTTTTTTCCCAACTGGGCCAAGTTTATTTAATACTATTAGAGCCCAAGAACTAGTAGATCCCAATCTCAGTTTTATAAAACATTCTTTTATTCATATTAATCTTAATCAATTATGTCGTTTCATTTTTATTAAATTAAATTAAAACCTGTATTTTAATTACACGATCAACACCATGTGTATATACACGAGATTGAATTCTGGATTAACATATAATGACCAGAATTGTGAATCGATTGTACTTTTTTCTGGATTTCTATTACCGATATTCTTGTTTTTACAATTTATTATTCACGGTTATTAGCTTTTACGTTGTTTTATCGTTCTATGTTATAATCTTTTTGTTGTCGAAGTAAATTATACTTTTGTTACTTGATATAATTTGGCTTTATGATCCTACGTTTAGATCATGGGTCCGAAAAGAACAATTCATGTTTTAAGCTAACAGATGATGTTTGCTATAAAAAAAAGATACCATTTAGTGACACATTTTCTGGTGACATTCTAAAAAGTATAGTTGTATCTATACTTTTGATGACACTTTTTAGATACAGTGGGTAAAAAATATATTTACCAACAAAAATTATGAAAAAATAGTATCACAAAAAGGAATACTCACACTTTTTCTGTCACCCATAGGTCTTTATCCATCCCTTTTTTAAGTTACACTTTTTTCTATTTTCAGTGATATTTAGTAAAAAATTTTAAAAAGTGTCATTAGAAATAAAAATAAGTGTAACTAAAAAAATGTAATGTAACACCCCCAAATTCGTTAATTAAGTTTATCAGAAGTTCGCGGAAGCATTAGATCGAGTGGGGGTGCCACGTATACAAAGTACATGCATACATATCAGAGCATATGATTACAACCAAACATATATATTAAGATGCCAAGAGTAGTAGTTACAAAGTTTACGATTCATCGAATCGTATAAGTTTAAAAGTAATTAAGTTACAAAAGTAGATTTCGTAAATATGACTAAACAGTTTAGTTATATAAAAGAAATCCATCTGTTTCAAAAATGGCATCATAAACGCTTCGCGGGTCGCCTAGTGTTCCATATGTGCATGCGGTTCTTACGTGCGCAGCTAATTCCTTGAAAAACATAGTAAAAGTCAACAACGAGGTTGAGTGAATTCACAGGTTTTATGTTTGCGTAGAAAGTTTGATCAACCAATGTGTTTGTAACGTTTTGCCATAGCAAATAAATAACGTTTTGCGAATGTTGTCCAAAAGTTTGTTAAGTTGGGATGTTACCCAAAAGCATGTTTTAATGTGTCGTAGGAAAACAGTATCCTAGTAGTTTACCCAAGAAGTAGGGATTTAAATCGTTTATCCAAGAAGTAGGATCTAAAATGTTTGCCCAAGACGTAGGGACTTATCAAGCGTGCCCAAGAAGTAGGGACTAAAACGTTTGTCCAAAAAGCTGGACCCATCAGTATCTGCCCAAGAAGTAGGGACTTCTATGTATGTGCCCAAGACGTAGGGACTTGTATAAGTTGTGTCCAAGAAGTAGGACTGGCATCCAAGACGTAGGACTGGCATCCAAGACGTAGGACCCATCTGCTCAAGAAGTAGAGCCTTCATCCAAGACGTAGGATGGCACCTTGCCCAAGAAGTAGGGACTTTTTTGGTTTGCCCAAGACGTAGGGACTTTCTGTGCGTGCGTGCCCAAGACGTAGGGACTTTCTGTGCGTGCGTGCCCAAGACGTAGGGACTTTCTGTGTGTTTATGAAAATGTTGTTTCATAAAAGCTAGTAGTAAAAGTGTGTAGCTGGTCGTTCTCCAGCATGTTCTCAGTTTAGTTTTCGTATGAAATACCATTTCATAAATAATAGTTATAATCGTTTGACCGCAGTCACAAGTAGTTAGCACAATGTATATCACAACGGTTATATAAAAGTTTGCTCACGTAGCAAAAGCGTTGGCTATGTTTTCCACCCCTGTTCAAAAGCAGTTAAACCAGTAAAAGTAGGGGCTGTGAACTCACTTGTTGAGCTAAGTAAAGTGCGAGTGCTAGCAAAGCCTAATGCCCAAGTCTAGTCCGAAATCTCCTAACACCCTATACGTATGAGATTTTATAAGTATGCGGATGTCTAAGTTTGACCATCCATGCTAGTGTTCACGCAACTAGATTATGTCCAAAGTGTTTGTAAATAGTGCTTTTATTATTGAAATTAATTTTTTATATCATTTTTAAACTTTAATGTCAAAGTATTATCTTTGGGGTAACCATTTTAAGAAAATTTCAAAGTGCTGAAAAATGGTGACCAAAGTTGACCACGAGTTGAGATTTCTCGCTAGTCGAGTTGAGATTTCTCGCGAGTCGAGTTGAGATTTCTCGCGAGTCGAGATGAGATTTCTCGCGAGTCGAGTTGAGATTTCCCTGCGAGTCGAGTTGAGATTTCTCACGAGTCGAGTTGAGATTTCTCGCGAGTCGAGTTGAGATTTCTCGCGAGTCGAGTTGAGATTTCCCTGCGAGTTAAGATTGAATCTCAACTCGCGAAACTCGCTGTTCGCGATTTTTATGCAAATTTTGACTTTAAAAGCGTTTTTAATGGTGTTTTTGGACATAATAAGTTAATATAACACTAATACATGGTATATTAAGTATTATAAACACGAAATATCAAAGAAAATGTCGAAATCTAAGAGTTTACGAAAAGTGTCGGAAACTTACGCGTGTTGGTTTTGAATTCCGAAAAGATGGATGTGTAGTCCGTGATCTCGTGAACGTTTTATTCCAAAGGAGTTTAGTAATCGCGAGTGTTTTAGTGGTAGTTTTGTTGTGATTTGTGGTGGTGATTTTAGTGAGAGAATTGAGAGAGAAAAAGGGTGGTAGAGAGAGAGAGTGAAAATGAAAATGAGGTTGGAAGTGGGGGTGGTGGCTGACTTTTGGAGCCAAAAAGAGGAGGGGACTTTGTCCCAATTTGTGGTATTTTACCCGTGTTCGTTTACCCGATCGTTAAATATTAAAATGCTTTAAACGGTAGATTATTAAATATGTTATCGAATATACTTCTAGTCGAAATGTTTTATGAAATTAATTTAGGTGGATTATAAAATCTATAACTTTATTTTATTTCAGTTTTACATATAGGTTTCGAGTTGTTTCAGTTGTACGAAATAAATGTTGTTTGACACGTAATACTTTGTAAATATTATCAACATAATATTTAATAAACGTTAATGTTATTTAAAAATTTCGTTTTACTAAATAATTTTGTTCACCAACAGTCTTATATTTTGCCGCGTTTGTTCCAGTCGTTTTGTACATAACTACAACTAATTATGAAAAGTAATACTATGCGTATTAACTAGTAGGGCTTTGCTAGACTTACCTTTAAAATGTGTTGTGAATTCACTCAGGTAGGGAATTAGCCTAATAATGCATGCAAATTACGTTTATAATTTAGTCAAAAATGCGGGGTGTTACATGTAACACCCAGAATTTAGAAATATAGGTTTTCAAAAACTTTTATTTAAATGACAGAGTAATGCGGAAAATGTCACGTTAATAATTAAACAAGTGAAACTTGGTTCAAACTAAAACGTCAACGGTGTTACTTCGTCATCAAGCACAATAAAAATGAAACCCATAGTAAAAATATAACTTTAATCAATTAAATGAAATAGTTCATTAATGAGCTAAGGCCTAATATTCTGAATAAGCCTAATTACCCGCCTCACTCGTCTCAATCGTCATAACTACCTAACCTGCGAATGCACAATCCACAAGTAGAAAACAAGTGTCAGCTTTAAAAGCTGAGTAAGCATAATGGGTTAGTGTGTAAAATACCAATTAAAACCCTTAATCATCAAAAACGTCATTATCTAGATTATCCAACACTAGTCATGCATGAATAACATTATATAGCATGTCACCCGTCACTAATTACAGTATCACTATAATACTATCATCACTGGTCAACAATAATCATTAATTCAACATACACTCAAATGATAGAATATAACGTCATTAAAAGCAAATAATTCAACAATACGAACAAATAACATGGCAAGAACTCAAGTAAAAGCCCTAAAGTTGTGCCTACAAACTCATCATTCAACGCTCGTCTTATCATCTTATCGTCTTTTCATCATTTCCGTCAATTCGGGTAGGGTTAGTCCACAATCAACCAAGAACCAAAGGGGTAGTCCTGGAGTCTCGGAGGATTAAGTGGGGGAAACCTACTAGTCCCGACATAGTGGAAGGTACTGGAAATACAGTCCACTGGCGTCATTATAGAATGAGATATCATAAAGATACCACATTCTGCCAGTTGATACTATACGTAGGTAGCTAACCTCCGTGTATCACTCCGGTGGGTAGGAGTAGAGATGAGCAAAGACCAGATAAAACTGGTTTTCAGTCCAGTTCAAAAAAGTCCAGTTTTTTAACAGAAAATTAAAAACCAGTCTTTTCTAGGACTGGTCCAGTTTCAGTCCAGTTTTTTGCCAGTTTTGCCAGTTTTTCTTAGAATTTCAGTCCAGTCCCAGTCCAGTTTCAGTCATTTCCAGTCTTTTTTTCATGGTCGATAATTTTGTCAATAGTTACAATAAATTTTTAAAATCAATAGAGAAAATCAATAAATGTGAAGTATGATTAAATTAAAATGTATATAATTGAAATTGTTGATGTGAAAATAAATAAAAGTTTATAAATAAAGAAATAAAAATGTATCAAATACAATTTGACCTAAATTTAAATTTTATAAGGAAAGAAAAAAGTTAATAAACAATAAATAAACATAAATAGCTTATAATACATTTCAGTCTTTTTGCTAGTTTTAAACCAGTTTCAGTCTTTAACCAGTTTAAACTGATTTCAGTCCAGTTTTTAACCAGTTTTCTGACTGAAAAGTAGGACTGAATTAGGACTGTCAGGCAGTCCTAGGACCAGTTCAGTCTTTTTCCCAGTCCAGTTTTTCTAGGACCGGTCCCAGTCCGGTTCAGGACCAGTTTCAGTCTTAGACTGTTTTGCTCATCTCTAGGTAGGAGTAACCAAGTCACCCTAAGGTCACCCTAATCGTCACTGGCAACAACAATATCAAAATCAACAAACCACCATAATCAACGTGACAACAACAATATCAAAATCAACATCGACAAACCGTCATACACGAACTTGTCCCCAAATCATGCAAATACGAACAATAATAGGGTATTAACTAACTACCCATAATCAATTTGACCCATATGCAATAGCAAACAACTCCACAAGTAACAACAATAACCTCGACATCAATAAATCGGCATAATCAAACTCGTCATTGGGCATACATATTTAATCGTACTAACTAACACAACATGAGTAATTATGCATAACAACAAAAATAACCACAACAATAATAACTAGACAATGAAAGTAATAGCATTATCATCATAGCAACATAACTCGATATTGCAACACAAAATCAATAGCAACATCATTAATAAGCAACACATGAGACGTCATAACTAACTCGTCATCAGGCTTGCATATATATTAAAACTTAAAAGAATTCACTAACTACAAAAATTGACTATAGGCAACACATCTTTCCGTGTACTAACTATAGGCAACATCAATCGACATATTAACTACAACATCAAAAAAACATGCCGATATAATCGAACTCGTCATTAGCATGCAACAACAAACAACAATAGGGTATTAATAAGTACCCATGAACAACCCATCCCGCATGCAATAATAAACAAATCCCCAAGTAACCCGAGTACATTGACGTGGTTGAATTTGTTAGTTAATTCATCAATATATAAAACACTTAAGTATTAATCAAAAGTGTATAGGTTTTAGTTGTGCACTCGGTTTTCGCAAACATTATCTTACCTTGATAAGCAAATTCTCCAAAGCAAGCTAAATATGTCAAACAATCTTCTTCACCTATATTAATAATTACACAAACTTAGAGTGCAATACAAGAGACAACCAAACAATTACTTACACTATTTTGACCAATTCTCATTCCAATTCAACCCCATTTAAGCCCAACCCCTAAAGTTATATTATCCAACGATAAAATAGGTTTTAGCTACTGATTTAGAGCTATCAACATTAATCTTCCATTCTTCCATACTTTGATCATCTTATCATTCTTTAACCAAACCAACAACAATCGATTAGTAATTCAGTTTTGCACATCTCTAGTTAACCAACAATTTGACCTGTTTCTACTCATTAATATTTTACAATAATTTATAGGTCACTCAACCACACATCAATCTATAATGTTCCATAAAATCAGACCTTTTAGAGTTAAACTCTATTTTACGTGAATAGTTACATAACTATATCACAGATTCGTCATCAATCTGCCCAGATTTATAAATGACCCTTTTGACACATTTACAGTCCGAATCAGCAAAAACTTACAACTTCAAAGTTGTTGAAAACATAAAGTTCTACCTAGATACCAAATTTCATATCAATTGGACATATATTCGATTTTATATGATTATTTAAACACAACTGAATTCCGGAACATCACCAATTCAACTAATCGACTCACAGTTCATATAATTCAATTTCGACTAACATAAAAGCCAAAACGAATTTCCAGAGGCTTTAAACAATTAAAATCATCTAAAACAACATATAATCTTAAGGAAACACTAAGATATATTACCTTGATCATCATAGGGTTTAATTAACCGAATTACACGGTTAAATCTTCAAGATTTAATCCCAATTGCAACAAGAACTCTAGAGGTTTTTTTTTCTTTCTTCTTGACCTCTTAAAATCGATCAAAATTCTGGAGGATTAGGTTTCCCTAATCAACCATTAAACCCCTAATATCAATTATCAAAAGGCCCCTCAAGTTCCACACTTATCACTTTTTACCCAATCTATCATATCCGTTACATTTGAGGTCCAACTCTAACCAACCTTCACTAATTTAATATGTCAAATTTAACTTTACAAAATGACAATAAGCAAATGATTTTTAGGACATTAAAAAAATGGGATGTAAAGACCTATATACAGTGAAAAAATAAGCGTGAGTATTTCTTTTCTTGACACTGTTCTTTAATAATTTTTGTCACTAAAATAAAACTTTTTCAACATTTCGTTGAAAGTATAGATATAGTGACACCTTTTAAAGTGTCACTAAAAATGTGTCACTTGACACTTCTTGTAGTGGTTGTTTAAGGGTAATTTGGGGGGGGGGGGGGGGGGGGGGGGGGTACCCCGACCCCGTATCGTATTTCAATGGTACGCATCCGTCCCACCCGTAAGGAGCATCAACGTCGGGTAAATCATCCGTCCACAAATCACCCACATGTGCCGAGGTACGGATTCAAACCCCTAACATGTCGGTCATACGTGTGAACCCGTATCATATTTACTTCTCATTTTTATTAACTAAATTAACTAAAACAACATATAAAAACATATACTCCATCCATCCCATTTTTATTGTCCTGTTTTGACTTTTTAAGTATTTCTTTTTCAACTTTGTCCTTAAATATTTTTGTTTGTGTTATATAATACTTGATGCAAAATATATGAATGGATTGAATTTAAAATGTACTTTCATTGGGTATAATTTTCATCAAGTATTATATAACACAAACAAAAATATTTAAGGTCAAAGTTGAAATAGAAAGACTTCAAAAGTCCAAACAAAACGATAAAAATGGGACGGAGGAAATAGTATTTTGCACTTATCAATAAACCAAATTGAACTCATGCCACAAAAGTCAGATTAATTACTATGTTTTATTCATCAATTATTGTACATAATATACTAGGTATGGAGCCCATGCGATGCACGACCGTTTTAAAAATACATAGTATAATTTGTAAATATAATGTTGTCGACTTAATTGTGAAATTATTATTAAAAATGAATATGATTAATAAGATAACCAAACTATAAAGGAAGCAACAAATTTCGAAGTGCGGATAAAAACTATCAATCAAATAATAAAAACTTAGAATTTGACATACAATAACAAGCATGAAGAGACATTAAAATGAAGATGCAATAAACCTATGTATGAATTTAAAATTTTAAACTATATGACAAAATAGATTTCATGAGGTTAATTGTCATAATCTCTTAAGATACATACATAAAATATGCGACCATCTTTCTAGTTATATTTTATGTTTGATAACAAATTAACAATATCGTTACAATCACAATTTAAATTTGGTTTGAATATCGTTGAACTAACATGTACAAATTTAGGCGGTATAATTATAATTAAAAACTTCAATTCGTAATTTGCATTTAATAGCCACATCACATATAAATTTAAGAATGCATAAATACGATTTGTATACTATATTACATGTATGCATATACTTTTGAGATTTATTTTTATAAATGAACTAACTTTATATAAGCATTTTAATTAATTAATTTTTTATTTATTTTATAATGTTATTTAAAGTAACAATCGATGCATGTGACATGTGTAAGAATTTTTTCAATTGTTAACATATTGTTATTTAAGAAAATAAGTGATGTGGCATATGTAAATTTTGGTTTAAAAAATGTGATTTATAGTATCATTTAAAAAATACAGTTATATGATTACTTGTAAGTAGCCTAATAAATTAATATTGTTAAGTTATAAATAATTGAAAATGAAATAAGTATTAACATAAACCAAACTATATAGAAAAATAACAATGAATTTCTAAGTTCTATACAAAGTAATAATTAAAATAGTATAAGTCAAAGTATGAAAAGTTGAAAACTACAAACGTTGCAAAACTTATTTGTAAAAGACGTTGGTTGTGGAGTTGCTGACTTCAATTTCATTACAATTAAAATTTGGTTTGAATATGTTTGAACTAACATGAACAAATTTAGACGTTATAATTAAGATAAAAAAAAAAAAACTTGAATTCCTAATTTGTAGTTAAATAGTCACATCACATATAAGTTTAAGAATACATACGATTTGTATAATTTGTAAGCAACATTTTCAATATTTATTTTTATTAATCTAATGAGTTAATTTTATATAAGTATTTAAAAAAAATTATAAGGATAATTAAGGTAACAATTGATGTGGCATGTGTAATTTTTTTTCTAAATTGTTAGCATTAGTTATTTTAGGTAATAAGTTGATATGGCATAGGTAAGAATTGTTTAAAAATCTTTGTTTGATGCACGGCCGTTGAAAAGTGCAATTATATTGTTGATTTGTAAGTAGCTCAATAGACTAATATTGTTAACTGAATGTGCAATTATCATTGGGAAAAAGATAGAAACATAGGTCAAACTTCTTTACAAGGGAAGTTGGTTGTGTTGTAGCTAGTTTTCTTGCCTTTGTTGGAAATCAAGATTTTCAATAAATATGTTTTAACTATCAAGTCTTGAAAGAGCGACATATGGGCCCTTATTAATGAGATGATAATTACAAAGGATGTTATCAATGGGGATGTAAGCAAAGGTTGCTAACTAATAAGATAAAATGATTGGCTTAAAGTGTTCTAAACTTATTTGGCTAAATGATAATACTTGCATATCCTTGGATGATTTGTTTTGGAGCTCTCGAGAAAGTGTATTATATATCTGAGATTTGAATTGGATATTATTTTTTATACTCTGTTGATTATATTATACTATATGTTAAAAACAAAATTATTGGCATGAAACGGTATATTTAAATAGAGTGAGAACATGTAATGTTGATTAACACTTTGAAATGAAGATGTTAACATTATTAAAATAATGAATTGGTTAATCTTCAAATTGAATAGAATGTAACTATTTTAGAAATTGAATTAATAGCAAAGAGGTTGTTCAAATTTACATTTATAAGAAGATGTCCTCATAAATAACATGATTTTGTTATTCGGAAAAGAAATAGCATGTTAAAAATAGGTGGTATAAATGAAAATAAATTATAAAAAAAAATTGTCTTAAAAACGCGTAGGATTTATAAGAATATGGAAGACAATGAACCGTGTCGCATAGGTTGTAGAAACTTTGTTTTTAAGCTCGTGCGATGCACCTCAGATATTAATAATGTTGTCTGAAGTTGCAAAATTTATTATTTATAATTTTAAAAATCATTATTATTATAGATTAAAACGTATAGAAAAAAATGAATTTCAAAGTTTTATACATACAATTATTTTACCGAAGACGTTAAAGTTACAATGCAAAACTTTTTTATAAAATATACCATCGGTCAAATCAAATTGAAATAATTGGTTTAACTGACGATGATTCACAATAGAGTCAATACTTTTGAATATATTATTTTATTACAACTCCTCACAAAATAAAATGTATTAGTTTGTTCACTTGTTGGGAATTTTAAAAATTTTAAAAACTTATAAGGTGTGTGTTAGAAATTTTAAAGACTTTTAATGAAAAACTAATTTAATGATGTGGCATAACTATGTGGCTTAAAAAATGAAATTTGATGATGTGGCATTACAAAAAAGTTAGGAAAAGATTAAGGAAAAACTAAGTTAATGATGTGACATAATTAGGTAGCTATTTGAAAAAAGAAATTTGATGATGTGGCATACCTAAAAACTAGAAAAAATCAATGATATAGATAGATAGAGATTGTCCAATGCAGAAAACGTTAAGTTGTCCGACTTCTTTGGATCTGGCCCCATGGCATAGAGAAAGGTTAATTAACTACTTCATAAATAGCGCAAATTCTTAGCAACAATCCCAACAAATTGCAACCTTGCATTGTAGACACTTGAAGGTCCTGTCATACTGCAAAGTTTTCTTACACATGTTGCATCGACCATCACTTTGAAGCCCTTGAACACAAACAAGAGGGTGTGGGTGACTTTTACTATTGAGAATTCCTCCAAACTTGAAATTCACATATCTAAAAATGCTGCTTTTATTGTATGAATACGTAGCAGTTTCAGATTGAAGTATTAATGGTGCACAAGCAGAATGGATAGAGTAGCTACATTGATGACAGTGGTAGAAACAATTATCCGGATCAAATTCCTCCTCACATACTTCACAAAAGTATTCACTCTTATGGTTTTCAATTGGTAAGTAACTAAGACTCAAAGGATGCTTGTCATACTTGTGTCGAATTTGACCAGGTAAAAACAGAGCACACTGAACATCCATATAAACTTCACAACTATAGCACCTGAATGTCAACCTATTTTTCGAAATGTATTTTAAGCATAGATGACAATATTTTTGATCATCTTGTGTAATAAACCTTGAAAGAAGGTGATTCGGATGAGCTTCATGTGTGATATGTTCGGGTAGGAAACTACAACTAATGTCTATATACCACTCACATTTGACACAGCAGTAAGTAAATCCGTTACATAATAACCTGCATATTTCGCAACAGAAAACTGAGAAATAACACTTAGGGGCTTTTGGGTAGAAAGTGAGTGTATGTTGTGGGTGACCCGGGTGGTTTTGTATTTCTGGCGGCAGTCGAGTGCACCACTCATGAAGAACAAAATTGCAATGCTCATTTTGAGTGGCACACTTGTAAAATGGCTCACTTGTAATTGGCTTCACACATCCGTTGCATAATAGCTCAATCTTTTTCATTGGGTTATGACATAACAAATAATTTCCCGAGGGGTTTGGCATTGTAATATTGGATCCGCTATGTACTAGAATTAACGGGTGTTGATGATAGGTGCGACTTACATTATTATCCTCATTTTTGAGAAACATATGTTTTGGTATGTTGTAACTTTCATCGGGGAATGGAAGATGGAGGAGATTAGGATACTCGGAATCTTCAAAATTCTTAATGGTTTTTCTTCTTCCTGGTAGATTAAATAAAATAAATAAATAATAAAAAAAAGCTCGTAAGATTGTTCATCTCCAATCATGATAAACCATAAATAAACATACACAACTATTGAAAGAGAATGATAAAATTACCAATATACGACATTATGGACATAAATGGCTCTTCTCTTGATGTTGCACAAACAAGATGAACATAGAACCTACATTTCTCACATTTATAAATCCATAGGTTCTCTTCAAATGATTGGTAACACACCCTACACCGGGGATTAAATTTAGCTTTTTGATCTACTCTTGGGAAGGAATAAGAAAGAACGAGTGGATGAGTATGGGTGAAGGCATCATCTGTACTACGTTGAATTAGCAACGTTTTTGACAAGAAAGCACACTCACTATGGATGCAGAAACTAAAACAAGTACTACAAATATAGAAGATCCCAATGTGTTTCTTCCCACAAGCATTACACTTGCACAAAATTTGTTCAAGGATAGCCACTAAGGGGTGGTTGTGGCTTGGGTGATGTATGATTCGGTCTTCAACCGATTCCATAGCACAATGGACATCAATGTCAAAATTGCACTTTGAACAATGATAACTAAGTTCTCCATCTTTTCGAGTGCTTCCACATATATTACAAGACCACTCATTGTTCCTCCCCTCACAAAGAATGAGAGTATGAGTGGAATGTGTTTCGTGGTCTAGTGTTAGAGAAAGCTCCCCACAAAATTTGTGGAGCGAGTACTCACACGAATGAGTACACTTGTAGTAACACCTATGGAACCAGTTGATTTCTTTCTTGCATCGAGCACATTGAGATCGGAAGTTTTGTTTTGTAAGCAAAATGTCATCGTCATCATCGTCGAATTCGTCTTCATAGTGTGGATAGTTGGGTTGTAAATCTATGAGACAAAGTGGATGCTCGTGGTTAAGCACCTCCATTGTAATTGTAAATGTATGTTTGTCCCTCTTAATCCCTTATATGATGATGAATAATGTAACTTATAGACAAGTGACGCGAATTGAATATAAATCTATGAGATCGCATGTTGTTCTTTTCTCCCTAGCGAAGTTTGGAATCGCTTTTTAGCTTTTCTTTTCTCTAAGAAAGCTTGGAAGTGCATTACAAGTGATACTCATAACAGATTCAAAAGTTGTCCTTTAATCCTTTATTAAGTTCAGAGCTAATCTAGTTGTAATATCATAATCAATTGTTACAAGGCAATGATCATGAACCATACTTTATATATAATGGTGATTGATAATCACATTGTTTGCTCTAAGCTTTTGTTGTTCGAAATTAGCTTGCTTATAAGGCATACATAACATTAATGTAATGGATGCAAAGGAAATCAGTCTAGTATATTTATCGCTAGCGCAACACAACGGTACTTTATGATATATGGTCCTTAATCTACGAGTAGTAAAAGGTGGCAAAAGGTACACAAGAATTGGTAACTCGAGATTAGAAATGTGCAAGTTGAACCGGTTTTTAGTTTTACCAAATTTGTTTTACCAACAACACACTTAAATTTTCGACCATTGGGCCAACTCGGAGGATCTTGGGCCATTAGTGGATCAATCATGGGCTTCACGTGTTTATAATGGAACTCCTTGAATCCTTGCATTATGTGATTATGTTAAAGAATAAGTTAAAAGTAGCTTAAGGGGCTGTTTACTTTTTTTTCCTATTAAGTGCTGTTTACATGTGATGTCTGTCCGGATAACTATGTCTGTTTATAACAAGTGCTGTTTATGTAAATGTAATTTTTGTTTTGACCAAAATGATGAACTTAAATGATATAAAGTTTGAATAAAAAATGACGTGTTCAAATTCTATTGAAGAAAAAATGTTGAATAAAATGTATATTTATCATTAAGTGCCTCTTTTTGATAACGGCTTCATTTTTCCTCCTATTTCAGAAACAGACATTTCTTTCAGATTAAATGAAAAAGAAACAGCAAATTATCTGTCAAGATTAAGAAGTGTCTGGAAACAGACCATTAAGTGGAAAGTAAACAGGCCCAAGACCGATAAAATTGAGGGGGCTAAAGAATATAATATACTTGATTATTTCCCATGAATAGCTCAATATATAAATATTATTACTTATACTTATATCCGATTACACAAGGCCATATGAGCCGAACTAACCGACATCCAGTTGCGTGGACTGATCAGCGTTGTCAATTCTTGACGTTTTTTTTTCTTACTAACACATCATGTGGTTCTATTAAGGAGAGATATCTGAACGTTCAAACTAGATCTAAAGTCTGTGAATTGAGAGTAAACACTTTGTAAAAAATGGTTGCATATTGTGATCACGAATGCATGTCCCAAGTAAGCTTGATCACGAATGCATATTGTGGAATCGGAATAATTGTAATAATAACGATACTAAATGTTACCGCTAAAAAATAATGGACAAGAAACGTGTCATGTTTGTCGTAAGCTTTGCTCATTATTAATTACTCGTAATTATTTTACATTTTTCAATATTTTAGACTTTCAAAATTTTTTTATTTTACAGACTTATTTTGGGCTAAATAATGCTTTTTAAAAGCAAAATTAATGAAAAAATGCCACGACAAAAATGGGTGAGATTAACAACGTGTCAACTAATTATTTTACTTTAACAACCGACCGTTTAGCAATCAAATCATTTTTACAGCTCGTCATCATTCTAGACCGTTAGATCTAAAAAGCTATCATTCTGAACCGTTAGATCTAAAAAGTTCGGTGACCTGCCACCCAGCTGTTACTTTAACACTCGCCAATCCCTCCTATAAATACACAATCACACTGTTTTTTCCACCGCAATCTACACAAAACCGTAACTCACAATTCACAACAATTAATCCGTCAATTCCGTTAAATTCTCGTTAAACTTTAAAGAAATGGCGCAATTCAGCATTGCGAAGAAGGCTACCGTGTTGGCCGTCGTTGTCGTGGTGATCTCCGCCGTGACCGTTTCTGCTCAGGCTCCGGCACCGTCGCCCGACGCTGGAGCGGCGTTTTCGGTACCGGCGTCCGGTGTTATGATCGGAACGTCGCTGATTCTATCATCATTTGTTGCTCTGTTCAGGAATTGATTCGATTTGATGCCATTGAAGGATTTTATGGATTTATTTTGATGTATAGATGTTGCTGTATATTAGTACATTATTTATTATTGTTATGATTATTATTTGTTTAGTAAACATAGTGGATTCTATTATTTATTTTATGAGGTGTTATTTCGGAGTATATTTTTTTGAGTAGTTTCTGATTTCTGTATAAACTAGTAACATACCCGGGCGTGCCCAGTTCGAATAGAAATCTATATTGAAAAATTGATGATAGCATTTGACATTTAAGTCAGATCAAAAAATTGTTTTCATTTTATACAAAAACAACCCGCTTAAGGAGACCGATGACAACAAAAAACGCTAATAACAAACCATGTATCATAAGCGATGTATTATGTTCATAGTCCCCATACTATGGTACATCAACTAACATAGGTTTATGTCAATAGTTTTATTCATGATACGTGTATATTCATAACTTCTATCAATTTAACATTGTATTGTAAGATATGTATTCTAACATGCTATTTTCTCATCAGTATACGTCCGTCACTAATGATAATAGACTAATGAATTTAACAACACTACAATATTATGTTACTAATGAATTGTATAACATGATAATATTATGTTACGTAGTTTGTAGTACCTGCATTTTTTAAGTTGAATGTTAATGATCATTGTACAATATTATAATTCATTTTTTAGTTAAGGTTAAGTCAAATGCTGTTAATGATGATTATAACAAAATTATAAAAAAAATGTATTTAGATGATCTTATATATGTTCTTATATACTATTGTATAAATACTATTGTATAAACAAGGTAAATTTGAAATTTAACCAATAGAGTACAAAATAGGATATATAAAATTTAAAGCAAATATGAACTTTAGTAGTAATAGTAAAAAAAATCCAATTAGAGACTTGGTGCAGCTGTACCTCTCAAAAATGGGGTAAAAATGTGTGCCTTCTAAATAATTAATATTAATATAAATAATAAAAAATATATGTGTGAGTTTAAAAAGAGAGGTGACTCCCAAAAGGTAATAAAAGTGAGGGAGGAGATGAGTGCCTCCCAAATAATCTAACACCCTTATAAAGGGTTTACATCTTTTCTTCACAAAGTTTAAAATTTAAAGATGTAAAATTCCTACTATACCCTTTTTATCAATTTATAGAAACATTACAACTGTAAACATTAATTACATAATTAATGTATTAAAATATATTCCATATTAGAATCGCTATAGAAATTATATGCATTTAAAATAATTTTATTTTCATATACCATCACAGATTAACCATTACCAAATTCTTTTACCATCACGTAAAATTATTAAATGAGCATAAGATGATCATCGAACTAATGATATCACTTATAATTAACTTCAAATTCCGTCTTTAACGTGGGTGTCTACTAGTTAATATAAATGAGTGTGCCTCTCAAATTTAGTAGAGATGCGTAGGAGATGTGTGCCTCCCAAATAATATGTGTGAGTTTAAAGAGAGAGGTGCCTGAAGTGACTCCTAAATGGTAGGAGAGGTGTGCCACGGAGATAAGTGCCTCCCAAATAATTAATATTAATAATAGGTGTGCCTCCCAAATTTGCCTCCCAAATGATTAATATTAATATAAATAATAAAATAAATAAATTGGAAGATAGGAAACATAATAGCAATGCATGTTGGATTTGTAAAAACAATGAAGTTAACACTAAAAAGGTAAGTTTATTACATAATTTCCTTGGTAAAGTAGCCTGGATTTTTGACATATCTCATGCAGTTAAAGCATAGACTAAATTCATGTTAAACATTAATTAACATCGTAAAAAAAGCAAAATATAGTTTTACAAGGCAGGCTGCTAATGAAATCATTTAATGAGACATGGAATCCAAATTACAACAAATAATTCTGGAAATTCATTCTTAAACATAGAATGAGACAGGAAAACTTTCATTGATAAGCAACCATTTCCAAGCCTTCATCCCTCTCTTTTTTTCTACTCTTGTAAAAATGTAAGAGCTAACATTAACATAATGAATAAAATTTGGAATGTGTACTACCCTGTATTTTTTTAACACATCCCGTGTACAAAAAGGAGCCTGTGAAATTTAACAACGGATATAAATCTAATTAGAAAGTTTTTTTTGGCTATATAAACCACGGTTTTAATGGAATACTTTTACAGGAACCAATCATATTGTAGTTGAAAAAAATGTAAGAGGTAATATTAAAAAATTAAATTTAAGCATACTGTATTTGTAAAAAATGTAACAGGTAATATTAAAAAAATTAAATTTATAACTGGATTTCCTTGTTAACATACGTACTAAGGATTTTTGAACACATCCTTAAAAGTTTTTTTTTTTTAATTCCATATAATAGTAAATAATAATTTAGTTATGCTGTAGGTCTCCGTCTTTTAGTACTGGAATTTTATTTATTAATGGAGACAATATATCCAGTCTACACTATTTATAACAGGCAGCAGCCACTAATTTTATAATTTATTAATTTTGTACATGCAAGTGGGCTTCATCTTAGTACCTCGATTTTATTAATGGAGAGTTGGAGACAATATATGTAGCCTTTAATATGTTTCTAACAGGCACTAATTTCATAATAATAAATGATAATTTATTTATGTTGTACATGTACCTGGATTCTATTTTAGACTGGATAAAATAATAACTAACTGCCTAAGTGCCTATTTGATATGTGCATCGAAAAAAATAAGGAAAAATGGGAGAGGTTATCCTAGATAAAATAATAACTAACTGCCTATTTGATATGTGCATAGAAAAAATAGGGGAAAACGTTAGTTCACATGATTATGTTATATAGTTTATGTATATAAGTTTGTTTAATATTTGTTTATAATAAAAAAAATGTGTTTCATCGTATATACATTTACATTTTATTGTTTCGGTGGAATATGGTCATACGTTTGTCCAGGAATAAAAGTGGTTGATGACATAGCCTTTCACGGTTTTGTATGCCCGTTAGAAAAAATAAATAAATAAAATGGGATATATATTCAATGGGAGAATAAAAATAAATAAAATGGGAGGAGATGATGTAAAACGGGAGCTAGCAATTACAAGCGAAAAAAAAAAAAAAATTGGAGGCACATTTATTTTAAATTAGGAGGTAGGAGGTAAAAAATGAAGGCACAAATGGGAGGCTACATTAAATAAAATGGGAGGGTCCAGCTATAAAATACAAATACAAGGTA
Organism: Helichrysum umbraculigerum; assembly: GCA_949592205.1. Taxonomy (NCBI): domain Eukaryota; kingdom Viridiplantae; phylum Streptophyta; class Magnoliopsida; order Asterales; family Asteraceae; genus Helichrysum; species Helichrysum umbraculigerum. The sequence continues at coordinate 11,950,733 of CATIUR010000002.1, read as the reverse complement.
AATAAATTGGAGGCACAAAAATGGAAGTCACGGAGGCATATAAAGTGGGATCTACATGGCGAATGAAAATGGGAGGCAAATAAAAATAAAATAAAAAAATAAAATGGGAGGGAGCAACTAAAATGGGAGGCACATATAAATTGGAGGCACAAAATGGGAGTAGGCATATAAAATGGGATCTACACGAGGAGGGCGAATGAAAATGGGAGGCAATTAAAAATAAAATAAAAAAATTAAATGGGAGGGAGCAACTAAAGTGGGAGGCATACAATGGGATCTACATGGAGCCATGGAGGGTGAATGAAAGTGGGAGGCTAATAAAAATAAAATAAAAAAATAAAATGGGAGGGAGCAAACTAAAATGGGAGGCACACATGCAAAGGCAAATTAGAGGAGATTAATTGAATACGTGTGTGTATATATATATATATATATATATATATATATATATATATATATATATATAAAATATTAAAACGAATTTGATGGCGGGTATATTATAAGGGAGTTGATAGATACACCATTCTTTATTTATGCATACACCAACTTTATGCATTAAATGTGTACTGTATAGCATATGTATGTATGAAAAAGTTTAATGTAATTATCATGGGCCATATTATAACACCCCTCATTTTGGAACCATTATAATAATGATTTTACTCGGAAGCGTAGATTTAAAATATATCCATTAAGTATTATACGAAATACACGTAAACTTTTTCCAACCAAAACCTGGTATCCAACAGCTCAAAAACTATTACAATATTAATATAAGCAAAGCGATGTGTTATATAATTCCAAAACCACACTGATTTATTCAAATCAGATATCAGAGTAGTCGCTTGCTCTTCAAACATTCCATTCCAGGTCAACATCTTCTTGCTCAATCAATTATTAAATCATAATCTGCAAGAAAGGGAAATGTGGGGGATTAGCACAACGCTAAGTGAGAAGATCAATAAACAACAGTTTAACTTAGCATAACAAACTTGTGTTCAACAAATAATCATATTCAATCAACAAGTCTGTTAGCAACTTTTAATCACACAACCAATTGGTGTCATAGAGGACCGGTGGTTCTTGAGGTATCACCTTCTCAAAGAACACTTTAAAACCAACTGCAGGCCCGTACAGAGGTTTAACCGACTACTTGGTGCTATTAACCCAAATAACACAGGCTACGACAAATAAACGTGTACTAAGACCCTGTGTTATTCAAACAATAGCAAACCCAAGCCCAGCCCCATGCTGGCCTCCGACTCAACGATGCCCAAATGCAACACAACAAGTGATCACATATTCACATATTCCAATCAATATGTCAAACAATAATCTATTCACAGTATTATTACTAATAGCTCATAATCATGGCAACTAAAACAATAGTAATAATACGGTTACTCATTGTAACCCAAACCTGTTACAACTAAACCAAACTGAGGGTTATCGATCCACTCACCAATACCTCAGTCGTCTACTCAGTAGTCTAATGTCACTGAGTCTTCTCACAATCTAAGAATAAAACAAAATAACGAGTCAGTAACATATCACAATAATCATATAACTTATTTCATAATTATATAACATGTTTTAATATGAAATAGTAGAATGGTCACAATAACCAGTTTTAACAACTTAATCAAATATTAGATTAATAGTGATAAACAACTCATCATTTCATATATGGTTTATATCCGAATATATCTCGAACTTATGATCATAAAATTACATTTAAAACAAGCTTCTCTGACAGCAGATAAATTATTTACTAATAATAAGTAAGTAATTATCATTAACATAGTTTCAGGTAAAAATGTCCGATCTACTGAAATGTAATCATCCCATATACTATACAATTAAATTAATAGAGTCCGGTTATATTTAGTAATAGAGTCAAATACCACATAGAGTCCGGCTATAATAAACAACTGAAACAAAAAATTACATACAGAGTCCGGCTATATGTAATAATAAAGTCCGGTCAACTTAAATTACAGTCTCAACAACCAGACTCAAAACTTATTATAGAGTCCGGCTAAACAACCGGATCCAAAAACATAAACTTCTGGACTCATTACTAGACATTCTCAAGTTATAATTAAAAATAGCAATTTTATATAATAATAATCACTTAAACTAATGGTACTTTCATATTGGTATTCAAAGTATAATGTAAGTTCAAGTTATATGTTATCTCTTTAATATATTATAATAGAGTGCATATTAGGTTGTCATTTTTATTTTAGTAAACTCTAATCTAATCCCAACCCTCAATTGATTAACCACTTTTAATTTAAACCATTGATAATCTCCCATGTAATTGACAACCTAAATAGTAAATATCCATTCGTCAAAAGTCATAATTGTCTCTTCTTAAATATTACAAATAATTTAATTTAATTTAATGAAGTCTATTTAATTTAATTATATTACCCATAATTACCTACTATAAAAAAAAAAAAACGGCATTCCCAACTTAAAAAACACGCCCCTATGTACCCTTCCCTTCCCTTTTCTTTTGGGTCAAAACAATCGGCATCACCAACCCCGAACATTGAAGGGATTCAAATAAAATTACTGATCAGAGTACCAAATCGATTCAATCAAATCGATCCAGCATCTTGCCCTCAGTCAATCGTACGAGACTTTCAACACGGGTATCGTGTTGCCGCGATTCTATCCAGAAACAAATCAAAATTCACAAGCATAACTCACGCTCCTGATCGCTGAAGGTGAAATCTATCTCTTTTTGAGTCTCCATTTACTTGCAGATCAATCATTCCTTAATTCTTGCTATATTCAAAATTTAAAAATTAGTTTTAATTCTTATTCAAACGATTCAGATTTGCTCGCAAAGGAGTTCAAATTGAGAACCCTATTATTGTTTGAATCGTGTTTCTTTTGGTTTTGTGTTACTGTTTTGATTGAAATTCTCCATCACGCACAAGGTCTGTTTACTTTTTATTTCTTATGATGGTGTTTTTGTTTTGTAATTGATTAGATATATCATCATATCCATTTATTGTATAAATCGATTCAGTGGTTGTCATCATGGGTTACTCTACATCTTATGATTTTTGAAGTTTATTAGAAGCACACAAGTGGTTGAGGTAATGTCAATTGCAAGTTTTTAGGTTTGTACAAGGTTTTTGGGTTGTGTTTAAAAATTTTGTTTGCTGAAACTCAAATAAGGGCTACATTAATTTAGATTGCTGCAGGTGGAACATGCCTTGATCTTTTGCGATTAGCTGTATAAGCGTAATTGATCCGTACAATTTCTTCGTAGACATGTCGAGTTTGGTGAATGCGATTGAGGTATTTACTTATTTCTCAGTTTTTTTGAATCAAAGGGATGCTCAATGTATCTTTTTTTAGTATGTTAATTGGTGCTGTATGCTTTCTAATTGCGACAGAAATTGTTTTTACAGCGTTAAAGGTGATTGACATTGGATATGTGCCTTCTGTATCATTATAAATAGCCCTTAATGATGGACTTATTTCTTTAATGCTACTAATGATGCATAATATTTGCTTAAATGCTATATATGTAAAAGATTTTGTGATTTTCATTCTCTATAGCTATATAATTTTTGAAAAGATGTTAAGAAGATATGAAACATCTAAAACGCCTTTTGATTCACTTGAAGGCTTGTCTGTATATATATTTTAAAGGTGATGATCCAAAAGTGTTGCATAGTTTGTGATGATACTGAAATTAAGTTATGGAACTCACGTCTTGTGTGATCTTAAATAGCAATATACCTGATGAGATGTGAAAGAACAATTGAATTATAGATCAACTTGAGTAATCTTATTGCATTGATGGGAGCCTGAGGAACTCCACCTCCTGCAACAACATTAAAAGCTTGATGATGGTATGCATAACACTTTCTAGGTCAAGTTCCATTTTTCCATTCCGTTATACTTGCTTCTTTGATTTCCTGACTTCTAAAGAGAATTATAATTTTGTATCCCAAAGTATTGAGTGAATTGTAATAACAATTGATCAACTAAATAATCTATTCCATCAATGTTGTGTAGTTTATTTACTCGAAATCAATTGATTTGAAAAATCAAAGCATGAGTCATTGATTGTTTCGTGTCTTATAGTAGATTACGGTGCCCCACAGGAGCCACACCATGTCATGTACGTCAAAGCTATTATAAATATGTATACTTCACCCTGCATTCTATTTACTTATTATGTTTAGACATGTTTGGTTTGAACATACTATTGTAAACGTTGGTGTTGGCGGTTGAGGTGATGTTGAACTAACTCTTGCTGCTTCTAATTGTACCGCTACAACTGCATTTACTCCTACTTCAGGAAAAAAAGATACCAATTTTTAATTGGTTTTCCATAATGTTCTTATTTGTTTTATCGCTTATATCAGTTAACCACAATAACCCAAAACATACTTTTATAGGTGGTTGAACACCATGATATCAAGTGAGATAATAACCCATGCATTTAGGACTTTATGAAAATCAAGCTCATTTACTGGAGGACCTAATTTAAATACATCACGTACCAGAAAGGAATATAACAATTGTCTTGTGTTATAGTTCCATCTGGTTCATAATGGATAGCTAGCAGCAAACTAGCGAATGTTAATTCATTAGCCCTTTCGATAGTATTGCATATGAACCTTTTGCCATATCTAATCATGTGGGCAGTTACAAGTTAATTTCGATCATATTTTGTTTCTTACTATGACTGTTTTGTACCTTCTTACATTTGAGTTTCCCGGTGAAAGTGTCAAATTTGACATGTTTATCTATAAATGGATTGAGTTCTGGTTATGTTCTGTGTCCAACCACTACTTAAACACATGAACGAGTCAAGTTTGGTGGCAGCTTAAAGGTTGCAACTTAATAAGTCCACGCTTCAATAGCTTGGGTTATATTTGAACAGAGGTGGCTATTTCAACCTAATTACTTATGAAAGAGTGAAGTTGGGCTGTAGTATTCGCTGCATATCTTAAATCATGTAAATTCATGGTGGATTCAAATTCATAATTAGGTGGTTATGTCGTTTACTCTACATTCTCTATGATGGTTATAGAGGTATGGGTACCATATATCATAATCGTTTGTGTTCATGCCAGATTTTTGATTTTATAGGCTGTGCACTTAAAAAGAGGGATGTTAAACTTGTGCCTTGCGGATTAGACTTTGGTCGCCCATGGTATTGTTGTTTTCTCTCCATTTTTTATTGATCTTTAATGAAATGGTTGTGTGTTTTGTAGATTTGTTCGCTTTAGAGAGAGCCGGTTTCATCCGACCTTTTTGTCCTCATGTCCATAGCATAGATGGATTTTGTGGTTGCAAAGGTATCCCTATATCAGCAGCAATGTAAACCTCGTATGCAGTTGTACGTATGTATGTTAGAGTTGGCAAATAATGGGTACTTTCTATACATTTTAAACTGAGTTGTTCTGACCTGGAGCGTGTTCTTTTAAAATGAAAAAATTGGTACATAATTCTTTAATTTGGTTCAAGTGTTATATTTCGATAAAAGGACTTTGACGCGTTTTCGGTTTCTTCTCTCTATCATATATTGTAACAAATTTCCAGTTTGAAATACTTTAGTATTTCACGTAACTATACTAATTCTCTGTTGCAGTTTCTTTCTGGGTACTAATTCACGAGTTACTTTTGATGAGAAAAATTTAGTATGTTGAGAGCCAAAATAAGTGAAATAGATAATCAATTGCGCATGTTGAAGGACGATGAACTTGAAAATGATAGGAATGCAAAGTTGTCACAACCAGCTGAGGCTCTCATGCGCCTTTTTCCTGCTATTCATGGTCATATGACTGATCTGTGCAGGCCTACACATAAGAAGTATAATCTTGTCGTTACCATTGCTATGGGCGCTTGAATCGATACTCTGATTGCTGATGACAAGACGTGCAAAGAATGTATTAAGGTAAATACCTTATATAATTATACATATCTTTGACTTTCACATTTAAGTTTCTTGGTACTTATTCAAGTTTAGAATTTAGAGTAGGCTTCTTCAAGATTAAAACCAACAAATAAGGTAGTTCTATTCTTATTCTTGAAAAAAAAGCCAGTTGGTAAATAAAGATAGTTCTATTCTTTAGTGCATCAACTATTAAAAGAAGATATTTCTATTCTTTAGTGCATCTTCAATTGTTAGCTCATATGATATATAACACTGTACTTATTGAATGTAACTCACAGCATCTTCTATATTTATATATATCTTCATATGCCATTACCTTAGCTTTCCAAAAAAACAAGGGTCTAATGCTTTTACTCCAGTTATACCCAAGCCCCAATCACATGAGCAAGTTTGAGAAGTGATAAATTCAGTAAGATGTTTTTTATTTTATTACTTATATTTTAATATTCATCGTATAATACTTTTCTTCATTTGGAAAATATTCCAAAAGTTAAAATATCAAAACAATGTGCTTTAGTGAACACCTAGCTATAACAGGTCAACATTTGTGTGTAGGATGATAATCGATATAACGTTGTGAGAGGTGCTCAACTTACTCTGGATCGTACTGAGATGATGATGTTGTTAGGCTACTCCATTATCTGATGCGCGCAATATATAGAAGGAACAAAAATGTGCACAGGTCAACCTGGAACAACAGAACCCATATTCAAAATTATTCATTCTAATCTGAACCATCACATGACCCACCATCTTGCCACCTCCAATGTTTGGTTGAAGACTTTTCGTTTAAGTCATTAAGAGTATGAGCATTATGCGTTTTGCCAGGCTGTTTTTGACAAAATAAGCCAAAGATACAAACGATTATTACTAAGCTTGATATGTGAGTAATTAGATATGGTTGCTTTTCTTTTGTAGTTGCTACTATTTATTGGCCTAATTGTAAGATGTGTAAAATTATTTAAGCTATGAAGTTATATTTCAGTAGTGTTTTAATTAGTGTTTTGTAATTGATTGGGGGATTATTTAGACGTTAAATTCACAATAGTTGGTTTACAACTGATTATATGACTTTTATTCGCACCCAAGTTAAGATTATGCAATGGAGATAACGATTTAGGTGTTTATGATTTGACAGATTGTAGTGTTATTCATTTTCCATGTTTTCCTCACTTAATCACCGAGACAATTTGAAATTTGACTCATCGTAACTTTAATATCTCCTTTAAATATTATAAGAAAGCCTATATATATTACTTAATCACCATGTTTTTAGGAGGTTTAACACTAATCAAAATTTGCCTTACATGCAATAAATGGTTACTTATTTAGGCCGAGTGTACTGATTAGGCATTGGCTTGCTTACCCAAATGAGTGACGCATCAATAAACGGATGAGAGTGTTAATGTTAACTATACAATGGCATTGCGGACTATTGAAAGACAATGATAGTCGCATTATCAAACAATTATTATTACATTAGTATATGTCTCATCCCACAAAGCTGCGAGTACGTATTAAAAGAAATAATATAATATAAAACCTTGTATTAAATATATGTAAAACCCCGCAAATTTGCGGGTTATGATCTAGTTTATATTAAAGTTTAGTCTTAATCATAACATATAACTAAGGGACTGGCTTCTGTTTGACACCCATATGCGATCCCCTAAATTCTCATGGATCCCATTTCACTTATTTAATTCCATGCACTTTCACTACAGACAAAACTTCCATTCTTAATACTCCATACACGATCCAAGCTATCTAGGCTGGATCGCGTTTCACTAATCAAACCATACCCGATCCAGCAAGAAACAAATACCCATTGTTTTTTTTTTGTAACCCATACGCGATCCCACAGATCTCCCTGGATCGCGTTTGGGGGTTTGGCTCAGCCCTGCACTTCTGTAACTCAGGCTCCGATATTCTTATTCTTCAGACATCAACCCAGATTTGTAATACATCTAATATTCTTCCTAATTTCAAGCAATATCATATAAACATACTATAACAAGTTCTAAGCTTCAATTATACAAAATCATGTATCAATTTCCACTTACTCACTTTAACTAAATATGTTCATAAACAAGGAATACTTACAAATTTAGATAGGAGAAGCAAGATGATGATGATGAGAAAGAACTAATTATAACCCCAAAATCACAGCCTTGGAAATATTTTGATTTGATTTCTCTTTTGGTTTCTTTAAGAATGATTTTTGTAAGTAAAATTGAATAAAGAAGATAATGACTCAATTTGGGTAGTAATAATAAGTCGGCCAACTTACCAAACCGACCTTCCTATTGATTGGTATTTTATTCCGTCTTAAATTTATTGTCTGGAACCTAAATCCCATTCGCGAGAAATATTATTTTATTTTACCGTCATCTATAGTAATTTAAAACAATTAATATTTCTCTAATCACAATAAGTCCCGGGACTTATTTATCTAAGTTTCACAAATAAACAAATAATATCAAGTAACTCCTAAAATAATAAAATACTCAATTTAAATAGGAATTACAAGACTACTTACACATATCATATATATATATATATATTGCTCCAGCCTCCAATAAGAAGGATATCTACCTGGAGGGCGAATGAAAATGGGAGGCACACATGCGGAGGCATATAAAATGGGATATACATGGAGGGCGAATGAAAATGGGAGGCAAATAAAAATAAAATAAAAAAATTAAAACAGGAGGGAGCAACTAACATGTGAGGGAATGATGTAAAATGGGAGCTAGCAATTACAAGCTACAAAAAAAAGAAAAAAAATTGGAGGTACATTTATTTTAAAATAGGAGGTAGGAGGCAAAAAATGAAGGCACAAACGGGCACAGTTAAATAAAATGGGAGGGCGTTGGAGGCACAAAACATGATGTGGTATTGTTGTTTCTCTCCTAAATTTAAATGACCCTAAATGAGGGCAAATTATGTTTTATGAAGTTTGAACTTAGAATCCTAATATTAAGAAGATTAATGCGATATATAATATGAAGGGAACCTTACCTTTGATTACTTCTTAGTTATCTTGTATGATCTTGTTATGGTTTTCACCCTTAAATTGAATAAGTGATGATCTAAGATGTGATGATCTAAATTGAAGAAGTGATTATATTTGAAAATTTCTCCCGTAAATGTATCGATTTCTTAGTGTTAATATAATATTTGTATTTGACTGGTTCATTAGTAAATAAAGGATTTATAAAAATAATGTCAATTAGATAGAGTAAAAAAAAAAGAATAATAGAGAAAGTAATGTGACTAAAATATGATAATAGAGCAAAAAAAATAAATAAAATGAGAGAAAAATGAAATGGGATGAGGCAAATAAAAATAAAATGGGAGGGACCTAATGGCACCGAAAATGAGAACATTTCATTGATATATATTCAATGGGATATATATTCAATATTCATGGATATATATTCCATGGGAGAATAAAAAATAAATAAAATGGGAAAATAAAATGCAAGGAAAATAAATAAAATGGAAGGATAAAATGGGAGTTGATGATGTAAAATGGGAGTTTGGAATTACAAAGTAGTCATTTGAGACATGAGACAGAGTCACGGAGGTAAATGCACATGGAGGCAAAAAAAAAAAAAAGGGAGGCAAAAAATGGGAGGCACGTAAGTAAATGTACATGGGGGTAAATAAATTGGAGGCACAAAATGGGAGGCACGGAGGTAAATGCAAATGCACATGGACGTAAATAAATGGGAGACACAAGAATATGGGAGGCAAAAAATGGGAGGGCATGGAGGTAAATGTATATGGAGGTAAATAAATAGGAGGCACGGACGTAAATGCACGTTGAGGCAAAAAAAATAGGAGGCACGGAGGTAAATAAATTGAAGGCAAAAAATGGGAGGGGGAGGGACGAGGTAAATGCACATGGAGGCACAAAAATGGGAGGCAAAAAATGGAAGGCACGGAGGTAAATGCACGTGGAGGTAAATAAATTAAATGGGAGTAACAAAGGCATATAGAATGGGATTCACACATGATCTGGTGATCTTTAATCACTTAATATGCTCTCTCCACCCCTTGCGACGGTCGCAACCTCTTTCCATGCCATTCCACCTTTTCAGCCAAACCCAACACTGAAACTACCATCCTACATTGATGCCCTTAAGTCAAATTTGTCCACTTACACCACCACAAATGATCATCAAAATGTACCAACATTTCAACCAGGAAGTGCTGGAAACACAAGCGACGATCATGCTTCCTCGGGAATCACTACAATTTACATCGGTAACCTTTCTTTCAATGCTACTACTGAAATTATCTCTAACTGTTTTCGAAGATTTGGGAGGATCAAGGGCATCTCCTGGAAAAAGCAAAGAAGCTTTGCTTTTGTTAAATTTTCATCTCATGAGCAAGCTAAAGAAGCAATTCTTTGTATGCACCGCAAGCTGTTACTCGATAGACCAGTTAATGCTTATATGGCCAAGTCGGAGCTCAGGACATATGGTGTAAACGTCCGAACCAAGGTCACAACCAAGGACAAATCTTCAAAGACTTTCAACGTTCAACTCAATTTCGAGAAAGCTTCGACTCTTAGTGTATCAGCTCTTATCATAGATAAGGAAATTTTTTCAAGAGTGAAGCTTTTGGCTTGGTTAGAAAAACGTCAAATTTCAGTCATGAAGATCTCACAATGGGGTTCTCATGGAGCTATTATTCAATGTCGAGATATTGATAGTTATAATCGTCTTTTTCAAGGTCCATCTATTGAGTCTGATGGATTTCTGAAGATTCAATCTATGTTAGAGAGGAAAGCAAAGTATTCTCGAATCATTTGGCTCGAGATAAGAGGGATTCCGTTCGACTACATATCAAAGACTAATATCTACAATGTTGCTCAAGATTGGGGCGAGGTTCTCTATGTTGAAAAAGATGCACTCGAATCGTCTAAAGATGATTCTCTCCTTTGTCTTGTAGAGACGTCTGATCCATGCCCCATTAATGAGGTGGGTTTTGCTTGTATAAGTAACACTGTTTCTATTCCGATATGGGTTTCGGAACATGTCGGAACTCCAAAGGTAAACTTTATGTCTTCTCCGGCTCCACCTCAACATTTTCAAATTTCAAATTCAAAACCCAACGGAATCTTTTATGGGGAGCTTCCAACGGTGGTTTCCTGTTTGGCCACTGAAAAAGACATTTTGGGACAAGAAAGCTTAGTTGCAGATGGAAAGTCTAACCCACAACATGCTATGTATTCTCAAGTCTATGAGAGACTTAAGGTAGCCCTATCTCACGAGCCCCAAGGTGTCAAAGATGATCTTTCCATATCTTCTGAAAAGCCTCTGGATACCTCCTCTCATTTGTTAGACCACACCCAACAGTGACAGAAACTGACAGAAACCGACGTGCCACATCAGCGCCACGTCAGCTTTTTCACCAAACTGACAGAAACTGACAGAAACTGACGGACCCGTCCCAACAGTGGTCCGTCAGTTTTTTTTTTACACTTTTTTCAACCATTTAATTAATTAAACAATACACAATTAATTAAAATTAAAACATTTCATTCAAATAAAAACATTACAATACTTAGAATAAAAAGTTACAATAATTTAAAATAAAACGTTACAATAATTAAAAATAAAACGTTACAATAATTAACGACTACGGTAATTTGGTGGGAGTTGCGAAATGTGGTCGATTAAAGCATTTCGAAGTCTATGATGAACCTCTCGATCGCGTAATTCCTTATCCATACGCAAATGAGTCTCAACCCTTTCTTGCCACGAACGACTTGGTGGAATATCCGGATATTGCTCCTCCAGTTCACACATATTACGACCATTATCCTCGGTTATCATATTATGTAGAATAACACAAGCATACATGATTCTTGATATCCGGTTGGTGCTATATGGCCGTGCCGGGTTTTTTATTATTTGCCAACGTCCCTGTAGGATACCGAATGTTCGCTCAATATCATTTCTTGCAGCTTCTTGGTATCTCTTGAAGCGCTTCTCCTGTTCAGTTAGTGGATGTTTAAATGACTTCACAATAGTGGCCCATTCCGGATAAATCCCATCGCCTAGATAATAACCTTTGTTGAATTCTTGGCCAGCAATTGTGAAGTTTACTTGCGGAGCTCTATCTTGAAGTAAATCATTGAACAAATCCGACTGATTTAGTACATTATGATCGTTGCTCGAACCTGCTGGACCAAAGAATGCATGCCAAATCCAAGTATCATAAGAGGCAACCGCTTCGAGCATGATGGTTGGACGGCCCTGATCACCTCGAGTATATTGCCCTTGCCATGCCACCGGACAATTTTTCCATGGCCAATGCATACAATCAATGCTTCCAAGCATACCCGGAAAACCATGCACTTGGGAGTGCTTCTCGTGTAAACGTTGTACATCAGATAATGTTGGTTTGCGTAAGTACTCCGTAGAGTACAGATGAAAAATACACTTACAAAAATTATCCAAACAATCGTATGCAGTTTGTTCACCCATATGTAAATATTCATCAAACGCGCCGGCCGAACACCCGTACGCCAATTGACGTATGGCGGACGTGCATTTTTGCCAAACATTAAAACCCAATAACCCGATACAATCGCGTTTTTGAATGAAATATGCAAAGTATTTAGGTATCGGATCAACGGAGTAAGATATAATACCTTGACATATATTGAGAAATAATGCTTTGCTCATCCGAAAACGTCGGCGAAATATATCACCCGGAAATGTTGGATGGTCGGCAAAGTAGTCTTGGTATAAACGTTGTGACGCGCCCACCCGATCTCTAGGAAAGTATCGTCGAGGTGCTCGTGGAATCGGGTTTGGCATTTCGTCTTCGTCGGAAGAAAGCGAGTTAATGAAAGTGATAGCTTGCGTTGGATCGAAACATGCTTGAACCGCTTGCACGTCTTCAATATCCGAATCGGAAGAAGACATTTTTTGGAGGTGGAATGTATATATTTTTGGAAGAAGAATGTATGATTTTTTGGTGTGAAGAATTGATGAGTTTTTAGTTTATGTAAAATGGGATGGAAAGTGGTGTTTAAATAGGTGAAAAATGGGATTTAAAAAAAAAATTATTTTTTTAAATACCAACGGTATTATTACCGTTTTTTATTTTTTTTTTATTTTTTTTTCCAACGGTACACTTTTTTTTTAAAAAAAAATGTTTTTTTTTTTTTGTGAAACTCGCTCTCACCAACCGACACACCGTCGGATAGCCGACGGAACCCAACCGACGACGGAACCGACGACCTGGTGCCAACGGTCCGTCGGTCGTCGGTCCCAACCGACCCCCAACCGACGATGCCGTTGGGAAGGGTCTTACAACCTGTCACTTCTTGTCAAGAACCTCCTTTGGTGCAGCCTGTTCAAACCTTAGACGCACCAAACGATGCTTTTGTCTTACTTGCTAAGTCAAATTCTGACTTTTCCTTGACTCAACTCTCACCTTCATGTCCATGTTCAGACACAAACGTTTGTTCTCATACACTTTTTGTAACACCCGCATAATTAGGATAATTAATTATGCCTGATTTTTTGTAACTAGTTGTAATTAGTATGTAATTGGACTAATTACAGGCTCTATTTGTATATATATAAGGTAATTTATATATATGTTTATGTACTTACGCGATTTGGATAAATCGTGCGGATTAACCGGACAGAGTCCGACACAGCTTAATTGGACGTTGGTGACAGAAATTTACTTATATAATGAGAATGTATTTTGTTATATAAAATACGCAACCGAACGAGCATTATTTATATACTATCGCGACGACATTTTAACCAACACAACAAAACGTAATAAACGCGACTTAATAATTAAAATAGTGCGACAAATGTTTTACTATTAATTCCAAAGTATTTTTATTTAAATACTTTAATTACATTTTAAGAATATAAACGTTTGACTAAATATTAAAAATTAGCGATTAAACGATTAGGACACGGAGTCAACACTGAGTGTTAGGGAGCATTTTCCCCTCCCTTCCTCTTTGGATCAGCCAAACCCCCACCCTCACTTCTCTCTTTCATTTTTATTTTCACTAAACAAAAACACCCACAAAACTCTCTCAAACCCAAATTCTCTCAAATTCGAACCATACCGAATCAACAAACAAAATACATATTCGGAATCACCATCACGAGTGGAGCAAGAATATCAAGATCGTTTTCATCAATTCATCCTCCATTTAGCTCGATTTGCAAAAGTAAGAAATTTCTAAAATCTTAGATCTATTCAATTTGGTGTAATGTTTTGATGTTTTGAAGTGTACACAACTTAGATATAACCTAATACATGCATAATACACGATTTTATAGCTCAAAAATGGGTTAGATTTGCGTTTTTGGTCGAAAATCCTCGAAACCCGAAAGTTTCTGGGCTGGTGTTCATCCATGCGACACAAGCCTTGTGTCGCATGCTATGTCGCATAAACCCATTAATGTCGTACCTTGTGTCGTACCGAACCTTTGTGTCGTAATCTATGCGACACAATATTGTGTCGCACTCTATGTCGCATACTATGTCGTATTTCATACGACACAACCACTATGTCGCTATTAAATTAGCATTTCGTATCTGATGCGACACAATCCTTGTGTCGTATTCTTGTGTCGCATGACAGCTTAGTGTCGCATTTTGTGTCGCAAAACACAGCAGATTTACAAATTAAATTCCAAGTTAAGTGTTATACATTTCGGACTTCAAACGACTATACGATATAACATCTAAGGTACATTGAAACATGTTTTTCAAGCATAACAATTCAAACTAGTATATAAATGTCGAGATTAATGTTTCAACTAAGTCACCAACGGGCCCAAACGTGTTTTCCAACAAACGAACAATTACAAACATACGGACAAACATTGGCTATACTAGTTGTGTACAACTAAACGAAACGTCACGTGAGACGCATACTTACATAACTTCATATGAATAGGCATTTGAAGGTTACGGGTTCGGAGAACCTACTTGCTATATTTACTACTTGCTATTTGCTACGGCATATTACCAGACTCAGGTGAGTCTTACGGCCCCACTTTTATTGCTTTATCTTATTGGGGGAGATACATGCTACTGATTTTTCCTGAACACAAGTACTAAACTGATTTCTATACCAAACGGAATTGCATGAGTTAATTACTATTTACAGAAGTCTCTCCATCATATATCGTTAGTTATGGACTTAAGCGCGAACAGTAGTTAATGGATCCATTAGGGAAATGACCCTCCCCACCCGGGGCAGTAGCGCTGCCACGTACCGATTTACACGTATAAACGGGTGACAACTTATTCGTTACGGATGCTTGCTCACTTACGAGCATGTCACGGGAGCAAACAGATTATTTACGGGTTAAGCTTCGATTATGAGCCTCATGGCAACGGTATAAACTTATTTATTTACATTTGCTGGATTGCAAATACTGATTTTACGATTGCTGGGTTGCAATGGCTGATTTTACGCCTACGGGCACTACTATTGAAATCTCGTGTTCAAAGCCGATGTTATTTACAAACCTGTGAGATTCACCAACCTTTTGGTTGACACTTTTTAGCATGTTTTCTCAGGTACCCGGATGGAGTAGGATTACTCCAGGATTTTAGCTAGAGTCGCATGATTTCAACACAACTGCATTAACGGAGATTCTTAGCATTATCTTTTGTATATTATGATTATGTAATAGAATCTCCCGCTTCACGCGCGGACTCTAGGGAAAATACATTTTTGTATACGAAAACACTAAGTTTTCAAACAATATATCTATGGAATGTAACCAATTTACAAACGTTGCATATAGATGTCGTTTACTTTATCTTTGTGCTGTGATATTTGATTAGTAGCACCCCAAACTATGCTTCCGCAAAACAGTGAATTTCGGGGGTGTTACAGATTGGTATCAGAGCCTAAGGTTATAGTGAACTAGGTTGCATTTAGTGGGCCTAGACTATGACCGTTAGGCAGTATTCTCTTATTAGACATGACTGGTTCGGGAATTACAGCATACAACTTTAATTTAACATAGCCTGATCAACTATGTACAATTAAGGAAAGATGATGTAAGGCCTGAAATAATTATGTTGAACGGGGATACGTTAGTTGACTCTGACCACGAGAGAACCGGACCATTACTTGATACGTGCTAGACACTAGGCTGGATATGATATATGTATATATATATTAGCCTCGTCTTACTTACACTCTGCCACAGGAATGGCAAACATGCCACCTAATCCGTCACACTCTCACTCACATGGGTCACGGAACCCACGAGTAGCCCGGAGGAACACAAGGTCACCTCGGACCAATCCTTATCCTGTACATAACTCTCAGAACTCGGCACATCTTACGTTGCCAGCATTGACTACCAAATTCTGCCGTCAGGAACAAAGACTCAAAAATCTTGAACTGGAACAACACCGAATGATCTACTCTATAAACTAGTCGGATGTAACAATTCCCGACACCTTTCGTAATATCTCTGTAGGATGTAACCTTTGAACCCACATTATCTATCAAACTTTCCTTGCTATTTCAACTCACATTAATTGTCATTTTCCATGTTGATGTTATGTATTGCTGCTTTTATACATGTACATCTGTGACCATTACAATTTCCTACAAAATCTCATGTATCTTCATTTCTTTTATTGAAGAATCATGCCGCCAAAGTCAAGACCTTACACTGATGCCCAGATTACCTCCCTTATCACCCAGGCTGTTACTGAAGCCTTGGCTCGCAATACCCCACCCAACTCCTCAAGAAACAGCGATGCCGCTGAAACCTCTGCTGCTAAACCTTGTTCTTACAAGGACTTCCAGAACTGCAAACCTCTAAACTTTGCAGGTACCGAGGGAGCTATCGGTCTAGTACGCTGGATCGAGAAAGTTGAGTCTGTATTTCTTATCTGCAACTGTGCGGAGGGAGATAAGGTTAAGTTCTCCGTTAGTACTTTTACTGACACCGCACTCACCTGGTGGAACACTTATGCCCAGACTGTGAGTGTTGCTACTGCTTACCAACTCCCGTGGGAGGAGTTGAAGAAGATGTTGAGGGGTGAGTATTGCCCCAGGGATGAATTGAAACAACTAGAAGTGGAATTCTGGAACCACAAGATGCAGGGTGATGACATCACCGGATACACCAACCGTTTCCACCAACTGGCACTTCTGTGCCCAACCATGGTCGATCCTGAGTACAAGAGGATCGAGAAATTTGTTGATGGTCTTCCTGAGAGACTCCAAGACCTGGTAACTTCTTCCAAACCGGGTACTATTCAGAGCGCCATCCGTATGGCCCATGAACTAACGGCAAATTCTGTCCGCCGTGGTACAACTTCAACCCCATCTGCAAACAACAAACGCAAGTGGGAAGGTAACCCCAACTCATCCAACCAAACCTCCAACAAGAAGCCTGAGTACATTAAGGCTTATTCATCGGGGACTTCGGAAAAGAAAGGGTACAGCGGGAACAAGCCCTACTGTTCCAAATGCAGCCGCCATCATGACGGTTCTTGCCCTTGCTCCAACTGCAAACGGTTCGGGCATTTAGCCAAGGATTGCCGAACCAACATTTCTACTCCCAACATCAATGCACCAAAGGCCTGCTTTGGGTGCGGAAATTCAGGGCACTTCAAGAGAGATTGCCCAAAGCTGAAAAACAACAACAACAACAACCCTGCTCGCGGTAGAGCTTTCGTTATCAAGGCTGGGGAAGCCAGACAAGACCCGAACGTCGTGACGGGTACGTTCCTTCTCAACGACCTTACTGCTTCTGTGTTATTTGATACCGGTGCCGATAGAAGCTTCATATCTGAGAAATTTAGCCCTTTACTTGATATTACTCCCACTGCCTTAGATGCTAAATACATTGTAGAATTAGCTAATGGCAACCTGATTGAGACTGATAGCATCATACACAACTGTACACTTAACCTCACGAACGAAACGTTTCCCATTGATTTAATCCCTGTCGAGATCGGCAGCTTCGATATTATTGTCGGTATGGATTGGTTATCCAAGCACCGAGCTGAAATCATCTGTCATGACAAACTCGTTCGCATACCTCTTGTCTCCGGTGGAACCTTAGTCCTACAAGGGGAGACCGGCAGACGGAATCTGAATATTGTCTCCTGTCTGAAAACTAGAAAGTATCTACGAAAAGGGTATCAAGCCATCCTCGCACATGTAACGGAGAAGAAGTCGGAGGAGAAGCGACTTGAGGATGTTCCGATCGTGCGGGATTTCCCGGAAGTCTTTCCTGAAGACTTGCCCGGACTTCCGCCACCTAGACAAGTTGAATTTCAAATCGAACTTGTGCCCGGAGCTGCACCCGTGGCACGAGCCCCTTACCGTTTAGCACCATCCGAAATGCAGGAGTTGTCTAACCAACTACAGGAACTCCTGGACAGAGGATTCATTCGACCAAGTTCCTCACCTTGGGGAGCTCCGGTCTTATTCGTGAAAAAGAAAGATGGATCTTTCCGCATGTGTATCGACTACCGAGAGCTGAATAAGCTAACCATAAAGAATCGGTACCCACTTCCTAGAATCGACGACCTGTTTGACCAACTCCAGGGATCGAGTGTTTACTCAAAGATTGATCTACGGTCGGGTTATCATCAACTCCGAGTCCGTGACAATGATATCCCAAAGACAGCCTTCCGAACTCGTTATGGGCATTACGAGTTCCAAGTGATGCCATTCGGTTTAACCAACGCACCGGCCGTATTCATGGACCTTATGAATCGGGTGTGCAAACCATACCTTGACAAATTCGTCATTGTGTTCATCGACGATATTCTGATTTACTCTCGCAATGAGCAGGAACATGCTCAACATCTGAAAACCATTCTAGGACTTCTGAAACACGAAGAGTTATATGCCAAATTCTCTAAGTGTGAGTTCTGGATTCGAACCGTTCAATTCCTCGGGCACGTGATTGACAGCCAAGGAATTCATGTTGATCCCGCCAAGATTGAAGCAATCAAGGGCTGGGAGTCACCGACCACTCCAACCGAAGTGAGACAATTCTTAGGTCTTGCTGGTTACTACCGCCGATTCATCGAAAACTTTTCAAGAATAGCTGTTCCCCTAACCACACTGACTCAGAAGGATAAGAAGTTCGAATGGACGGATAAACAAGAGTCAGCCTTCCAGCTATTGAAAAACAAACTTTGCAGTGCACCAATCCTGTCCTTACCCGAGGACACCGACGATTTCGTAGTTTACTGCGACGCCTCACACCAAGGACTTGGTTGTGTGTTGATGCAACGAGAAAAAGTCATTGCCTATGCCTCACGACAACTAAAAATTCACGAGAAAAACTATATGACCCACGACCTCGAGTTAGGTGCTGTGGTCTTCGCATTGAAAATCTGGAGACATTATCTCTACGGTACGAAAAGCACTATCTTTACCGATCACAAAAGTCTCCAACACATATTCGATCAGAAAGATCTAAACATGAGACAACGTCGCTGGGTTGAGTTACTTAGTGACTACGACTGCGAGATCAAATACCATCCGGGCAAGGCTAACGTAGTTGCCGATGCCTTAAGCAGAAAAGAACGAGTGAAACCCCTTCGAGTTCGAGCACTTTCTATGACAATTCATAACGAGCTTCCTGCTCAAATCCTTACCGCTCAACTTGAAGCCCTCAACGATGAAAACTTGAAAAATGAAGCCTTGCGAGGCTTGGATAAACAATTCGAAATCGAACCCGATGGAACTCGATACTTCTCTAACCGGGTGTGGTTACCCAAATTCGGAAACTTGCGAGATTTGGTGATGGCTGAAGCTCACAAATCTCGATACTCTATACATCCTGGATCTGACAAGATGTATCATGACGTCAAAGAGTTGTATTGGTGGCCTAACATGAAAGCTGACATCGCCTTGTACGTCAGTAAATGCCTAACCTGTTCCAAAGTAAAGACCGAACACCAAAGACCCTCTGGATTGCTTCAACAACCTGAAATTCCTCAATGGAAATGGGAACAGATTTCCATGGACTTCATTACCAAACTACCGAAAACTTCGAGTGGTTGCGATACCATTTGGGTGATCGTGGACCGTCTCACGAAATCTGCTCATTTTCTGGCCATCAAGGAAACCGACAAGATGGAGCGTCTGACTCGCATCTATGTCAAAGAAATCATCTCGCGACACGGTGTACCTATCTCAATCATCTCGGATAGGGACAGCCGTTTTACTTCTAACTTTTGGCAATCGCTACAGAAATCTCTTGGTACTCGTCTGGATATGAGTACTGCTTATCACCCGCAAACCGATGGCCAAAGCGAGCGAACTATTCAAACACTGGAGGATATGCTACGAGCCTGCGTAGTCGACTTCGGTACTTCTTGGGAAAATCACTTACCGTTGTGTGAGTTTTCGTACAACAACAGTTACCATACCAGCATAAAGGCTGCACCCTTCGAGGCACTTTACGGACGTAAGTGCCGATCACCTGTCTGTTGGACTGAGTTAGGAGAATCCCAACTCACGGGTCCAGAAATCATTCAAGAAACTACTGAGAAAATCGTTGGTATTCAAAACCGGCTGAAAGCCGCACGTGATCGTCAGAAAAGTTATGCTGACGTGAGACGCAAACACCTTGAGTTCCAGGTAGGGGACAAGGTACTTCTCAAGGTGGCACCGTGGAAAGGTGTTATTCGATTCGGAAAACGAGGCAAACTAAATCCTAGATATATCGGACCATTCGAAATCCTTGAAAGGATTGGTCCAGTGGCATACCGCCTGCAACTTCCTGCCGAACTTAGCAGCGTACACAACACATTCCACATTTCTAACTTGAAGAAATGTCTGTCTGACGAGACACTGATCATACCGCTCGACGAAATTCGAATCGATGATAAACTTCATTTTGTCGAGGAACCTATGGAAATCATGGACCGTGAGGTCAAGCGATTGAAACAGAGTCGTATTCCCATCGTAAAGGTCAGGTGGAATTCTAGGCGCGGCCCTGAGTTCACCTGGGAACGGGAAGACCAAGTACGACAGAAATATCCACATCTCTTCCCAGATAACGCACCGTCCGTGCACTCAAGCTAATTTCGGGACGAAATTTCTTTAACAAGGGGAGAATGTAACACCCGCATAATTAGGATAATTAATTATGCCTGATTTTTTGTAACTAGTTGTAATTAGTATGTAATTGGACTAATTACAGGCTCTATTTGTATATATATAAGGTAATTTATATATATATGTTTATGTACTTACGCGATTTGGATAAATCGTGCGGATTAACCGGACAGAGTCCGACACAGCTTAATTGGACGTTGGTGACAGAAATTTACTTATATAATGAGAATGTATTTTGTTATATAAAATACGCAACCGAACGAGCATTATTTATATACTATCGCGACGACATTTTAACCAACACAACAAAACGTAATAAACGCGACTTAATAATTAAAATAGTGCGACAAATGTTTTACTATTAATTCCAAAGTATTTTTATTTAAATACTTTAATTACATTTTAAGAATATAAACGTTTGACTAAATATTAAAAATTAGCGATTAAACGATTAGGACACGGAGTCAACACTGAGTGTTAGGGAGCATTTTCCCCTCCCTTCCTCTTTGGATCAGCCAAACCCCCACCCTCACTTCTCTCTTTCATTTTTATTTTCACTAAACAAAAACACCCACAAAACTCTCTCAAACCCAAATTCTCTCAAATTCGAACCATACCGAATCAACAAACAAAATACATATTCGGAATCACCATCACGAGTGGAGCAAGAATATCAAGATCGTTTTCATCAATTCATCCTCCATTTAGCTCGATTTGCAAAAGTAAGAAATTTCTAAAATCTTAGATCTATTCAATTTGGTGTAATGTTTTGATGTTTTGAAGTGTACACAACTTAGATATAACCTAATACATGCATAATACACGATTTTATAGCTCAAAAATGGGTTAGATTTGCGTTTTTGGTCGAAAATCCTCGAAACCCGAAAGTTTCTGGGCTGGTGTTCATCCATGCGACACAAGCCTTGTGTCGCATGCTATGTCGCATAAACCCATTAATGTCGTACCTTGTGTCGTACCGAACCTTTGTGTCGTAATCTATGCGACACAATATTGTGTCGCACTCTATGTCGCATACTATGTCGTATTTCATACGACACAACCACTATGTCGCTATTAAATTAGCATTTCGTATCTGATGCGACACAATCCTTGTGTCGTATTCTTGTGTCGCATGACAGCTTAGTGTCGCATTTTGTGTCGCAAAACACAGCAGATTTACAAATTAAATTCCAAGTTAAGTGTTATACATTTCGGACTTCAAACGACTATACGATATAACATCTAAGGTACATTGAAACATGTTTTTCAAGCATAACAATTCAAACTAGTATATAAATGTCGAGATTAATGTTTCAACTAAGTCACCAACGGGCCCAAACGTGTTTTCCAACAAACGAACAATTACAAACATACGGACAAACATTGGCTATACTAGTTGTGTACAACTAAACGAAACGTCACGTGAGACGCATACTTACATAACTTCATATGAATAGGCATTTGAAGGTTACGGGTTCGGAGAACCTACTTGCTATATTTACTACTTGCTATTTGCTACGGCATATTACCAGACTCAGGTGAGTCTTACGGCCCCACTTTTATTGCTTTATCTTATTGGGGGAGATACATGCTACTGATTTTTCCTGAACACAAGTACTAAACTGATTTCTATACCAAACGGAATTGCATGAGTTAATTACTATTTACAGAAGTCTCTCCATCATATATCGTTAGTTATGGACTTAAGCGCGAACAGTAGTTAATGGATCCATTAGGGAAATGACCCTCCCCACCCGGGGGCAGTAGCGCTGCCACGTACCGATTTACACGTATAAACGGGTGACAACTTATTCGTTACGGATGCTTGCTCACTTACGAGCATGTCACGGGAGCAAACAGATTATTTACGGGTTAAGCTTCGATTATGAGCCTCATGGCAACGGTATAAACTTATTTATTTACATTTGCTGGATTGCAAATACTGATTTTACGATTGCTGGGTTGCAATGGCTGATTTTACGCCTACGGGCACTACTATTGAAATCTCGTGTTCAAAGCCGATGTTATTTACAAACCTGTGAGATTCACCAACCTTTTGGTTGACACTTTTTAGCATGTTTTCTCAGGTACCCGGATGGAGTAGGATTACTCCAGGATTTTAGCTAGAGTCGCATGATTTCAACACAACTGCATTAACGGAGATTCTTAGCATTATCTTTTGTATATTATGATTATGTAATAGAATCTCCCGCTTCACGCGCGGACTCTAGGGAAAATACATTTTTGTATACGAAAACACTAAGTTTTCAAACAATATATCTATGGAATGTAACCAATTTACAAACGTTGCATATAGATGTCGTTTACTTTATCTTTGTGCTGTGATATTTGATTAGTAGCACCCCAAACTATGCTTCCGCAAAACAGTGAATTTCGGGGGTGTTACACTTTTAACCTCTACTAATCAACAAGAACAACTTGATTCTATTTTAGAGGTTTCTGATGATGATATCTGCCGTGACAAAGAATGTCATGCTTCCTGCTCGGTGTTTAGGAAAAATATCCAAAAACTTAAAGCCCGAAAACTTAATGAAAAAGATTGTTCTAAAAACACCGGATCTCTGAAGTCGCGCAAAGTGAAAAAAGGTAAACAAAGTGATCATTTTTCAGATTTAGACGAAGATTTGGTTCAAGAGGCGCAAAGTGAAAAAAGGTAAACAAAGTGATCATTTTTCAGATTTAGACGAAGATTTGGTTCAAGAGGTCTCTTTGAATGGCTTATCAAAGGATGAACATAAAAAATCTTCACGTCATGTGCAACTCAAAATGGGTCCTTCAGTTGGTAAACTTATTAATCTCAAGAAAAAAGAAAATGAAATGATCAAGTTTGAAGAATTTTTACAGAACATGATCGCGGCAATAATTCCCCGGTCAAGAAGTAAACCAACAGTTTGGATTCATGGTTGTATCGAATTCAAGGATTAAGGGTTCAAGGCTCAAGGTCAAGTTGTAAGGGTTTCTTATTCAAGTTCAAGAGTTCCAATTTCATGTTGAAGTTCAATTTCAAGTTCAAGAGGTTCAAGTTCTAGAAGTTCAGACGTTGAAGTTCAAGTAGTTCAAAGTTTATTTGCTTTAATATTTGGAGTTCAATGTCAAGTCTCATGTTTCAAGTTTGTATCTCAAATGTATCATCATCAGGGATTTTCTTAATCTCTTTATCAATATATTATCATGTTTTTCGGCAAAAAAAAAAAAAAAGAAAAGAATGGGATTCACACATGGAGGGCAAATAAGGGATAAGGGAGTCACAACTATTGGAGGCAAATAAAAATAAAATAAAAAATAAAATGGGAGGGACATAGGTAAATAAAATGGGAGTCACAGGCAAGTTAGGCAACAATGGGAGGCAACAAAGTATTGGGAGGCACATGAGAGGGATTAATTGAAACGAATTTGATGGCTGAAATTTTATATTGGGTATATTTTATATATATATTGGGCCAGCCTCCAAAAAGAAGGATATACCGCTCAAAACAGAAAATCAACTATCGCACGGTCCAAATTGAAAGTGAATGTGATCTAATGGCTAATATTTAAAGTAAATGATAGCAGTTGCATTACCCTGTGGTCATATATATGGTAAATAGCTTGTGTTTATGTGGGTTTTTTTTTGTGTGCAATTTAAATGTTTTGTGATATAGGCTTTTTTTTTTTTTTTTTTTTTTAGAACAGCAAATCCATCGGGCCAGTAATGGAGTATCATCGTGTCACCACTACCAACCACATCCAGCTGCAACCAAAGAGGAAACCCTCAGGAGAGGCTCGAACCCGAGACCTCTCCTTCATCAGGAAAACCCCTTACCACCAGGCTATTAACCTGATGGCATATAGGCTTTTATCAACTGTTAATTAGTGTTAAAGTACGAATTAATATTAGTTGTAGTAAATGATACTCGTACTAAATTAAATGAGAGTGGCCTTGTATTTTTAATCTAATAATATAAGCACAGAAATTGAGCTTATAAGAGAAATTGGTTCGATGTAGAGGGTGGTCATCCCTATCGGAATTTTCGATGACGTACTCCTACTTTATGTACCCTACCAATTGCCCATCCCGTACTTGTACTCGTACGGCACCCATACCCTACCAAACTGATACCAATCGGCTTCAAATGGTCCGGTATCGGTAATAAATTGAAAAAAATAAAAATAAACGGTACCTCTGATTTGATATAAGTATTTTTTCCATTTTTCTCCCTTTGATACCATATTCAAAATATATATGTTTTCCTTTGCTACATGTCGTTAGTTTCTTTCAATATTTTGAAAAAAAAATTATGACGAAAACATTAATTGTAGAACATTAATTCTATGATCATATGATGTATCTATAAATACAAAATGATATTTTTAGGTGAATAGAAAATAAGAGTTGACACTCACGTGTAAATATAATTATAATTGTATAGAAGTCTAACTAGTACTCTTTGTCACATCAAAAAACACGTTTTTAGCACCACATTTGAATCGAATCCCAAACATATTGTTTGTTAATATAAAGGTAACAATCCCGACTTATGTCATTATCATGTTATATAATACGGTACAAAGCAATGTTGTATATATATGTTTTTGTTTGTTACTATCCTTTCTGTCACTAAATGATGAATTCTTTTTATTTGAGATTCAATTATATTTATCTTCATTGAATTTAATCAAATCAAATACAAAATACGTAAATAGGTTCACTCATATACAAGTTATTCTTATATTATATTTTCGGTATACCGAAACGGTATAGTACCTCTTTTACCGTACCAAAACCGAAATCGTAGCAGTACATTCGGTATTTGGTATTCACTTTAGGGCCAATAAGAAAATCGGTACCAACCAGTTCCGTCCCATGCTCACCCTTAGTTGCATTTGCACATTTAGTTACTGAAAAATTAAGTCGTACTCAGACTTTATTTATAGAACGTGATCAAACATGTATTTAGAAAACGTCTATCTTATAAGTAGAAAACGTACTCTTGTTTCTAATTCATAACAATACTTTAAAAAATCAGATAATTTTTTCGCAATTAAACACACCAACCCTCAATAGCAGAATCTATACACGTTGTCTCTCAATTCGACCACTAGACACCAATAACTTAATACATAAGTACTAGTACAAGTTAAAAAAATTGTGAATTTGGTAAGAAATTATAATAGGCAAAATTCATATCGCTCCTACCTTGGTTTATGAAGGGGAAATTTGTATTGATATACTTCTATTTCCTTTGTAAGAATTCCCTTATATCAATTTTACGTGGTGCATGATTTATATATGTTTTCATTAGCTAACAATTGTAATGAAAGTATATATCAGTAGAATATGGATAGTGGATACCAACTAAGAGAAGATGAAACTATCATTGTTAAGTTGTATCTTTTTGCTAATTTTGTGAACAAGTCTTTCATTTTATAGATGATATTTATTTGTAGTACATAAAAACTCTTTTAAAACATAGTGGATAATACTTCTAATATGTTAAAGGGATTAATGCAGGTGAATGTACTCAACTATAGTCTGATATCTATAATGTGTACTCAACTTCGTTTTGATCTATTGTGTGTATCAACATTTCAATTTTGATCTATTGTGTGTATCAACATTTCAATTTTTCTACCCATAGTAGTCCCCCAAAATCTCAAAAGAAAAATCGCTTGGGGGTGTTTGGTGCGGAGAAAAGACAATGGGGAAATGGAGATGGGTTCATTTCTCATGTTTGGTAGGTCAGAGAATTATTTTGGGCGGAGATATTGATTTCCCGAGAGTTTCCATCCTTTGTAAATTGATTGTCGGTAGGTAAACTTAATAACATAGAATTAAAGTTCAAAAAATGAGATGAAGAAGTTTGAAGATTTCCTTCAAGGTTCAATTGAAAGTGACAACAATCCTTGATTTTCTTAAATTTAGGTTGCATTAAGTTATTGTTTTGAAATCCATGTCACCTTTTCTCTTGCCAACTTTCATTCCTGGCTTTTATTGGAGGCAAGCATTGTAGGCTATATAGCTTTGAGATTCTTGTTTGGTTATGAGGCCCAAAATCTTCTTGCCATCTTTTGCAACATTTTTCATTTTTTCTTTAGATGTTTGGCCACATATCTTATTTATGTTTCATCATTGTTCCTTCATGTTCAGTCTTGACAAGCAAGATGTGTTTGCTATAGGTGACAATATAGGTTTGGATGCTTGATGTTTTCGAGATTCGTCCGTTTAGGTATGTTTAGTTGATGGTTTAGTTACATCTTGTTGTAATCTTTTTTTGGGCTCTTCGACTTTTGTTGAAGAGTTGTTTCTAATACAATTAATGTTTATCGGCAAAAAAAAAATGAATTAAGGGAATTGATAATGAGAGTCTTAAAGTTCGTCTGTGATTTCATAACTGTCTTTCAAATATATATATATATATATATATATATATATATATATATATATATATATATAGGATCCAGTTCAATTGAGAACCAAAAAAATTGCGAGAACCGTGAGAACTACTAGATTGCATGTTTGTTCACATGTAATTAACTTGATTCACATGTGAACATTGATTTAGGTTAGATTGGGAAAAAAAAATTCAAAAAAAATGTCTTAAAACACGTTTTACCTGATTTGTTCATATTATCGTTCATATGTGAACATAGATTTGATTTTTTATGGTTCTCGCTATAATTTAGGGATTTTTCGAAAAAAAATTTCCCCAATCTAACATAAATCAATGTTCACATGTGAATCAAGTTAATTACATGTGAACAAACATACAATCTAGTAGTTCTCACGGTTCTCGCAATTTTTTTGGTTCTCAATTGAACCGGAACCTATATATATATATATATATATATATATATATATATATATATATATATATATATATATATATATATATATATATTGTATTTATTAAGCTTAAAGTTTCCTTATTTATTCAAATTATAATTAATAAAACTAACAATTTGCATTTAATTCACTATAAATTTTCTTTAGGCTATGGCAAGGGGCTGTTTATTTTTTTTCTTATTAAGTGATGTATATATGTGATGTCTGTCTGGATAAATATGTCTGTTTGTAACAAGTGTTGTTTATATAAATGTAATTTTTGTTTTGACCAAAATGTTGAACTTAAATGATATAAAGTTTGAATAAAAAATGACGTGTTCAAATTCTATTGGAGAAAAAATGTTGAAAAAAATGTATATTTATAATTAAGTGCCTCTTGTTGGTAAAGGCTTCATTTTTCCTCATATTTCAGAAACAAACATTCATTTCAGATTAAGTGAAAAATAAACAGCAATTTATCTGTCTGGATTAAGAAGTGTCTGAAAACAGACCATTAAGTAGAAAATAAATAGGCCCTATATAAATGTATCCCAAGTAAATCTATTCTATCTACTAAAGGGGGGATACGCTGACGTCATACAGCTGACTTGGCACCAATTACAGCAATCGAATTCGCTGACGTGTCAAGCCCACATTAATTCGCTGATGTCATGCTTTAGTAATATTATTTTCATTACAATGGTTTTAAAAATTGAAAAACGAGTTAATGCACCAATATGCATGCGTGTGCATTTAAAGCATGGCGTGTAAAAAAAAATAATGAGTACATATCTTTTTAAGTTTCCCTAGATATTGTTGCTATTTTTAAGGCAAAAACTTTTCATTTTCTCCTTTAATTTCTCCCATCTACACGCCAAAAGAATACGAAAGGTTAGACTCTTCATATCTTTCTTTTCTCCTTTAATTTTCAAAAGCTAAGAATTCATTTATCTTTCTTTTCTTCTTCTCCAGGTTTCTCTCTCAAATATCTTCATTTTTGTTCTTCCTGTTTCTTCCCAATTTTAATCTACTTTTGAAATCTAGATTTATGTTTCTTTTTCGATCTTTCATAGTTCTTTTTCTAATTTTGATATCAATGCAGCGCTCATACATTGAAGCAAATAGTAACACGTACAACAGATGCTTAGAAATTGATTTACAAGGTGTGTTATTATCATCCCAATTTTGCTTATTTTATGCTCTTATATGTATTTGTTTTTTTCCGTTTATATATATTCTATGCTCTTGCGTCTCTATTAATTTTCTTTGTTTTGTTTATGTATCGCAAAATATTTATTGTCCGATTCTTGATATTTAGCTAATAGAGTAATACATGAATCTGCAATATTTATTTATATATTAATGGTATCTTTTGGAGACTATATGTTGTAGGAGACACACAAGGAGAAGATATACAATAAGTGATTTTTCATTATGAAGTTGTAAACAGCCATGAAACATTTAACTAATTCATGTTTCATGCTGTAGAGATGAAGATTATATTTGTTTAATATACATGATGCACACCAAGTGTTTGATTAAATGTCTAGGTGAAAAGTTTCGTTTGGTTTTAGCACTAATAAGTTTTTAATATATTTAAGATTATGAATTCGTTTCTAATTCTTGGATTGACTTTTCTACTAAATGAGATGATTGTTTATCCGATGTTTTTATGGATCTTAGACCTAAATTTGAAGGCTATAGGTTTTGATATTGTAAGTTTCAGGTTTGTGTTTATAGTTTTAAGTTTGTTTTAAACTTTGTCTCAATAATACTACTATTATTAAGTATGGTATTTGTACGTAATCAATTATTTGTTAATAGAGATGATATGCGAAATGATTTTATGATTGTTGTTTCATTTACATGATTTGTGTAGGTTTCGATGATCCAAAAGCTTTGAAATTTATAAAGATGATGAAAAGAAAAGTGACACTACTAATACTTCTTTCAAGGTATGTTTGCTTTGACTTTTCCTTTTTGTGTTATTACTTTTTTGGTAGTTAGTATGTTGTTTGATTAACATGAAATTTAAGTTTGTTTGTTCAACACCGACTGTTTTGATGGAATGTCTGACTAATATTTCATTGAAATATTACAAGCTTGTGATGATCTAGATTATGTGAAACAATTGTCATTCCTAATGGTTCAAAAATTTATACAGATGTTCTATGAAGCACTTTTTAAGCTGTCCATGAACATTAGATTATGATTCATAATAATTCTTATTACTGCATATGATTTTTGGAAATTAGTGATAGGAAAATTATTCCTTTTATAGTTTTCCATGGTCTTAAGAAAATAAAAATCTTTTATCAAATTCATGTGCATGGTTCTTCTCTTTTGCTTTGTAGTGGGGAAAGGAGGTACTTGGGGTGGCATTTTTCGGGTCCGGGCTGAAATTGAAAACAAGGGTGGGGGTTTTAATCCAAGTTTTGTAAAAGAGATTGGGGTTTTAATTCAAGTTTTAAAAAGTCGTATTTGTGTCCAAATTGTCATATGTTTTGGGGGTGTTTGTTGAGAATGGTGGTAAGTCATTATATGGACTAGACCACATGACACAAATTTGTTTTAGCAATTATTGGGAACAACATTAAGACTACAAGGAGTGACCTTTAATTGTATGACAATTAACAAGTTGATTCTTATAAAAACTCAGTATATAGGTCTGGCTATTCTTCAACCTTGATTTGTTTTCAGTTTGGAATTCATATTAGATGATTGAGGTGTTGGTGGCAGATACATGATGAAATGATGTGATGGGGTAGATATGCTTGCATTTAGCTTTGATATTTGGTGTTCAAGTTTTTTCCTTTTTTTAAGCTTTAGCTAATTTTATGTATCTGTTCTAGGGAATTTAAGGACGGCACTTCAAAACCAAGAATTGTTGGGGCAGAGAGGAGAGCTTAATATTCCCTTAGACAAAGTATTGTATACATTTTTATTTATTAAAATCCATGTAATACTTATATCTCAATTTAGGTGGATGTTATAAAATTCATTACATGCAAACCCTGATAGTAAACTACTCTGTACATGGCTACATGCTACTGCTTTGTTATAGATAATTTTAGAACATTATTCATGTAACTATTCAACTACAACCATATTGCTTACTGTATTAGAAATGCAATACAATGATTACAATGATACTAATTATAAAAAGGTTGATAATATTAAAGATAATACTAAAACTTAAATACCTTACGTTAAAATCTTAACAAAGCCCATTTACGAATTTATCTTTATGTTAGAAGTATCATGTAAGTTATTTAATTTATCACATAATGATTATACATACATAATAGTTGATAGTCTACATAAGCTTATTAGGTTACGCTATGCACGATTAAACCTCGGTAAAGACAAGTGTGGTAAAATTTCATCTAATAAACTTTACTAAAAAGTCTAAAAGAGTGAATATATTAATCATCAACGAACTCCCTACAAATATAATATAATAATAATATAAGGTCTATGTTTTGTAAAACTTATTAACATTTCTTAAAGTTACAAAAGAAATGTCTTATATATTATTTATCAAACCCGTGTTTTCACGGGTAATAAAACTAGTTGCTACTATTTACCTTCACAATTAATAACTAATCAAATCTCCACACGTACCTCATTAAATATCATTTAATCATTAATTAGCATTTTAGCAGCTCATTAATAATTATATTTACTTTCTATTATTTAATCATTTTTGTTTTGTTTTAATCATTAATTATAGCTACACTCTTTTCTTGTTTCTTAATTTTTCGTCAATTTTTAACTCATTATCCTTATTATTATAAATAGTATGACCAATCAAATTACTAATATTTTAAAAATAGAAATTTATAGAAAAAATGATTTACATAAAAGATGTTTGTAAACCAAATCTACTAGCAATGAAGAAAGATAAAGCAATCGGAGTAAAGCTTCCACATCAATTACGAAAAACGAAGCATTACTGTGCATAAAAAATCCAATTTTTTAATGGCTCATGTTTTTAAAGAAAAGTGACACTTGTTGACATTTTTTGATACGGTTAACATTAATGATTTTAAGTAGATACTTTTTATAATTCACCATTATTTGGCAATAACCTTTTTGCACACATGACTAATAATGAAATGTCATCATTATTTTAGTAAACTAGTTCAATGACCCGTGATTACACGAGTTTGATGAAAAGTGTAATGATAAATGTTTTCCATCACATAGGTTTGACCAAAAACAGGTTTATATTAGGGAATATCTATCCATACTATTTTTATTTACTTGCCATACCATTTTTGAATAAAAAAGTACAGAAAAGTACGAAAAAGTACAGAAAAAGTACAGAATGTAAGAAAGAATGATGGAATAAAGTAAAAAAAGTACAGAAAAGTTAATTTAATAATAAATAAATGGTATATATAGTAGGACCCATATATTAATGTAATTGCACCATAACAATATAATACTCTGCCAAATAAATATCCAAATTAAGAGAATGGAAATTAAATAACATCACTAACAATATAGCAGATTAATGGATGTTCAATGAGGGTTGCTAAGGACACTGATGAACACACGGTTGACTGGAGTCAATCTCATTTGTCGCTCCTGAGCTCGGTTTTTCTTGAAAGAAGCTTCGGGTGATGATGTAACCGATGCTGCAATTGCCCATGAGTTGTTAGAGTCATCACTGCTGAAATATGCATCGACTACACCGTTTGGACTTTCAGGAACTGAAAAGTATTTCCGATAAGTTGAAAACGGCGAATAACATTTTCATTTGAACATTTTATAGCTCATGATCTTCTATTTCTACACCACGTACGAGAACGTTGTTTAAAAATTCATCTCACCTACACATTAATGATTTTCTCAAAGGTAACTTTGAACTACACAATTGAAAAACAAAAATTTCTAAAGAATCAAACAATGGAATAACAACCTTTTCAAATTGAATGTTATTAATTTATTATAGAAACAAAAAACCAACATTTGATTCATCAATTAAATAATGGAAAGTTATTTATAAAAATGTACGAATTATTCTAACAAAATGAAAGGTTGGGCTGGTTATATTATATTGGGCTATCTTAAATAATAAGACCAATTAGTTTATCATTAAAGTAATTAGTTTATTAGTTTATCATTAAACTAATAAAAAGAGGTGATTTGATTTAATTAGTCGGATTGTGGTCAACAGGGGCGGAGCTAGGGGGTAATGGGGCAGTCGCCCCCCTTAAAAATTTAGAATTGTGGAAAAAAATTTTTTTTTAAGGTTATTAATGACAGTTTTTGAATTTTGCCCCCCAAAATGATAGAAAAAAGGAAAAAAAAAATATTTTTGCCCCCATATACAAATAATCCTAGTTCCGCCGCTGGTGGTCAACAACCGGCAGAATCCAACCATATCCGACACTAACGACTGCCAGAATATGCTCATCTGCCACCATCCCATCGTGGGTTTTTATCTATATATGAAAAGAACTAGATGAGCTTGCCCGGGCTTCGCTCCGGATATTATATATAGCCCGTTTGTTGAGTATTTGGAAGATTTACAAACGAAAACAATATACTCAACTAAGCATCATACTTTGATTAAAACATAAGAGCATTTAAGACACTAAAAAATAAAAAGTTGATAAATAGGTACTCTATTACAGTATTACTTTCTCATACGGTGATATTTTATTCCCACATTGATATATCTTAGTATCTTACAATATCAAAAACTATTTGGTTGATGTTAGACCACGACTACGACGATATAAGAATACAAAATGTATTATAATATTAATGATGATGATGATTATTAAGATGGGCATTTAAATTTTACCATGATTCATGATTATTGTAATCTTAACGGCTTTTCAATTAAGTATTAACGAAAGTATCCATAATACGGTCATCACCACCTTTTATGTTGCACAATAATTTAAGCTAATAACTATAAATATTTTTGTTGTATTTTATTTACATGCTTATATAGTTATGATTTATTATTAAAAGTGAAATATTAACATATAATTTGGTCAGTAATTAATTATTTTTTTAACGTATAACCTCAAATTGCCAAGGGGTGATGATATTTCCACCACTTTTTTTGATAAATCCACCAAAGTTCTGCATTGATCATATGTACGGTACAAACTGTTAAAGTATAACTATGGTGGATTTATATAAAAAAAAAATGGTGAAAATATCACCACCCATTGCCAAGTGTTATTATACCTTGAAGTTAGCACATGTAAGATCCCTAAAATGTCCAACACATTCTTATTGACTTTTATTACCAAAGGATATAGAAATAACTCTAAGTTTTTGTGGAATTACTATTGTGCCATTAATGCATACCAAACGACAATCTTTGCATATGAAACGACATACTTTCAACCACAAATGTACTTTAGGTAATTACAAGAATGAGATGAGATTTACAATTTCTATGATATGCGTGTATTATCCGGAGGCGGAGCCAGGAGGGGGCATCGGGTTTAAGAAATTTAAAATTACTGAAAAAAATAATTTTTATAAAGTAATTAGTGACATTTTAAAAATTTTGACCCATCAATGTGATTGAAAGGAGAAAAAATAAAAAAATTTGCCTTCTATAAAAATTCCTAACTCCGACGTTATGTGTATGCATAAATGGTTTGTAGTGGACCAGTGGGATAAAACTGTGAAAGAGTGAGAATCGAAGGTGGAACAGGGGACGGGAACAGTGGAACTGAGGAAGAAAAAACACTACTACATCACTTAGAATTTTATTTTATTTATTTTTTAATATAGTACCTCTTTTAATATATTTTATTTATTTAATTTTTTAATATAGTACCTCTTTTAATATGTGGAATTATTATTACAAAAAGTGAAATAATACAAAAAGTGAAAATAAGTTACCCGTTACACATAAGCAGTTAAGCACCTAACATGCTATAGTCCGTTTTATATACACAACGGTCAAATTTAATTGTTATATATATATACAATGGTAGTTAGAGGGGAGCTAGGAATAATTCTTAGGGGTTGCAAAAAAAATTTTAAGCACTTCAAGTTAAAAATATACAATTTCATTGAATAGATGAAATTATATAAAAAAGTAGAATAAAAACTATAATTTAAATTTGCCCTTATCATTCACCCATAAGTTGAAAATGGCGAATAACAGTTTCATTTGAACATTTTATAGCTCATGATCTTCTATTTCTACAACATGTACGAGAACCTCTCGTTGTTTAAAAATTCATCTCACCTACACATTAATGATTTTTTCAAAGGTAACTTTGAACTACACAATTGAAAAACGAAAATCTCTAAACAATCAAACAATGGAATAACAACATTTTCAAATTGAATGTTATTAATTTATTATAGAAACAAAAAACCAACATTTGATTCATCAATTAAATAATGGAAAGTTATGTATAAAAATGTACGAATTATTCTAACAAAATGAAAGGTTGGATGGTTATATTATATTGGGCTATTTTAAATAATAAGACCAATTAGTTTATTTACATTGACTAATACAGAATAATAGCATAAGTATCATATATTTTGTACGTGTTTTTGCTTGCACCCATATTAAACAAATAAAAAATTATTTACACAAAATATACAAGAATCGTGTGTAGCATGTGCTACCCTTTGCACATGAATACCTCCACACCTGATGGTAGTTAATATAGTTGTGTACATAATAAGGAATTAACATATGGTTATATATATTTACAAAGACTTGACACAATAAAATATCATGACGCTTGATAACACAGTTTTTACCCTCAAGGAAAACAACATAGCAAAATATTACAACATGTTTACACATTTTCACTTACCATACATAAAACGGGTACTAATGGCACCTAAAATCTTAAGTTTTTTAGAGCACGTCCCTTTTCTTGCGAAAGATGGATACATGTGTCGACAAAAATAGATCTACTATGAGTGGGAATTGAAGTGTAACAAAGAACCAAATTGGGAGCAAAGCTAATAAACATATTGGAGCAAGCATCCATAATTTCTTATGACAAAAGACAAGGAACAAAGTTGCACCGAAGGCTATGATCATGGAAATGGTGGAGATCAACAAGGTGGAAAGACCAATAATCAATCGCCTTGGCAATTTTACTAGAAAATCTTTCTCCGAAAACCGTGCAGTGAGTATGGATAAGAAAACTAGTAAGGAGGTAGTAGATGTGAAAAGTGAGATTGCATCTGATAAAGCAAATATAATGAATGCAACGTCTTCTGTAAACACCGGAATGCCTGTGTCTTGATTGGTTCCACCGGGAACAGTGATTGCTGCTGCAAAGACAATTGTGGTAATCAGTGCAGCAGTGATGCTGCATGATTCTGCGGTTCCTTTCATCCAATTTTCTCCTTCTTTTACCAAGCTCTTATGTTCTTTTGTGAACACCATATCTGGTGTCTCCCTATTATTGTTTGCTTTAGTAAGGAATGCAGGAAACACAAGGTTCTTAATTTCCTGCAGAAATTATTCAACGTCTTTATCATACTACAGAAGAAGACATTATAGTAACTTGATTGATAATGATTAGTATAATGTACTCCGTATCTATTATCTACCTCACACCATTGTAGCTCTCTTTGTACTTGTAATGCGGCACCTGTTATATGATTGAGTTTAGATGAAGGTGCCAATCTTCCAGCCAAGTGCAAGATATTGTTCTCACAAGAATCTACTTTCGTTCTATACGCATTCTTATCAAATCGATGGTCATGGATAAGGTTGTATACATTTTGTGAACGGTGTAATACTGCTAACTGAATAATGTCATGCCCGTTTTCATCTGTACACGTAACTCCTTTACGTGTTCTTGTTAATACTTGTTTAATGACCTCAGGAGCATCTTGACGTGCAGCCTCAAGAAGTGGTCTGGTGAGGTAGGGATGATAAGAATAACCGTCACCTAGTCGGAATATACAACCTGATACCAGCCGTAGAACCTTTCTTGCTTCACGCAATTCGTTCCTTTTTTTCTCAATATTCTTAATGGGTGATACTGCAAGTTAGATATTATTATTTAACAAAGGACCCTGAAAACAATGATAGAAAATAGACCGAAAACCCGATAGTGAACAAGAAGATCGACTGCATTAATGGGGTATGATTCGAATTTCCTAAATTAGGAGATTTTGGAAATCAAGTTAAACTTGAGGGAAAAGATAACTTGATGGAAAAGATTTGTGTTGCCTATAAATATAGGAGTTGAGTTAGGGTTAAAGGTGAGGAGGTTGAGAGAAAAATAGAGAGTTTCAATGAGAGTCGTCTCTTTCCGTCCCGAGAGGTGAGTCTTCAGAGATTCAATAACGAAGGCGTGAATTCCGTTATTGTAATCATTCGTTGAGAGGTTTGTGAGCGTGGTGAGATACGTGATAATATTCAAGAGTGTTGAGATGAGCGTCCATTCTTGTAATATTGTTCGTATATAGTGGAATTTTAAGTGGCCGCTGGTCACGTGATTTTTACTCTCCCTTGAGAGGTTTTCCACGCAAAATATATCTCGTGTTAATGTTTTTGTGTTTTGTATGCGTTTGATTATTGGCTTATACATGGTTATGTGATTTGTTGCGGTGGTGATCGATTCCAAAAAGTTGTATGAGAGTGGGTTCGATCCCAACAACTGGTATCAGAGCGAGGTTCATGGAGAAGAATCACATAACCGGGAGGAAGTCGATACGAGAGAAAACACAGGTTCGTCATATTCTGTGCGGCGTCATGAAAATTGATGGTGTGAGTTCGTTAACCGTTGGATCGTTCTAAAATTTGGACTGTAGGTTCATAAGATGTTGATCTACGATCTGACCGTTGGGATTAGCGATTAGAGATTTTGGTAGAGAGATATGTGGTGCGAAGTTTACTGCAGAATATTCATAGGGTTTCTGTACAGCTGCAATGAAGAGAAAATTGCAGGGTCGTGAACCGTTGGATCATTGTGATTTTTGGACAGGGGGTTCAAGACATATAGATCTACGTTTTGACCAAGTTTGGTAGTGATCGGACGGTTCAATTGGGAGATATAATTGTTTGAATATTCTGCCAGAATCTGTTGATTGTTGAGTTAATTTCGAGCAAACTATCTTTTTAGAAAAGATCGAGATGGATGATGATGAAGTGGATGTGGATGATGTGACGTTCAAAAATGATGAGGCTCGGTGGAGTATGTTGATCGCGAGGGTTCCTTGTGTCGAAAGTCTTCCTAACAATGAGGTTGTTGGACGGCGTGTCCCGGTAGAGAGAAAGTCGGCGGCAACAAGATGAAGATCACACTCATCATTGTTGAAGAAGAGATCCATGTCAAAGCAGATGATTTAGGGAATTCGCATCAATGGAGGATTTAATGGGGTATAAGATTCGAATTTCCTAAATTAGGAGATTTTGGAAATCAAGTTAAACTTGAGGGAAAAGATTTGTGTTGCCTATAAATATAGGAGTTGAGTTAGGGTTAAAGGTGAGGAGGTTGAGAGAAAAATAGAGAGTTTCAATGAGAGTCGTCTTCTTCCGTCCCGAGAGGTGAGTCTTCAGAGATTCAATAACGAAGGCGTTAATTCCGTTATTGTAATCATTCGTTGAGAGGTTTGTGAGCGTGGTGAGATACGTGATAATATTCAAGAGTGTTGAGATGAGCGTCCATTCTTGTAATATTGTTCGTATATAGTGGAATTTTAAGTGGCCGCTGGTCACGTGATTTTTACTCTCCCTTGAGAGGTTTTCCACGCAAAATATATCTCGTGTTAATGTTTTTGTGTTTTGTATGCGTTTGATTATTGGCTTATACAAAGGTTATGTGATTTATTGTGGTAGTGATCAATTCGAAAAAGTTGTATGAGAGTGGGGTCGATCCCAACATGCATTTGATCTTACCTAGTCTCGTTGCTATATTCCACAAATAGAAGTATATAGGGATACTTAACAATTGGACCACCCATATGAGGAAGCATATCGATTTATAGGTCACAGAAAACGTCATTACTGGAACTACAAGACCACAAAAAACAAAAACAAAAAAAAACGTTGAGTTATTATGCGGAACCAACAATGTTCTCTTCAACAAAATAATAATAATAATAATAATAATAATAATAATAATAATAATAATAATAATATTAAGTTTTATCTTAATGGTAATTAGTACCATTATTATGTTTTATTGTTTTCTTTAAGTTTTGCAACTCTTGATAATCCTAGACTTTTGATTTTTTCATAGGTTATAGCTTCTTTAGTTCCCTTTAGAAGGTTACCAAAATGTAATAGATAGATATGATGAGTTTTAAGTTTTATGAAATTGAAATTTTCTCTCAAATTGTTGAGTTGAATTTGTTGCCTAACCGCGGTATTCTTTGTGAATCAACGCTTGTTAGAAGAGATTATTCTTGGTTATTCTTAGAATCAACAAGTTTAATTTGTTATCTTATTTTCACGCTATATCAGTTATATAAATGATTAATCCTGGAGTTCTCCCTCTATATATATATATATATATATATATATATATATATATATATATATATATATATATATATATAATATACAATGGTTATAAATAGCTTACCTTGTAATATCGTGGATACTCTTAAGTTTACATCATTACAACTACAGGAAGCAAACTCATCAACTAAATAACTTTTGATTTGATATCCCACACTATTATGATTTATCAATGTCCACGCTGAAAGAGAAAAACCGTAGTCAATTACCCCCCACAACGAAACAGTACGTTAACTAAGGGAAATAATAAGAATAATAAAATTAAAAAAAATTATAATTAAAAGCAAGAGTAGCAAAAACTTACTTGGGTAGATCAGTGTTTCCCAGTAGTCTAGCTCAGGTGGAAATGTTGTAGCTATAGCCATGAGTACATCATCACTTTTCCTTGACAATTCATTATTTTGTCGAATTAAATTGTATGCCAAAGCTGCAGGCATTTGCAAGCAGAGAGTGTTAATTTCAAAGAAGTAGGTATGACATGGCGGGGGCAGCGTAGACGTCGACAGCAGCACACAAGAAATCTAAATTTACTTTAAATAAAATTTTAAAAAAAATATTAATGACATTTTAAACATTTCACACCCACAAAAGTACAAAACAATAAGAGAAATAAAAATAATTTTCTTCCCCCCCACCACGTGGACTTACTAGCTTTTGTATATGGGTCATATCCGATAAATCAGGCACTCACTGTATCTTTTGGCGGAAATAGCATTAATAAGCAAGCCAATTCCATATTCATCACCAGGCTGACCAGAAACAAAGGATGGAAAAGGTCTGCTACCATCATTTCCAGCTTGCAACAAGTATTCAAAGGTATCAAAATGCAAATTTTCGTAAGATTTTTGCAATGGTCCTTCACCGTTATGGTTTAGAATTTGCAACAAATTTTTGTTTTTTTTAACCAAGAGCTTCGTTGTCTCTGTGTTTCCTTGAGCAGCAGCTACATGAAGGGCTGTATTGCCAGCAGAATCTCGTGTTTCAAAGAATGTTTCATCGTCTACGAACGTTAATAAATTTTTGATGAAATCGTTTTGACCATTTGCAATCGCTACATGAAGTAACGTTTGTCCATCAATGTTGGTTGCGTCTGTCAATGGTAAATGACAGTGCTCTGATATTTTATTTGCTTTCGCCCAATTCCCCTGGATAGTAGCTTCATGCAAACTGCATGTCACTATATCTCTACGTATAACTCTCCAACCTCTAATTGCGAGTTTTCTTCCTTCTGTTGATTGTTGGCCTTCAACTAATATATCTATCGAATTTGTATCTTTGTTACCTCCTTCCGTTTCTTCTGTTATCACATCTTTCTCATTAGTGTCTGTTTCTGCCGAAATGATATCTTTCTCTTTGATATCTGTTTCTCCTTCCGATTTTGTTGGAGCTGAATCTGAAAACAATTTTTTGAAATTTCAGTTTATGATTGTTGATTGTTGGTCTTCAACTAATATATCTATCGAATTTGTATCTTTGTTACCTCCTTCCGTTTCTTCTGTTATCACATCTTTCTCTTTAGTGTCTGTTTCTGCTGAAATGATATCTTTCTCTTTGATATCTGTTTCTCCTTCCGATTTTGCTGGAGCTGAATCTGAAAACAATTTTTTGAAATTTCAGTTTATGATTATCTAACTAGTATAATGTGAATGAAGACGTATCTATGTGCATGAATATGTTCACATTACTTATGTTTTGATCCTTCATCTTTTCATTCTTTTGTAACAGTAAACTTACTAGTTATATATCGACATATTTTTACAGTGACACATATATCTTGTATCAAATGATCATTGCATGAAACCACAACCTCTTAATTGATGGGTTCCTTACGTACCATTTGATTTTTAATTGAAATATTTTTTCAAAACTATAGCATTTTCTAAACTAAT
Organism: Helichrysum umbraculigerum; assembly: GCA_949592205.1. Lineage (NCBI taxonomy): Eukaryota > Viridiplantae > Streptophyta > Magnoliopsida > Asterales > Asteraceae > Helichrysum > Helichrysum umbraculigerum. The sequence goes on along the minus strand of CATIUR010000002.1, from coordinate 11,909,462 downwards.
TATCAAAACTATTGCCTTTTTGTACCAATTTTTAAAACTAGTGACCCTGTTTCTAGCCTCACATATTGAGAAGTCGTAACCGGTTTCTAAAATTCAGTTGACTTTTTGAAAAAGTCTACCTTCTGGACTTATGCTGGACTTCAGGTAATCAATTAATCAGAATATGATCATAAGCTTTTTCAATCGTAGTTTCGGTATTATAAAACCATTCTTAACAGAAGACTGAAACTGATTGAAAACGACATGTCACGTCAGCACCACGTAAGGTTTTTTTCAAAACTGACTGAAACTACCCTGCCAGTGACCGCATTTACCAATGTACATTTATATCTATAGACTAAACAAAAAAAAAAAAAAAAATATATATATATATATATATTAAACTGGCCTCACGCAAAAAACCCGATTGGGCGTCGGAAATCCGACGGAACCAAACCGACGGACCGTGCCATCGGCGTCGGCTTCGTCGGTTCCAACCGACGAGAACCGAAGCTCACCGTTGGGTGTGCTCTAATATCAAGATGAATCTAAGTATAAATCATTTCCGTCACCGTAACTGATATGATTATTGGTCTAATACTTCAATCTATGCAAGAGGTAACACATTCGAATACTTAATTAGTTGATGAATTTGAATATTTCTTCTATAACAATTACCTTTTGGTAATTGTTACTATTCACAACCTATTTCAACTCACTAAATACTATAGCAACTCAAAGTAAGAGATAAAATAATATAAATTGGATGAAGTGATAGTGGTGTGGATATTTTTTTCTAAATAAAATTACATAATTAAATATATTGGGTAAATACTATAATATATAAGAAAACAAACATATATAAGCACAACTTAACCATAAATATCCACTTACATTTATAAAGAATGTTAACCTTTTGCTATGTAATTTCGTTTTCACGTGATAAGATATTAAATTTGCAAATTAACCGTAAGGGTATTAGATAAAACATATACGGTAGATGTTATTATAATTATATTTTTATAATTTCATCAATATAACCCAAATATAAATTGTAGTCTTATGTAAAATGAGTAGATTTCTTTTTAACATAAATCATCAATTAATATAACTATATAAGAGTAAAAATACCAGAAAAATATAAATATGTGATTATATGATTATGCTATGATATAAATCGATAAAAAAAAAACATTTAGAATTTTAAACTTAGTTCTAACGCTTTATAATTATCATATGTCGAGTGTTTTTAATTTCAAGTTTACTAAATCAACCTAAGAGCATCTCCAATGTACACACTAAAAAATTACACTAAGATAGCACAAATTAAGAATCTTTTAAGCATATTCATACACTAAATGTTTTTCACTCCAATGTGTACACTAAATATTTACACTATATCTTTTTAAAATATATAAAGTACATCACAAAAAGATGGTGGTGACAAATTCATGGTGTAGAATGCATTTGTATTGGTTTTTATTATTATAAAATAGTGAATAGTGTTTAGTGTAAGGTTTAGTGTAGCACCAAATATAGTGTAATGGTTTAGTGCTAACGTTGAAGAGTTTTTTATGTCATTTTTGCACTAGATCGTGTAAAAGGTACTTTTAGTGTACACATTGAAGATGCTCTAATGAGCTTAAATTGGTTCTAGGTTAATTTGGGGTGGGGGTGGGGGTGGGAGGGGATTGATTAAAATTACGATACATACTAAAATTGGCTATCTAGTTGGGTACAAAATTCAAACAGTATAGAACAATCCAGTTCCAACGACTCTAGAATATAAACACTCACCACTATAGTATCGTTTACCTTTTAGGCTCTGTACAATGAACAAACAACCTAAAGAAGAATTACATATATGTATCTAAAATTATATATTTTCTATGCCGATGCAACGTGCGGGTTAGAAAAACTCGATAGGACAACAATGCTTTATATTTTTTTTTAAATGCAGAGTCTAATCTAATATATATCATGTGAACATAACATATATATTTTTCTACTTGAACTTCGGCCGTTTATGAATACATTTTCACATAACATATACTCCGTATTTTTCTACTTGAACTTCGGCCGTTTATGAATACATGTTGCCAAATTGTCAAAGGAATTCAGAAATCGGGTTTACAAACCAGGCTTCTAACTCTACATTTTAGATATTGGGTGTAGCAATCACGACTTTTCTCAATATGTGAGGCTTGAAACCCGGTTTCACAAATCTTGAAGATTGTTAAAAAAAAAATTAAAAAAAAATTGATAATTAGTTTGTAAAAAAATTCCTTTAATTTGACATTATGCATTGATATTATAAAGATGGGTTAATAGACAACAAAGGTATCATACTTTCACATAATATTCAATTTAGAGAATGATCAAAAATTGTTTATTTAAATCAACCCTAACTAAACGTAATATGTTAAAGGGTAACTAAATTTTATAAAAATGTGTACAAGGATAACTAAACTTTGTAAAATTATTTAAAACGGTGATTCCTTTTGGTTGCTAATCAAGTTTTTTTTACACTAGACGTTGAGTTTTGAAATTTAGTTATTTTTTTGTTAAAAAAATTAGATCATTCCCTAAATTGAATATTTTGTGAAAGTTTGATACCCTATCTATCTATTATCCCTCTAAAGATTGATACGGAGTAGATAAGAAGGAGAAAGATGTTATACTTTGGAGTGCTCAAATAATTGGTATCAAGACAATCTAAGTAGTAGGTACCTTGTTCGAGTTCCAAAGTAGGATCGTAGACTGAAATTAATTTATCCCAAACATCTTTGGCTGAATTGAGCTTAAAAACATTGCCGAGTACATTTTTGCTGATTGAACCAAATATCCAACCTTTCAGAAGACTGTCGTATTGCTTCATAATATCTTTGCTTAAAACTTTTCGAACAGCAAACGTATCATCTACTATGCCACACATATTAAAGCTCTCCATAAGGCAAAGCATCTGTGCCTTCCAAAGCGGATAGTCATCGTTCCCGGAAAGCTTCACAGTAACAAAATTAGATACATTAGTATTTGATGCATACAAATACTGTAAAGCATCCGGAGTAAGGTTTGATGTGCCGGCCATTTTACTGCAAGTTGTATAGAGGGAGGAGACCAGGTAGATGGAAAAACTGTGTATGTATAGTTTCTCTCTTTTGATACCTTGATGATTGGTACTTGTAAGGCTTAAATAGAAACCAGTGATTCTTATTTGCCATTAACAAATATCTCAAGTAGTCTAATTAAAACTACTAGGTAATTTTCATGAACAGTCACCGTGATAAACACGAATTTACAAAAGCGTTCATAACCCTTTTATATTTGCGCTATCATTCCAGAAAGTTTACTTTTATTTTGTAGGGTATTGTTAGGGCTGTCAATAATTAATTTGGACACGTATAAAATGATTGTACTTCAACAAAAAATAAGGTGATGTCAACTAAAATTCAAGGAGCCATGATATTTATCATGGTAAGAGTACAAATATTAATGCACGTGTTATAGTCTTATTGACAGTCCTTGGAGCTTTCTTTATCATTTTCCTATTTTGTAAATAATCTCTCATCCACCTAAACTGACTAAAATATCTTTAACCATAGATTTTATCCATTAATTTAAATTGCAAGGATAAGGGTATTTTACTCAAATTAGATGGACGAGAGACCATCTATGAGACAAAAGTAAACTTTTGAATTGATAGCGAGAAATAAAAAATTTATAGACGACTTTCGTAAATCTATAAAAACCTCATAACCGTTCATGAAATTTAATTACTCTAAACTATGTATTGGTTACTTCTACCTCTCAAAACTCAAAAGGCTGTTTTAACAGTTATTTGTCATTAGTCGGATGGAATGTTTGATTCTTCAGTTTGGTGTAAGTATATATATGTCGGGTTCTCCAGTAAAACGGACTTTACGGGCTTGATATTCAGGGATAATGATGTAGAGTACAAAAGGAATTCCGCGATTAGGAAAATTTCAACTCAATTGTTAGATCACAAATCGAGAGAAAACTCAAATTTCACAAACACCAAAACTCAAAAGATTGTCACAAATATGAAACCCTAAGAAGGGTACAGAAAATTGAATGGGCCTAGAATATATAACGGGCCGAACAGAAAGCTCAAAACAAAAGTTCAAAAATAACTAAAAAATATATAAAATGGCCTATAACTTCTTCTGGAAGGCGTTTTTGGGCTTCGAAGTTACGACAATTTATCAAGAGGTGAGTCTCGTTTCAAGCTTCGATTCGACAGCTAATGGGCATGAAACGAAGCTCTATAGCCCAAGTTACGGCTTTTTTTTAACACTCCTTTTAATTACATAATCATGGGCCCCAAAATATATTTAGGTCCAATCTTCCACTTTTGAGTCAGCATCATATAATATTCCACTCATCCTACTAAAGCAAACTGGATAACATTTGACACATGACAACCGAAATGACATTTTTCATATATTTTTTGAGTAAATTACATGGATGGTCCCTGTGGTTAGACACATTCTCATCTTTAGTCCCTTTATTTTTATTTTTGCATTGCTAGTTCAAAAACTTTTGAAACGTTGCGCACTCGGTCCACCTATACCTAAAATGACTAACTTACCCTTCTAAAATATTTATCATTTACTTATAATTTCTAATTCCTTTTATCAATAAACAAGAATTTATTTACTCCAATCTGCTACTCAAAATCCACCATCAATTCACATCTTATTAGTCCCTTCTAAACTCATTTACACAACCACAACTACCTCTCCAGTGACCACCATATCATTCTCCAAGGCATCTTCATCACCTCCTAGGCTCCTACCTCTCCCAAATCCTCGTCTAGTTGGGGTTTCCGCCACAAAAAGCGATTTTCGAAGACAAAAGAGCATTTTTGGTGACCTCCTTTGAGCGTTTTGACGGTTTCCGGCACCAAAGCTTCATAATCATATATTAATACCTTCTCCGTAAGCGCTTTCCGGCCACCATATTTATCCATATCCGTCAATCGCAAAATACACCAAAACGAAACTGTAGATTTACCAATCGCAAGTTCTTAGAATATTTAGATCTCGGGGTTGCAGCCATGATTAAAACGGATCGTGCCGGAAAAAAATGAGATTCCGATGTTTCGCGCCATATCCGACCAGCAACCACTTTTTGCTCGAACCGTCATATACGGAATGATGATCTTGCCTTTTATGTTGTTCGAATTTGATTTCGGATTTTGTTTTGGTATTATGATTTGGATAACAGTGGTGGGTATGAAAATTTAGGCTTCTAATTTGTTTCGCAGGAACGAAGTTGCTTGAATAAAGGTTGGTTATTGGTTTGGTTTTTTTATTTATTTTAATGTTTTGTGTATGTTTAATTTTTGATAAATATACAAGTAACTGGAAAACAAATTAAGTGAGAAATAAAGAGAAAAGGGTATGCTAGTCATTTAATGTGAGAAAGTAGGCCTGTAAACGAACCGAACGAACACGACCAGAGTCTGTTCGTGTTCGTTCATTAAGGTTTTGACGAACATACGAACGAACACGAACGGATAAGCGAACGGATTTTGTTGTTCATGTTCGTTCATTAAGAAAATTTGTTTGTTCACGAACGTACGCGAACGTATACGAACAAACACATAATTTAATGCATTTATTCGTTAATAACTTAAACGAACCTCAACAAAGACAAACAAACGTGTGTGTGTGTGTGTGTGTGTGTGTATATATTATAACTCGAAACTTTGTGATACATATTCAACATTACAAAACGATCACAATATGAAGATAAACTCTTTTGCCTGGTCCGATCGTTGGAAAGAGCAGCACATGCATCTGGAACTAGTGGTGGTGTGTTTGGAATGGTGGGAAATGTGAGAGTCAAATATCTGGATGTTCAATATTATTAAATGAAAATATAAAAATATTAATAATATTCTATTTGATATATAGCTTAATCAATATAAGATATACAAATATGTATTAATATAATTAAATCGTTAGTTAATAAACGAACATTTAACCGAACGTTCACGAACATGTTATCGAACGTTCACGAACATAAATGAACAAACGAGACCTATGTTCATGTTTGTTCGTATAATTAAACGAACGTAAAAATTTGTTCATGTTCGTTCATATAACGAAACGAACGAACATAAACGAACTTTCCGCCGAACGGTTCGCGAATAGTTCGTCGAACGTTCAGTTCGCTTACAGGCCTATGAGAAAGAGACCGAGAGCGCAACGTTTCAAAAGCTTTTGGACCGGCGATGCAACAAAAAAATATAAGGACTGAAGGTGAGAATGTGTGTAAACCATAGGGACCATCCATACAATCTACTCTTTTTTTTCACTTGTAGATTTGTAGTAGTAGAGTGGGTGTTGATAAATACAACATAGTTTTTGTTACATACACCAACATATATGCATTATAGTATTGTACAGTACAACACTGTAAAGCATATATGCTGAAAATCCATGTTGTATTTATTACTTCCCTAGTAGAGTAGTTGAATGGGCCTAAAATATATTACGGGCCGAACAAAAAGTTCAAAACAAAAGTTCAAAAATAACTTAAAAATATATAAAATGGCCTATAATTTCTTCTAGAATATGTTTTTGAGCTTTGAAATTATGGCAATTTATCAAGAGGTGAATCTCATTTCAAGCTTCGATTCGACGGCTCATGGGCATGAAACGAAGCTCTTTAGCTCACGTTACGGCTTTTTTTTACACTCCTTTTAATTACACAATCATGAGCCTCAAAAAATATTAAGGTCCAATCTTTCATGTTTGGGTCAGCATCATATAATATTCCACTCATCCTACCAAAGCAAACTGGATAACATTTGACACATGACAACAGAAATGACATTTTTCATATTTTTTCAATTGTAGATTTGCACTAGTAGAGTAGGTTATATTAGAGCACCTCTAACAAGATATTTTTCCAAAGCTTTTTTATCAAATTGGTGTAAGATTTTTTTTTAAAAAAGTTTTACCTCCAATGATAAAAAGTTTTGCAAGTATATAAAACCAATAAAAAGTAAACTATAAATATTATTATTATTATTATATTTATAGAGTAAGGTTCAAATGAGTACACCAATTTTGAGTGAGAATGAGGGAACCCATAGATTTCTGTCATGTGTCACTTTATTCTCTTTCCTCCACATTTTTAAAAATTAAATATCTCACAAACGGTAAGTCGAAAAACCATGAAAATTGCACCATAAAATTCAGCGTTTTCTCCGATTCGATTTGCCATCCCTCAAGGCATACTTTCGACAACTTTTTTTTTCTTCCATTTTTTGGTGGGTTAACACATGTGTTAGCGATTTGTTATACATTTAATTTGGGGTTAATGTTAGGGTTTAGGGTTAGTGTTAGGGTTTAGGGTTTAGTAGGGTTTAGGGTTTAGTAGGGGTTAAGGTTTAGGGTTTAGTATGATTTAGGGTTTAGAGTTTTATAAAGCGTTTAGGGTTTAGGGTTTGGGGTCTAGGGGTTAGGGTTTAGGGTTTGAGGTTTGGGGTTTGGGGTTTCGGGGAGAAACCTCAAACCTCAAACCTCAAACCCTAACCCCTAGACCCCAAACCCTAAACTCTAAACGCAACACTTTAACACATGTGTTAGTAAATGTGAAACCCACCGAAAAAACGAAAAAAAAAAACTTGTCGAAAGTATGCCTTGATGGACGGCAAATCGAAGAGGAGAAAACGATGAATTTAATGGTGCAATATTCATAATTTTTTGATTTGTCGTTTGTGAGATAATTGATGTTGGGGGTAAATGGGTTTTGTACATGTGGATCATTCTCTTTCTACACATGACATAATATCATTAGTTCCCTCATTCTTACACAAATTTCTATTCTCATTTGAACCCTAACCTATATTTATATACATATGTCAAATAAAGGTAAACATGAAATGAGATTTAAAATGAGAGTTGTGGACTGTGGGGTTGTTAGGCGCGTGGAGTAGTAAAAGTTTGAATGGAAAGTGGATCCAACACGTACATATTGGAGACTCCAAAGCTAACAATGGACGTTAATTACTTGGGTTATTACATTCTGTGGGTATGTATTATACCTCTTTATTCCGATGTAAGCAACATTTACCATTTGTTACTATAGTAGGCCATGTAACCGGAAGTTTTCTTTTAAAATCTTGACAACGTTAGTTTTTACCTACTATAGGTTAAACATGATGATCCCATCGGTTGAATCACTTCCAACCAACCGGTTGGGAAGTGGTTGGTGATTTGGTATCATTGACCAAATCAGTTTCTAACTGGTTGGAATCCTAATCGGAAAACCGATTTGTAATCGGTTGAAAAATGTGGGGCCGTATGTTTTTTTTTAGTGTATAGGATTGGTGGTATATTAGTAAATATGAGGTCCAGAAAAATGAAGTGATTAGTTATTTATGGAGTAATCAGTTGGTGGAAAGCTCATGTGACGTTAATGTGGCAGAAGTGGTGTGATTTGGAAGTGGTTTGAAAATGAATGTGACTGGCCTTAGGATTCCACGTATTATACCAACTAATTAAAAAAATTATGCCATGCGTGTATAGTGTACAACTTTTAATTCTCACAATACAACTTATTATAGCAAAAAACCAAAATCATAATGGCAATGTTGATCATCTTTACTCCCCAAAATTAAAAGAGTATACTAGTATTACAGCATCATCAGTTCTTAACAAAATTATATTAATCAAATATAAAAAAAAACTTTGTTTTGTTGTAATTTTAACAATATCATCAATTAATTCCATGGCTTTCGATGCTGTATTCTATTTCAGATTCCTAGATTCGGATAAAAAAAATGGAAACGGCGGCGAGTGACATTTGTAGAAAGTAGAAAATGACGACCCGTAGCCGTCTACGATGACGGTCTCTCGGCCATCGTCTCCGACGGATGTTGGTGTTGATGATGATGGTTTTCCGTCGATTGAAGAAAGCTGAAAGACGGCAAATGTGTAATACTTCATCTTGTTCTAGATCTCACCTCCATTTCCTTCCCGATAATAAGTGACAACAGAACTGAGATAACGACGGCGGAGTTTGAATCTGATATAACGGCCATGAAACGGGGGACCATTGAATGTGCGAAATGAAAAGATTCGACCGGAAAGGGTGCAGCTTTGAACGTGCGCGCGACGACCGGTGGAAACGGAATCTAGAGCAAGTGACGTTTGCGGCAGCGGGGATGCAGCTATCTGAGATGATACAACCATAATTTTATGACCCATAATTTAATTATTTCCGATCTCTCTGTATCTTCTTTAATCTATCTATAATCTATAATAGCTAAATGACAAAAGTCGGCTACGTGCTGCCGTTGATTATTCCAAGTATGCAACCTACCCATTTAATTGTTCATGTATGCAACTAACTGATGTGAGTAAAGGTAACCTATTTTAATATTAATACCTACATGAGTTAGTTGGAGCCACTTGTATTTTAATATCTTTTATGTGGGACCCACCCACTAACCTAACTCCACCATGACTGTCGTCGATTATCAATTACCGCTTGCTTTTGGGCTTTTATGTGAGTGATTGACGGAGATGATTAATTACCGTTGCATGTGGGCTTTTGATCTTCTTCATCAGTAAAGTATTGTGAGCTTTTGATCAATTTCTTTTTCAATCTTACTAGTTTAGCACCCGCGAAATTAGTGGAATCGTTCATTAAAAATATTTAAGTACCCGTATTCATAGCTATATAATTGTTATTATTATTTTGAGTTTTATATACTATATATACAAAAATTTTTACATATAATAAGATAGTGTACACATCAACTGGTGAACCTTATACCATATGCTATTATATTTGGATTTTCGTGATTATTACATTTTAATTCTATATGATATGAAAACATGAAATTGTTCGTTATCTTGAACGTATCGAAACTTTGAATTAGTTAATTAAAAAGTTAAATTGCTAGCTTTCTAGATTTGAAATCTTGAATATACTATAGTTTATGGTATTTTGGTTTTTTTATTTTTCCGTGTTTCAAGTTTGCGTTGTATTTTCAATAACTAAATTTTTTTATTTCGCCGAAGTTACATACATGGAGATAACCGAAACCGCGAATAAATATGAAAAAACGATGGGTAATATTAATTGGTACCCAACGGGTATTGGGCCAGGTATCAGTACGAATATTCTAAACCGGTATGTGTACAGATATACTAAAATCCGCCGGAAACTGGCACATTGGTATCCGTAATTCAAGCATTGTAAATTAGAAATTGATAATATAATTCAAAAAAGACGGTGGTATGGATACAAATACACTAAAATCCACCGTAACCCGACCAGTTGACATCCATGATCCAAGAATTGTAAATTAAAAATTGATAAAAGGATTTAAAATACTAATAGTATGTCGTATAAGAATTTAAATCACTGGGCAATAGAATGAAGTTATGAGCTTTTTTTTTTCGTGTTTCAAATTTGCGTTGTATCTCAATAAGTAAATTTTTTGTTTCGTCAAAGTTACGTACATAGGGATAACCAAACCCGCGAATAAATATGAAAAACTGATGGGTAATACTAATTGGGTACCCAACAGGTATTGGGTCGGGTATCAGTACGAATATTATAAACGGTTATGTATACAAATACACTAAAACCAGCCGAAAATTGACCCGTTGGCATCCATAATCCATGCATTGTAGATTAAAAATTGATAAAAGAATTCAAAAAAGGTGATGGTATTGGTACATATACACTAAAATCCGTCGAAATCTGACCCGTTGACATCTATGATCCAAGATTTGTAAATTAATAATTGATAAAAGGATTCAAAATAGTATGTCGTATAAGAATTTAAATCATTGGATGATGGAATGAAGTTATGATTTTTTTGAAATTGAAAAAACTTATTGGGGTTTTTTTCAGAAAAAATAAAATAAATAGGATTGCGGGAAGAGTTTTAATTATAAAAGAAATAGTAATTAGTTATTAAATTAAAATTTTCATAAATATTTGAAGGATTATCTACAATTAAAGGAAAATCAGAAGATTTATATTGTAAATATTGAAGGGTGTATATTGTAAATATAGAATGGTATATTAGTCTATTAGTCGCATAAAAATGGGATTAATGATGTCATAAAATAAATTAAGGGTTCAATCTTAATCGTTGATCTCCATCTAATGGTCTTTATTCTTTCAAGATTTTTATTTTAATATATAGGATAGATAGATTTCTCATAATCGTAGTGCATCACATGATCATAATCGTCATGTTTCTTTTATTATTTTTTATTCTGTTAATTTAACTATTAAATCGAATATAAGTAATCAAGCATCAGAAAATCACAACGATAACCCAACCTATCTCTATCTTATATATTATACTAGGCTTTAAGCCCGTGCGATGCACGACCGTTGAAAAGTCCGGTTATATAGTTCATATGTAAGTAGTTCAATAGTTTAATGTTGTTAACTAAATGTACAAATCATTGGGAAAAAGATAGATACATAAGCCAAACTTTTTAGAAGCGAAGTTTGTTGTACGTGTTGTAGCTAGTTTTGTTGCCTTTGTTGCAATTCAAGATTTTTAATTAATATGTTTTTCCTTTCGAGTCTTGAAAGAGCGACATATGAGCCCTTATTAATGATAATCACGAAGCATACCGTCAATAGGGATGTAGTTTAAGGTTGCTAACTAATGGGATAAAATGATTGATTTAAAGTGTTCTAAACTTATTTGGCTAAATGCTTTATAATACTTGCATATCTTTGGATGATTTATTTTGTAGCTTTCGAGAAAGTGTAATATATATCCGAGATTTGAATTGGATATAAATTTTATACTCTGTTGATTATATTATACTATATGTTAAAAACAAAATTATTGACTTGAAACAATAGATTTGAATAGACGTGTGAGAACATTTAATGTTATTAAACACTTTGAAATGAAGATGTTAACATTATTAAAGTAATAAATTGACTAATCTTCAAATATGTAACACCCCCAAATTTAACGAGTTGCGGAAGCATACTTTGGGTGTTACTAATCAATATACAAAGCACAAGATATATAGCAAACGACATCTAAATGAGACGTTTGTAAAATAGTTACATTTCATAATTTGAATCGTTTGAAAACCGTAGGTTTTCGTACACAAAAATGTAGTTTCCTAGAGTCCGCGCGTATAGCGGAAGATTCTATTACATAATCGTAGTTACAAAAGATAATGCCAAAGAATCTTCGTTAAATGCAGTTTGTAAATCATGCGACTCTAGCTAGCAATCCTGGAGTGAACCTACTCCGTAAGTGTACCTGAGATACAAAGCTAGAAAGTGTCAACCAAAAAGGTTGGTGAATCTCACAGGTTTAGTAATAAGTAAATGTTATGAACCACAAGTATGTACCCGTATTGCTATCAAGCAAAGTAAGTTAATCAGTATATCAGTACAGTGCCATGAGCTCATAAGTTGAAGCTTAACCGTGTAGTGTGAAATAAATCACGTACCCCCGTGAGTGCTATCCGCACACTCATATGTAACAAATACTAATATGTCTGTTTCTACGTGTAAATCAGTACGTGATGGCGCTACCACCCCAGACAGGGATTGTCAGTCCCAAATGGATCCATTTACTAGTACTCGCGCTTAAGACCATAACTAACAACTTACGATAAGGAGGCTTTCAGTGGATAAAAGTAACTCATGCGTTTGTTTGTAATCAGTAATGTTTTCAGTTCAGTACATTGTGTTCATACGTAAAACAGTTGCTAAGTATCTCACCCCAAGTAAAACAGTAAAAGTGGGGCTGTAAGACTCACCTGAGTCGAGCAGTGGTAAATAGCAAGTAGCAGTAAATCAAGTAGGTTCTCTGAACCCGTAACCTTCTAGTGCCTAAACACGTAAGGTTAAGTAAGTAGATGTCTCGCAAGACCATCTAGGCTAGTTGTTCATACAACCCGTTGTGTTTGAATGTTGATTTGTTCGCGTTCGTATCAAAGTATACGGCCCGTTGGTGATTTGTTATAATTAAAGTTTGTCATTTATAACGCAATTTAGAGTAATTGTAATAGGAAAGTATGTTTTATTATGTTTGTTGGGTCGTATCGCATAAGGATTTGAGGTTGTAAAAGTTCGGCACTTAGTGAAAATGTGAGTTTTCAAAGTTCTGGTTTGTGCGACGTAGCATGCGACGTAGGCATGCGACGTAAGGTGCGACGTAGGGTGCGACGTCGGGTGCGACGTCAGGTGCGACGTCAGGTGCGACGTCAGGTGCGACGTCAGGTGCGACGTCAGGTGCGACGTCAGGTGCGACGTCGGGTGCGACGTGGGCATGTACGTCGCATGATGCGACCTTCGCAAATCAATGCGATGTAGGAGGCAGCGTCGCTAATGCGACGTTGAGGTTTTTATGCGACGTAGGCCGCGACGTCGCAGAGGCCCCTGGCCAGATGCGACGTAGCGGTCTGATGGCCGGAATTTGTGCCGAAAACGAGTTTTCCGGTCTCCGTTCGGTCCAAATCTTTTACCCAACCCTTATATGAACATATTAAGCCTATTTAAGCCGTAAACCAGTAAAAATGATCAAAAACGAGAGATGTCGGGATTTGTCGGAAACTTACAAAGTGTCGGATTGAAAATCCGAAAAGATAGGATGATAGATCGTGTGATGGTGAACGTTTTCTTCTAAAGATGGGGTATGATCCGGCGTCGTTTGATGGTAGTATTTTGCGGTTTTGTGGGATTTGTGGTGATGAAACTTTGAAAGAAAAGAGAGGAGGGAGTAGTAAGAGAGAGAGTGAGTGGAGAGAAATGAGAAGGAAAAGAAGGGAAGTTGGGGGTTTAACCTCCAACTTTCAGTCTCCGCTCCCCGTGCGGTGTTCGTTTGCTCCGTCGTTTAAACGTTAAATATTTATTTCACGCGTTTAATTATATTTATGAAATCACAAATTTTGCTAAATAATTTACTTAAATTATTTCCTTAAATCTTTAATAGTTTAAATTATATTTAGTTACTTTTGTTATTAAATCGTATAAGTTTTAATTGTGTAATACGAGGCAGTTACTAATTGTTATAAAATAGCATTTCGGTCATAGTTGCGTTATTTTAGTTTAAAAACACTTGTTCACCAACGTCCGTATTAACCGAATAGAATTTCATTCTATTTAAGTTGCGTACGATTTAATCAAATCGCAAGGTTGCATATATATTTACCAACATATAATCCGATACATAAATTAGCCTAATACATAACTAATTACATGTATTAACAAAGAATTAGGCGCTAATACTAGCCCTAATTTGGCGGTTGTTACATTCTCCCCTTGTTAAAAGAATTTCGTCCCGAAATTAGCTCGATTGCACGGTCGGTGCGTTGTCTGGGAAGAGATGTGGGTATTTCAGTCGCATTTGGTCTTCCCGTTCCCAGGTGAACTCCGGGCCACGCCTAGAATTCCACCTGACTTTCACGATGGGAATACGACTCTGTTTAAGTTGTTTGACCTCGCGGTCCATGATTTCCATAGGTTCCTCGACAAAATGAAGTTTATCATCGATTTGAAGTTCGTCGAGCGGTATAATCAGTGTCTCATCAGACAGACATTTCTTCAGATTAGAAATGTGGAATGTGTTGTGAACGCTACTAAGTTCAGCAGGAAGTTGCAGGCGGTATGCTACTGGACCAATCTTTTCAAGGATTTCGAATGGCCCGATATATCTAGGATTTAGTTTGCCTCGTTTTCCGAATCGAATGACACCTTTCCACGGTGCCACTTTGAGAAGTACCTTGTCCCCTACTTGGAACTCAAGGTGTTTGCGTCTCACGTCAGCATAGCTTTTCTGACGATCACGCGCGGCTTTTAGTCGGTTTTGTATGCCGACGATCTTTTCAGTTGTTTCATGTATGATTTCTGGACCGGTGAGTTGTGTATCCCCCACCTCAGTCCAACAGATAGGTGACCGGCACTTACGACCGTACAGTGCCTCGAAGGGTGCAGCCTTTATGCTGGTGTGATAACTGTTGTTGTACGAGAACTCGCACAACGGCAAGTGATTTTCCCAGTTTTTACCGAAGTCAACTACGCAGGCTCGTAGCATGTCTTCTAGTGTTTGAATGGTTCGTTCGCTCTGGCCATCGGTTTGAGGATGGTAAGCCGTACTCATATCCAGTCGAGTACCGAGAGATTTTTACAGTGATTGCCAGAAGCGAGAAGTAAATCGAGCATCTCGGTCGGAGATGATTGAGATGGGTACGCCGTGTCTTGACACAATTTCTTTCAGGTAGATCCGTGTCAAACGTTCCATCTTGTCGGTTTCTTTGATGGCTAGGAAATGAGCAGATTTAGTGAGTCGGTCGACGATCACCCAAATGGTATCGCAACCGTTAGAAGTTTTCGGGAGTTTAGTAATGAAATCCATGGTGATCTGCTCCCATTTCCATTGTGGTATTTCGGGTTGTTGTAGCAAACCGGAAGGTTTCTGGTGTTCAGCTTTAACTTTGGAACAAGTAAGACACTTGCCAACATAGGTTGCAATGTCAGATTTCATGTTGGGCCACCAGTACATTTCCTTGATGTCGTGGTACATTTTGTCGGCACCGGGGTATATAGAGTATTTAGACTTGTGAGCTTCATCCATCACCAAGTCTCGCAGGTTCCCAAAGCTTGGTAACCAGATTCGATTTGAGAAGTATTTGACCCCGTTAGGTTTGGTTTCAAATTGTTTGTCCATGCCCCGCAAGGCCTCGTTTATCAAGTTCTCTGGTTTGAGTGCTTCGAGTTGAGCGGTGAGAGCTTGATTGATGAGATCGTTGTGAATGGTCATACCGAGAGCTCGAACTCGAAGTGGTTTCACTCGTTCCTTTCGGCTTAAGGCATCGGCGACAACATTCGCCTTACCTGGATGATAGCGAATTTCGCAATCGTAATCAGTAAGCAACTCGACCCATCGGCGTTGCCTCATGTTGAGATCCTTTTGATCGAAGATATGTTGGAGACTTTTATGGTCAGTAAAGATTGTACACTTGGTACCGTAAAGATAGTGTCTCCAGATTTTCAGAGCGAAAACAACAGCCCCCAACTCTAGGTCATGAGTTGTGTAATTCTTTTCGTGGACCTTGAGTTGTCGAGAGGCGTAAGCGATGACCTTGTCTCGTTGCATCAACACGCAACCAAGACCTTGGTGCGAAGCATCACAGTATACCACGAAGTCATCGTTGCCTTCGGGTAAGGATAAGATAGGTGCACTGCAGAGTTTCTGTTTTAGTAGCTGAAAAGCTGACTCCTGTTTGTCAGTCCAATCGAACTTCTTTTCTTTTTGAGTCAGTGCAGTGAGAGGTAGGGCTATTTTCGAAAAATTCTCAATGAACCGCCTGTAGTATCCGGCGAGTCCTAAGAATTGGCGTACCTCGGTCGGTGTTGTAGGTGCTTGCCAACATTTGATAGCCTCGATTTTCGAAGGATCGACATGAATTCCTTGGTTATCAATGACGTGTCCAAGGAATTGAACGGTTTGCATCCAGAACTCACACTTAGAGAATTTGGCGTATAACTCTTCGTGTTTGAGCAGCTCTAGGATAGTTTTCAGGTGTTGCGCGTGTTCTTGTTCAGTGCGCGAGTAAATCAAGATGTCATCGATAAAGACGATAACAAACTTGTCAAGGTAAGGTTTGCACACCCGATTCATAAGGTCCATGAATACAGCCGGTGCGTTGGTTAAGCCGAATGGCATCACTTGGAATTCATAATGCCCGTAGCGAGTTCGGAAAGCGGTTTTAGGAATATCTTCATCACGAACTCGGAGTTGGTGATAACCCGACCGTAGATCGATCTTTGAGTAGAAACTCGACCCCTGAAGTTGGTCGAACAGGTCATCGATGCGAGGAAGTGGGTAACGGTTCTTGACAGTTAATTTGTTGAGTTCACGGTAGTCGATGCACATGCGGAAAGAACCGTCTTTCTTTTTCACAAATAGGACCGGAGCTCCCCAAGGTGAGGAACTTGGTCGTATAAATCCCTTGTCCAGGAGTTCCTGTAACTGAGTAGACAACTCCTGAAGTTCGGATGGGGCTAATCGGTAAGGGGCTCGTGCCACGGGTGCTGCGCCGGGCACAAGGTCAACAGAAAATTCGACTTGTCTAGGTGGCGGAAGGCCAGGCAAGTCTTCAGGAAAGACTTCTGGGAAGTCTCGAACGATAGGCACATCCTCAAGTCGCTTTTCCACCGACTTTTTCTCCATAACGTGCGCGAGGATTGCCTGGTACCCTTTTCTCAAGTACTTTCGGGTTTTCATGCAAGAAATGATGTTTATTCTCGTCCCACCGGTCTCCCCTTGTATGCTCAAAGTTCCACCGGCGCCGAGAGGAATGCGTACGATTTTCTCAAAACAAACGATTTCGGCTCGGTACTTGGATAACCAATCCATACCGACGATGATGTCAAAGCTGCCGATTTCGACAGGTATCAGGTCAATGGAAAAGAGCTCGTTAGCTAAGTTCAGAGTGCAATTAGGTACCACACTGTCGGCCTCAATAAGTTTTCCGTTTGCCAATTCTATTGTGTACTTAGAATCTAAGGCAATAGGTGTAGTGTCAAGTAGTGGGTAAAATTCGTCGGAAATAAAGCTCTTATCAGCACCGGTATCAAATAATACAGATGCAGTCAAGTTGTTGAGAAGAAACGTACCCGTGACCACATTCGGGTCTTGACGGGCTTCCCCAGATTTCAGTACAAAGGCTCTTCCTCGAGCATTGTTGTTGTTCCTGTTGTTGTTGTTGTTCAGCTTCGGGCAGTCTTTCTTGAAATGCCCCGTACCGTTGCACCCATAACAAGTCTTTGGTGCCGAGGTGTTGATGTCAGTGGTGTTTGATCTACAGTCCCTAGCCAAGTGTCCAAATCTTTTACATTTGCTGCAGGGACACGAACCATGGTGGTGTCGTTGGCACTTTGGGCAATAGGGCTTGGTTCCCTTGTACGCCCCCTTGTCATCAGAACTGGAGATGTAGGCTTTAATGGTTTCAGGTTTCTTGTTTTGGTGGTTGTTGTGATTGTCAGACCACTTTCTTTTGTTGCTGTTGGAAGATGGAGTGGGTGGTTCGGGGTCCTCGTTCATGGCTAGAAGTTCATGGGCTAACCGAATGGCACCATGAAGTGTGGTTTGTTTTGATGAGGCGACATTTCCCCGGACAGGTTCCGGGAGGCCGCGGATATACTTCTTGATCTTTTCGGGTTCAGTACCCGCCATGGTTGGGCGAAGGACGGTGAGTTGTTGGAATCGGGTGGTGTATCCAACGATATCAGTTCCTTGCACTTTCAAGTTCCAGAACTCTTCGTCCAGCTTGTATAGTTGTTCGGCCGGGCAATACTCATCAGTGAGCATTTTCTTTAGATCCTCCCAAGGGAGTAGATAAGCTGTATCGATACCCACAGACTGGGTATAGGAATTCCACCACGAGAGGGCACCATCTTCGAGGGTGCAGGTGGAGAATTTGACTTTGTCGTCCTCCGCACATTTGCTGATGCGAAAAACGGATTCCATCTTTTCGAACCATCTGATAAGTCCGATGGCTCCTTCAGTCCCCTTGAAGCTCAAGGGTTTGCAGTTTTGGAAATCCTTGTATGAACACGGTTTAGCAGCAGAGGTTTCAGCGGCATCGCTGTTTCTTGTGGAACCTGGTGGAGTATTCCGAGCTAAGGCTTCAGTAACAGCCTGGGTTATAAGGGAGGTAATCTGGGCATCGGTGTAAGGTCTTGACTTTGGCGGCATGACTCTTCAATAAAAGAAATGAAGATACATGAGATTTTTTAAGAAGGTTGTATGTATTTCAGATGTACATGTATATAGGTGGTAATACATAACATCAATATGAAAAAGGATCATGGCAATTTATATGAGTCAAAGCAGCAAGAAATATTTGATAGATGATGCTAGTTTAAAGGTTACATCCTACGAATGTATTACAAAAGGTGTCGGGAATTATTACATCCGACTGAAACATAGAGTAGTGCTTAGACAGTTACTAGATTACGGATAAAGACTACACTAGTTTTAACGTAGATTAATTTGTTCCATCATCGTGACAAGACGGTCCACAGTGTTTGCAAGCCTGCTGGCTTGTCGGGCATTGTCTTCAGCTAATGCTAGTCGTTGTACCAATCCACGGGTATATTCTTCCGTTTCCCGTGAGCGTTGTTCACACTCCTCAAGTCTGTGTTTCAAAAGAGTGGTTTCCACGCTTATCTCCACCACTCTGTTGAGAAGAATGTCCACATTAGTAACGGTGGTTTCGTGATTCTCAGAGACTTGTTCGATGCGCTCAAGTGCTGTAAGTCTCCAGTTTTCGTTTGTTTCCTGCAACACGACATCCATGGTGCGAAGTCGTTGCTCGTGTTGGTTCACCCTAGCAGCTAAGGCCGGCAAGGTGAAGTGAGTGGAGTACGGGCTAGCTCGAGGCAACCTGTTGTTCCTCCTTGCTACCCTTGGGTTCTGCGACCCGGATTGAGAACGAGATGAATTGGATGGGATGTTTGCCATTTCTGAGACAAAGCGTTAGTAAGATGAGGCTAATATATATACATATATTATATCCAGCCTAGTGTCTAGCACGTATCAAGTAATGGTCCGGTTCTCTCGTAGTCAGAGTCAACTAACGTATCCCTGTTCAACATAATCATTTCAGATCTTACATCATCTTTCCTTAATTGTACATAGTTGATCAGGCTATGTTAAATTAAAGTTGTATGCTGTAATTCCTGAACTAGTCATGTCTAATAAGAGAATACTGCCTAACGGTCATAGTCTAGGCCCACTAAATGCAACCTAGTTCACTATAACCTTAGGCTCTGATACCAATCTGTAACACCCCCAAATTTAACGAGTTGCGGAAGCATACTTTGGGTGTTACTAATCAATATACAAAGCACAAGATATATAGCAAACGACCTCTAAATGAGACGTTTGTAAAATAGTTACATTTCATAATTTGAATCGTTTGAAAACCGTAGGTTTTCGTACACAAAAATGTAGTTTCCTAGAGTCCGCGCGTATAGCGGAAGATTCTATTACATAATCGTAGTTACAAAAGATAATGCCAAAGAATCTTCGTTAAATGCAGTTTGTAAATCATGCGACTCTAGCTAGCAATCCTGGAGTGAACCTACTCTGTAAGTGTACCTGAGATACAAAGCTAGAAAGTGTCAACCAAAAAGGTTGGTGAATCTCACAGGTTTAGTAATAAGTAAATGTTATGAACCACAAGTATGTACCCGTATTGCTATCAAGCAAAGTAAGTTAATCAGTATATCAGTACAGTGCCATGAGCTCATAAGTTGAAGCTTAACCGTGTAGTGTGAAATAAATCACGTACCCCCGTGAGTGCTATCCGCACACTCATATGTAACAAATACTAATATGTCTGTTTCTACGTGTAAATCAGTACGTGATGGCGCTACCACCCCAGACAGGGATTGTCAGTCCCAAATGGATCCATTTACTAGTACTCGCGCTTAAGACCATAACTAACAACTTACGATAAGGAGGCTTTCAGTGGATAAAAGTAACTCATGCGTTTGTTTGTAATCAGTAATGTTTTCAGTTCAGTACATTGTGTTCATACGTAAAACAGTTGCTAAGTATCTCACCCCAAGTAAAACAGTAAAAGTGGGGCTGTAAGACTCACCTGAGTCGAGCAGTGGTAAATAGCAAGTAGCAGTAAATCAAGTAGGTTCTCTGAACCCGTAACCTTCTAGTGCCTAAACACGTAAGGTTAAGTAAGTAGATGTCTCGCAAGACCATCTAGGCTAGTTGTTCATACAACCCGTTGTGTTTGAATGTTGATTTGTTCGCGTTCGTATCAAAGTATACGGCCCGTTGGTGATTTGTTATAATTAAAGTTTGTCATTTATAACGCAATTTAGAGTAATTGTAATAGGAAAGTATGTTTTATTATGTTTGTTGGGTCGTATCGCATAAGGATTTGAGGTTGTAAAAGTTCGGCACTTAGTGAAAATGTGAGTTTTCAAAGTTCTGGTTTGTGCGACGTAGCATGCGACGTAGGCATGCGACGTAAGGTGCGACGTAGGGTGCGACGTCGGGTGCGACGTCAGGTGCGACGTCAGGTGCGACGTCAGGTGCGACGTCAGGTGCGACGTCAGGTGCGACGTCGGGTGCGACGTGGGCATGTACGTCGCATGATGCGACCTTCGCAAATCAATGCGATGTAGGAGGCAGCGTCGCTAATGCGACGTTGAGGTTTTTATGCGACGTAGGCCGCGACGTCGCAGAGGCCCCTGGCCAGATGCGACGTAGCGGTCTGATGGCCGGAATTTGTGCCGAAAACGAGTTTTCCGGTCTCCGTTCGGTCCAAATCTTTTACCCAACCCTTATATGAACATATTAAGCCTATTTAAGCCGTAAACCAGTAAAAATGATCAAAAACGAGAGATGTCGGGATTTGTCGGAAACTTACAAAGTGTCGGATTGAAAATCCGAAAAGATAGGATGATAGATCGTGTGATGGTGAACGTTTTCTTCTAAAGATGGGGTATGATCCGGCGTCGTTTGATGGTAGTATTTTGCGGTTTTGTGGGATTTGTGGTGATGAAACTTTGAAAGAAAAGAGAGGAGGGAGTAGTAAGAGAGAGAGTGAGTGGAGAGAAATGAGAAGGAAAAGAAGGGAAGTTGGGGGTTTAACCTCCAACTTTCAGTCTCCGCTCCCCGTGCGGTGTTCGTTTGCTCCGTCGTTTAAACGTTAAATATTTATTTCACTCGTTTAATTATATTTATGAAATCACAAATTTTGCTAAATAATTTACTTAAATTATTTCCTTAAATCTTTAATAGTTTAAATTATATTTAGTTACTTTTGTTATTAAATCGTATAAGTTTTAATTGTGTAATACGAGGCAGTTACTAATTGTTATAAAATAGCATTTCGGTCATAGTTGCGTTATTTTAGTTTAAAAACACTTGTTCACCAACGTCCGTATTAACCGAATAGAATTTCATTCTATTTAAGTTGCGTACGATTTAATCAAATCGCAAGGTTGCATATATATTTACCAACATATAATCCGATACATAAATTAGCCTAATACATAACTAATTACATGTATTAACAAAGAATTAGGCGCTAATACTAGCCCTAATTTGGCGGTTGTTACAAAATAGAATGTAACTATTTTAGAAATTGAATTAATAGCAAAGAGGTTGTTCAATTTTTATTTATAAGGAGATGTCTTCATGAATAACATGACTTGGTTATTCAGAAAAAGAAATAGCATGCTAAAAATATGTGGTATAAATGAGAATGAATTAAGAATAAAAAAAATTGTCTTAAAAACACATAGGATTTATATGAAAATGGAAGACAATGAAACGTTTCGCATAGGTTGTAGGAAACTTTGTTATTAAGTCTGTACGATGCAGCTAAGATATTAATATTGTTGATGTGCAAAATCTAGTCTTAAAATTTATCGTTGTTTAGTAAACCAAAAAGTACCTCGCTAGACCAATACACAACCGGGCAGTGGACCCTATCGTATAGTAGTATAGTTGGGTAAGTTCGGGTTCGAACACAGGGAACTAGATTGGATGATCAATGTAAGTGTGAACAATTTAAATAGAAAAAGTAAAATGTGGTTGGTTGTGTGACCGAATTGTCACGTTGCTTAAAACTACGAAATTTTAGTTAAACTAGGCAAGTGGAATCTTAAGAGTCAAAGTGATTGATTTGGAACTTTCAAATATTAAAAACTATACTTGCTTGGATTAGATCGTTAGTAATTAATTTCGGGCTGTAAAGTTAAAACCGGTTATTTTATGCAAACAATTTTTTATCAAACCTAGGCTTAACATTCGCCATCACCTAATAATTCAACTTCAATTTACAAACCCAGATTCAATCAAATAACGGACATTCGCCATGGTTACCTACTTGCATATTTGAGCTTAACTTGTTAACCTATTCCAAAACCACATCCGCAATCAAGTTCAACAATTTATAGACAAAAAGTTGACAACAATTCACTAGATAGAAAACGTTCGCTATATCTATTAGCAAATTATCAAACAAGTTAATTAATTGACATCAAGCTCAAATACCAAGTAGTTGATTAAACACAAGTTCGAGTTAAAAGAGTTTATGATTCATCCAAACGAAAGACATTCGCCAAATTCGCTAACTCAAATCATACTAGTTAACTAGCTTCACTTGTAATAATTTTCGCATTCGCTAAAATAGATTCATTCATACATTTCATACAAATGACAAGTATTTTTATTAAACAACAAACATTCGCCATAGTTGTTTAGTCAAAATACCCACAAGTTAAACCACATCAACTAGTTACATACAAGTTTATGGATGAATCTTAAACTCGAAGCATAAATCAAACACCAAATATAACACCCCTAGTCACTAACTAGTTCATCCAAGCAAGTATAACAAAACCTAGCCAACCATCATAATCACATCATCATACACACAAAACATCAAAGAAACCAAAGAAATCATGATTATATTTGGATAAAAATGCAAACCGAGTTCTTACAATGTCGGGATGATGATTGGATGTAACCGAGAGATGCTAGATTAAAGGAAATCTTCAACAATGTGGAAACAAACCTTCAAAAACCCAAAATCGCCAAAAACACAGCTGAGTTCGTGTGTGTGTGTAGATAAAAAAGTTGGTGAGATTCAATAGTGAAAAGTACTTTTCTAGCCAAAAATTGATCTGCCGCCCAAACTACCCGGCGGGTTGTGTTATAACCCGGCGGGTCCTTTGAAATTTGTGGAACCCGGCTGCTTGAACATATAATACGGCGGGTCATTCTAAGAAACACAACTCGGCGGCTCAGTAGTATCACCCGCCGGCTTCTACAGGCTTCAAACAGCCGAATATCTCTGTGACCAACATTTGATGGAAAAGTTAAATCACCCGGCTGCTAGCCTCAATCACCCGGCTGCTCACCATACAGACCCGGCGGCTTGATTAATTAACCCGTCGGCTCCTTTAAAATCCTAGGACCCGGCTGCTAGCTACCCCAAGCCGGCGGCTTCAAGCCATTTTCCAGCAGACCAGCTTTAAGCTCGAGACTTCAACACTTTACAAAC
The DNA here is from genome assembly GCA_949592205.1 of Helichrysum umbraculigerum. NCBI lineage: Eukaryota > Viridiplantae > Streptophyta > Magnoliopsida > Asterales > Asteraceae > Helichrysum > Helichrysum umbraculigerum. The sequence continues at coordinate 11,885,391 of CATIUR010000002.1, read as the reverse complement.
TTGCTCGAATCATAACCAAATTGCAGTCCAAATGACGATTCTTCAATATTAACGCCTGTAATTCAATTTAAGCTAAATAAGTACCAAAAGTTCATAAAGTCCACTTAAAATGAATGCAAAAACAATGATATCGCTAAAGATAAACTTATACAAAATGAGCGATATCAAATATCCCCACACTTGAACTTTGCTTGTCCTCAAGCAAACCGTTATTCATCATTTCATTACCCACTCTTGCAACATTTTGAAATGGAGACCAAGTTTACCAATATAATGCCAACACTAACTACCAAGGCAATTAGGCTAGCAACATATGTATAAGCAATGTAAACTCGAGATGTTTAAGTTTGTCAAGCCCGAATGCACGACCTAGCACCTCACGTAAGGATAAGTGTTTAGTCACTCACTCTCAACCTATAAAACTATAAGGTAGGGAAGTAAGTAATGTAACACTCAATCAAGCCAAGTCGTGATGCGATGTTACCATAGGCTTGCAAGAGGATCAAATCTCCACCGACTTGGCGTGAGCACCAAGTGAGATCTCAAAGGAGGTATTCTAGCATGTGTTGTAACAATGTAGGCTAATTATGGAATAGGGGTATGATAGACACAATAATTGGTGAAAAGTGGTAGTCAAAACCCGTGAAAAATGTGAAAATGTTACCTATTGGTTTAAACACGTGACAGTAATGAAACTTAGGATTCTCGTGCTAAGTCAATTCAACTTATTATTTGTTCTCATTTATAACTCATACTTTAACAATTTCGCACAAATAACTCAAATTGATTTCTCACATTTGATTGGAATAATTGCATTCTATGACTTTCTATGAACCCTGTGTAACGAACTTTCGGACCAACCATCCTAGACCGGATAAAGGCCTTTGGTGGCTAGGTGTAGAACACCCCTCGGGAACTACTTATTCAGGAATCCAAAGGCCATTTAGTTGTCTACAATCATCCAACTATAAACTTTAAGCTCAAAGGTTAACTTCTATTCATTTAATTGTTTCAAATCTCAATCATAGAATTTAACACTAGAATCCCAATTCAAAACGATTTAAGTCACATTTTGGTAAAATCCATCATAAGTTTCAACTAGGCAACATCTTAGAAAAGTGATGGTTCGGGAATTGACTACACAAAAATAAGGCTAATATATAGTGGATCGAATGTGGAAGTTTTCTAAGGGTTTCTTAGCACTAAAAATGAGTGCTAACGACCTGTGTTAACTGGATATAAATGGTTTTAAAGCAAAATAAGATCAAAAATTCCTAAGAATACCTCCTCGTCTTTGACCCCACCTATATCACATTTCTGTGATCCCACAGCGGTCTCAAAATGCATCACTAAGGCAAGTTCTAGAACAAACTACAATCACCGGCACACTCATAGCAACAAATAATGTAAACACTAAAGATAAGTGTTTTTCTCAATAAGGCTCATATTTCTCACAATTTTTCATAGTGGAGGCTACAAGTGTGCTAGTCATGCAATTCACCATATTAGGTTGCTTTTATGACACATCTCAAAAGGTTTAGTTGCAAGAGGGAAGATTTAATTGCTTTTAATAGATTTTTAACTAACACATTTTAAAGCAATTAATTTAATAAGCACAAGCAAATTCCTAGCATACTACCATTCCATAACCCGTTATTTGAATTCGTAAAGTTCAATTGGAAAATCCAAGATCAATAACAGACCTAATAAGTGGCTATAAAACAACAATATACTAGGAACAAGATTCAAATGAAGTTAACCCTCCCCACACTTGAGATTTGCATTGCCCTCAATGCAAAAACAGTATAAAAGTACGAGTGCGAAGGGGCTAAGGGAACGAGAACTTCCCCGGGGGTTTGTTTGAGGAGCGAGTGCATTTGCTGAACTTATTGCCAGCCGGTGCACGATTCCGACATCTATAAAAGCTAGAACTTTAATCAATTGCCTAAAAAGAAAGCAAACATAGAAGGTTTGAACTCGAGTGACATTGTGCAAAACCGCACCCAAATGTCAGTTGAGTCAAATAGTTCCAAAAACCAACTAAGATAAGTATCAAGTCATGAAATAAAAATGTCTAACACATGAGGCACGTAGGCACTCTTAATGGAAACATAAAGATAGTGATGATAATGTTTGAAAATGGGACAACGAGCAAACTAATAGGGCCATCCCCAACCCCCTGAACTAGGTCCCTGAGAACCTCCTTGATGTCACACCCCCAAAATCGGTAATTGTGTTTATTTAATGTTTAGCGGAAGCAAGTTAAGATTTAGCGGAAGCATCTTGTTTAAACAGTTTAACAACGGGGTGATGACGTATCAATTGTGCATTCATTTTATCAGAGCATATGATCATACAGAACATAATATATTAAGGATGCCAGTTTAAACAGTTGTTACAAAGGTAGTACGACTATGTAAGTCATACAGTAGTAATAGAGTTTAAAACATTTAAGTTTTACAATACTTATGTTAAAATAAGATTTCATGAGTATAATTGCAATGTCTGCAGTAATACAGAGGAAATCCTCAAAAACTGTCCCAAAATATATGGCATCCTAAGTAGTCCAGGGTTGTCCATCCTGAATGCATGCGATTCTTACTTACGTAGCTAATTTCCTGTAAAACATAGAAAGAAAGTCGTCAACAAATATGTTGAGTGAATTCACAGGTTTTGTATAAATGTAAGGTATGTTAAACCATTTATGTTTAAGTTATTGAAATGTTATTCAATAAATAAATGTTGCAGGTTTTGCAATTTATAAGATGTTAGGGATAGTTACCCTAAAATATAGTTTTATGTGGGTTGTTACCCCAAATGTATGTCTGGTTGTTTACCAGAATATAAATGTAATCAGTACGTATACTGAAATAAAACAGTTGTAGGATATGTTCATCCTAAATAATAATTGTGGGAATGCTTAGACTATAATCCCCTGAAAGGTGAGCTAAACCCCGCAGGTTAAAGTAACGCGACCTAACCCTATAACCAAACCACAACCAAAACTTATGTTGTTTGCCTGAAGGACAATTAAGTATACGCTCCATCCACAGGAGGGTCGTCACGGCAATAGTACTATTCGTATACTCAGTGGCTAGAGTCACCTAGCTAATGGTTATAGTCTGCATGACATAAGGTCTTTCATGCACACATCTCAAGTCTGGTCCGTACTAGGATTTGTTGTCTAATTCCCAAAACAGTTGTGAAATAATATTTCATATCAAACAGTTTGTATAAATCAATAAAGCATTTATATAGTTTGCTGCATATGTTTGCATGCAGTTTCTATGTTTACACCCCTATATTTAAAAGCATAAAACATTTGTAAAGTATGGGCTGTGAACTCACTGTAGTTTGCTCGGTAGGAAAGCTAGCTGCCAAACAGATAATTGCCCAAGGTTTGTTAACCTATATAAAATAAATATATTAACATAAGTACGTTTGATTTGTTTTAATCACTTATGTTAACAGTTTGTTTGTTTGAAGAAATGGTTGATTTCTTAATAATATAAGTCGTTGTAATTGTTGGTGACATTGTGTAGAAATATTGTTATTATTTCTTTTGTCGTATACTTGGTTAAGTATATAAGCCAATATGTAATTGTCTATTTAACGGGAGGTCGTTTTGTTTCATTTGTACATATACTTTGTTTACAGTTGTACGTATAATTCGAATGTTATTCCAATATCGTTGTATGTACATATATTTGTTCTATATATGTATACTTATGTAATATACTTGTCGTATATTATTAGATTACACGTTCGTTAAATGTGAAATTCATTGTGTATATATATTTGTGAATATATATTCCTAAGTGTCGTATGTATATCAAAATATATGTAAGTTTTCATTTGTTTAAGAAAACGTATAATCGTGAATATAATTCAAATGTCGTTTGTGTCTATATATATAACGTGTGTTCTCGTATATATTTATATATATTGTAATACGTTGTTTACGTATTTAAAACGTTATAAGTTTTATTTGTTATAAAACTCAATAATATATTTATTCCGTTTATAAAATAAATATTATTTGTTTTTAATATCGTTACGTTTGTTTAATAAATGTTTAAAAGTTTAAATGTCCCGATTGTGTAATCGTATCCAAATCGTATAATTTACAAAGTTCGTATATATATATATATATGTCATATATCGTTTGTTCATACGAAACAAATAAGTCCAATGTCCGTATTCATAGTTTGTCTCGTTTTATAATGTTACTAATAAATGGAATCGTTTTGTTTTTAAAAATAAAAGTCAAGGTGTTGACCAGACACGGGAATCCGCCGGATTCTATTTGAATCCGCCGGATTCTATTTGAATCCGCCGGATTCTCGTTAAATGAAAAGGTGTTGCCGGATCTTCGGGTCAAGCCGCCGGGTCGGGTCAAAATAGGTGAATCCGCCGGATTCAATTGAATCCGCCGGATTCTTTTGCGTTCACAAGACGTTTTGTGTGAAGCTTAGGTGAATCCGCCGGATTTAGGTGAATCCGCCGGATTCTTTTGTGTTCACAGGGCATTTTCGTGTGAAGGTTTGGGATCACCGGATCGTTGTTGTCTTTTACTCGTTCACAATGTTTAAACGATTATGGTGTGCGAGTTTAATCCGGGAATCCGCCGGATTCAGCATGAATCCGCCGGATTCATGCTGTTCTCAGAACCTGTTCGTACAGGGCAAAATACATACACATGATTGCTTGGTTCCAATCCATATTACATAAGTTCCAAATGTTTATACAAGTGTTATGTGTCGTTTTTACACGTTATTACACCATTTAAACTAGTTTTAATGTATCGATTTTGATTTTGTAGTTTTGGTTTCTCAAACCCATTTTCAAGAACAATCCATCAATCTTTCAATTTATGTGTTATATGTTTAGATTATGATGTATAAACATGTTAGATGACGAAATTAAAGTAAAGAAATCAAAGGTTTGTAGTTTTTCTTACAAAGTGAAAATGGTGAGAATGATGAACGATGAAGATGATGATGATGTTGTTGCCTCTGCTTCTTGCTCCTGATGTTGTTGTTATGAAGATCAAAGAAGAAGAAGATTGGAGATGATAGATGAATTATTGTGTGTGTGTATTATCCTCTGGAGGAAAGAAATGAGAGGGAAATAAAATGATCGGAAGAGTATGGTTTAAACATTGATATGTCTCCTGCATTATTGATGTTAGGTGACCAGTTTGGTACCACAATTTCGAGTACGGGTATAATTATAGCAATATAAAAATAAACAAATTACATTTTTATTTTGTAGGTGTTCTCCTGGTTCGTTATTTATAATCAGTATAATGATGTTATCATTATTTTAAATAGATGTACAATTTTGTACATTTTACTGCGCGCAACTATTTGAGCGCAAAATTTCAGTTAATTTAGGATTTCATATTTTGAGGTAATGTTCTAACTTCCTCCAAAAGAATGAGAAAATTTGTATTTTTATGTTTCAACCTTTTATGTGCGTTTTAGAATTGTTTCTGTTCGTTTATAATACGTTTTATGTTAAACGTATATTCAGACCATTTGATCTATAAGTTATAGATATATAAATACTCGTAATTAATAATTGAGTTATTAATAAAGTTTGTATCCCGAAACTTTTGTTATTTATTTTTGTCGGGTTCGTTCTGATATATTCGTACGCGATTATTATAACTCACATAATTTGTAATACTTTATGTTTTAAAGTACCGGGCTTGCTAGGCTTACATCATAACAAAAAGTTTTGTTAAAACTTAACCAGGAAATTAGCGTAAGAATGCACATGCTTCAATGTTAATTAATACCTAATTTGGAGAGTTGTCACATTCTCCCCCCGTTAGGGAAATCTCGTCCCGAGATTTAATTTGTGTCGTGAGTCGTGGTCACGGGTTCAAATAGGTGAGGGTACTTTTTGCGTATCTCGTCCTCACGTTCCCAGGTGTACTCTGGGCCTCTTTTAGAGTTCCATCGAATTTTAACAAGTTTGATCCGACTGTTTCGGAGTTTCTGCGTTTTCGTATCTATTACTTCAAGCGGTTCCTCCACGAAGTTGAGTTTTGCGTCGACGTAGATTTCGTCGGGAGGTATGATTAACGCTTCGTCGGATAGACACTTCTTAAGATTACTCACGTGAAATGTGTCGTGAATATTACTAAGTTCTTGCGGCAGTTTAAGCTTATAAGCTAAAGGACCAATCCTTGCTAGGATCTCAAAAGGTCCGATGTAACGTGGATTCAGTTTGCCGCGTTTCCCAAATCGTACAACTCCTTTCCAAGGAGATACTTTGAGTAGGACTCTGTCACCTACCTGAAACTCTAAAGGTTTCCGTCTATTGTCTGCATAACTCTTTTGTCGGTCTCGTGCCGTTTTTAATCGATTAAGCACTTGAGTTATCTTGTCCGTTGTCTCTTGGACTATCTCAGGACCTGATAACTGTCTGTCATCCATTTCTGCCCAACAAAGTGGGGATCGGCACTTGCGTCCGTACAACGCCTCGAAAGGTGCCATTTGTATACTCGTATGATAACTATTATTGTACGAGAACTTGGCTAAAGGGAGATGAACATCCCAGTTTCCTCCGAAATCAATCACGCAGGCTCTTAGCAAGTCCTCAAGCGTTTGTATCGTTCGCTCGCTTTGACCATCGGTTTGTGGATGGTAGGCGGTACTCATGTCGAGTCTAGTGCCTAAAGCTTGTTGCAGTGTTTGCCAGAAGCGAGAGGTGAAACGTGCATCTCTATCGGAGATGATAGACAATGGCACTCCATGTCTAGAAACAACTTCTTTTATGTAAATTCTAGACAGCTTTTCCATCTTATCCGTTTCCTTAATGGCAAGAAAGTGAGCTGACTTTGTCAGTCGGTCGACAATCACCCATATGGAGTCCATCCCAGATGATGTTTTCGGTAACTTCGTAATGAAAACCATCGTGATGTGTTCCCATTTCCATTTGGGCAACTCAGGTTGTTGCAAAAGTCCAGACGGCTTTTGGTACTCAGTCTTAACTTTTGCACAAGTCAGACATCTACTAACATAGGTGGCAATGTCTCTTTTCATGCCAGGCCACCAGTAAAATCCTTTCAGATCGTGGTACATCTTATCCGCACCAGGATGTATCGAGTAATTGGACTTATGAGCTTCGTCCAATACTAGGCTACGTAGCTCATCAACACAAGGAATCCAAATTCGATTCATGAAGTACAATACTCCATTTTCCTTAGACTCCAGTTGCTTCTCCATCCCTTTGAGGGATTCGTCCTTCATACGTTCTGGAGTAAAAGCTGCTTGTTGAGCGTCACGAATTTGGGAAATCAGATCCAAGTGGATTGTCAGTCCTAAGGGTCGAACTCTTCGAGGTTTTACTCGTTCCTTACGACTCAAGGCATCCGCTACTACATTAGCTTTGCCTGGATGGTACTTGATTTCACAGTCGTAATCATTCAGCAATTCAACCCAACGTCTCTGTCTCATGTTGAGTTCTTTCTGATCAAATATATGTTGGAGACTTTTGTGATCAGTAAAGATCGTACACTTCGTACCGTATAGGTAGTGTCTCCAAATCTTAAGGGCAAAAACGACTGCTCCTAGCTCTAAGTCATGCGTCGTATAGTTCTTCTCGTGAATCTTCAATTGACGAGACGCGTAAGCAATGACTTTGTCGTTTTGCATTAACACGCAACCTAATCCTTGATGTGAGGCATCACAGTAGGCAACAAAGTTTTCTACTCCTTCTGGTAAGGACAGGATAGGTGCGGTGCTCAATTTCTCTTTCAGCAGTTGAAAAGCATTCTCTTGCTTCTCGCCCCAATCGAACTTCTTGTCTTTTTGCGTTAGGGCGGTAATTGGTTGAGCTATTTTCGAGAAATTCTCAATGAATCTTCGGTAGTAACCGGCTAGCCCAAGGAATTGTCGTATCTCAGTTGGGGTTTTTGGGGCTTCCCAATTCTTAATCGCCTCAATTTTGGATGGGTCCACGTGAATTCCTTTGTTATTGATCACGTGACCAAGGAAATGAACCTCACGCATCCAAAACTCGCATTTAGAGAACTTTGCATAAAGCTTCTCTTTCTCCAGTAACTCCAGAATCATTCTCAGATGTTGTTCATGGTCTTCCTTCGTTCGCGAGTATATCAAGATATCGTCAATGAACACTATGACGAACTTATCAAGGTAGGGTTTACATACTCTATTCATTAGATCCATGAACACTGCTGGCGCATTTGTTAGTCCAAACGGCATAACCAGGAACTCGTAATGACCATATCGAGTCCTAAACGCAGTCTTAGGGATATCTTCATCCCGTACCTTCAGTTGATGGTAGCCCGATCTCAAGTCGATCTTTGAGTAATAACTTGACCCTTGCAGTTGGTCAAACAAATCGTCGATGCGTGGCAATGGGTATCGGTTCTTGATGGTCACTTTGTTCAGTTCTCGATAATCGATACACATCCGCATTGATCCATCCTTCTTTTTGACGAATAAAACTGGAGCTCCCCACGGTGAAAAGCTCGGTCGGATGAATCCTAAATCCAACAGTTCTTGCAACTGTGCAGACAGTTCCTGCATTTCTGATGGAGCTAGACGGTAAGGCGCACGAGCAATTGGTGCAGCTCCCGGCACTAGGTCGATATGAAATTCAACCTGCCGTGGAGGTGGTAACCCTGGTAGCTCGTCAGGAAATACTCCTGGGTAGTCACGTACTACGGCCACGTCGTCTATGCGTCGCTCCTCGGGTTTCTTATCCACAACATGTACCAAAAATGCTTGGTACCCTTTTCGTAGATACTTATTTGCCTTCATGCATGTAATCGTTTTCACCGCACGATTACTCTTTTCTCCTTGAATCATCAACATTTCTCCTGACGGTAAAGGTAACCGTACAATCTTTTCATGACAGATGATCTCCGCGCGGTTCAGTGACAACCAATCCATGCCAACCACTATATCGAAGCTCCCTAACTCTACCGGTAGTAAGTCTATTTTGAAAGAATGACCTTCTAATGTTAAGGAACATCCTGGTACTATTTCTCCTGATTCAATCAACTTACCATCGGCTAGCTCTACAGTGTATTTGTTATCTAGCTTAAGGGATTCGATCTCTAATAGTGGTCTAAACTCAGTGGACACAAAACTTAAATCAGCACCGGAATCAAATAACACAGAAGCAAAGTGGTTGTTTACAAGAAACGTACCAGTGACTGTGTTAGGATCCTGACGTGCCTCTGGTGCTCCTAACATGAACACGCGTCCACGAGCTGGCTGATTATTGTTGTTGGCTCGGTTGTTGTTGTTTCCACGGTTGTTTCCATTGTTGTTGCAGTTACGAGCGTTGTTGGCGTTACTATTTTGATTATTGAGTCGAGGGCATCGGTTTCGATAATGCCTCGTGTCGCCACATTCAAAACAACCCTGGTTTTGGCGAGCAGTGTTTCCCTTAGGGGTAGGGTTTACCTTACAGTTTTGGGCTTTGTGACCCCATCCCTTACAACTGTCGCAAAACCAACATTCACCCTCATGGTGTTTGCTACACTTATCACACTTAGGTTTGTTACCCAAGTATGGCTTTGGTTCTACAATGGTGGCAGCGTAAGACTTTGGATTTCCAGATCCCTTCTTGTTGGATTGACCCTGAAGGTCATTCCACTTACGCTTCTTACCTCCAGAACTACCAGCTTCAGCACTGCTCGGCTCAACCTTAACCGACACAGTCTTCTTGGTCAGTGTCCCCATTCTAACTGCTTCATCAGTCAAACTATGCGCTAAGGTAACAGCGCTCCTGAATGTGTCAGGTTTGGAGGACGTAACTAAACTCCTGATCTGTGGTGCCAGTCCATACACATAGCGTTCAATACGCTTATACTTAGGTGTTACCATATGTGGCACAAGACGAGCTAGTTCTTGGAACCTAGTTGTGTAACCAGTGATATCAGCACCAATCATAGCAATGTTCCACAGCTCAGTCTCAATTTTCTGCATCTCACTGCGAGGGCAGAATTCTTCCATCATCATACGCTTCAATGTTTCCCATGTCATGGAATAAGCAGCTGGTCGTCCCATCGACTGAACTTGACTGTTCCACCAAGTCAAGGCTTTATCAGCTAGTGTGCAGGCAACATACTTCACTGCAGTGTCTGGTAGACAATCACTGATGTCCAACACAGAATCCATCTTTTCTATCTAGTGTATAATACCAATAGCACCTTCAGTGCCACAGAAGGGAGGTGGTTTACAAGCCTGAAATGTCTTATATGAACACCCTAGGCGAGTATTCACAATAGTCTCAGCATTTACAGGGGTCGATCCACTGTTATTAATCCCATTCTCACGGTTTCGACTTGCCCCATACTCGGCAATACCTTCAGCTATGCGTCTAGCTATCAACTGCTCAGTAGTTTCCTCAGTGTTAGGGGGTGGAATGGTTTCAGATGTAGGGGGTACAGTTGTCTTCTGACTGTTCCTAGTAATTCGTCGGTTTGGCGGCATAGTTCAGTTCTGCGATGAATAGAATGCAGAAGTCAATGCCAAAATAATGAATGTGATGAACAAGATTTCACATTGTCTATCAAATGAATAGTATGGAGAATTTGAAGGAATAAGGTTTCACATTGAATGTCGCACGACTTTGAAACACCCATATGTAATTTTGTACAATATAATCACGTTGGCCAGGCGTCATTATATGATGCCAAATACATATTTCTTTTCATCATCGATCAAGCGCAAACAATGTTTTAGGGAATTCAAGATAAAATCAATAATTCAAAGTGTAGTAGGTTTTCAAAGTTTGCAGGAAATGGTTTCAAACAATTATCACGTGGTAAATTTTCTATCACATGTATATATCGAAATGAATATAATTCGCACGAAATTTCGAATCGAACCTAAGTTATAATATACATTAATTGAAGCATTCTTACAGCGTTTCATACAAAACTTGATGATATCTTCTATATCCATCAAGAGTGGTTTCCAATACAACACAAGTTGCTACAGTACTAATTAGACTAAACTTAGCTATACCTAAATCTTAACAAAATAGTTATATTCCTACGACAGTTCTTCCTCAGTTCATTATTAAGCTATCTTTAGCTATATTCTCTGTCGCAGTGTAGATCTTTCACTTTTACTCCTGATTCAGATTGGGAGAGAAGTAGCGTGTTTCCAGCATAGTTTTGTATCGCAGAGTCGGATAATAGCCCAGATCATTCTCAGTTGAGCATTTGCACAAACGTTTGATCCAAGACTTAAGTCTTTTCTTGCGATTACTAGCCACTTTCTTCCAGAAGCGTATTTTATCCTTAACTCGGACAGTCATAGGCCTCTTTAGGATTCTCAATTCTAGCTCACGTTTCCTACATGTGAACACAAGCTCCCAATTTTTACCATCCAATCTTTCAGCCTGGTCTCGTACTCTTTCGTACTCCTCTATGTCAACCATGCCGAATTGGTGGTTTTCAATTTCTTCTTCCACAAGTTCCACTATCGGAATTGTTTCGGTATCGACATATACATATTGTATCTGCTCGTCGATGGTTATGTCCTCATCTGATGAGTATTCATTTATAACAGGTTTTGCCATTTTTCCAGTTTCAAGAGATCTATAGGTTACAAAGACATATTTCAGTATCCACAGTTATGTAGTCTCTATTGTCAATATATAATCCAATCACAACGCACAGTAACATAAACAATAATAATAAACCAAATACATATGTCATATCATATAACTGATCATAGTTAGTTCATAGGTTTTTATACAAAACAGGATGGATCTATCCTAGATATCCATCGATCCAAAGACTAATCAAAGCATGACGGGTCTGTCTACACACCGTCGATCCAAATGATATACAAAACATGACAGGTCTGTCTATACCCGTCGAGCCAAAGTTCCAAGTCTAATACATAGTATATATACAATCCTAAGTAGGCACAATCCGCCCTACATAGGTCTAACGAAAATACGGTAGAAATGATCCCACGGCTGTCCTCAACACAGCCATCACTACACAAACACCAACCACAAGCCCTGCAATCCTAACACGTCTCTCAAATGTCCTCACACGAGCACGTGCGGACTCAGCTATCTCCTGGGCAGTAAACACATGGTTCAACAGAAAGTGATGATGCTCATGCATACCAGCCATGTCCCCATACAGACGGGAGACCTCATCCTGTACCTGTCCAAGGTGAGAACTCCTGCTAGAGGTAATACAGAACAATGTACGCATAACAGCAACTAATGTAGGGAGAGTTTGCTCTATCGGCTCTCCAGTGGTAGGCAGTGGTGCTGGGGGTCGTGAGGACTCTCCTGTCTCAAATGTGGAGGGAAAACCCTCTAACGACCTCCAGTGCCTCAACATAGGAGTCATCCACTCTAGATGAGCAAGCCTGGGTGCCCTCTGTGGAGACTCAACAGACTCATCCGCTGGTGCTAACGGACCAATAGGAAGATCTCGGACACACATCCTCGGTGTCCTCCTATACACAGGCCTGCGAGAAGTCTCACCGGCCTGATGGTGAATACCTGTAGTGATAGGGGTAACCTCATGTGCTGTCGGTGGTGGCGCGATGTAAGCGTCACTAGTGTCATCTGACATATCTCTCAAATGAACAGATGCCTCATCCTCTACAGTGATCGCGGGACCCTCAAAAGTAGCCTCGGTCGGCTCCTCATCCGAAGCATAAACATGGTAAACTGATTGACTAGACACACTGTGACAAGGGAAATTGTGTGTGACGTGTCAGTCGTATGTTAGATGTATGCAAACGTATGTATGTATGAATGCATGAATGTTCTAGCCAAGGCTATAGTCTAGGTCTCTAAGGTTTTCAGTCACCTAAAGACTTCTAGTTCGCTATAACCAATGGCTCTGATACCAAGTCTGTCACACCCCCAAAATCGGTAATTGTGTTTATTTAATGTTTAGCGGAAGCAAGTTAAGATTTAGCGGAAGCATCTTGTTTAAACAGTTTAACAACGGGGTGATGACGTATCAATTGTGCATTCATTTTATCAGAGCATATGATCATACAGAACATAATATATTAAGGATGCCAGTTTAAACAGTTGTTACAAAGGTAGTACGACTATGTAAGTCATACAGTAGTAATAGAGTTTAAAACATTTAAGTTTTACAATACTTATGTTAAGATAAGATTTCATGAGTATAACTGCAATGTCTGCAGTAATACAGAGGAAATCCTCAAAAACTGTCCCAAAATATATGGCATCCTAAGTAGTCCAGGGTTGTCCATCCTGAATGCATGCGATTCTTACTTACGTAGCTAATTCCCTGTAAAACATAGAAAGAAAGTCGTCAACAAATATGTTGAGTGAATTCACAGGTTTTGTATAAATGTAAGGTATGTTAAACCATTTATGTTTAAGTTATTGAAATGTTATTCAATAAATAAATGTTGCAGGTTTTGCAATTTATAAGATGTTAGGGATAGTTACCCTAAAATATAGTTTTATGTGGGTTGTTACCCCAAATGTATGTCTGGTTGTTTACCAGAATATAAATGTAATCAGTACGTATACTGAAATAAAACAGTTGTAGGATATGTTCATCCTAAATAATAATTGTGGGAATGCTTAGACTATAATCCCCTGAAAGGTGAGCTAAACCCCGCAGGTTAAAGTAACGCGACCTAACCCTATAACCAAACCACAACCAAAACTTATGTTGTTTGCCTGAAGGACAATTAAGTATACGCTCCATCCACAGGAGGGTCGTCACGGCAATAGTACTATTCGTATACTCAGTGGCTAGAGTCACCTAGCTAATGGTTATAGTCTGCATGACATAAGGTCTTTCATGCACACATCTCAAGTCTGGTCCGTACTAGGATTTGTTGTCTAATTCCCAAAACAGTTGTGAAATAATATTTCATATCAAACAGTTTGTATAAATCAATAAAGCATTTATATAGTTTGCTGCATATGTTTGCATGCAGTTTCTATGTTTACACCCCTATATTTAAAAGCATAAAACATTTGTAAAGTAGGGGCTGTGAACTCACTGTAGTTTGCTCGGTAGGAAAGCTAGCTGCCAAACAGATAATTGCCCAAGGTTTGTTAACCTATATAAAATAAATATATTAACATAAGTACGTTTGATTTTTTTTAATCACTTATGTTAACAGTTTGTTTGTTTGAAGAAATGGTTGATTTCTTAATAATATAAGTCGTTGTAATTGTTGGTGACATTGTGTAGAAATATTGTTATTATTTCTTTTGTCGTATACTTGGTTAAGTATATAAGTCAATATGTAATTGTCTATTTAACGGGAGGTCGTTTTGTTTCATTTGTACATATACTTTGTTTACAGTTGTACGTATAATTCGAATGTTATTCCAATATCGTTGTATGTACATATATTTGTTCTATATATGTATACTTATGTAATATACTTGTCGTATATTATTAGATTACACGTTCGTTAAATGTGAAATTCATTGTGTATATATATTTGTGAATATATATTCCTAAGTGTCGTATGTATATCAAAATATATGTAAGTTTTCATTTGTTTAAGAAAACGTATAATCGTGAATATAATTCAAATGTCGTTTGTGTCTATATATATAACGTGTGTTCTCGTATATATTTATATATATTGTAATACGTTGTTTACGTATTTAAAACGTTATAAGTTTTATTTGTTATAAAACTCAATAATATATTTATTCCGTTTATAAAATAAATATTATTTGTTTTTAATATCGTTACGTTTGTTTAATAAATGTTAAAAAGTTTAAATGTCCCGATTGTGTAATCGTATCCAAATCGTATAATTTACAAAGTTCGTATATATATATATGTCATATATCGTTTGTTCATACGAAACAAATAAGTCCAATGTCCGTATTCATAGTTTGTCTCGTTTTATAATGTTACTAATAAATGGAATCGTTTTGTTTTTAAAAATAAAAGTCAAGGTGTTGACCAGACACGGGAATCCGCCGGATTCTATTTGAATCCGCCGGATTCTCGTTAAATGAAAAGGTGTTGCCGGATCTTCGGGTCAAGCCGCCGGGTCGGGTCAAAATAGGTGAATCCGCTGGATTCAATTGAATCCGCCGGATTCTTTTGCATTCACAAGACGTTTTGTGTGAAGCTTAGGTGAATCCGCCGGATTTAGGTGAATCTGCCGGATTCTTTTGTGTTCACAGGGCATTTTCGTGTGAAGGTTTGGGATCACCGGATCGTTGTTGTCTTTTACTCGTTCACAATGTTTAAACGATTATGGTGTGCGAGTTTAATCCGGGAATCCGCCGGATTCAGCATGAATCCGCCGGATTCATGCTGTTCTCAGAACCTGTTCGTACAGGGCAAAATACATACATATGATTGCTTGGTTCCAATCCATATTACATAAGTTCCAAATGTTTATACAAGTATTATGTGTCGTTTTTACACGTTATTACACCATTTAAACTAGTTTTAATGTATCGATTTTGATTTTGTAGTTTTGGTTTCTCAAACCCATTTTCAAGAACAATCCATCAATCTTTCAATTTATGTGTTATATGTTTAGATTATGATGTATAAACATGTTAGATGACGAAATTAAAGTAAAGAAATCAAAGGTTTGTAGTTTTTCTTACAAAGTGAAAATGGTGAGAATGATGAACGATGAAGATGATGATGATGTTGTTGCCTCTGCTTCTTGCTCCTGATGTTGTTGTTATGAAGATCAAAGAAGAAGAAGATTGGAGATGATAGATGAATTATTGTGTGTGTGTATTATCCTCTGGAGGAAAGAAATGAGAGGGAAACAAAATGATCGGAAGAGTATGGTTTAAACATTGATATGTCTCCTGCATTATTGATGTTAGGTGACCAGTTTGGTACCACAATTTCGAGTACGGGTATAATTATAGCAATATAAAAATAAACAAATTACATTTTTATTTTGTAGGTGTTCTCCTGGTTCGTTATTTATAATCAGTATAATGATGTTATCATTATTTTAAATAGATGTACAATTTTGTACATTTTACTGCGCGCAACTATTTGAGCGCAAAATTTCAGTTAATTTAGGATTTCATATTTTGAGGTAATGTTCTAACTTCCTCCAAAAGAATGAGAAAATTTGTATTTTTATGTTTCAACCTTTTATGTGCGTTTTAGAATTGTTTCTGTTCGTTTATAATACGTTTTATGTTAAACGTATATTCAGACCATTTGATCTATAAGTTATAGATATATAAATACTCGTAATTAATAATTGAGTTATTAATAAAGTTTGTATCCCGAAACTTTTGTTATTTATTTTTGTCGGGTTCGTTCTGATATATTCGTACGCGATTATTATAACTCACATAATTTGTAATACTTTATGTTTTAAAGTACCGGGCTTGCTAGGCTTACATCATAACAAAAAGTTTTGTTAAAACTTAACCAGGAAATTAGCGTAAGAATGCACATGCTTAAATGTTAATTAATACCTAATTTGGAGAGTTGTCACATTTTTTCTATAGGCTTAAAACTGTTCAATTTTAGTCTGGAAAAAGTTTCATTTTACCCGGCCAGTTTTTGACGTTTTCGGACGAAATTTTGGCGGGAAAAACGCGAAAATTTTGTAATTTCAAATTTTGTTTTTAGGCTTAGAATAGCTTAATTTTAGTGTCGGAAAAGTTTCGCTACACTCTGTCAGTTTTCGAAATTTTCGAATTCAATTTTGGAGGGAAAATTCGGATATGGCTTTTGGTGCGAAAATGCCTCCTTCTACATCCTTGTTCTATAGTGATTTTGCGAGTTGGAAGATTAAGTTATGCAATTTCATTGAATACAAAGATCCAAATCTGTTCAATTGGTTTAACACCATTGATCGATATGAGCAACCAAGACTCGATGGAGTGCTTAAGTCAAGAGCACAAATGTCAGTCAAGGAACGAGCAGAGTTTGATAAAGACAATAGAGCATATGAGATGATTACCAAGTGTTTGCCAGAAGTTGTGATTAATGAATTTAAAAATCAAGCAACTTCTATAAGTTTATGGGATGCTCTTATAGCGGCTTACGATCAAAAGGAAAAGAAGTCAGAGGCTAATATTCAAATTCCTAGTCTAAATGATACTTCCAGATCAACTTCCAACTCAGCTGCATCTACTTCTACTGGCACTTCCTATACTTCTCATACCGCTCCTTCAAAGTCTACTGAGGAACATGCTAATATCTTTACAGCTTTCCTCAATTCTTATGAGAATTTTCTTTCCAAGAAGGCTAGTACTTTGCAGCTCACTGAGGAAGACTTTGAACAGATCGATTCTGATGATTTGGAGTATATGGACATCAAATGGAGCATGGCCATGATAACCCAAAGGACAAAGAAATTTCTTCAGAGAACGGGCAGAAAAGACCTGGATGACGATGGTGATACAGGTCTTGGTTTTAATAAAAGCAAAGTGAAATGCAAGAACTGTCAGATTCATGGGCACTTTGCTAAGGAGTGTGAGAAAGTAAAATATCCTTCATCTGGATTCACTACTCCTACAGCTCCAACGACTCCAGAGAAAAACACAACATCACAGGCTATGACGGTGTATTCTCAAGGAGTGTTTGATTTTAGTGCACTTCAAGGAGAGGTTCAACACAGTGCGCTCTTGGCAAAGATACATGAGGTAGAAACAGAATCTGAAAAACCTTTTACTTGCATATCCTGTATTAAATTGGAAGCTTCTTTAAAATGTTTTCAAATAGACTATGTAGACTTGAGAGAAAAGGTAGAGAAACTCACTGAGTCAAATAAGTTTCTAAAAGCTAATGAAATACTTTATGAAAAGGAAGTTGAGGCTCATAAGTTTGACACTGAGAAATATAAAGCTAAAGTTTTCAGTCAACAAGATGCCATTAACAGCTATTTAACATAAATTGAGTTGTTAAATAAAGAACTTTCTGAGCTAAAGTCTGAGTCTGACTCTTTTAAAAAAGGAATCACAAGTTTCTCAAATTCTCATAAACTCTTCGATGAAATGGTTGACAAGATGAGGACAGATAAAAGTAAAGCGGGACTTGGGTATCCACCTCCCACTAACTATTATCCTAAGCCTGTTAAGGAAGGCACCGAAGAACTTGTGGCTGACTACTCATCATGGTCAGCTACAAAGTCTAAAGAAGCTACATCCAATCCCAAAAGGCAGGCAAAGGAGAAAACTAAAAGGACAGAGTATCCCTTGCCTACTTTTGTTAAGTCTGATAGTACACCTCCAGTTAGTGTAGAGGAGGGTGTTGAGATAGAGGATCTACCGGAAGAGGCTGAAATCAAAGTTGAAAAAGTTAATGTAAAGCCAGAAAATCATATACTTACCAATGAAACTGTAAAGGTTTCAAATACAAAGGGTAAAAACAAGGTTGAAAATGAATCCAAAAGGGTTCAACATCAAATGAAGGATTCAAATGTAAAATCTAAAAGTGAACAACCTTCAACATCAACTTGTTCAACTTCTGAGGCTTCTACATCAACGTGTACACATAAGTGTTCACGTCCTGTAAATACCTCATCTTCTAAGCCTCCAACAGTTCATTCTCCACCTCAACCTTTTGTGGGTAATCATTGGAATAGGTCGTACATTGAACGACGTTCTTGTTTCCATTGTGGACAACAAGGACATATAATTAGGGATTGTCGGTTATTATCCCTAGATAGGTTTGGTAGAGGGATGCCAAGAACTTCCTCCTTTAGGAATTCTCATTCAAAATCGTTTTCTAGGCGTGCTTCGTATTCGCCTATATCAAGATATGCATCCTCTTCTCCAAAACCCGTGGCTAGAGTAAACAAAGTTGTGCCTAGTAAACCTCAAGTTCAACAGCACAACATTGTTGAAAACTACTCATCTGAACCTACAAAGGTTTGGAAACCCAAATCCACAAACAACACATCAATGAAATCCTCTGAGTTTTTAAAATATCATAAACTCATTGATGTGATGGTTATGGATGATCATGGACAACCCAAGTCAATTAAGGCTTGGGTGTCCCATAAGTACTAACGTTTAATTGTTTGTGGTGGTGCAGTCAGGTTGTTATAAGCTAATATTTTTAGTGACTGCGAGGATGTGAATATTTTTGGAAGATTGTTTTCAAAGTGCTCGTGTGTGATGATTTTGATGGATGAGATTATCGAAGTTTCGAGGTGGTAAAAGTGCTAAAAGTCATTTGATTTGACTTGATATGTGATTTTGATACTTTTATTTTAAATTTAATTATTAGTGCAACAGCCATTCTTTATACTTTTTAGTATTAAAGAAATGCAATGTTGCGAAATTTATTCAATTAAAAAATACAAAAATATGTTTAATGTTTAAGGGGAGTATTTTTGGATTGGATATAAGAATTTGCTGTTCAGGGGGAGTAATTCTGAATATTCAAAATTCTGATTATTTAATTCAGAAATATGAACAGCAAGATTCTTAATTCTTGAAAAGATGTTGGATTGTGTGTTTGTAAAACAACTTGGGATATGATAGTACATCGGGTGATATGCATAAAATTGGAAATTTTAAGGTTTATGTTTGATGTGTCAGTAGGTTTATCTGGTATATTTAACACATCTTCTATAAACATTGGCTTCATTATATGATGTATCGGTAGGCATGGTACACACCGGTTTGTGAGTGAGTAAGAAGTAATAATAAAACTTGTCTATTACTTTGAGAAAAATGTTATATGATGTATGACATAAGTCTTAATTGATAAATGGAAGTACTATCATACACTGTCATAATTATGTAAATGTAAAATGGGCATATAGTGATAATATGATTATTCGCCTAACTAATGGTGACTATTGTTGTACTCACGTACAGACCTGAATCCATTAGTTATGCAAATAGTCTCAAACTTGTTATGTTCATACTAAGGGACCCTCTGTTGTACTAAGTACAGATCTGGGGCCACTAGTATCTTCATAGTCGGTTTGATGTATGCCTAAATATAAATATCAAGTGTATGTTACGAGAAAACCGAGATAAACTTGGTCTTGTAATCTCTACCTTGTGTGAATATGCAGTGTTTGTTTTACTGAAGTTTATCAGTATATCATATAATAGGTTTCTCAAAATTAATATTCATACTAACAATAAAGGTTAGCTCACAGATACGGATGTAACATGTTTAAGTGGACAAACAATACCGATGATCGTCTTGAACTAATTTTTATAAAAGGTGCTTTAAATATGTCAAGTAAATTTAAAGTGGACAAATATACTGATGATCGAAATAACACTTACTATTCCCTAATAATTGCATGTTGGCCTGATATGATCCCTAAGCAGACTTAAAACAATCCTATCCCCAATTTATTTTAATCTTCGTTCTTTGTTTTTCATTTATAAAGAAAAATACAAAAAGATTTTATTTCTATGTTATTTTCTTCAATATCACATATCTTGTTAAAGTCAAATATTGAAGATGTAAAGGATGTTGGTTATTCTCCAAAGATTGTGAAGATAATTCTATCGGAGAAGCTGCTGATGATTGAGAGATGGTCACTGAGTTTGAAGATCTTATTGTATGATAAATTTGTGTCAGTCACATGAATTTGGACACCAAGATTTCTTTGAAGACCATGCTATCTCAAAGGGGGAGTTTCTGATTGTCAAAGACATGAAAGAGTTTGTTTATGAAGACTAATTGAAGACTTCTTTGACCAAGCTGCTGACAAGGGGGAGTTTGTTGGTGCATTTTGTGTGTCAGTCACTTGGTCAAACTATTGTAATTGTCAAAGTCAATTAGTCTACAAATGTATAGTGTTTAGAGTGTGTATTCGAGTCTGTAAATGAAATATATATAGAATGGTGACATTGTAATTGGGCCTGCGACGTCGGGTCAGACGTCGCAAGGATCTGGGCCTGCGACGTTGGGCCTAACGTCGCAGGGTCCAGTGGGTTTAGTATAAATAGGCGTGTTAGATTCAGTTTTAGGGTTAGCCTTTGTGAGAAGAGAAAGGGAGCCGTTTTGTGAGAGTAGGGAGGAGAGAAACAAGTTCGTGTTTGTGATTGTAATCTTTCATATTCAATTGTGAATACAAAGCAAAGATTATATAGAAATCGTGTGTTCGTGAATCATATATTGATTGTTTATCATTCCGCAATAGCAATCGATCAAGCGATCCGATCAGATCCCACTAGTACGGGACTTTCAACATCTCTTGTCAAGATCAAAGTGGAAAAGAACTCATAGCATAACTCCTTGAACACTGGTTCCCTGATGTTGAACAATCTTTCCCATTCGGTGAATTCGTACACATTCCCTTGATACTCAAACCTCTGAATGAGAAGTTCACGAATCTGTTGAGAGAGACCAATCGCCTCAAGAGGTTCCCAGTCTACGTATCTGGATAGCTCAAACTCCTTTTTTAACAAAGAGAACAAGTTCCTGGCATACGTAGTGTAGTGCACCCATCTCTGGTCAAATCGTAGCCATGGGTGGATGTTAGCCGGAATAAAGAGTGCTTCCGCAACATCAGGACCGACATGTGGGAATTCCTCCTCGTCTTGCAATTGAGAGGTGGAAGTCTCAGCGACTCTCTTGGAGGTGCTGGTTTTGCGTGACTTGCGTGAGGTTGCTGCATGCTGCGAAAAATCAATAGAGAAACACAGTATTGCATAAAACAAATGTTAGTGTTAGTCGTAGTCATAGACATGTCTCGTATGCAAAATGAGCGATAATATGTCAAAATCATAACCTCCCCCAACAAATAGCCTTTTTCCAACCAAAATAGCATAAAAGCAATTCACCAAAAACAATATAACCAAACATGCCCAACAAGTTCAAATTTTTACTCACAAACTCATCAAAGTGCAGAGAATATGTAATCCAACATTAAACTAAACCAAACCAAAAACAATGCCTAATCAACATCATCTTAGTTAAGCTAGTCTTACAATCACAATTACACATTAGTTCATACAATGTACCAACATTCCAAGAAAATCCATCATGGTCATTCAACTTATCAATAATAATAGTATCAAACATATACTTGAATAATGGCAACGCGAGTGCATAGACAATTCTCAAGCAATGTCTTACAACCAATAATTATATCAATCAAAAATAATGACCAAAATTTGCACCCAATTCATCTCCCCCAAAATTAACATGAACCCTAATCATCAATTATCACCTTTACATTATGAAACTAATTGTAAAATAAGCAATTATAAGCAAAGTGATAAAGATATCATGTCAATTAAACAACTACAAACTCTTATCATCATCAAAATTCGGAATACCCAATTTCACATAAACCCTAATTTGCAAAGTTCATCAAATCAAGCAATTAAACAGAGAATCATGGTGCAAATAGGATATGTAACATACAAACATGTTTAATAGCATGAAAAGTACAAGATTAAACATCCCCACACTTAGCAATTGCAAAACCCACATGTAAAGTAATGTGAGAATAAAAATCACAAATCGCAAGTAAAAAGATGTTAATCCATACCTTAGGAGCCATTAAAACAAGAATAGGTGATGAAAAGAGTGATGGTTTTTCGAAATGGGGTTAGGGTTTATGGAGAGCACCAGCCGTTTGAAGAAGAAGAATGAGATAATTGGGGTTAGGTGAACAAAATGCCCAAAAATCGTTTTTTAAAACTGCAGATATAGTTTGGAACCCGGCGGCTTCTTTAGTAACCCGGCGGGTTGATGTCGGGTTGGGCGCGGGTCAGGCCCGGGTCGCCAGGTATCCAGATCAAAAACAAGCAAACAACCCGGCTGGTTGAATCGGTTAGCAACCGGGTCATTAAATGAACCCGGCGGGTCGTGGAAGAAGACGCCGGCTTATATAGGCTTAAAATGGGCGAATAATTCTGTTAACAACATGTTGAGAAAAATTAATTCACCCAGCGTGTCAACTTAGTAACCCGGCGGGTTGACATGAAGACCCGGCGGCTAATCTTCTCTACCCGGCGGCTAACAATCCGATTCCAAAAACCCCCAGTTTTTTTTTTTTTTTTTTTTTAAACCAAAGAAAGTAACAATAATAATACTATCAATAATAATAATTATTATACACCTTATAACTAAAAGGATACGAAATGGGTTTTCTTGGACCCGTTTGGACACTTTGTTTATTAACGAGTCGAAAGCTTGACTCGACCCCGAATTCATTTGTCCTTGGGGTAAGCCGCGAGCTCCTCCCACTCGCTCTCCTCTTCTTCCTCGTGGTATACTTTCAACCGATGACCATTGACAATAAAAGTTCCTCCATCCGAACCGAAAAGTTCAACATATCCGGATGGATAACCATGTTTGACCGTATAAGGACCGGTCCAACGAGGCTTGAACTTTGGTTGTTTTAGCTTGAAACGTGATTGAAAAAGAAGAACTTTGTCACCGGCTTTGAATTCTTTTCTCATCTTTAGCTTACGATCGTGCAACACTTTGGTGCGTTCTTTGTAGAGACGAGAATTTTCATAAGCTTGCAACCGGAGCTCATCCAACTCGTGAAGTTGCAACATCCTTTTCTCACCTGCTTCAATCAAATCCAAATTGCAATTCTTGAGCGCCCAATAAGCTTTATGCTCAATTTCAAGGGGTAAATGGCAAATTTTGCCATAAAGCAACCGGTATGGGGTCGTTCCAATAGGTGTCTTGTAGGCGGTCTGAAAAGCCCACAATGCACCTTCAAGCTTTTTGGACCATATGGCCCAGTTGTCTTTCACCATCTTCTCCAGAATTCTTTTCAATGCACGGTTAGTGTTCTCGACTTGA
Organism: Helichrysum umbraculigerum; assembly: GCA_949592205.1. NCBI lineage: Eukaryota > Viridiplantae > Streptophyta > Magnoliopsida > Asterales > Asteraceae > Helichrysum > Helichrysum umbraculigerum. The sequence continues at coordinate 11,861,660 of CATIUR010000002.1, read as the reverse complement.
CCACTTGTTTGTGGGTGATAGGAAGTCGAGAACCGGTGATTCACCCCATACTTTTTTAGCACCTTTTCAAGTTGAGCATTAGCAAAGTGGCTTCCCTGGTCGCTAATCAATGCTTTTGGCATCCCAAATCGGCAAAATAGGCTTTTCAAGAAATCAATGACCACACGAGCGTCATTCTTTGGTAAAGCCTTAGCTTCCGCCCACTTGGACACGTAATCAACCGCCACAAGAATGTATTCATTTTTGAATGAAGGTGGGAACGGTCCCATGAAGTCTATGCCCCAAATATCAAATACTTCGCAAACTTGGATGCTAGTTTGTGGCATTTCATCCCTTTTGGAGATGTTTCCGGTTCTTTGACACGCATCACATGTTTGGCACAAAGTGTTTGCTTCTTTGAAGATCATCGGCCAATAAAAACCCGCATCATAGACCTTCTTTGCGGTGACCGAGGGGCCATAATGTCCACCGGTTGGCCCATAGTGACATTCATCCAAAATCTTCCTTGTTTCACCACCCGAAACACATCTCCTCACCATGCCATCCGCACAAACGCGGAATAAATATGGTTCTTCCCAGAAGTAATGCTTCAAGTTAGAGAAAAATTTGCTTTTCTCTTGGTGACTCATGCCCTTCCTCAAAACTCCACCAACCAAATAGTTTGCCAAGTCGGCATACCATGGTGCTTCCTCATCCTTGTTTTCATCACCTACCTGCAAAATAAATTCCTCGGGAAAGGAATCATCAATATTAGTATCGCCTTGCTTGACAAGTGATCGGCGGCAAGGTTCTCGGCACCTCTCTTATCCTTGATTTCAATGTCAAATTCTTGCAAGAGAAGAATCCAACGAATAAGACGCGGTTTAGCATCTTGTTTGGCAAAGAGATATTTGAGAGCCTAGTGATCGGTGAAAACTACGGTTTTAGATAGCACAAGATATTGCCTAAATTTGTCAAAGGCATATACGACGGCAAGCAATTCTTTCTTAGTGGTTGTGTAGTTTTGTTGGGCCCCATTCAAGGTTTTGCTAGCAAAGTAAATAGGTTTGAAATGTTTATCAATCCTTTATCCTAGGACGGCTCCTAAGGCAAAGTCGCTTGCATCACACATGAGTTCAAAGGGCTTGGACCAATCGGGTGAGACTATGATAGGTGCCTTGGTCAAATGGTCTTTAAGGGTCGAAAATGCACTCAAACATGGTCCATCAAACACAAAAGGGGCATCCTTTTCAAGTAACCTAGTCATTGGACGGGTGATCTTCGAAAAATCCTTAATGAATCTACGGTAAAAACCGGCATGACCAAGAAAACTTCTAATGCCCTTAACATTGGTCGGTGGAGGTAATTTGGCAATAATATCAATCTTAGCCCTATCAACTTCAATTCCTAAACCCGACACCTTGTGACCCAACACTATACCCTCTTTTACCATAAAATGGCATTTCTCCCAATTCAAGACTAAGTGGGCTCTCTCACACCTCTCGAGCATTTTATCCAAGTTTCTTAAGCATGACTCGAATGAATTGCCAAATATCGAAAAATCATCCATGAAGACTTCCATGGAAGTTTCAACCATATCGTGAAAAATGGCAATCATACAACGTTGGAATGTGGCGGGAGCATTGCAAAGACCAAAGGGCATCCTTCTATAGGCATAAGTACCGAAGGGGCAAGTGAATGTGGTCTTTTCTTGGTCTTCGGGATCTATGGAGATTTGAAAGTATCCCGAGAACCCGTCAAGGAAACAATAATATTCATTACCCGCTAGCCTCTCAAGCATTTGGTCAATGAATGGTAAGGGAAAATGGTCTTTTCTCGTGGCATCATTCAACCTCCTATAATCAATGCACACACGCCATCCCGTGACCGTCCTAGTGGGTATCATTTCGTTTTGGTCATTGGCAACTACGGTCATCCCCCCTTTCTTTGGTATACAATGTACCGGGCTTACCCAAGAGCTATCCGCAATGGGGTAAATAATACCCGCATCAAGAAGCTTAATCACTTCTTTCTTGACCACATCCACCATATTGGGATTAAGCCTCCGTTGTCTTTGGACAACGGGTTTAAAATCATCAACAAAATTAATTTTGTGTCTACAAAAGGATGGGCTTATTCCCGGTATGTCGGATGTCCGCCAAGCGAAAGCTCTTTTGTGAGCCTTGAGTACATTCAACAATTTAAGTTTTTCATCATTCACAAGGGACGAAGAGATTATTACTGGGAGGATATTTTCCTCATGGAGATAAGCATACTCCAAATGACTTGGAAGTTCTTTCAACTCCAAATCACGTGGTGGATCCTCCAATGACGTCTTGATCCTCATATTGTCATCCTTTGTGAGCTCCTCAAAAGCATCCTCACATTCGAGCTCTTCTTCGTCATTTGTCTCTTCCATGCTCATGACCAACTCCTCCTCGGTCATTCCTTCAACATTTGACTCTAGCAAGTCAACAAGCTCCGATTCCAATCCAAGCAAACTTTCCAATTCTTCCTCCACCGCATCATCTATCACATCAATTCTAAAACACGAATCATCATTAGAATAAGGATGCTTCATGGCCTTATCGACCGTGAACGCAATCCTTTCATCACCCACCCCCAAGGTCAATTTCTTATCTTTAACCCCAATTATGGCATCCGCGGTATGTAGGAAGGGTCGTCCTAAAATCAAGGGCACTTTACTATCCTCCTCCATTTCGAGGATAACAAAGTCAACCGGGAAGGTAAATTGCCCTACCTCTATTAGCATGTTCTCCGCAATCCCAACGGGATATTGGAAAGATCTATCGGCAAGACGGATGCTCATGCGATTGGGGGTTAAGGATCCTAGGGCCAATCTAGCATAAGTGAATATGGCATTAAGTTTATACTAGCACCTAGGTCCGCAAGTGCATCACAAGTGATGATTTTACCCAATGTACACGAAATGATGAAACTCCCGGGATCTCCAATCTTGGGTGGAATTTGGTTTTGGACAAGTGCCGAGCATTCCTCATTCAAAAACATTGCCGAAGCCTCCGACAATTTCTCTTTGTTGCTCACCAAATCCTTGATGAATTTGGCATAATTCGGCATCCCGGCTAATACATCAACCAAAGGCACATTGATTCGAATGCCCTTGATCATGTCCACAAACTTCCCATATTGAGCCGCAATCTTTTCTTTCCTTAGTCTTTGTGGATAAGGAATCTTCGGCTTGTAAGCTTTCACAACCGGAGTAGGTGACACCGGTGTGACCGTTGGTGTAGGAGCATCAACATTCTCTTCATTGTCTTCCTCCTCAATTTCCTGCACAAAAGAGTTAGAAACATTTTTGTCTTTGGCTTTGGCTTGAGGTGGTAGAAGTTCCTTTCCGCTTCTCGTGGTTATAGCATTCACATGCTCATTTCTCGCGGGTGGTGGTTGGTAAGGTTTGGAACCGCTAGAGGGTGAAGGTTGTGGTCTTGGGTTTTGTTGTGTATTACTCGGTTGGCCTACTACTTTGCCCCTCGGACAACCTCTCCATTTTCCGCTCTAAATCTTGAATTGAAGCTTGTTGATTCTTTTGCCCTTGTTCCATGCTCAACCGAATATTTGTCATTTGAGTTTTCATCCTTTCGGTGGCGGTTTCTTGCTTTGACATAAACTCCTTCATCATTTGTTCCATTGGAGTCAATGTTGGTTCTTGTTTTTGAACCGGTGATGGTTGTTGTTCTCTAGATGGGCTTTGGTGTCGATTTTGGTTGTAATTTTGGTTTTGGGATTGGTTTTGATTGTATGATTGGTTTTGAGATTGATTGGAGTTTTGGTTGTAAGGTTGGTTAGGTCTAGAAAATCGGATTTGGTTTTGGTTTTGGTTATAGCCTCCGCCTTGGTAACCTCCCGAATTTCGGTTTTGATAACCCCCTCTTTGGTAGTTTCCGCTTTGATAATTACCTTGTTGAAGAAAGTTAACACCTTCCCTACCTCCTACCATTGGCAAATCGTCTTGTGCACAATTAGCCGTGGCATGATTTCCGCCACAATTACCGCAACCATCTCTAAGCTCTTTGATTTCACCTTTGATAGTCTTGAATTGTGCATCAAACTTAGAAGATAAAGCCTTGATTTCTTTCATCATGGCCGAGTCATTGGAGCTTCCACTTCCACTACTAGTGCCCTCGACGAATGCAACATGCTTTTTAACCGGTTTTCCTCCTTTATCCTGAGCCCAATTTAAGCTTTGGATAACCTTGTCTTCAAGAAGCTTCCATGCTTCATTCGGTGTCTTGTAGAGGAATTGACCTCCTCCCGAGGCATCAAGAATACTTGCCGAATCCAAGTTAAGACCATTGTAGAATAACACAATGATTTCTCTCTTCTTCAAATCGTGACCATGGCAATTTCTCAACATTTCTTTCATCCGACACCATGCCTCTACCAAAGTTTCGCCTTCTTGTTGTTTGAAAGCTCTAATCTCATTCAAAAGTCTTTCGGCCAAAGCCGGAGGATAAAATCATCTAACAAATGCTTCCCTCATCTCATCCCAAGTAGTGATGGTGTTTGATTCTAATTCTTGATACCAAATCTTTGCCTCACCACAAAGTGACATAGGAAACGTCCGTAGGCGAATCACTTCATCCATATTCGCCCCATACTTGAAATAGCTCCCGATTTCAAGAAAGCTAGCAATGTGTTGGTGTGGATCAACCCGCACCCTTCCGTCGAATTGTTTATCTCTAATGAGTTGCATATGATGCCCCTTCAAAGAGAAATTATCATTTTCAATATCTTGAACCCGTATGGCCGACTCGGGTGTCGGTGCCACGGTTCTCGTCCGTGAGAAAATTGGGGTATCATCATCATCCGCCATCTCTTCTTCACCCTCGGATGGTATTGAAGGCTCTTCTTCGGGTGATGGGATTTCTTCCACAAAAGTTTCTTCCACCTCGATGGTGTTTCCCGAAGATGTATCGGTATCTGTTTGACTACTAGATGATTCCGATGATCTTTGCTTTGGTTTCCTCCTTCGTTTACTCTTTTTGGTCTTCTCCGGATTGGACAAAGGACTTAGAAGCTCTTTACCGGAGCTCCTTGTGTTCATCCACTACCAAATCACACCTGAAAGTACACAAACGATAAAACCATAAATGCACCGACGCAATACAAACAAAGGTAACTTTCCAAGAATAAATTCTAGAAAGGATCAATTAATCACACTTAAATCAATTGTTCACAAATCAAGTTCCCCGGCAGCGGCGCCAAAAACTTGATGTGCAAAATCTAGTCTTAAAATTTATCGTTGTTTAGTAAACCAAAAAGTACCTCGCTAGACCAATACACAACCGGGCAGTGGACCCTATCGTATAGTAGTATAGTTGGGTAAGTTCGGGTTCGAACACAGGGAACTAGATTGGATGATCAATGTAAGTGTGAACTATTTAAATAGAAAAAGTAAAATGTGGTTGGTTGTGTGACCGAATTGTCACGTTGCTTAAAACTACGAAATTTTAGTTAAACTAGGCAAGTGGACTCTTAAGAGTCAAAGTGATTGATTTGGAACTTTCAAATATTAAAAACTATACTTGCTTGGATTAGATCGTTAGTAATTAATTTCGGGGTGTAAAGTTAAAACCGGTTATTTTATGCAAACAATTTTCCATCAAACTTAGGCTTAACATTCGCCATCACCTAATAATTCAACTTCAATTTACAAACCCAGATTCAATCAAATAACGGACATTCGCCATGGTTACCTACTTGCATATTTGAGCTTAACTTGTTAACCTATTCCAAAACCACATCCACAATCAAGTTCAACAATTTATAGACAAAAAGTTGACAACAATTCACTAGATAGAAAACGTTCGCTATATCTATTAGCAAATTATCAAACAAGTTAATTAATTGACATCAAGCTCAAATACCAAGTAGTTGATTAAACACAAGTTCGAGTTAAAAGAGTTTATGATTCATCCAAACGAAAGACATTCGCCAAATTCGCTAACTCAAATCATACTAGTTAACTAGCTTCACTTGTAATAATTTTCGCATTCGCTAAAATAGATTCATTCATACATTTCATACAAATGACAAGTATTTTTATTAAACAACAAACATTTGCCATAGTTGTTTAGTCAAAATACCCACAAGTTAAACCACATCAACTAGTTACATACAAGTTTATGGATGAATCTTAAACTCGAAGCATAAATCAAACACCAAATATAACACCCCTAGTCACTAACTAGTTCATCCAAGCAAGTATAACAAAACCTAGCCAACCATCATAATCACATCATCATACACACAAAACATCAAAGAAACTAAAGAAATCATGATTATATTTGGATAAAAATGCAAACCGAGTTCTTACAATGTCGGGATGATGATTCGATGTAACCGAGAGATGCTAGATTAAAGGAAATCTTCAACAATGTGGAAACAAGCCTTCAAAAACCCAAAATCGCCAAAAACACAGCTGAGTTCGTGTGTGTGTGTTGATAAAAAAGTTGGTGAGATTCAATAGTGAAAAGTACTTTTCTAGCCAAAAATTGATCTGCCGCCCAAACTACCCGGCGGGTTGTGTTATAACCCGGCGGGTCCTTTGAAATTTGTGGAACCCGGCTGCTTGAACATATAATACGGCGGGTCATTCTAAGAAACACAACCAGGCGGCTCAGTAGTATCACCCGCCGGCTTCTACAGGCTTCAAACAGCCGAATATCTCTGTGACCAACATTTGATGGAAAAGTTAAATCACCCAGCGGCTAGCCTCAATCACCCGGCTGCTCACCATACAGACCCGGCGGCTTGATTAATCAACCCGCCGGCTCCTTTAAAATCCTAGGACCCGGCTGCTAGCTACCCCAAGCCGGCGGCTTCAAGCCATTTTCCAGTAGACCAGCTTTATGTTCGAGACTTCAACACTTTACAAACTTGCTCGAATCATAACCAAATTGCAGTCCAAACGACGATTCTTCAATATTAACGCCTGTAATTCAATTTAAGCTAAATAAGTACCAAAAGTTCATAAAGTCCACTTAAAATGAATGCAAAAACAATGATATCGCTAAAGATAAACTTATACAAAATGAGCGATATCAATTGTTGTCTGAAGTTGCAAATTTATTATTAATAATTTTAAGGATCATTATTATTATAGATTATAACATATAGAAAACAATGAATTTCAAATTTTTATACATACAATTATTTCATCGAAAATGTTAAAGTTACAATATTTTTGAATATACTATTTTATTGCAATTACGATTTCTCTCAAAATAAAATGTAGTAGTTTGTTGGGAATTTTAAAAATCTTAAAAACTTATAAGATATGAGGATAGAAATTTTAAAGACTTTTAAGGGAAAACTTATTTTTTTTAATGATATGACATAATTATGTGGCTTTTTTAAAAAAAAGAATTTGATGATGTGGCATTATAAAGAAGTTAGAAAAAAATAAGAAAAAACTAAATTAATGATGTGGCATAATTAGGTAGTTTTTTAAAAAAGAAATTTGATGATGTGGCATGCCTAAAAAGCTAGGGAAAATCTTTGTTTTATAAATATAGATAGATTAGTGTTTATTACATTCTTTATTTTTAATTCAAAAATTACTCAGATAGCATTCTTTATTTCCAGCAATGGTGGATTGCGATGGTTCAAGGAATATTTCACCATGACTTCTTCTCGCCTGCAACGTGAGTGATTGACAGAGATGACATTGCTGCTTTACTGTACTTAGGTTTGGGGTTTCTTTCCTAATGCTAGATCTAGGGTTTCTTATCTGTACCAGAGATCATCAGCACAATTTCACCGTCACCACAATCTCACCAAAATGTGAAGTAGATTCTGACCTTTTTTCGTTGATGAGTGCGGCTAAAATCAGTAGCCGAAGATATATTGCTTTCTATAGTGACGGGTGGTGACTGCAGATGTTGATTATAACGCCCCTCATTTAATACAACAATATAATATTAAGTTTGGCGGAAGCGACTATTATAATTACATATTCTATTAAAAACCTGCTAGAAATTTTCGCAAACCTTTATACAATATGTTTAACTACTAAACAAACATAGTTAACATGTTTACAAACCCGGGCATTATATGCTATAAAACATTATTTATTACAAACTGGATCAGAGTTGCAAGTTTCAAACATTCCCAGCATCAAAACATCCTTCCTGACTACCCACATAATATACATCACCTGCAGGAAGTAAATTGAGGGATTAGCACAAAGCTAAGTGAATGAATTATCAACTACAATTCAATTTAGCTAGCAATCTGTTCATAACCAATAATGTAACAAACATCGTCAAGAGGAACGGTGGTTCTTAAGGACCCTGTTCCGGGTGGCCCCATCAGAACACTTACATCAACTGTAGGCCAAAACAGTGATTAACCGCTAACTAAATGCTAATCTCCATCAACACATGTACGCAACCCTGTGTTGACCAACATTAGCAATCAAGTCCAACTGACAATCTAGTTGACCTCTGGATTTATCAATCAAGCTCACAGGCTAATCAAACTACCAATCATACGGCATATCATTTCAAAGTTAATATACTATCAATAGTAATCCTATAATTACTGATTGAAATCAAACTGACACAACCAAATCAACTGTGAGTTTCAAATCCATTCACCTGATTATCTTGTTTCACTTACTCAGCTGTCTTATCTTGCTGAGCTCTTTGCTTATCTGAGAATCATTAATCAGGTAAAAGTTAGAACCAAGATCATAAGCACTTGCTTTGTATCAACTTAGATCAATAGGAACTTAACACAATTCACATTGCAATTACAAGTTCCTAATTATGTATTAGTACTCATCATATAACACTTATCATATATTAACATTCAATAAGTACATATTACATGGCAATTAACAAGTTAAAACAAGTTTTGAAAGTTAAAACAAAACATTTGCTGGAATAACCCCCAAGCCGCCGGCTTCATGTAGAAGCCGTCGGCTTCCAGCCTACCTTCAGCATTTCCAGTTTCAACCCGAGGTCACCATTTGAATCAGTTTGGCCGAAGCCGCCGGCTTCAGGCGACGAACAGGGCAGTCTCAGGTCACTCATGGCAAAACTCAGCAAATTAAATTTACAAACAAACAACCACAAACTCGTTTCCAGCAACATGTTTCAGGTCATATAACATCTTTTAAGCATGTTATAACATGTATTAACATCAAGAATCATCAATTCATTTAAAGGTTACACTTAATCATAATCATAAATTAAAACAAGATCAAGAACACAAAATCGAAGCTTACAAGTGATGATGAATATGATGTTTATACTAGTACTTGATCACAGCTCCAAAATTTACAAGTTTCAATCTTGTTTTTGCAAGGGTTTAAGAGTTTAGAGGTTTTAGGGTTATGTTTCTAAATGAGGAAAGTGTAAAACTTTCCTAAAAAGGAAATATTTAAGGCGGTTAAGTTTTTTACACCGACCCGCATCCACTTAAAACTAATCCCCTTTTCAATCTATTGCCTGGAACCTAAAAACCATTTGCGAGAAACTTCTTTTATTGCACCGTCAACTATAGTAAATTAAAACAATTAATAATTTACTAAGCACAATAAGTCCTAAGGCTTATTTAAATAAGGTTCGAAATTAAACACTTATTATCAAATAATTTCTAATACAATTAAATACATCAATTTAAAATTAGAAATTACCGGACCAGAAGTGAGGATGTTACATTGATGGCCGAAAAATAGGGTGGCCGGAGAACAATCGGAGAATAATTGCTACAATCTTAGAAATGGGAAGCTTTTCTCCGAATGCAACTACGGCGGACTGAAGGTGGTTGTAGGCTTCGAACCACGACTTAGTGGAAGAGGTTCGGTGTTTTCGTGAAATGGAAGATGAACATGATGATTTTTTATCGTTGGTTGGTGTTTTTATTAATGTATCGGAAGTCGCCATATATATTTATAAAATAAGAAAATAAAGGAAGGACATGTGTACAAATGACGTGGAAAAAATATTACGTGGCAGCCAACATGTCACCCAACTCAGCATTTGATAATATCAAAAGGTAAATAGGTAGGTTGCATACTTAGAGTAATTGGCGGCAGTACGTAGCCGATTTTTTTTATTTACCCATCTATAATCTATAATATAAAGAAAAAGAAAAGAGATTGTTGATGAAGTAAGTAAGTGGGAATGAATTGCCAACTGAGTTAAGAAATCTCCGATCAGTCAAATTGACGAATTGATATTTTTTTTCAGTTGTTGTATATTATTGTGGGTTTTGAGATATGAATAGTTGGTGGTGCCGTGATAGAAACTGTTATTGTTGTTGTTCAGGTTCTACCTAATCCCAAAAGGTTGGACGGTTGTTTGTGTTGAGTTCATATTGATAAAATGAAAATGAAACCTAAGAAAAATTAAGCCACGTAATTAATACTACTAAGAAATTAAAAATGCCAAATAATCATAATTTACCGGTTGTAGAGGTAACTGGTTGCCATCTTGCTTACCTGGACACGTATTTTATCAGTGCATTGCATACTTTAGTAATAAATGATAAATATTGCTTTTGTACATAGCCTACAAAATGTATTTACTCTAAGTACTTAGAGTTAGACCATCCTAATAATATATATTTACAAAGCTTTTTTATGTATTTGATGAAAGAGCTTTATTATAAAAGCTTTAGAAAAAATTTTCTCCCTAATGATAGAAAGCTTTCCATCAATCAATATAAAATAATAAAAATGTACGAATTTGATAAAGAAAGAAAATGTAAAACTTTATATTTTCAAAGCTTTTCATTAGGGGAGTGATTCGTACACCACCTAAAATTATCCATACACCACATTTGCACTGTATTGCAGGGGCTAAAGAAAAGTAGAAGTTTGAAGCATGGAGAACTCAACTTAGTCATGGGAAACAGGAAAGTCGTGCCTGTGATGAGGATTGGAAAGTTCGAGCTCATGCTAAAGTCTGGAGTTAGGATAGATTTAAATAATTGCTGTTATTCGTGAGAAATGACAAGAAACATTCTTTCTTTTAATGCTTTGTTTAAGGATGGTTATCGATTTTTATTTGACGATGAGAATGGTGATATTTTAGTTTATTTAAATGATTGTTTTACTTTTAAAGCTTCTCCTTACAATGATATATATGAAAATGTTGAGAGTAATAACAATGTTATTTTAAATATTGGTTCGACTAATGAGATTGATAAATTCAAATTGTCGCATTGTCGTCTTAGGCACATAAACAAGAAACACATCGCCCAACTCCAAAAGGATGGAGTGTTGGAATCATTCGACCTCAAATCAGATGATGTATGCGAATTTTGTTTATTAGACAAGATGACTAAATCACCATTTACGAGATCGTGTAAAAGAGGTGAAGGACTATTGGACTTGGTACATATAGATGTATGTGGACCATTCTGATGCGCCACAAAAGATGGAAATCGCTACTATGTTACATTTACTGATGACTTCAGTAGATATGGATATGTTTATTTGATTAAACATAAGTCAGATACATTTGAAATATTCAAAGGTATCAACATGAAATAGAGAACCAACTGGGCAGAAAGATAAAGGAACTCCGATCCGACAGGGGAGGAGAATTGTAACACCCCCAAATTCGTTGATTTAGATTAGCGGAAGCATTTAGTTTAAGCACGGGGGTGCCACAATAACAAAGCATGCATACGTATCAGAGCATATGATTACAACAGAACAATATATATGTAGATGCCAAGAGTATTTAATTACAAAGTTTACGATTCATCGAATTGTACAGGTTAAAAGAAATAAGTTTACAAAAGTAGATTTCTGAAATATGACTAAAACATTTCAGTTATACTAAAGAAATCCGTGTGTTTCCAAAAAGTTGGCATCCTAAAACTTCACGGGTCGCCTAATTCTCCATGTGTGTTGGCGATTCTTACATGCGCAGCTAATTCCCAGAAAAACATAGTAAAAGTCAACAACTAGGTTGAGTGAACTCACAGGTTTAATGTTTGTAATAGTTGAACCAAGTTTGTAAGCACAGTTGTTATCCAAATACGTTCACAACAAGTATTGCCATAATAGTCAAGAATAAGTTTAGTGGAATGTTATCCAAACACAAGTTTAGTGGGTTGTTCGCCCAAAGTTTCGGCTTACGTGGGATGTTACCCAAATCACAGTTACGTGGGATGTTACCCAAAACACAGTTTAAAACACGTTGTTGGTCGTTCTCCAGCGTTTTACAAACGGTACCGGTCGTTCTCCGGTCAAATATGCACGGGTCGTTCTCCCGTTCCATAAAAACAGTTTACCGGTCGTTCTCCGGTCTAGTAGACGCACGGGTCGTTCTCCCGTCCAAACACTGCTGGTCGTTCTCCAGCGAAATACGCACCGGTCGTTCTCCGGTCCAAATACGCACGGGTCGTTCTCCCGTCCACTTGGCCAGTCGTTCTGGCACTAAGATACTTAGCTGGTCGTTCTCCAGCATTTTCATAAAAGTACCGGTCGTTCTCCGGCCAATTAAAACAGTTTTACCGGTCGTTCTCCGGTCTAGTAAAAACAGCTTGTCAATAGTTTATCACGTTTGTTCAGTTTATAGTATGAAAATGTTATTTCATAAACAGTAGTTTGCACAACGGTTCAATAGTTCAAAGTACTCTAATAGTTCGAATAAACACGTATACAATCATGTATAAAAGCAGTTATGGCAATAAGTAAAACAGTTGACTATGTTTTCCACCCCTGTTCAAAAGCAGTTAAATCTGTAAAAGTAGGGGCTGTGAACTCACCTGTTGAGTTAAGTAGTTGTGCGAATGCTAGCAAACCTAAGCCCAAGTACAGTCCAGAATCTCCTAACATCCTAAACGTATGAGATTTATAAGTATGTGGATGTCTAAGCTAATCATCCATGCTAGTGTTCGTACAACCAAGTTATATCCAAAGTGTTTGTCAAACGTTTACGTTTGTATTTCGTTGTTTGTGAAAATGTATACGACTCGTTGGTGATAGTTTGAAATCATATTTTCAACAAAATAGTTTGTTTGTAATGTTTGTAAAGTTAACATATAGCATTGTATGTAAGTATTCGTTATCGGTTAAGTTCGACACTTAGTGTAAAAATAGTTTGTAAAGTTTCTGTTTTATGCGACACAATATGCGACATAAAGGTTTATCATGCGACACAAGGGTTATGTCGCATAGGAGTGCGACACAAGGAGCTTAGCGACACAAGGGTTGTGTCGCATAAGCGAACGATGCTGATTTAACAGCGACATAACGAATGTGTCGCATGGTATTTGCGACATAAGGTACGACATAATATTGTGTCGCAAAAGGTCCGACATAACTGGGTTTTTACGACATAACATACGACACAATGGGTTTTATACGACACAACCTGCGACACAAGGCTTGTGTCGCAAGGATGAACACCAGCCCAGAAAGTTTCGCCTGACGCGTTTTTCCGAACCAAAACCCAAACCAAACGCATTTTTAAGTTATAAAATCGTGTTTTCTTTGTTGTTTAGGTTATAACTAAGTATATTAAACACTAAACATTAACTAAAACTTCAAAATCTAAGAATTGACTGGATTTGTCGGAAACTTACGAGTGTCGGATTTGAAATCCGAAAAGGTGGAAAGATAGAACGTGTTGTCGTGGTCGTTTGTTCCAAAGAAGCTAGGTGATTCGTGACGTTTTTGGTGTAGTTTTTGAGTGATTTGTGTGTGTTTTTGGTGAGTTTAGTGAGAAGATGGAGAAAAGAGAGTGTAGAGAGAGAGAGTGAAAGTGAGAATGAGGGAATTGGGTGGGGGGTTGGGCCGGTTTTGTGGAGCCAAAAAGGGGAGGGGACTTTGTCCCGTGTTGCGGTATTTTACCCGTGTTCGTCTACCCGATCGTTAATTATTAAATTATTTTTAATTGGTAGATTTTTAAATATCTTTTCATGAAACAATTTAATTACTTTAACAAATTTTAAACTTTGTTTTATTTTAATTATACGAGTTAACGTTTTACGTTATAAAATGATTTGTAAATATTATCGACATAATATTTAATTGTTAACGACGTTATGTACTAATTTCGTTTTATTAAATAATTTTGTTCACCAACAGTCGCATATTTTTGTCGCGCTTATTTTCAAATCGTTCAGTACGTAATTACAACTAATTACAATTAAGTAATACTACGAGTATCAACTAGTTGAGCTTTGCTAGATTTACCTCTAAAATGTGTTGTGAATTCACTCAAGTAGGGAATTAGCCTAATATGCAAATGTTTAACGTTAATAATTATGTTTAAATTTGCGGGGTGTTACAAGAATACCTTAGTATCGAGTTTCTCGATCATCTTAGAAACTTTGGAATAGTTTCTTAGTTGACTCCTCCTAGAACACCATAGCTTAATGGTGTTGCTGAGAGGAGAAATAGAACCTTGTTAGACATGGTTCGATCTATGATGAGTCAGGCAACACTTTCAATAAGCTTCTGGGGTTATGCATTAGAGACAACCGCCCATATCTTGAATCAAATACCCACTAAGAAAGTTTCAAAGATACCTTGTGAGATGTGAAAGGGAAAACGTCCTTCTCTTGGTCACATCAAGATCTGGGGTTGTGAAGTTTACGTTAGACGAGAAACTTTAGACAAACTAGATGCCAGATCTAAAAAGTGTCTCTTCGTCGGTTATCCACAAGAGTCATTTGGATATTTGTTCTACATACCCATGGATAATGTGGTCTTTATAGCTCGAAGAGGAGTGTTCCTTGAAAGAGAAATGATATCTAAAGAGGACAGTGGGAGTAGAATTGATCTTGATGAAATTCAAAAATCTACCGATGAAGAACCTATAATAAACACTGAAGTTCAACAAGAGGTAGAAACACCTGTTGAACCTGAAGACATATCCGTACCCGTTCGCAGATCTAGCAGAGTTAGCAATCCTCCTGAGTTCTATTATGGTTACCAAATAGAAGAAGAGGATAAGATAAGTGATGGTACACTGGCTGAATTAGATGAGCCTGCTAACTACAAGGAAGCGATGGCAGGCCCTGAGGGCTGAGGCTACTAAGTAGAAGGAAGCTATGAAAAGCGAAATTCAGTCTATGTATGATAACCAAGTTTGGAATTTGGTTGACGCTACATCCAATCTTAAGACGGTGGATTGTAAGTGGAGCTTCAAGAAGAAGATGGACATGGATGGAAAAGTACACACTTATAAAGCTAGGTTAGTAGCAAAAGGCTATACTCAAACCTTTGGGATTGATTATAAGGAAACCTTCTCACTAGTAGCTAAGATTAAGTCAATTAGGATTATGCTGGCCATAGCTGCATTTCATGATTATGAAATTTGGCAGATGGATGTCAAAACAACTTTCCTTAACGGGAAACTGACAAAAGGATGTGTTCATGGCACAACCGAAAGGTTTTGAAAGCGCAAAATATCCTAATAGAGTGTGTAAGCTTGAAAAGGCCAGTAATTGACTTAAACAAGCCTCTCGTAGCTGGAATCTTTGCTTTCATGAGAAAGTCTTAGAGTTTGGGTTTTCTAGAAACGAAGATGAGTCTTTTATATATGTCAAGTTCAGTGGGAGTATTGTAGTATTCTTAGTGTTATATGTGGATGATATACTGCTCATAGAAAATGATGTCACAACATTACAGTGTAAAAGATTGGTTGGGAAAGTGTTTCGCTATGAAAGATCTGGGAGATGCAACATATATCCTTGGTATAAAGATTTACAGAGATAGGTCAAAACGTCTCATAGGACTCAGCCAGGATACGTACTTAGACAAAATTTTGAAATGATTCAAAATGGAGAATTCTAAGAGAGGGAATCTACCCTTACATCATGGCATAAAGATCAGTAAGGATCTGTGTCCAAAGTCTGAGCAAGAATTGGAAAGAATGAGTCAAATCTCATATGCTTCGGCTATAGGATCGATCATGTATGCCATGACATGTACTAGACCTGATGTCTCATTTGCTTTGAGCCTAGTGAGTCGATATCAGCAGAATCCTGGTGAAGGTCATTGGACAACTGTAAAGAACATTCTCAAGTATTTGAGAAATACTAAAGACAGGTTCTTAGTTTATGGTGGAGAAGAGGAACTTATAATAACGGGTTATAGTGACGCAAATTTTCAAACAGACAGAGATGATAGTCGTTCACAGTCTGGTTGGGTATTCCTACTAAATGGGGGAGCGGTGACATGGAAAAGTTTAAGCAAGATACAGTGGCTGACTCCACGTGTGAGTCTGAGTATATTGCTGTCACACCCCCAAAATCGGTAATTGTGTTTATTTAATGTTTAGCGGAAGCAAGTTAAGATTTAGCGGAAGCATCTTGTTTAACCAGTTTAACAGCGGGGTGATGACGTAACAATTGTGCATTCATCGTATCAGAGCATATAATCATACAGAACATAATATATTAAGGATGCCAGTTAAATAGTTATTACAAAAGTAGTACGACTGTGTAAGTCGTACAGTAGTAATAAAGTTTAAAACATTTAAGTTTTACAATACATATGTTAAAATAAGATTTCATGAGTATAACTGCAATGCCTGCAGTAATACAGAGGAAATCCTCAAAAGCTGTCCCATAAGGTATGGCATCCTAAATAGTCCAGGGTTGTCATCCTGAATGCATGCGATTCTTACTTACGCAGCTAATTTCCTGTAAAACATAGAAGAAAGTCGTCAACAAATATGTTGAGTGAATTCACAGGTTTAGTATAAATATGTGGTATGTTATGCCATTTATGTTTAAGTTATTGAAATGTTATTCAATAAATAAAAGTTTGCAGGTTTTTGCCAAATATAAGATTGTAGGGTTGTTATCCTAAAATATAGTTTTATGTGGGTTGTTACCCAAAATGTATGTCTGGTTGTTTACCAGAATATAAATATAATCAGTACGTATACTGAAGTAAAACAGATGTAGGATATGTTCATCCTAATAATATTTGTGGGAATGCTTAGACTATAATCCCCTGAAAGGTGAGCTAAACCTCGCAGGTTAAAGTAACGCAACCTAACCCTATAACCAAACCACAACCAAAACTTATGTTGTTTGCCTGAAGGACAATTAAGTATACGCTCCATCCACAGGAGGGTCGTCACGGCAATAGTACTATTCGTATACTCAGTGGCTAGAGTCACCTAGCTAATGGTTATAGTCTGCATGACATAAGGTCTTTCATGCACACATTTCAAGTCTGGGTCCGTACTAGGATCTGTTGTCTAATTCCCAAAACAGTTGTGAAATAATATTTCATATCAAACAGTTGTATAAAGCAATTTAAAGCATTTATATAATTTGCTGCATATGTTTGCATGCAGTTTCTATGTTTACACCCCTATGTTTAAAACAGAAAACATTTGTAAGGTAGGGGCTGTGAACTCACGGTGGTTTGCTCTGAAAGAAAGCTAGCAGCCAAACAGCTATAAGCCCAAGGTATGTGAACCTATACAATAAATATATTAACATAAGTACGTTTGATTTGTTTTAATCACTTATGTTAATAGTTTGTTCGTTAGAAGAAATGGTTGATTTCTTTATCATGTAAGTCGTTGTATTTGTAGGTGGCATTGAGTAGAAATATTGTTATTATTTCTTTCATCGTATACTTGGTTAAGTATATGAATCAATATGTAATTGTCTAGTTTAACGGAAGGTCGTTTTGTTTCCATTTGTACATATACTTTGTATATAGTTGTTCGTATAATTTGAACGTTAATCAAATATCATTGTTTGTACATATATTTGTTTTATATATGTATTCGTATGTAAATATACTTGTTGTATATTATTAAGTTGTACGTTTGTTAAACGTGAACTTCATTGTGTATATATATATTTGTGAATATATATTTTTAATTGTCATATGTATATATGTTAAATAAATACATTGTTTATGTATATCAAAATATATATAAGTTTTCATTTGTTTAAGAAAACGTATACGTTTGTGTCAATAACGTGTGTCCTCGTATATATTTATATATAATGTAATACGTTGTTTACGTATTTAAAAACGTTATAAGTTTTATTTGTTATAAAACTCGATAATGTATTTATTTTGTTTATAAAATAAATATTATTTGTTTTTAATATCGTCACGTTTGTTTAATAAGTTTAAGTGTCCCGATAATGTAATCGTTTTCACAAAACGTATATTTTACAAAGTCCATATTCATATATACGTATATATATATATATCGTTCGTTTGTACGAGTTTAAATAAGTCCAAAGTTCGTGTCTCGGATATATCTCATTAATGTTTTATTAATAGTTTATAATGTCTCGTGAATGTATCGTATAATTGGAATCGTTAACGGAAACGTTTATGTTTTAAAAAATCAAAGTCAAAGTTGTTGACCAGGTGTGGGAATCCGCCGGATTCCCTTGAATCCGCCGGATTCAAGTCAAAGTTCGGAATACGCCGGATTCGGGTGAATCCGCCGTATTCATCGTGGTTTTCATGTGGTTTCGTTTTAGGTTCGGGAATACGCCGTATTTAAATGAATACGCCGTATTCAATCCAGTTCGGGGGGAATCCGCCGTATTCAATCGAATACGCCGGATTCGTTTGTGTTCATCAGATAGTTCGTGTGAAGGTTCGGGAATACGCCGTATTCAACGGAATACGCCGTATTCGACTTGTTTAGAAACGGGAATCCGCCGTATTCCCGTGAATACTCCGGATTCGTTTGGTTTTCGGTTGGGAATACGCCGGATTCAAAGGAATCCGCCGTATTCGTGGCTCGTTCCAGTCCCCTGTTCGCGTCTGATACAACATATACGTACGAGTGTTTGTTTCCAATCCATATTACATAAGTTCCAAATGTTTATATAAGTGTTATGTGTCATTTTTACACATTATAACTTCATTTTAACAAGTTTTCATATAACGATTTTTATTTTGAAGTTTTGGTTTCTCAAACCCATTTTCAAGAACAATCATCAATCTTTCAAATATATATGTTATATGTATAGATTATGATGTTTAAACAAGTTATATAACGAAATTTAAGTATAGAAATCAAAGAATTGAAAGTTCCTTACAATGAGATGAAAATGGAATGGATGATGATGAACGTATGATGATGGAGGTGATCTTGGTTATACTTCTGCTTCCTGATGTTGTTGTTGTTAAGATGATGGAAGAAGATGAAGGTTCATTTGAGAGAATTATTGGAGAGTGTGTGTGTGTCTGTCGATAGATCACAGAGAACATAGAGGAGGGAGTATATAATTCAAACGGTATGGCTCGGCCTACCTCAATTATTTGAGTTTGGTGGCCACTTTTGGTACATCAGTTTCGAGTACGGGTATAATTTTAGCAATATAAATGTAAACATTTTATATTTTTATTTTGTAGGTGTTCCCCTGGTTCGTTATTTATGATCAGAATAATGATGTTTTCATTAATTTAAATAGATGTACAATTTTGTACATTTTACTGCGCACATATAATTGAGCGCCAAATTTCAGTTAATTTAGGATTTCATATTTTGAAGCAATGTTCTAAATGTTATCGAATGAACTAGAAAATTTGCCTTTTTATGATTTGACGTCGTATGCGCGTTTTAGAATTATTTCTGTTCGTGTTATAATACGTTTTATGTTAAACGTAAAATTAGACCCTTATATCCATATGTTATAGATATATAAATACTCGTAATTAATAATTACATTATTAATTATTTTTGTATCACGAAACTTTTGTCATTTATTTTTGTCGGGTTCGTTCCGATACGTTTGTACGTAATTATAATTACTTACGTATTACCTATTACTTTTTGTTTTAAAAGTACCGGGCTTGCTAGACTTACATCACATCAAGAAGTTTTGTTAAAACTTAATCAGGAAATTAGCGTAAGAATGCACATGCTTAAATGTTAATTAATACCTAATTTGGAGAGTTGTCACATTCTCCCCCCGTTAGGGAAATCTCGTCCCGAGATTTAATTTGTGTCGTGATTCGTGGTCACGGGTTCAAATAGGTGGGGATACTTCTTTCGTATCTCGTCCTCACGTTCCCAGGTGAATTCTGGGCCTCTTTTCGAGTTCCATCGAATTTTGACAAGTTTGATCCGACTGTTTCGGAGTTTCTGTGTTTTCGTATCCATCACTTCCAGCGGTTCCTCCACGAAGTTGAGTTTTGCGTCGACTGAGATTTCGTCGGGAGGTATGATTAACGCTTCGTCGGATAGACACTTCTTAAGATTACTCACGTGAAACGTGTCGTGAATATTACTAAGTTCTTGCGGCAGTTTAAGCTTATAAGCTACAGGACCAATCCTTGCTAGGATCTCAAAAGGTCCGATGTAACGTGGGTTCAGTTTGCCGCGTTTCCCAAATCTCACAACTCCTTTCCAAGGAGATACCTTTAGTAGGACTCTGTCACCTACTTGAAACTCTAAAGGTTTTCGTTTATTGTCTGCATAACTCTTTTGTCGGTCTCGTGCCGTTTTCAATCGGTTAAGCACTTGAGATATCTTGTCCGTTGTCTCTTGGACTATCTCAGGACCTGATAACTGTCTGTCATCCATCTCTGCCCAACAAAGTGGGGATCGGCACTTGCGTCCGTACAACGCCTCAAAAGGTGCCATCTGTATACTCATATGATAACTATTGTTGTACGAGAATTCGGCTAAAGGGAGATGAACATCCCAGTTTCCTCCAAAATCAATCACGCATGCTCGTAGCAAGTCCTCAAGCATTTGTATCGTTCGCTCGCTTTGACCATCGGTTTGCGGATGGTAGGCGGTACTCATGTCGAGTCTAGTGCCTAAAGCTTGTTGCAGTGTTTGCCAGAAGCGAGAGGTGAAACGTGCATCTCTATCAGAGATGATGGACAATGGTACTCCATGTCTAGAAACAACTTCTTTTATGTAAATCCTAGCCAGTTTCTCCATCTTATCTGTCTCTTTGATGGCTAGAAAGTGAGATGATTTTGTCAATCGGTCGACAATCACCCATATGGAGTCCATTCCAGATAATGTTTTCGGTAGCTTTGTGATGAAATCCATCGTGATGTGTTCCCATTTCCATTTGGGCAACTCAGGTTGTTGCAAAAGCCCGGACGGCTTTTGGTACTCAGTCTTAACTTTTGCACAAGTCAGACATCTACTAACATAGGTGGCAATGTCTCTTTTCATGCCAGGCCACCAGTAAAATCCTTTCAGATCGTGGTACATCTTATCAGCACCAGGATGTATCGAGTAATTGGACTTATGAGCTTCGTCCAATACTAGGCTACGTAGCTCATCAACACAAGGAATCCAAATTCGATTCATGAAGTACAATACTCCATTTTCCTTAGACTCCAATTGCTTCTCCATCCCTTTGAGGGATTCATCTTTCATACGTTCTGGAGTAAAGGCTGCTTGTTGAGCATCACGAATTTGGGTAATTAGATCTAAGTGGATTGTCAGTCCTAAGGCTCGAACTCTTCGAGGTTTTACTCGTTCCTTACGACTCAAGGCATCCGCTACTACATTAGCTTTGCCTGGATGGTACTTGATTTCACAGTCGTAATCATTTAGCAGTTCAACCCAACGTCTCTGTCTCATGTTGAGTTCTTTCTGATCAAATATATGTTGGAGACTTTTGTGATCGGTAAAGATCGTACACTTTGTACCGTATAGATAGTGTCTCCAAATCTTAAGTGCAAAAACGACTGCTCCCAGCTATAAGTCATGCGTCGTATAGTTCTTCTCGTGAATCTTCAATTGACGAGACGCATATGCAATGACCTTGTCGTTTTGCATCAACACGCAACCTAATCCTTGATGTGAAGCATCACAGTAGACAACAAAGTTTTCTACTCCTTCTGGTAAGGATAGGATAGGTGCGGTGCTCAATTTCTCTTTCAGCATTTGAAAAGCATTCTCGTGCTTCTCGCCCCAATCAAACTTCTTGTCTTTTTGTGTTAGGGCGGTAAGTGGCTGAGCTATCTTCGAGAAATTCTCGATGAATCTTCGGTAGTAACCGGCTAACCCAAGAAATTGTCGTATCTCAGTTGGGGTCTTTGGGGCTTCCCAATTCTTAATCGCCTCAATTTTGGATGGGTCCACGTGAATTCCTTTGCTATTGATCACATGACCAAGGAAATGAACCTCACGCATCCAAAACTCGCATTTAGAGAACTTTGCATAAAGCTTCTCCTTCTCTAGTAATTCAAGAATCAGCCTCAGATGTCGTTCATGGTCTTCCTTCGTTCTTGAGTATATCAAGATATCGTCAATGAACACTATGACGAACTTATCCAAGTAAGGTTTACATACTCTATTCATTAGATCCATGAACACTGCTGGCGCATTCGTTAGCCCAAATGGCATAACCAGGAACTCGTAATGACCATATCGAGTCCTAAACGCAGTCTTAGGGATATCTTCATCCCGTACCTTCAGTTGATGGTAACCCGATCTCAAGTCGATCTTTGAGTAATAACTTGACCCTTGCAGCTGGTCAAACAAATCATCGATGCGTGGCAATGGGTATCGGTTCTTGATCGTCACTTTGTTCAGTTCTCGATAATCGATACACATCCGCATTGATCCATCCTTCTTTTTGACAAACAACACCGGAGCTCCCCACGGTGAAAAGCTCGGTCGGATGAATCCTAAATCCAACAGTTCTTGCAACTGTGCAGACAGTTCCTGCATTTCTGATGGAGCTAGACGGTAAGGCGCACGAGCAATCGGTGCAGCTCCCGGCACTAGGTCGATATGAAATTCAACCTGCCGTGGAGGTGGTAACCCTGGTAGCTCGTCAGGAAATACTCCTGAGTATTCGCGTACTACGGCCACGTCGTCTATGCATCGCTCCTCGGTTTTCTTATCCACAACATGTACCAAAAATGCTTGGTGCCCTTTTCGTAGATACTTATTTGCCTTCATGCATGTAATCGTTTTCACCACACGATTACTCTTTTCTCCTTGAACTATCAACATTTCTCCTGACGGTAAAGGTAACCGTACAATCTTCTCATGACAGATGATCTCTGCGCGGTTCAGTGACAACCAATCCATGCCAACCACTATATCGAAGCTCCCTAGTTCTACCGGTAGTAGGTCTATTTTGAAAGAATGACCTTCTAACGTTAAGGAACATCCTGGTACTATTTCTCCTGATTCAATCAACTTACCATCGGCTAGCTCTACTGTGTATTTGTTGTCTAGCTTAAGGGATTCGATCTCTAATAGTGGTCTAAACTCAGTGGACACAAAACTTAAATCAGCACCGGAATCAAATAACACAGAAGCAAAGTGGTTGTTTACAAGAAACGTACCAGTGACTGTGTTAGGATCCTGACGTGCCTCTGGTGCTCCTAACATGAACACGCGTCCACGAGCTGGCTGATTGTTGTTGTTGTTAGCATTGTTGTTGTTGGTTCGGTTGTTGTTGTTACCGCGGTTGTTTCCATTGTTGTTGCGGTTCCGAGCGTTGTTGGCGGTACGGTTTTGGTTATTGAGTCGAGGGCAACGGTTCCGATAATGCCTCGTGTCGCCACACTCAAAACAACCCTGGTTTTGGCGAACAGTGTTTCCCTTAGGGGTAGGGTTTACCTTACAGTTCTGGGTTTTGTGACCCCATCCCTTACAACTGTCGCAAAACCAGCATTCACCCTCATGGTGTTTGCTACACTTATCGCACTTAGGTTTGTTACCCAAGTATGGTTTCGATTCCACAATGGTGGCAGCGTAAGACTTTGGATTTCCAGATCCTTTCTTGTTGAATTGACCCTGACGGTCATTCCACTTACGCTTCTTACCTCCAGAACTACCAGCTTCAGCACTGTTCGGCTCAACCTTAACTGACACAGTCTTCTTGGTCAGTGTCCCCATTCTAACTGCTTCATCAGTCAAACTCTGCGCTAAGGTAACAGCGCTCCTGAAAGTGTCAGGTTTGGAGGACGTAACTAAACTCCTGATCTGTGGTGCCAGTCCATACACATAGCGTTCAATACGCTTGTATTCAGGTGTTACCATATGTGGCACAAGACGAGCTAGTTCTTGGAACTTGGTTGTATAACTAGTGATATCAGCACCAATCATAGCAATGTTCCACAGCTCAGTCTCAATTTTCTGCATCTCACTGCGAGGGCAGAATTCTTCCATCATCATACTTTTCAATGTTTCCCATGTCATGGAATAAGCAGCTGGTCGTCCCATCGACTGAACTTGACTGTTCCACCAAGTCAAAGCTTTATCAGCAAGTGTGCAGGCAACATACTTTACCGCAGTGTCTGGTAGACAATCACTGATGTCCAACACAGAATCCATCTTTTCTATCCAGTGTATAATACCAATAGCACCTTCAGTGCCATAGAAAGGTGGTGGTTTACATGCCTGAAATGTCTTATATGAACACCCTTTGCGGTTATTCACAACAGTCTCAGCAATAACAGGGGTCGATCCACTGTTATTAACCCCAGTCTCACGGTTTCGGCTTGCCTCATACTCGGCAATACCTTCAGCTATGCGTCTAGCTATCAACTGCTCAGTAGTTTCCTCGGTGTTAGGTGATGGAATGGTTTCAGATGTAGGAGGTACAGTTGTTTTCTGACTGTTCCTAGTAATTCGTCGTTTTGGCGGCATAGTTCAGTTCTGCGATGAATAAAATGCAGAAGTCAATGCCAAAATAATGAATGTGATGAACAAGATTTCACATTGTCTATCAAATGAATAATATGGAGAATTTGAGAGAAGAATGTTTCACATTGTATATCGCACGACTTTGAAACACCCATATGTACTTTGTACAATATAATCACGTTGGCCAGGCGTCATTATATAATGCCAAATACATATTTCTTTTCATCATCGATCAAGTGCAAACAATGTTTTAGGGAATTCAAGATAAAATCAATAATTCAAAGTGTAGTAGGTTTTCAAAGTTTGCAAGAAATGGCTTCAACAATTTTTACGTGATAACTTTTCTATCACCTGTATATAGAGATGAATATAATTCGCACGAAATTTCGAATCGAACCTAAGTTATATTATACATTAACTAAAACGTTCTTACATCGTTTCATTGCAAAACTTGATGATATCTTCTATATCCATCAAGAGTGATTTCCAATACAACACGAGTTGTTACAGTACTAATTAAACTAAACTTAGCTATACTTAGATCCTAACAAAACAATTATATTCCTACGACAGTTCTTCATCAGTTCTTTATTAAGCTATCTTTAGCTATGTTCTCTGTCGTAGTGCAGTTCTTTTCCTTTCACTCCTGGTCCAGGTTAGGAGAGGAGTAATGCGTTTCTAGCATAGTCTTATATCGCAGAGTCGTATGACAGATCACCTCATTCTCAGTTGAGCACTTGCTCAGACGTTTAATCCAATTCTTGACTCTCTTCTTGCGATCACTAGCTACTTTCTTCCAGAAGCGAATTCTATCCCTAACTCGGACAGACATAGGCCTCTTTAGGATTCTCAACTCAGTTTCATAGTTCTTGCATTTAGATGCAAGTTCCCAGTTTTGACCATCTAGCTCTTCAACTTGGTCTCTAACTCTCTCATATTCCTCTATGTCAATAAATCCAAAGTGGTGGTTTTCAATTTCTTCTTCCACCAGTTCCACTATCGGAATTGTTTCGATATCGACATATACATATTGTATCTGCTCGTCGATGGTTATGTCATCATCTGATGAGTACTCACTTATGACAGGTTCTGTCATTTTTCCAGTTTCAAGAGATCTATAGGTTACAAAGACATATTTCAGTATCCACAATTATGTAGTATCTATTGTCAATATATAATCCAATCACAACGCACAGTAACATAAACAATAATAATAAACCAAATACATATGTCATATCATATAACTGATCATAGTTAGTTCACAAGTTTTTATACAAAACATGATGGATCTATCCTAGATATCCATCGATCCAAAGACTAATCAAAGCATGACGGGTCTGTCTACACACCGTCGATCCAAATGATATACAAAACATGACAGGTATGTCTATACCCGTCGAACCAAAGTTCCAAATCTAATACATAGTATATATACAATCCTAAGTAGGCACAACCCGCCCTACATAGGTCTAACGGAAATACGGTAGAAATGATCCCACGGCTGTCCTCAACACAGCCATCACCACACAAGCACCAACCACAAGCCCTGCAATCCTAACATGTCTCTCAAGTGTCCTCACACGAGCACGTGCTGACTCAGCTATCTCCTGGGCAGTAAACACATGGTTCAACAAAAAGTGATGATGCTCATGCATACCAGCCATGTCCCCATACAGACGAGAGATCTCATCCTGTACCTGTCCAAGGTGAGAACCCCTGCTAGAAGTAATACAGAACAATGTACGCATAACAGCAACTAATGTAGGGAGAGTCTGCTCTATCGGCTCTCCAGTGGTAGACAGTGGTGCTGGGGGTCGTGAGGACTCTCCTGTCTCAAAGGTGGAGGGAAAACCCTCTAATGACCTCCAGTGCCTCAACATAGGAGTCATCCACTCTAGATGAGCAAACCTGGGTGCCCTCTGTGGAGACTCAACAGACTCGTCCGCTGGTGCTAACGGACCTATAGGAAAATCTCTGACACACATCCTCGGTGTCCTCCTATATACAGGCCTGCGAGAAGTCTCACCGGCCTGATGGTGAATACCTGTAGTGATAGGGGTAACCTCATGTGCTGTCGGTGGTGGCGCGATGTAAGCGTCACTAGTGTCGTCTGACATGTCTCTCAAATGAACAGATGACTCATCCCCTACAGTGATCGCGGGACCCTCAAAAGGAGCCTCAGTCGGCTCTTTGTCCGAAGCATAATGTAACACCCCCAAATTTAACGAGTTGCGGAAGCATACATTGGGTGTTACTAATCAATATACAAAGCACAAGATTAATAGTAAACGACCTCTAAATGATACGTTTGAAAAATAGTTACATTTCATAGTTAATAATCGTTTGGAAACCGCAGGTTTTCGTATACAAAATGTAATTCCCTAGAGCCCACGCGTATAGCGGGAGATTCTATTACATAATCATAGTTACAAAAGATAATGCCAAAGAATCTCCGTTAAATGCAGTTTGTAAATCATGCGACTCTAGCTAGTAATCCGGGAGTGACCCTACTCCGTAAGTGTACCTGAGATACAAAGCTAGAAAGTGTCAACCAAAAAGGTTGGTGAATCTCACAGGTTTAGTAATAAGTAGATGTAATGAACCACAAGTATGTACCCGTATTGCTATCAAGCAAAGTAAGTTTATCAGTATATCAGTACAGTGCCATGAGCTCATAAGTTGAAGCTTAACAGTGTAGTGTGAAATAAATCACGTACCCCCGTGAGTGCTATCCGCACACTCATATGTAACAAATACTAATATGTCTGTTTCTACGTGTAAATCAGTACGTGGTGGCGCTACCACCCCAGACAGGGATTGTCAGTCCCAGATGGATCCATCTACTAGTAATCGCGCTTAAGTCCATAACTAACAACTTACGATTAGGAGGCTTTCAGTGGATAAAAGTAACTCATGCGTTTGTTTGAAATCAGTAATGTTTTCAGTTCAGTACATTGTGTTCATACGTAAAACAGTTGCTAAGCATCTCACCCCAAAGTATAAAACAGTAAAAGTGGGGCTGTAAGACTCACCTGAGTCGAGCAGGGGTAAATAGCAAGTAGTAGTAAATCAAGTAGGTTCTCCGAACCCGTAACCTTCTAGTGCCTAAACACGTAAGGTTAAGTAAGTAGATGTCTCGCAAGACCATCTAGGCCAGTTGTTCATACCCCGTTGTGTTTAACGTTGGTTCGTTCACGTTCGTGTCAAAGTATATACGGCCCGTTGGGGATTTGTTATAATTAAAGTTTTATCGTTCATAACGCAATTTAGAGTATTTGTAATAGAAAAGTATGTTCTATGATGTTTGTTAAGTCGTAGGGTATAAGTATTGGAAGTTGTATAAGTTCGACACTTAGTGTAAAAATAGTTGAAAATCTGCTGCTTTGGGCGACACTTCATAGCGTCACTTAAGGTTTAGGCGACACTTAGGAAGTGTCGCATAAAATCGCGAAATATAAGTTTAGGGCGTCACTTAGGGAAGTGACGCATAAGGTGGCGACACTTAGGCAGTGACGGTAACAAGTGTCGGTTTAAGGTTCTAGGCGTCACTAGAGTAGTGTCGGGCAAGAGTGTCGTATAAAATTAGATTTCGATCATAGGCGTCACTAAGGCAAGTGACGCTAGTAGTGACGGATATTGAAAATGCGTCACTTAGGTAGTGACGGGAAAAGAGGGCTTATGCGACACTTAGTCAGTGTCGCACGAAGTGACGCATATCTGGGTTCATCAGTGCGTCACTTACGTCTGATTGACGGATTTTGAGCCAAAAAACATGTTTTCGGGTTTCCGTTTGGTCCGATTCTTTTACCCAACCCTTATATGAACATAACAAGCCTATCAAAACCATAAACTAGTAAAAATGATCAAAAACGAGAGATGTCGGGATTTGTCGGAAACTTACAAAGTGTCGGATTGAAAATCCGAAAAGGTAGAAGTGTAGATCGTCGCGAGGTGGTCGTTTATTTCCAAAGGGGCTTGAAGATCCGAGGTCGTTTAGTATGTTTATTTTGCGATTTTCGTTGATTTTTGGTTTGTGGTTTTTGAGAGAAAAGAAAAGGAAGAGAGAGAGAGATGAATAAGAAATGAAAGAAAGTGGGTGGAGGTGGGAGGTTAAATCCCCACTTTCGCCCCGCGTTCCCGCTCCGTGCGGCGTTCGTTTGCTCCGTCATTTAACGTTAAATATTTATTTTACGCGTTTAATTATATTTATAAATCACAAATCTTGTTAAATGATTTATTTAAATTATTTCCTTAAATCTTTAATAGGTTAGATTAATTTTAATCACTTTTGTTTATAAAATCGTGTACGTTTTATTCGAGTAGTACAAGTCAGTTATTAGCTATTCTAAAATAGCATTTCAGTTATAATTGCGTTATTTTAGTTTATAACATTTGTTCACCAACGTCCGTGTTAATCGAATAGAATTTCATTCTATTTAAGTTGCGCACGATTTAATCAAATCGCAAAGTTGTATATATTCACCAACATATAATCCGGTACATAAATTAGCCTAACGCAGAACTAATTACATGTATTAACAAAGAATTAGGCGCTAATACTAGCCCTAATTTGGCGGTTGTTACATTCTTCCCTTGTTAAAAGAATTTCGTCCCGAAATTAGCTCGATTGCACGGTTGGTGCGTCGTCTGGGAAGAGTTGTGGATATTTTTGTCGCATTTGGTCTTCCCGTTCCCAAGTGAATTCAGGACCACGCCTAGAATTCCACCTGACTTTTACGATGGGAATACGACTCTGTTTTAGTTGTTTGACCTCGCGGTCCATTATTTCCATGGGTTCCTCGACAAAATGAAGTTTATCATCGATCTGGATTTCGTCGAGTGGTATAATCAGTGTCTCGTCAGACAGACATTTCTTCAGATTAGAAATGTGGAATGTGTTGTGAACGCTGCTAAGCTCAGCAGGTAGTTGCAGGCGGTATGCCACTGGACCAATCTTTTCAAGGATTTCGAATGGTCCGATGTATCTAGGATTTAGTTTACCTCGTTTTCCGAATCGAATGACACCTTTCCACGGTGCCACTTTGAGAAGTACCTTGTCCCCAACTTGGAACTCAAGGTGTTTGCGTCTCACGTCAGCATAGCTTTTCTGACGATCACGCGCGGCTTTTAGTCGGTTTTGTATGCCGACGATCTTTTCAGTTGTTTCATGTATGATTTCTGGACCGGTGAGTTGTATATCCCCCACCTCAGTCCAACAGATAGGTGACCGGCACTTACGACCGTACAGTGCCTCGAAGGGTGCAGCCTTTATGCTGGTGTGATAACTGTTGTTGTACGAGAACTCGCACAACGGCAAGTGATTTTCCCAGTTTTTACCGAAGTCAACTACGCAGGCTCGTAGCATGTCTTCTAGTGTTTGTATGGTTCGTTCGCTCTGGCCATCGGTTTGAGGATGGTAAGCCGTACTCATATCCAGACGAGTACCAAGAGATTTCTGCAGTGATTTCCAGAAGCGAGAAGTAAACCGAGCGTCTCGGTCGGAGATGATTGAGATGGGCACGCCGTGTCTCGACACGATCTCTTTCAGGTAGATCCGTGTCAAACGTTCCATCTTATCTGTTTCCTTGATGGCCAGGAAATGAGCAGATTTAGTGAGTCGGTCGACGATCACCCAAATGGTATCGCAACCGCTAGAAGTTTTCGGGAGTTTAGTAATGAAATCCATGGTGATCTGCTCCCATTTCCATTGTGGTATTTCAGGTTGTTGTAGCAAACCGGAAGGTTTCTGGTGTTCAGCTTTAACTTTGGAACAAGTAAGACACTTGCCAACATAGGTTGCAATGTCAGATTTCATGTTGGGCCACCAATACATTTCCTTGATGCCGTGATACATTTTGTCGGCACCGGGGTGTATAGAGTATTTAGACTTGTGAGCTTCATCCATCACCAAGTCTCGCAGGTTCCCAAAACTTGGTAACCAGATTCGATTCGAGAAGTATTTGGCCCCGTTAGGTTTGGTTTCAAATTGTTTGTCCATGCCCCGCAAGGCCTCGTTTATCAAGTTTTCTGGTTTGAGTGCTTCGAGTTGAGCGGCGAGAGTTTGATTGATGAGGTCGTTGTGAATGGTCATACTGAGATCTCGAACTCGAAGTGGTTTCACTCGTTCTTTTCGGCTTAAGGCATCGGCGACAACATTCGCCTTGCCTGGATGATAGTGAATTTCGCAATCGTAATCAGTGAGCAACTCGACCCATCGACGTTGCCTCATGTTGAGATCCTTTTGATCGAAGATATGTTGGAGACTTTTATGGTCGGTAAAGATTGTACACTTGGTACCGTATAAGTAATGTCTCCAGATTTTCAGAGCGAATACAACAGCCCCCAACTCTAGGTCATGAGTTGTGTAATTCTTTTCGTGGACCTTGAGTTGTCGAGAGGCGTAAGCGATAACCTTGTCTCGTTGCATCAACACGCAACCAAGACCTTGGTGTGAAGCATCACAGTATACCACGAAGTCATCGTTGCCTTCGGGTAAAGATAAGATAGGTGCACTGCAGAGTTTCTGTTTTAGTAGCTGGAAAGCTGACTCCTGTTTGTCAGTCCAATCGAACTTCTTTTCTTTTTGAGTCAGTGCAGTGAGGGGTAGGGCTATTTTCGAAAAATTCTCAATGAATCGCCTGTAGTATCCGGCGAGTCCTAAGAATTGGCGTACCTCGGTCGGTGTAGCAGGTGTTTGCCAACCCTTGATAGCCTCGATTTTTGAAGGATCAACATGAATCCCTTGATTGTCAATGACGTGTCCAAGGAATTGAACGGTTTTCATCCAGAACTCACACTTAGAGAATTTGGCGTACAACTCTTCGTGTTTGAGCAGCTCTAGGATGGTTTTCAGGTGTTGCGCGTGTTCATGTTCAGTGCGCGAGTAAATCAAGATGTCATCGATAAAGACGATAACAAACTTGTCAAGGTAAGGTTTGCACACCCGATTCATAAGGTCCATGAATACAGCCGGTGCGTTGGTCAAGCCGAATGGCATCACTTGGAATTCATAATGCCCGTAGCGAGTTCGGAAAGCTGTTTTAGGAATATCTTCATCACGAACTCGGAGTTGGTGGTAACCAGACCGTAGATCGATCTTTGAGTAAAAACTCGATCCCTGAAGTTGGTCAAACAGGTCATCAATGCGAGGAAGTGGATAACGGTTCTTGACAGTTAATTTGTTGAGTTCACGATAGTCGATGCACATGCGGAAAGAACCGTCTTTCTTTTTCACAAACAGAACCGGAGCTCCCCAAGGTGAGGAACTTGGTCGAATAAATCCCTTGTCCAGGAGTTCCTGTAACTGAGTAGACAACTCCTGAAGTTCGGATGGGGCTAGTCGGTAAGGGGCTCGTGCCACGGGTGCCGCGCCGGGCACAAGATCAATAGAGAACTCGACTTGTCTAGTTGGCGGTAGGCCAGGCAAGTCTTCAGGAAAGACTTCTGGGAAGTCTCGGACAATAGGCACGTCCTCAAGTCGCTTCTCCACCGACTTTTTCTCCATAACGTGTGCGAGGATTGCCTGATACCCTTTTCTCAAGTATTTTCGGGTTTTCATGCAAGAAATGATATTGATTCTCGTCCCACCGGTCTCCCCTTGTATGCTCAAAGTTCTACCGGTGACGAGAGGAATGCGTACAATTTTCTCAAAACAAACGATTTCGGCTCGGTGCTTGGATAACCAATCCATACCGACGATGATGTCAAAGCTGCCGATTTCGACAGGTATCAAGTCAATGGTAAAGAGCTCGTTAGCTAAGTTCAGAGTGCAATTAGGTATCATACTGTCGGCCTCAATAAGTTTTCCGTTTGCCAATTCTACAGTGTACTTAGAATCTAAGGCAATAGGTGTAGTGTCAAGTAGTGGATAAAATTCGTCGGAAATAAAGCTCTTATCAGCACCAGTATCGAATAATACAGAAGCAGTCAAGTTGTTGAGAAGGAACGTACCCGTGACCACATTCGGGTCTTGACGGGCTTCCCCAGATTTCAGCACAAAAGCTCTTCCTCGAGCATTGTTGTTGTTCCTGTTGTTGTTGTTGTTGTTGTTCAATTTCGGGCAGTCTTTCTTGAAATGCCCCGTACCGTTGCACCCATAACAAGTCTTTGGTGCAGGGGAGTTGATGTCAGTGGTGTTGGATCTACAGTCCCTAGCCACGTGTCCGAATCTCTTACACTTGCTACAGGGACACGAACCAAAGTGGTGTCGTTGGCACTTTGAGCAATAGGGCTTGGTTCCCTTGTACGCCCCCTTGTCATCAGTATTGGAGGTGTAGGCTTTAATGGTTTCAGGTTTCTTGTTTTGGTGGTTGTTGTGGTTGTCGGACCATTTTCTTTTGTTGCTGTTGGAAGATGGAGTGGGTGGTTCGGGGTCCTCGTTCATGGCTAGAAGTTCATGGGCCAACCGAATGGCACCATGAAGTGTGGTTTGTTTTGATGAGGCGACATTTCCCCGGACAGGTTCCGGGAGGCCGCGGATATACTTCTTGATCTTTTCGGGTTCAGTACCCGCCATAGTTGGGCGAAGAACGGTGAGTTGTTGGAATCTGGTGGTGTATCCAACGATATCAGTTCCTTGCACTTTCAAGTTCCAGAACTCTTCGTCCAGCTTGTAAAGCTGTTCGGCCGGGCAATACTCATCAGTGAGCATTTTCTTTAGATCCTCCCAAGGGAGTAGATAAGCGGTATCAATACCCACAGACTGGGTATAGGAATTC
The DNA here is from genome assembly GCA_949592205.1 of Helichrysum umbraculigerum. NCBI lineage: Eukaryota > Viridiplantae > Streptophyta > Magnoliopsida > Asterales > Asteraceae > Helichrysum > Helichrysum umbraculigerum. The sequence goes on along the minus strand of CATIUR010000002.1, from coordinate 11,828,371 downwards.
CACCACGAGAGGGCACCATCTTCGAGGGTGCAGGTGGAGAATTTGACTTTGTCGTCCTCCGCACATTTGCTGATGCGGAAAACGGATTCCATCTTTTCGAACCATCTGATAAGTCCGATGGCTCCTTCAGTCCCCTTGAAGCTCAAGGGTTTGCAGTTTTGGAAATCCTTGTATGAACAAGGTTTGGCAGCAGAGGTTTCAGCGGCATCGCTGTTTCTTGTGGAACCTGGTGGAGTATTCCGAGCTAAGGCTTCAGTAACAGCCTGGGTTATGAGTGACGTGATCTGAGCATCAGTGTATGGTCGTGTCTTTGGCGGCATGACTCTTCAATAAAAGGAATGAAGATACATGAGATTTTGCAAGAAAGTTGTATTTATTTCAGATGTACATGTATAAGGGTGGTAATACATAACATCAAAATGAAAAGAATTATGGCAATTTAATATGAATCGAAATAGCAAGAAATAGTTAATAGATGATACGAGTTCAAAGGTTACATCCTACGGATGTATTACAAAAGATGTCAGGAATTGTTACGTCTGACTAAAACGAATAGTAGTGCTTAGATAGTTACTAGATTACAGGATAGTTTACAAAACAAAGACTACGCTAGTCTTAACGTAGGTTAATCTGCTCCATCATTGTGACAAGACGGTCCACAGTGTTTGCAAGCCTGCTAGCTTGCCGGGCGTTGTCTTCTGCGAGTGCTAGTCGTTGTGTTAGTCCACGCGCATACTCTTCTGCCTCAAGTGAGCGTTGCACACATTCATCCATCCTTTGTTGCAGAAGGGCATTTTCCACCCTTATTTCTATTATTTGGTTACGAAGGACATCCGTGTTGTTGTTAGTGGTTTCAAGATCGTCGGAGACTTGTTCTATGCGTTCGAGGGATGTAAGTCTCCAGTTTTCGTTGGTTTCCTGCAACACGACATCCATTGCGCGAATTCGTTGCTCGTGTTGGTTCACCCTAGCGGCTAGAGCCGGCAAGGTGAAGTGAGTGGGGTATGGGCCAGCTCGAGGCAACCTGTTGTTCCTCCTTGCTACCCTTGGGTTCTGCGACCCGGTTTGAGAACGAGACGAGTTGGATGGGATGTTTGCCATTTCTGAGACAAAGCGTTAGTAAGATTGAGGCTAATGTATACATATATCATATCCAGCCTAGTGCCTAGCACGTATCAAGAAATGGTCCGGTTCTCTCGTAGTCAGAGTCAACTAACGTATCCCTGTTCAACATAATCATTTCAGATCTTACATCATCTTTCCTTAATTGTACATAGTTGATCAGGCTATGTTAAATTAAAGTCGTATGCTGTAATTCCTGAACTAATCATGTCTAATAAGAGAATACTGCCTAACGGTCATAGTCTAGGCCCACTAAATGCAACCTAGTTCACTATAACCTTAGGCTCTGATACCAATCTGTAACACCCCCAAATTTAACGAGTTGCGGAAGCATACATTGGGTGTTACTAATCAATATACAAAGCACAAGATTAATAGTAAACGACCTCTAAATGAGACGTTTGAAAAATAGTTACATTTCATAGTTAATAATCGTTTGGAAACCGCAGGTTTTCGTATACAAAATGTAATTCCCTAGAGCCCACGCGTATAGCGGGAGATTCTATTACATAATCATAGTTACAAAAGATAATGCCAAAGAATCTCCGTTAAATGCAGTTTGTAAATCATGCGACTCTAGCTAGTAATCCGGGAGTGACCCTACTCCGTAAGTGTACCTGAGATACAAAGCTAGAAAGTGTCAACCAAAAAGGTTGGTGAATCTCACAGGTTTAGTAATAAGTAGATGTAATGAACCACAAGTATGTACCCGTATTGCTATCAAGCAAAGTAAGTTTATCAGTATATCAGTACAGTGCCATGAGCTCATAAGTTGAAGCTTAACAGTGTAGTGTGAAATAAATCACGTACCCCCGTGAGTGCTATCCGCACACTCATATGTAACAAATACTAATATGTCTGTTTCTACGTGTAAATCAGTACGTGGTGGCGCTACCACCCCAGACAGGGATTGTCAGTCCCAGATGGATCCATCTACTAGTAATCGCGCTTAAGTCCATAACTAACAACTTACGATTAGGAGGCTTTCAGTGGATAAAAGTAACTCATGCGTTTGTTTGAAATCAGTAATGTTTTCAGTTCAGTACATTGTGTTCATACGTAAAACAGTTGCTAAGCATCTCACCCCAAAGTATAAAACAGTAAAAGTGGGGCTGTAAGACTCACCTGAGTCGAGCAGGGGTAAATAGCAAGTAGTAGTAAATCAAGTAGGTTCTCCGAACCCGTAACCTTCTAGTGCCTAAACACGTAAGGTTAAGTAAGTAGATGTCTCGCAAGACCATCTAGGCCAGTTGTTCATACCCCGTTGTGTTTAACGTTGGTTCGTTCACGTTCGTGTCAAAGTATATACGGCCCGTTGGGGATTTGTTATAATTAAAGTTTTATCGTTCATAACGCAATTTAGAGTATTTGTAATAGAAAAGTATGTTCTATGATGTTTGTTAAGTCGTAGGGTATAAGTATTGGAAGTTGTATAAGTTCGACACTTAGTGTAAAAATAGTTGAAAATCTGCTGCTTTGGGCGACACTTCATAGCGTCACTTAAGGTTTAGGCGACACTTAGGAAGTGTCGCATAAAATCGCGAAATATAAGTTTAGGGCGTCACTTAGGGAAGTGACGCATAAGGTGGCGACACTTAGGCAGTGACGGTAACAAGTGTCGGTTTAAGGTTCTAGGCGTCACTAGAGTAGTGTCGGGCAAGAGTGTCGTATAAAATTAGATTTCGATCATAGGCGTCACTAAGGCAAGTGACGCTAGTAGTGACGGATATTGAAAATGCGTCACTTAGGTAGTGACGGGAAAAGAGGGCTTATGCGACACTTAGTCAGTGTCGCACGAAGTGACGCATATCTGGGTTCATCAGTGCGTCACTTACGTCTGATTGACGGATTTTGAGCCAAAAAACATGTTTTCGGGTTTCCGTTTGGTCCGATTCTTTTACCCAACCCTTATATGAACATAACAAGCCTATCAAAACCATAAACTAGTAAAAATGATCAAAAACGAGAGATGTCGGGATTTGTCGGAAACTTACAAAGTGTCGGATTGAAAATCCGAAAAGGTAGAAGTGTAGATCGTCGCGAGGTGGTCGTTTATTTCCAAAGGGGCTTGAAGATCCGAGGTCGTTTAGTATGTTTATTTTGCGATTTTCGTTGATTTTTGGTTTGTGGTTTTTGAGAGAAAAGAAAAGGAAGAGAGAGAGAGATGAATAAGAAATGAAAGAAAGTGGGTGGAGGTGGGAGGTTAAATCCCCACTTTCGCCCCGCGTTCCCGCTCCGTGCGGCGTTCGTTTGCTCCGTCATTTAACGTTAAATATTTATTTTACGCGTTTAATTATATTTATAAATCACAAATCTTGTTAAATGATTTATTTAAATTATTTCCTTAAATCTTTAATAGGTTAGATTAATTTTAATCACTTTTGTTTATAAAATCGTGTACGTTTTATTCGAGTAGTACAAGTCAGTTATTAGCTATTCTAAAATAGCATTTCAGTTATAATTGCGTTATTTTAGTTTATAACATTTGTTCACCAACGTCCGTGTTAATCGAATAGAATTTCATTCTATTTAAGTTGCGCACGATTTAATCAAATCGCAAAGTTGTATATATTCACCAACATATAATCCGGTACATAAATTAGCCTAACGCAGAACTAATTACATGTATTAACAAAGAATTAGGCGCTAATACTAGCCCTAATTTGGCGGTTGTTACACATAAACATGGTAAACTGATTGACTAGACATACTGTGACAAAGGAAATTGTGTATGACGTGTCAGTCGTTTGTTAGATGTATGCAAACGTATGTATGTATGAATGCATGAATGTTCTAGCCAAGGCTATAGTCTAGGTCTCTAAGGTTTTCAGTCACCTAAAGACTTCTAGTTCGCTATAACCAATGGCTCTGATACCAAGTCTGTCACACCCCCAAAATCGGTAATTGTGTTTATTTAATGTTTAGCGGAAGCAAGTTAAGATTTAGCGGAAGCATCTTGTTTAACCAGTTTAACAGCGGGGTGATGACGTAACAATTGTGCATTCATCGTATCAGAGCATATGATCATACAGAACATAATATATTAAGGATGCCAGTTAAATAGTTATTACAAAAGTAGTACGACTGTGTAAGTCGTACAGTAGTAATAAAGTTTAAAACATTTAAGTTTTACAATACATATGTTAAAATAAGATTTCATGAGTATAACTGCAATGCCTGCAGTAATACAGAGGAAATCCTCAAAAGCTGTCCCATAAGGTATGGCATCCTAAATAGTCCAGGGTTGTCATCCTGAATGCATGCGATTCTTACTTACGCAGCTAATTTCCTGTAAAACATAGAAGAAAGTCGTCAACAAATATGTTGAGTGAATTCACAGGTTTAGTATAAATATGTGGTATGTTATGCCATTTATGTTTAAGTTATTGAAATGTTATTCAATAAATAAAAGTTTGCAGGTTTTTGCCAAATATAAGATTGTAGGGTTGTTATCCTAAAATATAGTTTTATGTGGGTTGTTACCCAAAATGTATGTCTGGTTGTTTACCAGAATATAAATATAATCAGTACGTATACTGAAGTAAAACAGATGTAGGATATGTTCATCCTAATAATATTTGTGGGAATGCTTAGACTATAATCCCCTGAAAGGTGAGCTAAACCTCGCAGGTTAAAGTAACGCAACCTAACCCTATAACCAAACCACAACCAAAACTTATGTTGTTTGCCTGAAGGACAATTAAGTATACGCTCCATCCACAGGAGGGTCGTCACGGCAATAGTACTATTCGTATACTCAGTGGCTAGAGTCACCTAGCTAATGGTTATAGTCTGCATGACATAAGGTCTTTCATGCACACATTTCAAGTCTGGGTCCGTACTAGGATCTGTTGTCTAATTCCCAAAACAGTTGTGAAATAATATTTCATATCAAACAGTTGTATAAAGCAATTTAAAGCATTTATATAATTTGCTGCATATGTTTGCATGCAGTTTCTATGTTTACACCCCTATGTTTAAAACAGAAAACATTTGTAAGGTAGGGGCTGTGAACTCACGGTGGTTTGCTCTGAAAGAAAGCTAGCAGCCAAACAGCTATAAGCCCAAGGTATGTGAACCTATACAATAAATATATTAACATAAGTACGTTTGATTTGTTTTAATCACTTATGTTAACAGTTTGTTCGTTAGAAGAAATGGTTGATTTCTTTATCATGTAAGTCGTTGTATTTGTAGGTGGCATTGAGTAGAAATATTGTTATTATTTCTTTCATCGTATACTTGGTTAAGTATATGAATCAATATGTAATTGTCTAGTTTAACGGAAGGTCGTTTTGTTTCCATTTGTACATATACTTTGTATATAGTTGTTCGTATAATTTGAACGTTAATCAAATATCATTGTTTGTACATATATTTGTTTTATATATGTATTCGTATGTAAATATACTTGTTGTATATTATTAAGTTGTACGTTTGTTAAAAGTGAACTTCATTGTGTATATATATATTTGTGAATATATATTTTTAATTGTCATATGTATATATGTTAAATAAATACATTGTTTATGTATATCAAAATATATATAAGTTTTCATTTGTTTAAGAAAACGTATACGTTTGTGTCAATAACGTGTGTCCTCGTATATATTTATATATAATGTAATACGTTGTTTACGTATTTAAAAACGTTATAAGTTTTATTTGTTATAAAACTCGATAATGTATTTATTTTGTTTATAAAATAAATATTATTTGTTTTAATATCGTCACGTTTGTTTAATAAGTTTAAGTGTCCCGATAATGTAATCGTTTTCACAAAACGTATATTTTATAAAGTCCATATTCATATATACGTATATATATATATATCGTTCGTTTGTACGAGTTTAAATAAGTCCAAAGTTCGTGTCTCGGATATATCTCATTAATGTTTTATTAATAGTTTATAATGTCTCGTGAATGTATCGTATAATTGGAATCGTTAACGGAAACGTTTATGTTTTAAAAAATCAAAGTCAAAGTTGTTGACCAGGTGTGGGAATCCGCCGGATTCCCTTGAATCCGCCGGATTCAAGTCAAAGTTCGGAATACGCCGGATTCGGGTGAATCCGCCGTATTCATCGTGGTTTTCATGTGGTTTCGTTTTAGGTTCGGGAATACGCCGTATTTAAATGAATACGCCGTATTCAATCCAGTTCGGGGAGAATCCGCCGTATTCAATCGAATACGCCGGATTCGTTTGTGTTCATCAGATAGTTCGTGTGAAGGTTCGGGAATACGCCGTATTCAACGGAATACGCCGTATTCGACTTGTTTAGAAACGGGAATCCGCCGTATTCCCGTGAATACGCCGGATTCGTTTGGTTTTCGGTTGGGAATACGCCGGATTCAAAGGAATCCGCCGTATTCGTGGCTCGTTCCAGTCCCCTGTTCGCGTCTGATACAACATATACGTACGAGTGTTTGTTTCCAATCCATATTACATAAGTTCCAAATGTTTATATAAGTGTTATGTGTCATTTTTACACATTATAACTTCATTTTAACAAGTTTTCATATAACGATTTTTATTTTGAAGTTTTGGTTTCTCAAACCCATTTTCAAGAACAATCATCAATCTTTCAAATATATATGTTATATGTATAGATTATGATGTTTAAACAAGTTATATAACGAAATTTAAGTATAGAAATCAAAGAATTGAAAGTTCCTTACAATGAGATGAAAATGGAATGGATGATGATGAACGTATGATGATGGAGGTGATCTTGGTTATACTTCTGCTTCCTGATGTTGTTGTTGTTAAGATGATGGAAGAAGATGAAGGTTCATTTGAGAGAATTATTGGAGAGTGTGTGTGTGTCTGTCGATAGATCACAGAGAACATAGAGGAGGGAGTATATAATTCAAACGGTATGGCTCGGCCTACCTCAATTATTTGAGTTTGGTGGCCACTTTTGGTACATCAGTTTCGAGTACGGGTATAATTTTAGCAATATAAATGTAAACATTTTATATTTTTATTTTGTAGGTGTTCCCCTGGTTCGTTATTTATGATCAGAATAATGATGTTTTCATTAATTTAAATAGATGTACAATTTTGTACATTTTACTGCGCACATATAATTGAGCGCCAAATTTCAGTTAATTTAGGATTTCATATTTTGAAGCAATGTTCTAAATGTTATCGAATGAACTAGAAAATTTGCCTTTTTATGATTTGACGTCGTAAGCGCGTTTTAGAATTATTTCTGTTCGTGTTATAATACGTTTTATGTTAAACGTAAAATTAGACCCTTATATCCATATGTTATAGATATATAAATACTCGTAATTAATAATTACATTATTAATTATTTTTGTATCACGAAACTTTTGTCATTTATTTTTGTCGGGTTCGTTCCGATACGTTTGTACGTAATTATAATTACTTACGTATTACCTATTACTTTTTGTTTTAAAAGTACCGGGCTTGCTAGACTTACATCACATCAAGAAGTTTTGTTAAAACTTAATCAGGAAATTAGCGTAAGAATGCACATGCTTAAATGTTAATTAATACCTAATTTGGAGAGTTGTCACAATTGCTGCTAGTGAGGCTGCAAAGGAAGCTATATGGATGAAGAATTTCATTGAAGATCTTGGAGTTGTTCCAACAGTACAAGATCCTGCTGCTATATTCTGTGATAATGAAAGTGCAGTAGCCTTGAGTAGAGAACCCAAGGATCACGGAAAGTCTAAGCACATTGAAAGGCAATACCATATTGTTTGAAGGAAAGTCGAAGAAGCACACGTAATTGTGAAGAGCATAAGATCAGAGGATAATCCAGCGGATCCATTCACAAAGCCATTGGGAAAGTCCAAGCATGATGAACATGCTAGGAGCATAGGTTTAAGAGATAATGTAAAGTTTTAGTAGTTAGTTTGAATTTGAAACGTTATAAACAATGATAGAAATTGTTATAGACTTGGTGATTAAATAATGGAGATTTATTTATTGGAAGGAGTTCTACCATTTACTATTGTTTGTCGTTTTACTCAAACCTCCTCAGTCGATTACACTATAGGAAGTATGTGGTGAACTAAGGCTATCATAGAGTGTTAGTAGATTGTTTGTGGAGATTAGACATGGCTTGGAGAATGCTGCTACACTAATGAGTACTTAATTGAGATTTAAGTATAGGAGAAACCCGCACTTAAAGAGATCACTTCATGGATTAAATCACGAGTGATTTTAAGATGATAATATCCTCTATTCTTAAAATGGAGATACATTGAGTTTCTAGTTTTTCAAGTCTGTTATACTTTAGTTTACTCAAACGTTGTGCGTAAATGCCAGTCATAAAGGATACGCTAGGTATGACATGATGAGTTGAATAGTACTATGTAGTCAATATTTATTTGTTCCTTTTACCTAAACAGAAAAGCGATATCATGGGCCCTCTGATGATTAAAGGTTTACTCTAAAGTGCTAGGCCTAGCCGGGACTAAGTTAATATGCGCAAAATTAATAGTCTAATATAGTCAATATAATCGGAGATCAGAAAACATAATATGAATCTTGAGATTGATTAAAATCCATGTCTCGATTCATACGATATCAGTTGAACAAAGGAATAGTTTATCACTTATCTAAAGAGTTGACTCTAAGATATGATTCAGAGTTTGGCAGATGTGTTGGATGGCACACTCTTCTTAGCTAATGGATAGACTAAGACCAATAATAGTTGATGACTTGTCCAAGTGGGACACTGTTGGATATAGTATCCAAGTTCATAACTAATTGCTAAGAATTTCATTAAAAGTAGAGTCCTTTTTGGGTTGCCTCGATGAACAGGTAAGAGAAAGGAATAAGGAATAATATTAATTGGTATTAATATTATATTTAATTAATTGGTTTATTAAAATTAATTTATTAGAAATCAAAAGTAATTAAAAAGGTGGAAGAATTTGGAAACTGAATTTTAGCCTGCGGCTAAATTTTGAAGTCGGTGAAAACGCGGATCAGATCTCGGATTCTTGGACAGAAAGTTAGCCCGACCGCCGATTGATGGGTTTAGCCGGTGGCTGAATGTTGAATCTGCCAAAACCATGGGTTTTTCCTCCCTGTATAAATGGGGGTCAAGCCTATAGCTTATGATATACGAATATATACGAATTTTCTCTAGAAAGTCAAAAATTCTTCTTTCTCTGGGGTTCTTGGATGTGAAGCATTAGAGCTATTCTACTTTGGGTACTTTCCTCCAAGTAAGGAAGCTCTACTAGGTGGTTTGCGTGAGAAATTGGTTTTTCTCTAAGGTTAGTGGTTTTCCTTTATCTATTTTATTTATTGCCCTAATTTTATTAAGTTAAGATCCTTTAAGGTTTTAGTTTCCTAATTGCCTTACGTTATTAAATTATTATTTTTCCGCTGCGTATATAATAATCTAGTTTGGGAATAGAAAACCCAACAGTTACTTCTTCAACCCATAAAATTAGTACCACAAGAAGAATTAAGCTATTAGTTATGGGACTGTGATTGGGAGTTTTGCTATATGAGTGTGTACGTATAGAGGTGAAAATATGCTATATGAAATCTATGTTTTACAATAGACATGACATTTCAAAGCAGCGGGATACTATTCATTAGTTCAAATGTTTCAAGACTTTAACAATTATCATACACTAATATGAGAAAATTGCCCGGATCGTCCGTGTGTTTGTCTTAAAAATTCCGTACCATCCTTTAATTTCAATAATGTCACTAGACGTCCTTCTATTTGTCATTTCATTTCACTAGTCATCCTTTGGCCAAACAATGTTAATATTTTTCGTTAAATAAAGGCATGTGCAATGCACATGAGGGTATGTATGTCTTTCCCTCATCAATCATGTAAACATCATCTTCTTCTTCTCAAACACACCGCTAGCAAACACCACAAACCCTAATCCTTCAAACATAAATCATGGCCTTACTTGTATCTCTCTAATGAACCTAGTTAATCTAATATCTAATATCTAATATCTAATCTAATATTAAAGTATATAAGTAAGAATTCAAAATCCAAGATAACAACCCCATACATCAACGGACACAAAAACAACAAACACGTACACTGGTACACATATCTTGGTAACTAGATTAATCTAATAAAACCAAATTGAATACGATATGTATTATACCCGCGCAATGCTGCGATGAAAGTGGTGATGGTGGGTGGAGGTGCGAATGAATGTTTTAAAATAAAAACATATCGTACTCCGTCCATCCCATTTAAAATGTCCACATTACTATTTTGGGATGTCTCATTATAAGTGTCCACTTTGATATTTAACCAATCAAAAAAGACTTTAGTGGGTAGATTTAATATTTAATTGATGAAAAGTATAGTTGGAGAATAAGTAGTAAGTAGGATCCACTTTACTTAGTCTTAAAATTTTTTAAGGAGATAGAGTGTTAAATGTATTATATAGTAGTATAGATATATATTTTTATTAACCTAAAATGCAAAAAAAATAAATAAATAAATAAATAAATAAATAAAAAATCAAAAAAAAAAAAATTGCTTTCATCCCCAATATTCCAAAAACCCCAACTTTTTTAATCATAAAAATCGATTCAAGATCCACAAACCATTATGGAGGCACTGTCAATTCCGGCTTAAAACACCCGCCACAAATTGCAACCTGACGCTCCTACGATTACAACCTGAAACACCATCCATTATGACATGAATCGCTTCCTGCCATTGAATCACCAAAACTGCAGCTGAATCACCACCTTTGGCCACTAAATCACCACCATGGGACCACCGCCACCCACTGTAACACGACTACCCCCATAGTTTTATAATCAACCACCGCCACCACAATCTATCTGAATTTGTCGATTTTACAAAACCACCGCCACCGCCACCATCGATTTGAAATTGTCGATTTGACAAACCCACCACCACCAAAGTGTGTGTTTGTGTGTTTATTATATTCGATGTTTTTTTTTGTTTTTCAATTTAATTACGAGTAACTACTTTTATTTATTTATGTTATATGATTTTTTTAATTTAATTTTAGAGAGATGAAGAAAAGCGATATGACAGTGTGGGGTGTGGTGAGTGGTAAGTGGTAACAAAGGAAAAAGATATATTTATCCTCATGTGCAGTGCACATTACTTCATTTAACAAAAAATATTAACGTGGTTAGGTTAAGGGATGGCTAGTGAAACGAAATGACATATAAGGATGTCTAGTGACATTATTGAAACTAAAGGACAAAACGTGATTTTTGAGACAAACACATAGACGATCCAAGCAATTTTCTCTACGAATATCATATTATTGTAAGCGCGTGCTAGTCATTTTATATGCATTCAATTATCTTCAACACGCATGTAAAGTTTGAAAAGGTATATTTATATTAGAATAAAGGGTTTATGGACCAGATCGCCAACGTACTTTACTTTTTGTCCCAATGTCACCAATGAACCGGTTTTATTACCAAGGTCGATACCAAACCATTTACTTTTGTCTCAATGTCACCAACGAACTAATTTTATTACCAATGTCGACAACGAACTTGTTAAATATGTTTTGAGGTCACCAAAATACTTTTTTTAATGAGCTACGTTTTGAATTTGTTGATGTGGTGTTGCCATGCATTTCATTTATGTGATCAGGCTTCCACGTAAGCTAAACTTGTACACGTATGGTTAATTCTTCTTCTCCTATCGAATAACATGTAATTTTTTATTGCTTTACGATAATCACCACTTTTCCGGTGAATCTAAACGCAATTACTACTTTTATTTTTTTTTTATCAAAAACGTAACCCAAAATTAAATATTAGTCGGTCGGAGAAGATGAAGTTAACCATACGTGTACAAGTTTAGCTTACGTGGAAGCCTGATAACATAAATGAAATGCATGGCAACACCACATCAACAAATTCAAAACGTAGCTCATTAAAAAAAGTATTTTGGTGACCTCAAAACATATTTAACAAGTTCGTTGTCGAGATTGGTAATAAAATTAGTTCGTTGGTGACATTGAGACAAAAGTAAAAAGTTTGGTGTCGACCTTGGTAATAAAACCGGTTCATTGGTGACATTGGGACAAAAAGTAAAGTACGTTGGCGATCTGGTCCATAAACCCTAGAATAAATTAAAAGTCATATTAAAAACATTATAGGTTGTCGGGTTCAACCCAAAAAATCATTTGGTGACCCAAACTCATACCAAAAAAATATCGAGTTGCCGGGTTTGAGTTGACAGGTTGACATCTCAAAAGCTCCGACCCAAATCTTATTATTTTCGAGTTGGGTTAGTGTCGGGTTTCAGATCGAATCGGGAATTGGCATCCCTATTCTGCATTACAAAATAATTAATTAATCATGAAGCAGTTACGTGAAGAATATGTTTTCACAAAGACTAAGACCACCCGCAGTCGTAACACCAGAACATCCATTATTCAGTCGCCACATTAGCATAACACCACAACATCATTTCATCACACACAATCATAACACAAGAACGCCCATTATCACCCCCCCCCCCCCCGGGCCCCACTATTTTCCACATAATTTTCACTTATTTAACAAAACAAATACAATTTAATTAAATACAATACATTTCAATAATTTAAAAACAATACAATTCAATAATTAAAATACAATACGATATAAAAAATAAAGAGTACGAAAATTTAGAAAGTGTTACAATCCTAAAAATAAAAAACATTACAATCCTAATAATTAAAATACATTACAATAATTAATGTTATTCATTGTTCTCCCGATTTAATCTGCGAAAGTTTGGTGGAAGCCTCCAAATATGTTCGGTGAGATCGTCTCGTAGTTGGTCGTGCACCCGTTTATCATGCATTTCTTTAATTCTTGATTGTCTATCTTCTTCACGAGTCCTAAAATCCCGCCGAGGCCGGTTAGAAGGGTCGTCGATCATCTCCTGCTCGATAGAAGATATTGTGAAACCGTTATATATCCTCTTGTATCATGTTATGTAATATGACACAAGTGTATAACTGTCTTCACATCTTGTTAACACTCATAGCTCTTCCCGCAATCTTTAAAATTGCAAACCTTCCTTGAAGTACACCAAAAGTGCGTTCAACATCTTTTCGTGCACTTTCTTGAAATTTCTTGAACTTGGCTCGTCTCTCATCAGTAAGGGAGTGAAAGGCTTTGACAAGTGTACACCAATCCAGATAAATACCATCGGCAAGATAATACCCTTTTGTGTAGTGATGTCCATTGACATCAAAGGCTGCGGGTGGACTGGTGTTATTTTTAATGGAATCGAACAACGGAGATGCGTTTAAAACATTGATGTCGTTGTTCGAACCCCATACCAAAATAAGCATGCCGTATCCACATGTCGTATGAAGCAACAACTTCGAGCATAATGGTCGGGTGTCCGTGATCACCCCTAGTGTACTGGCCTTTCCATGCATTCGGACAATTTTTCCATTGCCAGTTGCCCACGATTTATACAATGTCCGTGCTCCCAAGCATTTTCTTTAAACCCGTGTTTCTGCTCGTGTGCTTCATATAGCCGAGCAATATCTGTAGCCGTGGGCTTTCTCAAATACTCCGCTGAGTATAAATCGAAGACGCACTTACAAAAGTTGTTAAGACAGTCCATTAACGTTCTTTCACTCATTTGTAAGTACTCATCTGAGCACGTGAAACAAAAGAAGATATTATTTTCAGACATATGTGTTGTTTTAGTCTTTGGTTAGTAAATGATGGTGGAGTATTCTTGATTTTTCATTATGTTGATGTAGTTAATATCAAAGCTACATAGCAAACTGATTTCAGTTGCAAAAGTTTTGGTAAAAAAACAATGTTATTTGCAGATTAATTCACTTATTTAATATGGATATGTTTTTTTTATATGCTTTTTTAACTATCGGAATCAACCATCATAGTGGGCTGTACGTAAGCACAGCCAATAAATTTAGTAGTATATATCTTAAATTATATATAGGAAGCGGATGATGATATCATCAAAATCCCAATTAACCAATTAAATTCTTTAATTTTGTCCAATTAGCTAAGATTAGGATGAGATGATGTCATAAATACATATTTTATATTTATATATTAATTTATCAATATAATTAATATTATTTTAGATTCCTAATTTAATTAGGAGACTTGCATAAGAAGGATTTTAACTTTAAATAAGTAACGTAATAAATAAATATAATCTTAATTCTTTCTATTTTATTACAATTATTAATTACTTATAATTAATATACGCAATCAATCTATTATACTACTTTCTTTTAAGGACTTTTGAACTTCATTGTATATCTTTTTTAACTTTTACGAAATGATGGAATTTTATCGTATACATAATTCGCGTAATTATAAAAATCAAATTTACATTCAATGACCCATTCGTATACACGGGTTTGATGTCTAATATATATATATATATATATATATATATATATATATATATATATATATATATATATATATATATATATATATATATATGTATGTATGTATAACACCCCTCATTTTATTATTATTTAAATACAATGTAACGGAAGCGTCTGTCCAAATTAAGACATTTATAATTCACATCATTTAGTAAACACAAAAATCCAACAATTTAAACCATAATTTATCAATCCGGGTGTTATATGAAAACACGAACAACACTGATTTATAAAATTAAATATCAGAGTAACACTTGGTAGTCAAACATTCTTCAGTCCAGTCCAATCATCACAAAACCTGCAAGGAGTAAATGGTGGGATTAGCACGAAGCTAAGTGAGTCAACCTGTCACTATCAATACAATTCAGCATAACAATAATGATTATCACCAAATATCACTTAACACTGACACGACATCACTTGTCACAATATCACTTGACACAATATCACTGGACACAATATCACCTGACACAACATCACCTGACACAACATCACTAAACACAATATCACCTGACACAACATCACCAAGAGGATCGGTGGTCCTTGTAAAGCCCTCTGACCGCGGATGGCCCACCAAGCAACACTTACAATCACTGCAGGCCAATACAGTGATTTTACTGATAACTGATTGCTACCTTTAACCAACATAAGCTCCATTCACAACACATGTTCACAATTCCTATGTTGGCTAACCTGTAGCAACCCAGTCCAACAATCGTTGACCTCCGAATCACCAAATGCCCGAAGGCGACACATCACTTATTACACGTGTATTTCACAAATCAACAGTCACAATCACAATATCACTATGATCACCTGTTGTAATCAATTATGTTACAACTAAATCACACTGAGAGTACGAGTCCACTCACCGAATACCTCAGTCTCCACTCAGTAGTCTAATGTCACTGAGTCTCTTGTTTATCTGAAAACATCACAAACAATACAAGTTAGTAACTTGTCTCAATAACAAACTCATGTTATATTATATAACATATCACAGTATCTCAATTGTAGCAGCAAACAATTATACTATCCAATTACAATATTTATTATATCATTTCACTCACTAGTCGCCGCTAAAACACTAAAAGATCGTTTGAAATAAGGTTTATAACGAAAAAGGTCATTTTCTGCCTTGGGGCCATTTAGCCGCCGGCTAAAAGGTTTGACCGCCGGCTAAAGCCCTTGACCGCTGGCCAAATGGCTTGACCGCCGGCCACAGGCCAAAGCTCATCCCTGTTCTTCCTGTTCTTCGTTTCCAGCTCGTCAAATCAATCAAAATCATCAAATTTGACTATGTAAACGAGTTTTATATATCAATTAACTTCATATAATCATCATGAAATAGTTATAACATGTTTTTATCCTCCAATTCTCACAAATCATCAATAAACCTAATTTGGGTAAAATCAATTATAAGAACAACTTACAATCATGAAGTAATTTGATGATGATCAAGATGATATGTAGCTCAATCACAGCTCCGAATTTAGATTTCAATTTAGTTATGATCTCAGGGTTTTTAATTTTGGTTTTGATGTGTTTCTTTAAACTTTTAAGAAATGAAAGAGGGAAACCAAATAAATAAGAAAATAGGTCGGCTCCCACAACCGACCTTCAATTATACGGGTATAATTTAATACTCCTTCTCAATCTATTGTCTGGAACCCGAAAACCATTTGCGAGTTCAAACTTTTATTGTACCGACAACTTTATTAATTTAAATCACTTAATATTTTACTAACCACAATAAGTTCTGAAACTTATTTTCTAGTGATTTTCAAATAACTCAAACAATATTAATCCCAAACACTTTAAATAATATAAAACAACTAGGTCCGATTTACGGATGTTACAAATCTCTCCCCCTTAAAAGATTTCGTCCCCGAAATCTGATCACACTCAGCTCGTCTAATATGACATACTCACCTACATCTTATCATACATTAATCCTCAAGAGCAACTTATACTATATTTATATTGTTTCAATTCTTTCTACATTCACCTGTCCCCATGGACATGCTTCTGTCTTTTCCCACGCACATATACTGTCCTTTCATCCAATATTTTCCGTGAAACAAGCATATATCTGAATTCTTTATCATTAATACACAATCACTTTAACAAGTGGACACAAAATCAATTACAACCAAGACTAATAACGTACCTTGCTTCCCTTGAGCAACTTATAACAATAATTTATTTATTTGAATTCTTTTCACATGCACATATCCCAATGTACATGTTTCTATCTTTCACCCCTGTATATATTTTATATATTCATCCACAATTTCTATAAAACAATCATTACCTGAATTCTCTATCATCAATCAGATATCTGTTTAAGACACATACTCACTTTAACAAATTGTCACATACTCACTTACAACCAGACACTAGTAACGTGTCAAAAAATTTTAACAACTAAAACAACAGCTAACATT
This sequence comes from Helichrysum umbraculigerum, assembly GCA_949592205.1. Lineage (NCBI taxonomy): Eukaryota > Viridiplantae > Streptophyta > Magnoliopsida > Asterales > Asteraceae > Helichrysum > Helichrysum umbraculigerum. The sequence continues at coordinate 11,811,398 of CATIUR010000002.1, read as the reverse complement.
AGTGGTTATAAAACCACAATACACCTAATAACACAATACACTTAACAACACTGAAAATTAATTTCAGTTCATAACCAACAATCAACAAATATTCACATATCACTTCAACTATATGAAATCCTTTACTCAAAAGTAATCCGGATTCATATCACCTTAATAAGTAAAGTAGAGGTCACACATAGTAGGTAAAACATCAACAAGAAGTACATTTTAATCAGCACATGTACTATCACACCGTAGTACCTACATTCAACCGACCTCTACATTAACTTATTTCACCTTAAATCACAATTTATTTTATCAGCAAAATACACATTTCTGCAATAAATGGAAATATAATCATCATTTCCAAAATTTCAACTATTACTTTCACATCATATCACTTTTATCAACTATATATATATTATATATATCTTATACACTTTTCTCAATTAATGGTATCACATTTCCAATTTCTCAATTTAACCATTAATTTTGTATTATCACATTCACCTCAATATGATTATCACCTATTTAGTTCTCTCCCCCTTAGGTTTCATGTTATCACTCTATTACATCAACACTGATTACAAAGCATCACGATCACCCAGCATCGTTCTACAATTATCTTAAATCAGCTAGTGATCTTATATAGATCACATTACAACTACATATCAGTACACACTGTCTACACAGTTTCAACACTCACAATTTGTACACACAATTTTAAATTAGTCAATATCATTCACAATACCCACCTGATTTAGATGTGTACTCAATTACTCCCTGAGAACTTATATCACAATCAATTGCTAATAAGTTCAGTCTCATATTCACGCTATTCACATGTTAAATAATTTAACACAATCACTCAATGTTTAATAGCCCTTAACACCTTTTCTCACTCATTGGAGTTAATAATAACCCAATTAACAATTTCAATACTGTTGACTATTTGTCAACTTTAACTTAATCAATTAATCAACAAATCACTTTGGTCACTTTTATCAATCTTAATTTACAATAAAATCAATCATATTCTAATGATTTCATATTAAACACTAAACTCTTTAATTATAGTTGACTTTCAAAGTCAACATATCACAATATTAACATATAAGTACTATGTTTAACCTTAAACATAGATTTTCCATAATTACATTCAACAACAGTGACCCACTCAACTAAAATGGAACCACTACACCTTTCTCTGGTCAATTTTCCATTCATTGACATTCTAATAACTTATTTAGCACACAATATGAGTTATTTACTTCTGTCACTTATCACATATCTATATCTACTTCATTTGGTAATTATCTCAAGTTTTAGATTCAACCCAATCATAAACTTCAAAACACTGCTCTCACTAATTTAATGACTCAATCACCATACAGAGTCAGTAACTCGACCCAGCTCAATACAAACCATATACACACTAATTATCCGTTAGGAGACTATATGACTCACTAATAGGTAATCCACACCCATTAGTTACACAATCACATTTCAACAATTTCAAACAATTGCAAGTTTCACTTACTGATTATCATAAATTTTTCACTAATTAACCTTCACCATGTAATTAACAACTAATTAGTTTCACACAATTTCATGTTATATTCTCTCAATCACATTCACTTTCTTAGATACTTGGTAACCTCAACAAGTTCATGTGATACAGCATAATGTAACAACGGTGATCAGGCGTTGCTTGATTATGTTATTCACACTTCCTTCTCAGGTTACTTCATATCATCAATCAACAATGTGATTTCTTTCACTTAAACACATACTACTTAAACCTTTGTTTAAAACAATTTAGATCACTCTACTTACCTCCTAACCGCAGATATATATACTAAATCATCTTTTGGTATGTATTTATTCACACCTATTTCATTTATTTTCAACTTTTATATATATATTCACTTCACAACTGATTTATTCAGTATTTCAACTTAATTGAAACTCCAAACACATGATAACCTAACCTCATACTTTTCACACAACACTTTGTCAAATAATAATGACACAATAACATCACGTATAATTCCAAACACGTATTTCATGACAATTACTTGATTATAATATCAACTACATATATTTAATATCAACAATCAGTACAAAGTACAATACCAAGTACTATGTACTTTATCACATTACTCAGTATTATCTCATGCCTCAAGTCACCTATTAGCAACATATAGGATTTTATCATCTCTTAAATTATTAAGTCAATATTTATATATATCACTTACTAGTTCATATCTCTTTGACTATTTAGTCACACACAACCAATTTCACTATTAGTGTTCTATTACAATCTTAAAACACTAATTTCCCATTAAAATCATCCTATTTATACCACTTACAACAAGCATTTAACAATTACTTCCCACAACTTTTTCAACATATATAAAGGTTTATCAACTACCTTTATTTTCTTACTACATTACTATATCACTTTTTATACATATATATCCCAATTCAACCTACTATAACAATCACTGTCACACAACAACATCTAGTCACTTTTATCACTTTATAGCGTAACTATTGCCCAAGTTAGATGCTATCACTTTCAATTCTAACTTTGCCTAATCCAGGCACACATTACAACAATTATATACTTTTTCACTTAGACAACAAGATAACTTCAACTTATTAATTAAAATATATCACATCTCATTAATTTCACTATTTGATGTCACATCAATTCAGTTTATCACATAACAACAAATTCTCTAGCAAGGTGTCATAATCACACTTTGCATTTATCACAGAAAATCACACAATTGGTTATATTTTATAGTAGACACATTCAGATTCAACAGTTTTACTATTAACAACTTGATCAACACTGTGTCTACACAACTTAACACATATTTCACAATTCAAAATTCAGTCAGGACTACTCTTATCACTGAGTGATTCATCTAATGCTTATATCATCATAATAACAAGCATCACTGATTACTAACTCATTACTGGGGAATCATATCAGTCTGACTCAATCACTTTATCACTAATCACATCACAGCAATTAATCAATTCAAACTTAATTAAATTCAACAAGCTTATCGAAAAGTACCTGTCACACTATGCCGACGAAGATCGAGGAACCATTGAGAATACCAGTCAATTACTCATGTTCCTCCGTCTCTGCAATCAAAACAACAACCTTGCATCTTGTTACAGGTTAGTACACTTTTAATAATCACTTTCTCATACAACTACTAATCCCACACTTTAGAATGTTTGACTTAACACAAAATAGATTTGGGATTGAACACTTACCAATGTCCAATTCACCCAAACCTATGCTCTGATACCAACTTATAACACCCCTCATTTTATTATTATTTAAATACAATGTAACGGAAGCGTCTGTCCAAATTAAGACATTTATAATTCACATCATTTAGTAAACACAAAAATCCAACAATTTAAACCATAATTTATCAATCCGGGTGTTATATGAAAACACGAACAACACTGATTTATAAAATTAAATATCAGAGTAACACTTGGTAGTCAAACATTCTTCAGTCCAGTCCAATCATCTCAAAACCTGCAAGGAGTAAATGGTGGGATTAGCACGAAGCTAAGTGACTCAACCTGTTACTATCAATACAATTCAGCATAACAATACTGATTATCACCAAATATCACTTAACACTGACACGACATCACTTGTCACAATATCACTTGACACAATATCACCGGACACAATATCACCTGACACAACATCACCTGACACAACATCACTAAACACAATATCACCTGACACAACATCACCAAGAGGATCGGTGGTCGTTGTAAAGCCCTCTGACCGCGGATGGCCCACCAAGCAACACTTACAATCACTGCAGGCCAATACAGTGATTTTACTGATAACTGATTGCTACCTTTAACCAACATAAGCTCCATTCACAACACATGTTCACAATTCCTATGTTGGCTAACCTGTAGCAACCCAGTCCAACAATTGTTGACCTCCGAATCACCAAATGCCCGAAGGCGACACATCACTTATTACACGTGTATTTCACAAATCAACAGTCACAATCACAATATCACTATGATCACCTGTTGTAATCAATTATGTTACAACTAAATCACACTGAGAGTACGAGTCCACTCACCGAATACCTCAGTCTCCACTCAGTAGTCTAATGTCACTGAGTCTCTTGTTTATCTGAAAACATCACAAACAATACAAGTTAGTAACTTGTCTCAATAACAAACTCATGTTATATTATATAACATATCACAGTATCTCAATTGTAGCAGCAAACAATTATACTATCCAATTACAATATTTATTATATCATTTCACTCACTAGTCGCCGCTAAAACACTAAAAGATCGTTTGAAATAAGGTTTATAACGAAAAAGGTCATTTTCTGCCTTGGGGCCATTTAGCCGCCGGCTAAAAGGTTTGACCGCCGGCTAAAGCCCTTGACCGCTGGCCAAATGGCTTGACCGCCGGCCACAGGCCAAAGCTCATCCCTGTTCTTCCTGTTCTTCGTTTCCAGCTCGTCAAATCAATCAAAATCATCAAATTTGACTATGTAAACGAGTTTTATATATCAATTAACTTCATATAATCATCATGAAATAGTTATAACATGTTTTTATCCTCCAATTCTCACAAATCATCAATAAACCTAATTTGGGTAAAATCAATTATAAGAACAACTTACGATCATGAAGCAATTTGATGATGATCAAGATGATATGTAGCTCAATCACAGCTCCGAATTTAGATTTCAATTTAGTTATGATCTCAGGGTTTTTAATTTTGGTTTTGATGTGTTTCCCTAAACTTTTAAGAAATGAAAGAGGGAAACCAAATAAATAAGAAAATAGGTCGGCTCCCACAACCGACCTTCAATTATATGGGTATAATTTAATACCCCTTCTCAATCTATTGTCTGGAACCCGAAAACCATTTGCGAGTTCAAACTTTTATTGTACCGACAACTTTATTAATTTAAATCACTTAATATTTTACTAACCACAATAAGTTCTGAAACTTATTTTCTAGTGATTTTCAAATAACTCAAACAATATTAATCCCAAACACTTTAAATAATATAAAACAACTAGGTCCGATTTACGAATGTTACAATATGGATGGGTTCTGGTGAAAACAAAGAGATAAAAAAAGCCAATGAAAACACATCTCCACCCTCCATCTAATCACACACACACACACACACACACACACACACACACACACACACACACATATATATATATAAAGGGGTGGGGATAAAAAAAACGGTGAAAACATTTTTTGATTCACAAAATTTTTAAGTAGTGAACCTTTATTCTTTTTTGCTTCACATATGATTTTTTTTATGACCCCTTATATATTTTTTTTGTTTCACATAAAATTTTCGACGTGAACCTTTAATTATTTTTTTGCTTCACACAAAGTTTTTAACATTTTAAATTGTAAACCTTTTTTTTTCCTATAAATTATTTTATAAATTTTTTCACGAAATTTTTAAAGTTTTTTTATTGTGGACTTTTTTTTTTTTTTTGGGGTTCACAAAAAGTTTTTAAAATTTTCAACCGTGAACCTTAATTTTTTTTCGAGTTCATGGAAAGTTTTTAATTTTTTCAATTGTGAACATTTTTTTTTCAACTATGAACCTTAATTTTTTTTAGGTTTACGGAAAGTTTTAAAAATTTTCAATTATGAACCATTTTTTTCAACTATGAACCTTAATTCTTTTTTGTGTTCACGGAAGGTTTTTAACTTTTTCACGTGTGAACCATAATTTTTTTTAGTTCCCTAAAAGTTTTTAACATTTTTAATTGTGAATTTTTTTTTTCAACTGTGAACCTTTTTTTTTTTTTTTTTGGTTCACGGCTAGTTTTTACTTTTTCAATTGTGAACCCTTTTTTTTCAACTGTGAACCTTAATTTTTTTGGTTCAGGTAAAGTTTTCAACTTTTTCAATTGTGAACCTTTTTTTTTTCAACTGTGAACCTTAAGGTTTTTTGGGTTCACGAAAAGTTTTTAACTTTTTCAACTATGAACCTTAATTTTTTTGAGTTTCACGGAAAGTTTTTAACCTTTTCAATTGTGAACCGTTTTTTTTCAACTGTGAACCTTATGTTTTTTTGGGTTTACGGAAAGTTTTAACTATTACAAGTGCGAACCTTATTTTTTTTAAAAAATTTCACAAAAAGTTTTAACTTTTTCAATTGTGAACCTTTTTTTTCAACTGTGAACCTTAATTTTTGTGGGTTCATGGAAAGTTTTTAACTTTATCAATTGTAAACTTTTTTTTTCAACTGTGAACCTTAATTTTATTTTGGTTCACGGTAAATTTTTATTTTTTTTAATTGTGAACCTTACTTTTTTGTTTTGGGTTCATAGAAAGTTTTTAAGTTTTTCAATTATGAACCTTAAATTTTTTGTTTTGATTTTCGGATTTGACTTTATTTTATTTTTTATATATTTTTTTTTTGTGAACCTTAATTTTTTTGGTTTACTTCAGAAAAAAAAAACGTTCACAACTTAAAAAAATGTGAAGGAAAAAGTGTTTTCACCGTTTTTTTTTATCTCCACCCCTTTTATATATATATATATATATATATATGGTAGATTAGATCAAGGGTTGAGATCTGTTTTCACCGGGTTTTTTTATCTCCTTGTTTTCACAGGATCCCATTCTTATATGTATGTATATATATATATATATATATATATATATATATATATATATATATAAGGATGGGTTCTGGTGAAAACAATGAGATAAAAAAATCAGTGAAAACACATCTCCACCCTCCATCTAATCTAACATATATATATATATATATATATATATATATATATAAAAGGGGTGGGGATAAAAAAAAACCGGTGAAAACACTTTTTGATTCACAATTATTTTAAGTTGTGAACTTTCATTTTTTTTGCTTCACATATAAATTTTTTTGTGAAACTTTATATTTTTTTTTGTTTCACATAATTTTTTTATAATGAACCTTTAAATTTTTTTTGCTTCACATAAAGTTTTTAACATTTTCAATTGTGAACCTTATTTTTTTCACATAAATTTTTTTTTTAATTTTTCATGAAAATTTTAAAGTTTTTTTTATAGTGAACTTTAATTTTTTTTTTAGGTTCACGAAATTTTTTTAACTTTTTCAACTGTGAACCTTAATTTTTTTTGAGTTCACGGAAAGTTTTAACTTTTTCAATTGTGAACCTTTTTTTTTTTCAGCTGTGAACCTTAATTTTTTTAGGTTTACGGAAAGTTTTAAACATTTTCAATTGTGAACCTTTTTTTTCAACTGTGAACCTTAAATTTTTTTTGAGTTCACGAAAACTTTTTTACTTTTTCATTTGTGAACCTTAATTTTTTTTTGTTCACGAAAAGTTTTTGACTTTTTTAATTGTGAACCTTAATTTTTTTTGGGTTCACAACAAGTTTTTAACTTTTCCAATTGTGAACCTTTTTTTTTCAACTGTGAACCTTAATTTTTTTTAAGTTCACGGAAAGGTTTAAACCTTTTCAATTGTGAACCTTTTTTTGTTTTAGGTTCACAAAAAGTTTTTAAGTTTTTCAAATGTGAACCTTAATTTTTTAAGTTTACGGATTTTATTTTATTTTATTTTTTTCACAAAAAGTTTTTTTTTTTTTTTTTTGTGAACCTTTATTGTAACATCTTCATTACCGGCCTAGGAGAAATTGGTAATTTCTTTATTTCATATGTTATTTAAATTGCAATTGTGAATGCATGACTTATTTGGATACCTGAAAATGAATAGGTCAAATGGTCAAATGACTTATCGTGATAAATAAATTATTACTTGTTTTAAATAAATTTAGTTGACGGTATAATAAAATGAATTTTCTCGCAATTAGTTTTTAGGTTCCAGACAATAGAATTAGAGCGGATATAATTTGTACACTGTGTGGTATGGAGGTGGAAGTTAGGCCGACACCTAACTCCCCCACCTTTTCTATAACACCCCTCATTTATACTTATTTAAATATAGTAAATCGGAAGCGTAAGTCCAAATAGATAATAATAATTTACATCGTTTTATCAACATATAAAATTTAACCTTTTCAAAACATAATTTCTCAACAGAGGTGTTATATAAAACATGTTAAAACATTATTTTATACAAATCCGCTATCAGAGTAATGCCTCGTGGTCAAACATTCCTTCTAAACCAGCTTCTTGCCCAACCAATATAATAGCAAAACCCTGCAAGAAGTGTTAATGTGGGGGATTAGCATAAAGCTAAGTGAGTAGATAACTAATCAACAGGCTAACTTAGCTCAACAACTTTGCATACAACAATTAACACATAACCAACAAAGTAGAAAATACCACCATTTAACAAAGCAACAGGGCAACAGTTCAACTGGTCAACTTATCATCAAAGCAACTATTCAACAAGCAACTGACTTCATAATGAGGCATCGGTGGCTCTGGGGATAACCATAATACCCGGGAGGCTCCCCAAGAACACTTACCCAACCATATCCGTATGGCCATAACGGACGAGACCGATAGCTAGTGGTTATTCTCAACTAACACAGGAGGTGTGTTAAACCTTGAATAACCGACTAGCCCAACCAACAGTTCAACAACTCGTTGACCTCATTAACAACTGATGCCCGAAGGCCAACAACAAGTCCAGTGATCACATAATCAACAAATCACATATTCATCAGGTCAACGTTATTATATCAACCATATTATTACTAACTATAATAATCATCATGGTAACTACAATAGTAATAATATGTTACTTGTTGTAACCAAACTCGTTACAACCAAGTTATACTGAGGATTAGAGATCCACTCACCGACCACCTCAGGCATCCACTCAGTAGTCTAATATCACTGAGTCTTCTGCTCAACTGGAATTACAACAAAATAGAACAAGTTAGTATATAACATCATATTAATTCATCTTCATCAAACAACATATTTAATATCCAATATAATACCATCATTCAATCACGATAATCACTTTCTATCACAATTCACATAAATTGTTACTTATTTACAATAATTCAACATACTTCATCTCTAGATTATGAATAACCAATTAACATCATTAATTCATAATCATTTAACAAGTTTATGATTCCCATGATCATCTTATCATATTAGTACACCTTAATCATTGTTAATTAACATCATGAGATCATATAACAAGATTATCAACCTCCATTATTACTAACTCATTAAAACACTTCATAATCATCATAATCACCATGAATACTTAATCAACTTTACACAATTTAGTTTGAACGCAACTAATTATCATCATGTATCAACTCTAACATGATCACTAACAACAATTATCAAACATACACTAATTACACAAGCTTTGATCATATCATAATCAACTAAACCCTTTAACTTTATTAATGATCATATATCAAATTCACCATTTCTAAACTAGGTTTAGATTGTAATCCACATATAATCATCAACTAACAACTATATGATCATTACAAGCTTCAATTCCATCATTTACACCAAAACCAAATTTCTAAGTTAACATAAAACTCATGAATTAACACATACAACATGTTTATAATGATGATGGAATGATTAAACCATGTTATGAAAGCATAACTCATATCAATTTACACTCTTGAAGCCCTAATTTCGGATTTTAATCAAGAACATCAAAAACCCAAATTTCAAGTTTATAAGAAATCAAGAATTCAAGACTTACAAGATGATTGGAAGGATTAGAGATGTTTAATTCACATTTTAGAAGCTTGAATTAGAGTTTCATGGCTTCAATTTAATCTCTAAGCTTGATTTGTGAAGAACACCTCATCCCTGTGATTTAATATGTACGGCCAAACCAAAAACAGGGAAGAACAAGGATTGATTCCACAAGATTTTGATGATTGGTGATGATTTTGATTAGGTTTAAGGTTTAGATCAAACCCTCGCTCTCTCCCGAATTCTCTCGAATGTTTTAGGTGATAAATATGAGATTTTTCACATATAAATGATAATACGTGTACTAGTTTTGTCCCCCTTACTTATCATTGTCTGGAACTTAAAAACCATTTGCGGGGAAACATTATTTTATTTTACCGTCAACTAAATAAAATTAAAACACTCAATAATTTATTAGTCACAATAAATTATTCGACTATTATCACTATTTATTTCAAATAATACAACACACCTATTTTCGGACACACTTAATAATAATTCACAGTCAGAAAATATTAAATACTACTAGACCTAAATACTGGGTGTTACAAATCTCCCCTCCTTAAAGAGATTTCGTCCTCGAAATCTGATCACACTATATATAATCTAAGAACACAACCACCTATTATTCCCCTTCCTCATGTGAGATTCAACTCACATTTTATTTCTAATTTGCTAATACTTAACCTTTCATATTACACTAATTGTATACTACTCATTAATATATGCACTCAATTTATTTCAATTATACATATAACCCCATGCATATCTATAATCACACAAACACCGAATCAATTTGCATATATTTAACTATTTAAACACAATATATATGTATATCTTATCAACTTACACACCACCAATGTGTATATCAATTAAATTCACAATAACACATAAGTTGTGTTTCATACACCACTTAATTCAACTATCATCAAATACATATATCATACATTACTCCCTTGAGCAATTCCTAAATATATGTACACGGTTTCGATTCTTTCCACATTCACATATCCAAATGTAAATGTTTCTATTTTTCCCCCCTTGCACCAAAACAGTGCCTCTACCCAGTCTCTAATGAGTTAAATCAATCACTTACATAGTCAAGTAAAGTAGCATCTTTATCACAACAGCAACTTTAGCAGCAAATACAACTATAACGACAACGACAACCACAATAACAACAAGTTGTAACTCGATCCGTCACTAGCAATTTAACTAATAATTATATACTTCTTTAGTTATCACTTTGCTAGATTTACAAATTTTAGCAACTCATTAATTACTACTTTACAACTTGCAGTTATAAATATAACTCGATTATATGAAATCCTTTATTTAACAGGAATTCACAATCATATAATCATCAACATATAAGATTAACTAACAAGCATTATGTAGAGGTTAATTTCTATAGTTAAACTTATTATCATGTAATCAACTAACATTACATCATACAATTTGGGATGCTAGACAACACCTGTTAATACCAAACATCTTCAACAATGGTATTTCAACAACACAAGGTGTTATCATTAATCATCCATTCAACAATATTATTCACATTCAACTGACCTCTACTTTGCTTATATCATCTTTTAAGTTTTACAATTAACCATGCATCACACATACACTTCAATTGTACAATAGATACCACGTTAGTAACAACAACTTAGTGGTTTACTACCATTCCATTTTAGTCAATATCTGACTATTTCTCAGCTACATTTCAACATCCGATTATATTAAAACGGTTAACTTTATTTGGTACTGAGTAGCCTCAACAACTCCATGTGAAATGGCATAATATAAATACGTTGGCCAGACGTCGTCATATTATGTCAGTCACACTTTATTCTCAGGCCACTTTATACCATCGATCTCCCATATAATTATCTTTTCTCTCTCATATTTCACAACAATGATATCAACATTTTACACATATATAATACCACCGTGCAACAGGTATACAACTAACTTTTTAACTTACTAATATTTTTAACTGATTACTTTGAACGTAACTACTCATATCATCATGTTTATATTAACAATACAGGCATCCTACAACAATGTCCGACATGAATACATCGATCAACTTCTTTATTACTGGATTCAATATTAAATATTATTTATACAACTTAATACTTATAGTACATTTAGTACTAAACATTTCATCAATAATATATATAACATTCAACACATACTCATCAATCCATGTACTTTTAGTCAACTTATAGGTAAACACTTCATTTCATGTTCAACTATCACATATATATAAGTTCCTGCACTTATATCATAATTTTCTTAAAATGTTTATTTCAGCACTTTATAGCACTCTAAGTAATCCAATTACTTCATCACATTTCAATTAGTCCACATAATATAGTTCATATGATTATCTAATCGATTTTTACTAAATTCTTGCTAATAGCAATCAACAATACCATTTACTGGTATATTTTGCGGTTAAATAAACTGCCTACAACCGACGCATACCCTATAAAATATGTGGACCTCTTAAATCAACTTTTAATATTGCATATAGTCACAGGAATGATCTCTGGGCTCAATGAAACAAAAGCCCAATACAAAACGTAAGCTAAAAGTTCAGAATAAGGTCCGAAAAATAATAAAACGCGATTTTCGGGCCCCAAACGACCCCGAAGTGCCGAAAACTGACAGGGCTCATGGCAAAGCGATGAGCTTTGACCATTGAGCCGTTTCCAAGTAACCCTGTAAATTTCGTCTTAATCGGACACCGAAATTTTCAAAAATTTTCTACGTCAAGTATTACGTCGAACGTCGCAAGAATTTTAATTTTTTTTATTTTTTTTTTACTAACTAACGCGATCCGGGAAAACGGGTCAGGATCGCGTTCCTCAGTTAAAAATGTTCTGTAACCAAATTAAGCATACAAACGCGATCCGGAGAAGTGAGCGGGATCGCGTTCCCAAGAGAAAACGCATCTGAACCCGAAATACACACACAAACGCGATCCTGGAAAATGGCTGGGATCGCGTTCCCAAGCATAAAAATAATCTGTGACAAAATAACACATACGAACGCGATCCAGAAAAGATTGTTGGGATCGCGTTGCCAAGTAGAAATCTGAGTTTCAGCAAAATTCATATTTTTAGCCAATTTCAATCGCGTATAACTTTTTACTCGTTTAGAGTTAGACTCTAAAATTTTGCAGGCACGTCCACTATGCCAAAATGAAACTTTCCCTTTTTACACTTTTCCAATTTACACGTTTTACGATAAAACGGACGTACGACTCATTTTTGACCATATTCGACCATTTTGGTTGACACGCTATATTTCAAACGATTTGGTTTCTGACTTCCACCTTTTACCAACATGTTTCTATATACATTAGTGACGTGTGGGCATATTCGTCACCTACAAACACTCATTCTACATTGTTTTGACACGTTGACCCGTTTAGGGGTCCAAATGGGCACTTTTAAGAAAATAATCACATTGACTACCCAAATCATTTTCATCACCTTTTACTACTATCTTTATGACTTAAAGTCACTTTAACATTCTTTTTAATCAGACCACTACTCATTTTAACCTTTTAACCATCAAGTGACCCATTGGGCACTTTTAACAACTCATTTGGGTTTCACCCAATATGTTCACTAATTTAACACCCATTAATTTCATCATATCAATTCAGTTTATCATTTATCAAATAATTCCCTAGCAAGGATCTATAATCACACCTTGCATTTATCAACTTATTTTCACACTGTAGATACACTTAATTTCACATAATACAACTGTTACATCTTAGTCAACAATCTATCTACACAGTTTCAACACTTTCTCCAAAATTTTTAATTTCCTTCATATTTACTCGTAATTTTCACATCCTCACATTACAAGTAACTATCACCAATAATTCAATTTACTCTACTAACAAGCAAAGTAAATAATTCAAGTTTATTGATATTCACCAAGTTTATCGAGAATTACCTGGTATATCTAGGCCAACGTGTGTTGAGGAATCATTGAGAATACCAGACGGTTCCTCATGTTCCTCCGTCTCTGCAACCAAAACAACAATCTTGCAACTTGTTATAGGTTAGTACACATTCACTAACAACTTTCTCATGCAACCACTAATCCCCACCCCTGAAATGTTTGACTTGACACAAATCTAAGTTTGGGATTGAACATCTTATAATGTACAATTCATCCAAACCTATGCTCTGATACCAACTTATAACACCCCTCATTTATACTTATTTAAATATAGTAAATCGGAAGCGTAAGTCCAAATATATAATAATAATTTACATCGTTTTATCAACATATAAAATTCAACCTTTTCAAAACATAATTTCTCAACAGAGGTGTTATATAAAACATGTTAAAACATTATTTTATACAAATCCGCTATCAGAGTAATGCCTCGTGGTCAAACATTCCTTCTAAACCAGCTTCTTGCCCAACCAATATAATAGCAAAACCCTGCAAGAAGTGTTAATGTGGGGGATTAGCATAAAGCTAAGTGAGTAGATAACTAATCAACAGGCTAACTTAGCTCAACAACTTTGCATACAACAATTAACACATAACCAACAAAGTAGACAATACCACCATTTAACAAAGCAACAGGGCAACAGTTCAACTGGTCAACTTATCATCAAAGCAACTATTCAACAAGCAACTGACTTCATAATGAGGCATCGGTGGCTCTGGGGATAACCATAATACCCGGGAGGCTCCCCAAGAACACTTACCCAACCATATCCGTATGGCCATAACGGACGAGACCGATAGCTAGTGGTTATTCTCAACTAACACAGGAGGTGTGTTAAACCTTGAATAACCGACTAGCCCAACCAACAGTTCAACAACTCGTTGACCTCATTAACAACTGATGCCCGAAGGCCAACAACAAGTCCAGTGATCACATAATCAACAAATCACATATTCATCAGGTCAACGTTATTATATCAACCATATTATTACTAACTATAATAATCATCATGGCAACTACAATAGTAATAATATGTTACTTGTTGTAACCAAACTCGTTACAACCAAGTTATACTGAGGATTAGAGATCCACTCACCGACCACCTCAGGCATCCACTCAGTAGTCTAATATCACTGAGTCTTCTGCTCAACTGGAATTACAACAAAATAGAACAAGTTAGTATATAACATCATATTAATTCATCTTCATCAAACAACATATTTAATATCCAATATAATACCATCATTCAATCACGATAATCACTTTCTATCACAATTCACATAAATTGTTACTTATTTACAATAATTCAACATACTTCATCTCTAGATTATGAATAACCAATTAACATCATTAATTCATAATCATTTAACAAGTTTATGATTCCCATGATCATCTTATCATATTAGTACACCTTAATCATTGTTAATTAACATCATGAGATCATATAACAAGATTATCAACCTCCATTATTACTAACTCATTAAAACACTTCATAATCATCATAATCACCATGAATACTTAATCAACTTTACACAATTTAGTTTGAACGCAACTAATTATCATCATGTATCAACTCTAACATGATCACTAACAACAATTATCAAACATACACTAATTACACAAGCTTTGATCATATCATAATCAACTAAACCCTTTAACTTTATTAATGATCATATATCAAATTCACCATTTCTAAACTAGGTTTAGATTGTAATCCACATATAATCATCAACTAACAACTATATGATCATTACAAGCTTCAATTCCATCATTTACACCAAAACCCAATTTCTAAGTTAACATAAAACTCATGAATTAACACATACAACATGTTTATAATGATGATGGAATGATTAAACCATGTTATGAAAGCATAACTCATATCAATTTACACTCTTGAAGCCCTAATTTCGGATTTTAATCAAGAACATCAAAAACCCAAATTTCAAGTTTATAAGAAATCAAGAATTCAAGACTTACAAGATGATTGGAAGGATTAGAGATGTTTAATTCACATTTTAGAAGCTTGAATTAGAGTTTCATGGCTTCAATTTAATCTATAAGCTTGATTTGTGAAGAACACCTCATCCCTGTGATTTAATATGTACGGCCAAACCAAAAACAGGGAAGAACAAGGATTGATTCCACAAGATTTTGATGATTGGTGATGATTTTGATTAGGTTTAAGGTTTAGATCAAACCCTCGCTCTCTCCCGAATTCTCTCGAATGTTTTAGGTGATAAATATGAGATTTTTCACATATAAATGATAATACGTGTACTAGTTTTGTCCCCCGTACTTATCATTGTCTGGAACTTAAAAACCATTTGCGGGGAAACATTATTTTATTTTACCGTCAACTAAATAAAATTAAAACACTCAATAATTTATTAGTCACAATAAATTATTCGACTATTATCACTATTTATTTCAAATAATACAACACACCTATTTTCGGACACACTTAATAATAATTCACAGTCAGAAAATATTAAATACTACTAGACCCAAATACTAGGTGTTACATTTTCCTTTTCCCCCTTTTCATTCTCATTTGGTTTCTCTTTTCCAAAAACAAAACACACACACACATAAAAGATATTGGGGCTTTGATCAAGCTCATGTGATCACCATCATCTTAGTCGTTTTTAGTTCATCATCGTGTTCCTCTACAATTTGTAAGTAACCTCTTGCTCTCACACATCTTGGATTTGAGTTTAATTTGGAAATTTAAATAGTTAGGTTAAATTGATGCTTAGGTAAATCTTGAAGCTTGATGATGTTGTTTTGTGGATATGACATGATATATGATGATAGTTGAGGTTATTAGATAGGTAAAATCGTGTAGCGTACCTCAAATTAGTAGTTTGTGATTTTGTGTTCGTGCTAAGCTTGGACAGCAGCAGCAGGTGCTGGAAATGATGAACAAGCCGGCGGCTTAGGGTCCCAGCCGGCGGGTTATGGGTATCTTAAAGGGAGCCGGCGGCTTCTTTGCCAACCCGACGGCTCCTATAAGCTTTAAAACGCATTTTGCTTCTGTTAGCGAAAAAGTTAATTCACCCGGCGGATTGTGGGTGGACCCGGCGGGTCCTCGGGTCAAGCCGGCGGGTTCGTGAGCATTTTCAGTAAACCAGTTTTCATTTTTGATTCCCTCCTAATAAATAAGTTATATGTTTATATGATTTAGTGGCATGTAATATAGTATCATGATAGGTTAAATTATGAATTAATATGCGTGTTAAAGTGTTGTAAATTGAGATATCATATTTAATTTCAATGATGTCCTTAATTTAGCTTACGGATATTTGGAATGAGTTATGGACTCGTATTAATCTGTGATGATTACAGATAAACCGAAGACTCAATAATATTAGAACTTTGAGTGGAGGTTATGGTTATCAAGGTGAGTGGATCATCGATTCTCAGACTGAATTAGTTGTGACAATTTGGTTGCAACGGGTAAACATGGTTTTACTGTTATGCTTTGTATAAGTGTATATTGCCATGAGGATTATGGAATGTGCTATTTTGTCAGGGGTCAATATGATATTGGGTTTGAGTACTATTACTTTGGACGACATGATGACTTTGTACATGTGTTGTTTATTGAAGTTATGTCATATGTAGTAATAGTACTAAACTATCGGTAAGACCACTGTTTGGCCTTCAGTGGTTATAAGTGTTACTTGGGGAACCACCGCGGCATGAGGGTACCTCAAGGACCACCGATCCTCGTTAATGTATTTGTTGTGATACTTGGTGGCGATCAATTGCTATGCTAGTTTAGATTGATAGTTGTGAACTATTCACTTAGCTTCGTGCTAACCCATCTCCTCACTTCTTGCAGATTACTTTTGATGTGGGTGAGCAAGAAGTTGGTTTGAAGAATGTTTGACTGCCTACTCTGAATGATATAAACATGTTATTGTTTTGAACATATGTTTTGAATTTCGATAACACCTAACTTGATATTTGAAGTTATTATGGTTATTGTATTAACTCATCATGCATGCATAGATTGTGCTTTTGGATATTTGATATACGCAATCTATAATGCATGATTTGTATTAATCGCTTCCGAATGATATATATATATATATATATATATATATATATATATATATATATATATATATATATAAAGGCCTTAGTGTCTGGGAATGTATCAAACTTTCACCAAATCTCTATTGTGTGTATCCAACTTACGAAACTCAATATTAATGTACTCAACTTGTAAAAACCCTTATATTGATGTACTTTGATGACGTGTCACTCTCTCCTTGTGCCACGTGGCATGCTATGTGCGTGACACGTCATCAAAGTACATCAATATAAGGGTTTTTACAAGTTGAGTGCATTAATATTGAGTTTTGTAAGTTGGATACACACAATAGAGATTTGGTGAAAGTTTGATACATTCCCAGACACTAAGCCCATATATAAATGTCTCTTGAATTATTGTGGTGTTATATTTATTTTTTCTAGTTTACAAAAAAAAAAAGTTCACAACTTGAAAAAATTGTGAACCAAAAGTGTTTTCACCGTTTTTTTTTTATCCCCACCCTTTTTTATATATATATAAGTTAGATTAGATTAAGGGTGGAGATGTGTTTTCACTGGGGTTTTTTTATCTCCTTGTTTTCACAGGATCCCATTCCTATATATATATATATATAATATATATATATATATATATATATATATATATATATATATATATATATATATATATATATATAACATAATACCATGGAGGAATTTTAACCCTTGATTAAGCTCCCTAATTAGATATCAACGGTATAGATTAGTTTAAAATAAGTACATTTAACACCCCTAATATTTTTTGGTAAACTTTAAAATATAAATAAACCAAACCTTTTAAAAAATTATTTCTAGATATATATTTAAAGATTTCTGAATATATATACAACATAGCATATAATAAATATATATTTATTAATTTTCATAAAATAAATATATATTTATTAAATTTAACAATATATTTACCCTCCATGTTATTTGGAACAAAATCGCCGGTAGACTCCACCTCCCAACATTTTATAACAAACTTTTAGGTATTTATGTATTTAATTTTATTATATTAAAAGAAAAAATCATTAAATAATATTTGCCTATTTTAATCAATTTATCCCTATATATACTATGATTTTCCCTAGCATTTCCTCATTCAAAACCTCAAATATTATCAGCATTAATCAAAAAGTTTGATATTCATGTATCCGTTAAATCACCATCTTCATCAAATGTCATTGGATCAATTGTTGAGAATCCAAAAGAATTTCAAGGTATTATATGTGTATTATCTTATTATCATTAACCTTTATGCATGTAAACACTTTGAATTGTCTTTGTAGATGTAAAAGAACATCCTGTTGAATATCCCAATCGTCCTAAAAAAATTTAACGTATTATATGTTATTTTCCTACATCGAAAAGTTGAAGATTTGTAACCTTCGTTGTTTTATATATATGTACTCTTATTTTGTAGATGTGAACGATTTTGCTTCAAAAGATTCTAATGCTAACGACAGTTTAGAAGGTAAAAGAACACCCTTGATAAAATATATTATTTCATTTAAATTAATGTTAGTACTTATATTTTAAACAATTTTTTGTATATGATTTTAATCCACAGGATTTTGTTGATGGGATTAAATTCAATGGCATGAATTACAATGATGGTGAAGAATCTGTTAAACATGTCATGGAAAATATTCTAAAGGCGGATCAAGTTATCAAAGAACTTCGTTCACATGGTTGTGAAATTGATAACGATTATATGGTGGATCTCAACTTCTTCAATATCAAATAGAATCTTAGAATAATATTTTTAATAACCCATTTTGTTCCTTTTCTTTTAAACATATATTGCTTATGTTTAAAAATGTTATTTTATTTTAATTTTAAGATAATATATCAAATAATAATAGACATATGGTTGGTTTTATCGTTATTTACTTTAGTGTTTTCAATATACTTCGTCTTAAGAATTTATTGTTGCCTTTCCATACAATTACATTAGGGATTTAGAGACGTTGACCCAATAAATACTCTAAAACACTATCTAACAGCCCAATAATATTTTAAGCCCACAAATAATCACCATACAAAACTGTTAAAACTTATATATATAAAAAAATACATACTTCATGTTTCATTTGTAAACCAAATAGAACCAATAGTTTAAAGATTATTGAAACTGAAAAACGTATTCTATTATAACACATTGAAACTAACAAATCTTACAACGACATTCCATTTTATCCTAATTTACAAGTCCACCATGATATGACACATCTAAGCTCCCTTCTTATATACCTAAACAAATACAAGTCCGTAAATTGAACATAAATTATAGCCATACGGTTTAAATGTCATTATGTGAACATAAATTATAACGTGCATTTAATTTCTTTTACATTGAATTGTAATTACACATTCAAATAGATGGTGTTCTCAAATTAAAAAATAATTTAATAAATAAAAAATTAGGAAGCCCGCATTGTCGCGGGTCCTTCACCTAGTATATATATATAACGATTTTTGTAGGAGCGGAAGCCCGAAAGATGATACCGAAATGGTAAGTGGTGACTAACATATTTTGTGGTAATATCTAAAAAAGTAAATAAATAAAGAAGCTTAACACCTTCATACGATTGCCAGTTTGCCACTGATGCAAATATAACCTACGAAGAAAAATAGGCCCAACTAACGACTTGAATTTAGCCCAATCTTAACAATACCAAGACTTAGAAGCGCACAAAATTGTTTTTTTTTTTTAAAACCGGTTCGGTTACAATAACCTAACCAGTTATTGCCAACAGTCAATAACCGGTTTTAGCTAATTAAAAATCGGTTACTAGCCGAACCGGTTACCAAACTTGAAAACCAAAACCTATAATAACCGGTTACTACCGGTTACAAAAACCAATTATTAACCGGGTTTTTTATATAATTCAAGCAAAAAAAAAAAAAAAGTTGAGCGTTACAAAAAAAAAAAAAAAAATCTTCAACTTTTATGAAATAAACTCATCATACATTATTCGAACATTTGGAATGGAAACATAAACTTAATAAACTCATAATACTTCAACTTTTATTAATATATGAAAATAAAACTTAATTCGTATAATTCGCTAGTCGTCGAGAGTGACATCTTATTCGGAGCTAGCCTCGCGCGAAACTTCATCGAGAGCGAGTTCTTCATCGGAAAGTGAGAATGCCATACCCGCTTTTCACCTCTTCATCGTGTAAATCTTGTTCGTATTCTAGTTCACCTTCAAGACTTGAAATGTGTTCTATACGCT
The DNA here is from genome assembly GCA_949592205.1 of Helichrysum umbraculigerum. NCBI lineage: Eukaryota > Viridiplantae > Streptophyta > Magnoliopsida > Asterales > Asteraceae > Helichrysum > Helichrysum umbraculigerum. The sequence goes on along the minus strand of CATIUR010000002.1, from coordinate 11,790,366 downwards.
CCGATGCGTCTAAGTGATCCTTCAAGCAAATACAGAACTTTAATGATGCCGATGTGAGTCTTGTTCTTCGTATAGATCATACCCTGCCACTAATAGAAAAAGCGGATTCCGTAGCTACCGTAGAAGCTTGGACAGTTAGTAAATCTCGGACCATGGCGATTAGAACGGAAAATTGAGATTCCCTTCCATTTCACTAAGCCAAAATATCAAATTGTACGAATTCTTTAGGTTGTATACTGTTTAAAAAATTGGTTCTGGTATATCTCCCAAATTCGCTAATCGATGGTTGGTCACTATCACCCCCTAGCCCGTTTAGTGTTTTCTTATCTTAAACTATTATATAAGTTAATCATCGGATCCCTTGAAGTAGATGTACTAAACGATGACGAACCCGAAGTTGAAGAAACATCCATTAAAGCATATTTTTGAAAATAAACACTAAATAAATCCTTAAAACATTTGTTAAAATGAGCTTTTGCATTTGTTGCAAACCATGGGTCCTCGTCATTCAACTCCAAATCATTACAAATGGAATCGATAATGAGTTCCACCCCGCTAGTGTTCAAACACGGGTTCAATGCGGCGGCACAAGTAATTACAGGTGGCATTTCTTTGAAATATTTTCTTAGTTTTTCTTTCCTGAGATTTACCATTAGTGAATATGTAACACCCATAAATTTGTATTCTCTTAATTTTTCACACATTAAATAAATTTGATTAAGTACCAAATGAATCGTGGGATATATAATAAAACCCGATAATAAAGTTGTTACAGTTTTAAAAACTTTGAGCAATTCAGTTATTTTTATAATAACATCCCTAAATTGGGTTGAAAATGGTATAACTTTACCCCTATTGGCAAGTTGATCATGAAAACTCTGTAAAGTTAATTAGGCGTTGGCGTAAACCACATAAAAACATTTTATAAGTCGAATTCCATCTTGTAGGAATGTCTCAAATAGGGGTTAAAAAAATGGAATCCGTATCCTTACACAATTTCATATAATGTTTATATCTAGCTTTACCCTTACAAAATATATCTTGTAACATATTTTTAAAAGCGTCTTTTATAAAACTTATATGTTGAACAGCTAGTCCGTCTTGCACAATCAAGTTTATGATGTGTGCAACACATTGACTATAATAAAAAAAATGACATTCAAAGGTGGTTGGTATTTTAGTATTAGTTTTTGAATGGCGTTTGTATTATTACTCGCGTTATCAAATGAGATTATAAAAACCTTTTTTCTGATTTAAACTATTTTATTACATCTCATAACATATAAAATAAATTTTAACCCGTGTGAAGATACTCAATGTTTTCAAAAGCAATCGTACGCTTCATCATTTGCCACGTTACGGGATCAACCCAATGTGCGGTAGCACAAAGGTACGAACCGGACAAACTATGAGGAGCCAACCAAACATCCGTTGTTAAATTTACACTTGTATTTAAATTTTCAATACCATTTACTAAGTCTATTGTAGCTTTTTTGCATAATTTAATACAATCACGTCTAAGAGTAGTATGACTTACTTGATTATATCGTGGTTGAAGAATATTTTGAAACACCATAGTAAGCCGAGGGTTGTCGAAGTGGTTGAACTGCAAACCTTCTTGAATCACATAGCTTGCAAATTGTTCTCGACACTGCTCCGCCTCATTTGTAAATATAATCCCATCTCGATTAATAGATGTTTTGAAACGCCCATTTTTTTTTTTTATACTTATACTCTTGTTTAGGTCCCGACACTCGACTAAAATATGACACGTGAATACGTACGCAAGACTACGCAAGTTAACTGCCCAACATACAATCTGGATAAAACTATTCATTTTCAAAACTGCATCTATTTGCTCAAAACTGCCCTTTTTAAATATGCACAACTTTTTGCTCGTTAACAATTAGACAACCAAATTTTGCAGACCCCTTTACTGTAACAAAATGAACGTTTTTCATTTTTACACTTTCCTCTCAAAACTGCCCCGTTGCCCTCAACGCTACCCTCAAAACTGCCCCGTTGCCCTCAACGCTACCCTCAAAACTGCCCCGTTGCCCTCAACGCTACCCTCAAAACTGTCATACTTCTTCAAAACTACCGACCTTCAAGCAAGCATAACTTTTAACTCGGTGAGAGTTATGACCTGAAAATTGGTACACACGTCCAATACAATAATATCTAACTTTCACTTTAGACACTTTTTGAAATTTACCAAAAACGACAAATCTAGACGTATGATCAATTTTGACCCAAAACGCCACTTTTGCTTGACACTTCAAAACTCAAACTTCTTACAATTTGACCAAACGCTTTTGCACACTTAATTAACATATTAAAGCAAACTTAAAGCACCAAACAAAAGCACCCTAACACTAACTCACTTAGAATTAGCACCATGAAGTTTTAACGACCCGTTTTGACACTTTTTGACCCGTTTATCATTCTAACCCCTATTTAACCCAAACCATTACTCATTTACACATGTTGGACCATTCCCAACATAGTTGACTATATGTCAACTCTCACTTTGACCAACCAATCACAAACGACTTATATACAAACCCTCCTATCTTTAACCACTTAAATTCAAGGTTTTACAAAACATAGAAACATAATTTACATCACGGTTGACTTTCAAAGTCAACATACATGTTAAAACCAACCCTTAGGCGTATTACACAAGTTTAACACAAAACGATAATTCAATGGAAGAAACTTGCACTCACTAACTAGCAAGCAATCCACTCTATCACTTTATGATCTCCTTTCTTTCCATTTTCCCAACACTACCTAAAACATGAAACACTTGAAAGACTAAGCACGCATGCTTAGTGAGCATATAGGCAATCAACCAAGTAATCCACAACATTATACACAATAACACATAAACTCTTACACAAATAACTACCGGCACAATATGTAGAGATTTAACACTATGCGGATCCGCGACCATAAGAAACAAGGCATAAGGTACCAAATCACGTCGAAATGGTTACCAAGTCAAGAAAAAACTCTATACTAGCATCGCTAGCTAATCTCTACATTATTGCCCATTCACATAATCATTCACTAGAAACAAGTTACTTCCACTTGATTGTATGATCCTCTTGCTCGGAAGCAATCCGAAAACACATACAACCATTCATATACTTAACGCAATTAGAAACAATAAATTACAATTAACTTCCACATGATTGTATGATCCTCTTGCTCGGAGGCAATCCGGAAACACATACAATCATTACTTGATCAATCCCTATAATACTCACCTTTACTCTTGATTGTTGAATAACAAAGTATAACCACAATGATTAATCCCACTCTTTAGCACCTATCATAACACATAATCATATACAACATGTTTAGAACACATACATCATCAATTTAAACTACTAACCACATGTAATTACTCCCCCACTTTGATTAGTTTAGCTACTTTCTTACTAACTAACCAAAGTTATATTCTTAACCATTTATAATCACTACTTGACATCATTAATCATATTTCTAGTTAATTAACATCATAGCTCAAAGATTTGGTGAAACTCTAGAAATCAATAAAGAACACAATTAATTAATTCATCACTTTTAACTTCTTATTTGATTACTACTAAGCTCATAAACACTAATAAACAACAATTATACCAATTTAAAACCCTAATTTCGTATTTGAAATCACTAATTTTATAAAACCCATCAATACCCATAAGCTAGGTTAAATATGGAAGAATCAATACTTACAATGATTAACAAAGTGAAAGAGATGATGAATTGAAACCCTAGAACTTGAATTCACACTTGTGTTTGAGGATTTGATAAGGAGAATTAATCTCCTGTGTTTATTCTTCACGCAGAGAGAAAGAAAGAGAGCTCTGGATGAAATTGGAATATTTGAGAACATATTAGATAATCTCCAGACCATCCACGCCTATATCTGTGTTTTAATTTTAATCCATTTATTTCTTACAGTTTGGAGATGATAAAACCGTTAACGTTTTCTATTATATTGTATCATTTAAATAACCATACCTCGTAAAATATACATATCCGCGTACGAAAATAGCTTCCTGAAATTCGGGGTGTTACATGTTTGACCCGCTTCCGGATTAGATTTGAGTGCACCGCAAAACTTATCTTTATGTTGATTCAACGTTGAGTTGAATTTGGATTTTAAAAACTTTTCACAACGTTTACAATGAGCCTTAATCGAGCCATCCGACAACAACACTTTGTTGAAATTATACCACACCTATTGGTTTCGTTTTGTTTCTAAAACTTGAACAATCGTTGGTGCATTTGAAGAACCAACATTTTTGGAAGTTGAAGAACATTGAGTTGCCATTTGAGATTATGAAAATTTTGTATACGTTTTGAGTGTTTCAAGAGTATTTTGAGAGTGCTTAAAGTGTTGTGACTAAACCAAACTCAGCATATGTATTTATACTAAGTTTGGGATGGCAAAATGGTTAAAACAAAAACAAAAAAAAAGGGTCAAAAACGGCTAGTGCCTGTTTTTTAATGGATACATCAAAAACCAATTATTATAACCGGTTTTTCAAACCGGTTTGAAAAAACCGGTTACAAACCGATTTGTAACGGTAACTTCGTAACAGGTTAGTAACCGCCGGTGTTTTAATAATCGAAGCGGTTATTAAAAAAAACTGGTTATGATCGGTTGTGGTTTTGGTTTTTTATTCGGTTTCAGTTTCGGTTATTTTGGACACAGCTACCAAGAAACGCCCCTCAAGAAAAGGCCCAAAAAGTAAGCCCAACTAACGACCGTGATTGACATATTGTGATGCCACTTATAATATTTACGATGCTTTCAAAAAGATTCTCAAGATAAAGATGTGAGATCATACAAATGTTTCACTAACATATCTTTCATTTCAAAAATAGTATTTTTTATTTTATTTATTTATTTTTTTTTTTTTTGCAAATAAGAACTCATGTCCAAACATAGGGGATATTCTAGTATGTAACAAGTGTCATTTTTCTCATCTACCTAAACTAGTAATTAGTAAAAGTTACTTACTACTTAGCTTGTAGTTTACAAATCTTGTATTTGAATTTAACTAGTCACCATTTTTCTAACCAACTATCATGAACTTTCAATGATCATGTAACAAAACATGATACTATGACAATTATGTACTAAAGTGTATGATTGAAGTAGCATGTGCATGTTTGTTGAACAACTAATTGCAAGCACAAATCAAGCTGTAAAATAGCCCTACTTAGCTTGATGGACCCCAAAACACACCCTTATAAATAAACACACTCTCCCTTCACATTTCTTCACTCCTTGAAAACTTCTTTATCTTGAATATCAATTCACTTGAGCATAAATGGCGCAATTTAACATCGCGAAAAAGGCTTCCATGGTTGTAGTCGTTGTGGCACTCTTGGTGGCATCAACCGTGTCGGCTCAAGGTCCGGCACCTTCTCCTGATGCCGGAGCAGCCTTCTCTGTCCCTGCTTCTGGCGTAATAATCGCAACATCTTTGCTTCTATCCTTTGTTGCTCTATTGAAGAATTGATTTTTTTTTTCAAATGATATTGATTATGGGATGCTCTATGTTTTCTTGTAATTTCTTTTATTCATGTACATTGTAATAGTAATTGATTTGATTATATTTTGTAATAAATAAACAGTTTTAACAAGAAGATGCCTATCTGTTAGACATACATGTGAATCAGAAGTGTTATGTTTTAATTATTTTGAATAAAAAATTTAAACTGCAAAATATTATAAATCTTTGAAATTATATGGTTATTAAGATTATATAAATATTAATTAATATATTAGTAGTGATAGATTTATAGATAAATAATCATCAGTAATAACATGAATGGAACATAATTATTAATTATCATCAATGATGTTGAACATATTATATACTTTTCCCTTTTGACATTTTTTCTTCGTGCTATTATTTAAAATTTGTATTGAAAGTAGTTATGCATATTTTTAAATTGAAGCTTATTCATTACCATGAAGTCTGAAATATCTTACGAAAATGGTCAAAAGCATATTTCATCTTGAATGCAATAATAGTGGATTTATGGGAGATTAAGCTATTACACTTCAATAACGGTGCGAACCCGTATCGAGATTACAGTCAATCGAGTGTGGTAATGGACTTAATCTTGATCGAGAAATTTATGAGGATGCTTGGTAAATGAATGAGATATAACACTGTTTATGTAGGAAAACCCTACATTCTAGAAGGTTCTAGAAGCGTGCGAATTAGAGCAATGAGCATGAAACGTTCTCTGGGACCACTGCTGACGTGGCCCAATAGGAAGAGCCGACCAGGTTAATGGAACGACCATGCACGTAATACCCGCGTGGCAGAGACTGTAACATCCCCAAATCGGGCCTAGGAGAAAAAGGTATTTTCTCTAAATTATTTATGCAATTTAAATTATTACCTGAGTTTGATTGTAAATTTAATATGTAAGTGAGCCTCAGGAAATATTGTGACTAGTGAAATATTATTTGTTTTAGATAATTTTAGGTAACAGTAAAATAAAATAATTTTCGCGCAATTGAAATTTAGGTTCCAGACAATAGATTTAGGACGGGTATAATATTTCACTGTATTTGAGTTAGGTTGTAATATTGGTCGACCTTTATTTCCTTCATTTCCTGATTTTTGGTTAGAAACCTCCAAGAACACACACACACTCATAAACCAATTTCAAATCTGAATGTGATCAAAAATTGGAGCTGTGAATTTGTTAAAGCAACTGAATTCATCTTCTTCTTCTTCTTCTTCTTCTTCATGTTCATCTAGTTTTCTCCATTTCCATTGTAAGTATTTATTTTGTGTTCTTAAACTCAATTGGTGAAATTAAGTAGAAAACTTATGCATGTATGATCAATGGTGCTGGAATGGATTGTAGTTACTGAAATTAACATCATCATCTTCTTGTTCTTGACTTAAATGCAAATTTCTTAGGTTTCTAGTATAAGAGTGGGTTTTGGTTTAAATTAGATTGGAAGATTAATGCATGTTAGTAATTAGAATTTGGATGATGTTTGTTTGTTGTTAATACATATTATTACATGTTATGTGAGGTTATTTGCTGGTAAAAAATAGTACATTTCAATGGCATTTGGTAAAATTGGATTGTAGTTCGTAGTTGTAAGTTGCAGGTCTGATTGGAGCTGGAAAGCATACAAACGCGATCCCACCACTTGAGCAGGATCGCGTTCCTCAGTTATAAACTGGGTTCTTCGCAATTTAGACTATTAAACGCGATCCTAGCCTCGAACCCGGATCGCGTTCATCAGTGTTATTTTGGCTCAGCAAATTTTGAACTATGGAACGCGATCCCAAACCCCTAACCGGATCGCGTTGCTTAGTGTTATTTGGTAACCGAAAGTTTTCTTCTTGGGAACGCGATCCCACCACCTTTAGCTGGATCGCGTTTGTCCTTGTAATTTTGAAGAATTTGATATTTTGTGAACTTATGTGAATCTAACACTTATATTGTTTAGTTATCGATATTTCTTGATTATCAATGTATGTAATTAAGTATAGTCATAATTAAATTTTGAGACAAGTTATTAACTTGTGTTTTTATTGTGTTTACAGAGACACCGAAGACTCAATAAAATAAGACTTTTGAGTTTGGAGACCGAAACTGACAGGTGAGTGGACTGGTTCTCACAATTTAATCTTGGTGTTAACAGTTAGTTGCATCAATTTTTAAGTTGCTTGTATTGACTGATTTATCATTACGATAATGATAGGATTGTTGATTAAAGTTGTGGTTTGATAGATTGATTGTTTGCTAGTGAATAATTCCATGATAGGTTGGAATGATAGAGGTCAATTTTGGGTTTAGTTGCTATAGGTTAATCCTTATGGGTCGGATGAACATTCGTTGTGAATTAATCCATATTGGTTAAAGATAGCAATAAACTATCGGTAAAAATCTCTGTATTGGCCTGCAGTTGATTATTAAGTGTTCTTGGAGTGCCACCGCGGACTGAGGGTATCTCAAGAACCACCGATCCTCTGTTTGATTGTTTATTTAGATGATTGTTGTGAATTGATTGTTATACTAAGTTAGATTGTTAGATTTAGTTCATTCACTTAGCTTTGTGCTAATTCCCCACCTACTCTTGCAGGTTAACTTTTGGGATATGATTAGGCAATGGTGTTGTTTTGAAGAAATGTTTGACAATGGGAACTCTGATCGTTTTGGATAAATCATGTTTGTTAACATAACACCCAGTTATTGTATTAGCGTTGTAATTATACTTAATACTTATAAACTTGTAATGTTTTGGTATGACTAAATGTTGTATATATAATGTTATATCTATCTTGGTATGAATGGGATTTACGCTTCCGAAATTAAAAAAAAAAAAAATGTCTTAAAACTTGGGGTGTTATAAGTTGGTATCAGAGCGTAAGTTTAGGTGAATTGAATATTTAAAGTGTTCAATCCTAAACTTAGTCATGTTGGTCAAACATTTCTTGTGGTGGGGATTAGTTATGATAGTTGATTTGGTTAGTTGCTAGTACTAACAATTAACGAATGTTGAGATGTGATGTGATGACAGGTATGGCGGATAATGAGCCACCTTCCCATACTCTCAATGATACTACGCGGACAGATGCACCACCAGAGAACCCGGGTCATAATGGTACATCTAATTTAGCCAGTGGAGAAACTGAAACTGATCAGGAGTATATTATGAGATTGGAGAATAGAGTGTTGGAACTTCAGAGAGAACGAGCTGGATCTTCTCAACATCCAGTTTCTACTCGTCCTCACATTGTGACTAATGTACCACCTATTGTATCTTCTACACGGATTCCGGTATCTAATCCTTTTATTTCACAACAGCAGCAACAGGGTTATACATATCAGGCCTCGGGTCCTTTTCCTTCGTCTGGTTATACTAATTATCAAATACCTATTCCACCTTTTCAACAGTTGAAGAAAGGTTGTTCTCTTAAAACCTTTATGTCTTGCAATCCTTCAACTTATTCTGGAAGTACCGATCCTACGGTCACTCTTGACTGGCTTCGTGATGTAGAGAGAAAACTAAATGTATGTCATTGTGAGGAGGAGGATAAGGTACCTTATGCTGTTCAGTTATTAAAGGGTCAAGCCATGTCATGGTGGGATTCAATTACTGCACCATTATCTCCACAACAGTTGAATGATATAAGATGGTCAGATTTTCATGCTGAGATTTGCAAGCAATTTTGCTCGGAGTATAATCTTTCCAGGATTAGGCAAGAGTTTCTTGACTTACAAAAGACTGATCAAATGACGATTGATGAATTAATTAAGCAGTTTTCAGATAAATTGCGGTTTGTGCAACAGTGGGTTCCAACTGACCGGACCAAAATTGATCACTTTGTGAAAACATTACCTCCTGATTACCGTACCACAGTGAGACTAGCAGGTTCACTTCCTCAAGCTTATGATTTAGCTCGTTCGGTTGATGGGGATATTATGGCTAAAAGAGTGTTGAATAAAGAAAGGTATTCACAGAAAAACAAAGGAGATTCTTTGAGTAAACAGAAAGGACAAGGTAGTCAACAAAACAGGAGATCGAATTCTGGTATTCCAATGGATAGTAACTATTGTAATAGATGTCGAGCTAGACATAATGGTCCTTGTACTCCACAGACATCTAGATGTGTTAAGTGTGGAATTTTTGGTCACGCTGCAAAGGATTGTACCTACCCAAATAGCGTGTGTTGGAATTGCCATAAAGAAAGGCATCGTGCAGGGGATTGTCCTGAGGCGAAGAGACAGAGTATGGGTACGGGTAAAGGTTCGCCATCATCTGGTTAAAAGAGGAAAAATCCACCAGTAGCTGCTAGCCGAGCTTTCCGAATGACAGTTGATGATGCTATCGCCACTGAAGATGTCATCACTGGTACATTTCTCATAAATTCTATACCAGCTCGTGTATTGTTTGATTCTGGTGCCAATTGTTCGTTTATATCTGTGAACTTTTGTGATAGACTGAAATTGATCCCCTCTTTGATTGTTAAACCTTTAGAAGTTGAAATTGCTGACGGTAAATTAGTTCCTGTTACCACATCGGTAGCTGGAGCTAGTATACTTATTGAGGGTCATAATTTCTTAGTCTCCTTTTTGTTAATGCCAATTCCTAGTTTCGATGTAGTTATTGGTATGGATTGGTTAAGTTTGAATAAGGCCAACATTGATTGTCATAAAAAGATTATAAGAATTCCGATTTCTGATGGGTCATACGTCATGGCTCGAGGAGAACGAGTAAAGGGTAGTCTACCATTGATTTCCTTGTTGAAAGCTAGGAAATCTCTATCTAAGGGATGTGATTCTTATTTGGCATATGTGATAGATAGCAAGTTAGAAAAGAAATCTTTGACAAATTTTCCGGTGGTTTCTGAATACCCGGAAGTTTTTTCGGATGAATTGCCTGGTTTACCCCCTGTAAGAGATGTAGAATTTCATATTGATTTGATTCCTGGTTCGACTCCTGTAGCTAAGTCTCCTTATAGATTAGCTCCTTCTGAAATCCGTGAGATGATGGGTCAAATTCAGGAACTGTTAGATAAAGGGTTTATTCGACCGAGTTCTTCCCCGTGGGGTGCTCCGGTATTGTTTGTTAAGAAAAAGGATGGTACTCTTCGAATGTGTATTGATTATAGAGAGCTCAATAAAAGAACAGTGAAAAACAAATATCCATTGCCCAGAATTGATGAGTTATTTGATCAGTTACAGGGATCATCCTATTTTTCTAAGATCGATTTGAGATCCGGTTATCATCAGGTACGAGTTCGTGAGGAAGATGTTCCTAAGACTGCTTTTCGTACCCGGTATGGTCATTACGAGTTCTTAGTTATGCCTTTTGGATTGACTAATGCTCCTGCTATTTTTATGGACTTAATGAATCGTGTATGTCGACCTTTTCTAGACAAGTTTGTGATTGTATTTATTGACGATATCTTGATTTATTCTAAGTCTGAGGCTGAACATGAACATCATTTAAGATTGATTCTTGAGATTTTGAAAAGAGAGCATCTTTTTGCTAAATTTTCCAAATGTGAATTTTGGCTCCGAGAGGTACAGTTTCTCGGGCATATTATTTGTAAGGATGGTGTCAAAGTAGATCCTTCCAAGGTGGACGCTGTTATGAATTGGAATGCTCCTAAATCACCTTCTGAGATCAAAAGTTTCCTTGGTTTAGCGGGTTATTATCGAAAATTTATCAAGGATTTCTCCAAAATTGCTGGCCCGTTAACCAAGCTAACTAGAAAGGATATTAAATTTCAGTGGGGTGATCAACAAGAAACATCTTTTCAGACTCTTAAACAGTTGTTATGTCAGGCGCCAGTGTTAGCATTACCTGATGGTTCCGAGGGTTTTGTAGTTTATTGTGATGCTTCTCATGCTGGTTTGGGTGCTGTCTTAATGCAACATGATCGTGTTATTGCTTACGCTTCTCGCCAGCTTAAAACTCACGAAAGAAATTACCCCACACACGATTTAGAGCTTGCAGCTGTGGTATTTGCGTTGAAAATCTGGAGACACTATTTGTACGGAACTAAATGTGTCGTATGCACGGATCATAAAAGCCTCCAGTACATGTTTTCTCAGAAAGAACTCAATATGAGACAGCGCCGATGGTTGGAGTTGATTAAGGATTATGACTGTGAAATCCGATATCACCCGGGTAAAGCTAATGTGGTTGCCGATGCTTTAAGCCGAAATGTACCTTCCGATCGAATTTATTTTATGCGTTTGGAAATATCTTCTGATTTGATTTCCCAGTTAAAAGCTGCACAGTTAGAGGCATTGTTGGATCAAAATTTAAAATCTGAGATTTTGTTGAAACGGAAAGATTTATTAATTGATGATTCTCGAGGATTGAAAACCTTCCAGTCTCGGGTTTGGGTTCCGTTGATTGGGGGACTTCGGGATTTGATATTGTCAGAAGCACACAAATCGAGGTTATCTGTTCATCCATGGAGTACGAAAATGTACAATGATTTGAAACCCTTGTATTGGTGGCCAACTATGAAAACCGATGTTGCTCGAATGGTGGAGACTTGTCATATATGTTCCCAGGTTAAAGCAGAACATCAGAGGCCCTATGGTTCATTGAAACAGTTAGATATTCCGGAATGGAAATGGGAGCACATTACTATGGATTTCGTTACCAAATTTCCCCGCACTCAGAAAGGTAATGATATGATATGGGTGATAGTTGATAGATTAACCAAGAGTGCACATTTTCTAGCCACCAGTGAGACGGCATCATTGACTCGACTTGCTCAATTGTACATTCATGAGATTGTTGTTAGACATGGTATTCCTTTATCCATTGTTTCCGATAGAGATTCTAGGTTTGTTTCTGGTTTTTGGCAGAGTTTGCAACGTGAATTAGGTACCAGAGTTAATCTTAGCACAGCGTATCATCCTCAGACAGACGGGCAGTCAGAGCGTACTATTCAGACACTCGAGGATATGTTGAGAGCTTGTGTACTTGAGTATGGCGGTTCTTGGGATTCACACTTACCATTGATAGAGTTTGCTTATAATAATTCTTATCATTCTAGCATTGGTATGCCGCCGTATGAGATGTTGTATGGGCGCCGTTGTCGAACACCTACATGTTGGTTAGAAGCTGGAGAAAAACAGTTTGCGGGTCCCGATATAGTTCAAATTACAGCTGACAAAGTTAAGATTGCTCGTGAGAAACTGAAAGCGGCACGTGATAGACAGAAACAGTATGCTGAACCACGTAGGCGACCTGTTGTATTTGTTGAAGGTGAATTAGTTTATTTAAAAGTTTCACCGTGGAAGGGTGTTATTAGATTTGGTAAACGGGGTAAGTTAGCTCCCCGATATATTGGCCCATTTAGAATCCGTCAGGTGATTAATGATCAATCGGTTTCTTTAGATCTTCCGCCTGAATTAGATGGTATTCACGATACATTTAATGTTTGCTATTTAAGAAAGTGCAATGTGGAGGATCAATCCCAAATCCTTCCTTTGCAAGATCTTCGTGTTGACTCAAGTAAGAAATTGGTTGAGGAACCTGTCGAGCTTTTAGATAAAAAAGTGACCAAATTGCGTAGGAAAGAAATCCCTATGGTGTTAGTTAAATGGAGGCATAGTTTGGGAGCGGATCTCACCTGGGAAACGGAGGAGAATATGCGAACTAGATATCCTAGCTTATTTGTGTCTAATTAGATTTCGGGACGAAATCTTTCTAAGGAGGGGTGATTTGTAACATCCCCAAATCGGGCCTAGGAGAAAAAGGTATTTTCTCTAAATTATTTATGCAATTTAAATTATTACCTGAGTTTGATTGTAAATTTAATATGTAAGTGAGCCTCAGGAAATATTGTGACTAGTGAAATATTATTTGTTTTAGATAATTTTAGGTAACAGTAAAATAAAATAATTTTCGCGCAATTGAAATTTAGGTTCCAGACAATAGATTTAGGACGGGTATAATATTTCACTGTATTTGAGTTAGGTTGTAATATTGGTCGACCTTTATTTCCTTCATTTCCTGATTTTTGGTTAGAAACCTCCAAGAACACACACACACTCATAAACCAATTTCAAATCTGAATGTGATCAAAAATTGGAGCTGTGAATTTGTTAAAGCAACTGAATTCATCTTCTTCTTCTTCTTCTTCTTCTTCATGTTCATCTAGTTTTCTCCATTTCCATTGTAAGTATTTATTTTGTGTTCTTAAACTCAATTGGTGAAATTAAGTAGAAAACTTATGCATGTATGATCAATGGTGCTGGAATGGATTGTAGTTACTGAAATTAACATCATCATCTTCTTGTTCTTGACTTAAATGCAAATTTCTTAGGTTTCTAGTATAAAAGTGGGTTTTGGTTTAAATTAGATTGGAAGATTAATGCATGTTAGTAATTAGAATTTGGATGATGTTTGTTTGTTGTTAATACATATTATTACATGTTATGTGAGGTTATTTGCTGGTAAAAAATAGTACATTTCAATGGCATTTGGTAAAATTGGATTGTAGTTCGTAGTTGTAAGTTGCAGGTCTGATTGGAGCTGGAAAGCATACAAACGCGATCCCACCACTTGAGCAGGATCGCGTTCCTCAGTTATAAACTGGGTTCTTCGCAATTTAGACTATTAAACGCGATCCTAGCCTCGAACCCGGATCGCGTTCATCAGTGTTATTTTGGCTCAGCAAATTTTGAACTATGGAACGCGATCCCAAACCCCTAACCGGATCGCGTTGCTTAGTGTTATTTGGTAACCGAAAGTTTTCTTCTTGGGAACGCGATCCCACCACCTTTAGCTGGATCGCGTTTGTCCTTGTAATTTTGAAGAATTTGATATTTTGTGAACTTATGTGAATCTAACACTTATATTGTTTAGTTATCGATATTTCTTGATTATCAATGTATGTAATTAAGTATAGTCATAATTAAATTTTGAGACAAGTTATTAACTTGTGTTTTTATTGTGTTTACAGAGACACCGAAGACTCAATAAAATAAGACTTTTGAGTTTGGAGACCGAAACTGACAGGTGAGTGGACTGGTTCTCACAATTTAATCTTGGTGTTAACAGTTAGTTGCATCAATTTTTAAGTTGCTTGTATTGACTGATTTATCATTACGATAATGATAGGATTGTTGATTAAAGTTGTGGTTTGATAGATTGATTGTTTGCTAGTGAATAATTCCATGATAGGTTGGAATGATAGAGGTCAATTTTGGGTTTAGTTGCTATAGGTTAATCCTTATGGGTCGGATGAACATTCGTTGTGAATTAATCCATATTGGTTAAAGATAGCAATAAACTATCGGTAAAAATCTCTGTATTGGCCTGCAGTTGATTATTAAGTGTTCTTGGAGTGCCACCGCGGACTGAGGGTATCTCAAGAACCACCGATCCTCTGTTTGATTGTTTATTTAGATGATTGTTGTGAATTGATTGTTATACTAAGTTAGATTGTTAGATTTAGTTCATTCACTTAGCTTTGTGCTAATTCCCCACCTACTCTTGCAGGTTAACTTTTGGGATATGATTAGGCAATGGTGTTGTTTTGAAGAAATGTTTGACAATGGGAACTCTGATCGTTTTGGATAAATCATGTTTGTTAACATAACACCCAGTTATTGTATTAGCGTTGTAATTATACTTAATACTTATAAACTTGTAATGTTTTGGTATGACTAAATGTTGTATATATAATGTTATATCTATCTTGGTATGAATGGGATTTACGCTTCCGAAATAAAAAAAAAAAAAAAAAAAAATGTCTTAAAACTTGGGGTGTTATAGAGACGGAGCTTGAACATATTGGTTGGAGGGGCCACGAACATACTGTTTGGGGTGCCCAAAATTATTTGACATAATGAAAAACTTATTTGGGCAAAGAACAATGATATTTTTTTCATCCTAAACAAGTGAACATGTACAAAATTAAAATTTATGCATTGGCAGTTATCTATAAATATACTAACCTGCTTAGCTATATGTATTTACATAAATAAACAAATACACTTAAAAGATGCTTAAAATAGTGGTCAGAGCATTTAATATCAATTAGAGAATTGCTATTAATCAATAAATATATTAACCTGCTTAGCTATACATTTACATTAATAAACAAATACACTTAAAATGATGGTTAAGAATACCGTGAGAGCCTTGTTTGAATTTTTTATTGGGATATTTAATATTAATGAGAATTTGAAAGACAAAACCATAAATAAAAATGATTATTACATCTGAGCTCGCAGCTTTTAGGGAAGCCTTACCAAAGCGGCATCACAAAGACACCATCATGGAGATAAACCCATGTTTGGCCCGAGTGCACCAAATGATCGAGTCGGGCTTGAAAGCCGTGATGGGATCGCGATGGCGGAGACCTCATCACGGAGGTGATCACGGGAATGGATCCCATGATCGCACCAAGGAAATATGAAATTTTCGAGCTGAGCTCGTGACCAGAGCTATTTACGTGATGGGATGCTGATATGACGTCATGCACATCATTAAAAAATGAAATGGCCAATTTTGTAAACTTAAGATTCATTGATTACACATATATTATATATATTGTTTCTCTAATTGTACTTGGGCACTCTAAATTCTAAATTCTAATAAGAATGGATGGAGTAATAACATCAAACTCGACAGGTAACCAACAAAATACAACTTAAATGTGGTATAATTGTACATGTTTAGTAAGACGTTGTGATATTGTTTTGCATTAACACAACTCATATGGAGTTTTTAAGGACAATTATATATGACGATTTGGAGGGCTCATAATTGACAATTGAATTGACGTTTTAAAGGTCGACTAAATTAGACATAAACTAACTCTATACTCAATACCTATTATCGCAAAAATAGAAAACAAGTTATTCGTAAATTGTGTCGTTAAGAACTATTTTCATTTCACCGTAAAAAATCGGCTTATCTGGTATCTACTTAGAAGATTTTTATTCAGTACAATTATTTTATCCAAAGCCTCTAAAAACCGACCATGTTACAATATGTATGTATGTATGTATGTATGTATGTATGTATGTACAAATAACCATATTTATGTTATGATGTTAATGTAATTTTAGTCTGCAAATTACAAGCTGGCCAATCACATATTGATTTGTATAACAGCCAAATATTATTATAAGTCAATTATTTAAGGGTTAGCAATACTAATTATACGATGTGCCACCAAAACTTTAAACATGTAATGTGAAAACATTATAATCTCTTTCTAAATGATCAAAACGTGCTACGCTGTCACTCTAATTTTGTCCTATAAATTTCAAACAATTTATCATCATTTCATCACAAATTAAAAACTAATCACACATACTTACATATACATATTTTCTTTTGTTTTTACAACCAAACAAAAGATGGCTCAAGTTAGCAGTATTGTAAAGAAGGCTTCAGTTGTCGCGGTCATCGCACTCTCAGCTGCAGCCACCGTCTCAGCTCAAGCAATGGGTCCTGCACCCGCACCTTCTCCCACCGTTGGAGCCGGTGTCTCGGTGCCTGTTTCTGGAATGATGATTGGAACATCTCTACTTCTTTCTTTAGTTGCTTTCTTGAGGAACTGATTTGAAGTTTCTATATATATTCTGATAGTTTTACGATATCGAATAATTTTGTATTCTATTGGATTGGTTATTTCATCGCTTGTCTGTTCATTGTTTGTCACTATATACAAATTCTTTTTTTCGAGTTAAATCATGTTTAACATGATAACTTACGTATTTAATCTCGAAAGATTATCAAAGAAACCAACAAAAGTAAAACACTTGTCCTAACATTTTGTGATATCTTAAGTTATATTTTAAAGATGGCTTTAAAATAACATCAAGTCGTTGTAGTATAGTGGTAAGTATTCCCGCCTGTCACGCGGGTGACCCGGGTTCGATCCCCGGCAGCGGCGTTTTTTTTTTAAAAAAAAAATTGTTATTTGTGAACTTATAAGTTACAAGTCTGATTTGTTTAGCAGCTTGGAGAATTTCTTTTAAGTGCCTTCGATAAATGCGTATATATTGTGTGGTTGTATACAATAGACGATTTGTAATGTGTGAATGTCGGTCTAGATCGTTATATCATACCGATGTTTTGATACAAATTTATAAACAGCTTAAACATAAAAATCGAAAAGAACCGAAATTAAACAGTTTCTACATAAACAAAATTACCACTTTTCTGTATATATTTTGTAGACAGTGAGAATATATAACATGATTCCCTACACATTATCAAGCTGAAACATAAAACCAAACCACAGTTTTAGAAATAATTCAATTGATGCTAATAATTAACAAGATAGATTGGTAATCCATTGGGTATCCTGTTCTTTTACTACACACATCTGTTCATAAATGAAGAGGAAGGGCTATATTAAAAGATAGTCAATCGATTCTAATACAATTCAAGAACAAGGTGTACTCAGTGTTTTTTCTCTTGTACAGCACCGTTGGCAGCCGTTGTGGGGGCTACCCTTGCAGGTGTTGAACGTTCTGCCTGAGAGAATTGAATCAAGATCTGCATTAAAATGGTAACGAGTGCCAACCCAATTGCTGTAAATGTTAGACCCTTCCATGAAGATAGTAGATTTGACCATTGCATTAACTTGAAGGTCCCGAATACAAGAAGGCATGACCAAGAAACAACCACCTGTTGCATACGCAAACATGTGTGTGAGTATAGTTACTACGATATCCTCAACCCAAAATATTATAAGAATGTTTTTGCTTTTTAGAGGTCACATTTCGACCCACTTTGGATTTGGGTTATGTTCCTGACGGGTCAATGAGTAATACGTGGTATAAAATAAACTTAGGATATGGGTCAAAAAGTTGCTCACAGAGTAGGTTTAATGCACTAAACCTCCTACATCACTTTACAAGATTAGATTATCTTTGACTATTATTAACTTCATAATCATATTGACATACTAATTATCTTTAAAAAGGTAAAATCGTGGACCAAAAAGTTGGGTCGGCCAGTCTTCACCCTTTGCCTGACCCACCAACTCTAATTATAACAGAATTCTTACCACGAGAGACTTTAAAGGTCGACCAATGTCAACGAGTTCTGAATCAGCAAAGGCGTCATCTACTTTATGTTTGTCTAATAGAGCATCCTGTATATCACAACATCAAAAGATGAAATTAATCGAGTCTCGACAAGAGCAATAGAAACAAAAGAAGGAATAAAAATATGTTAATAAAAAGTGGCGGAGACATATAAAGAAACTCATAAAGCATGAACCTTGGCAACAAAAATATCTTTACACCATTGTGCAACGCCTTCATCTGATTCTGGCAAATCCTTCATCAAGTGGCGCTTAACTCTGACATCAATCTGCACAAAAGATCCCTCTTTACATCAGATTTCCAAGTTCATGCACAGACTTCAGGTAAAAAGGAACCAGGTCAAATAGTTGCCCAACACGAATTGTGATAAATGCAACCTCCTAATAGTCGAGACGTCGAGTTATCCAAAAATTGGAATATTATTGTAAGAACACAGTTATGACGTCATATCTAAACCATTTACTATTTAACACTTCTATGAAAGAAAATGGGCAAAAAAAAAAATTTTACTTTTTTTTACTCAACCCGACCATTCTAACAATTACCCTTTGTTAGCCAAAACTTAGAGGCTTACCGCAGATGACTGCCCTTTAAAGAGCCTCAGCATTGTTGGTGGGGTTGAGTTTCGGGGAATAGCAACCGTCATATCGATAATTGCAGGAGCAAAAGATCTCATTTCACTCACTGAAGTGACAAATCCCTGACATCATATTTAATAATAAGTAAATAACTACATAAAACAACACCAATCACGTGCAGAAATTACTTCGGCGAATTTATAATCATAGGCTGTGTAGCCGCAGCTTGATAAAGCCAAATAAGTGATGTAGAATGATGAGTTGACAATGAATTGTAGGTTCCATGTAGAATTGGTGTTCAATATGTGTTCTTAATCACAGAAACTTACCAGTTTGGATTTCTAAACACTATATTAAACTCACTGTTTAATTACTGAGAAATAAATGTCAGATAAACATATAAAATCATAATTTTATAGCAATTTGAAATTATGGTATATATAGTGTTACAACGACAATAAGTATTTGCAAATGGGTTGTGTACAATAGTATTTACACATATAATCATACACAGCCTTAATAATAGAACATGAAAAGAGATCATTAGAAAAATCATCTTGCATTTGGTGGTTGGTGCAATCATGTGTTACCTTTGTTCGTGGAATTAAAACATTTCTAGGAACAGGCAACCCCATTGAAGATGCATATTCTTGAGCTGCTAAAAGCTTTGCTTTAGTAAATCGAGTCCCCTCCACAAAAAGGGCTAACCAAAAGGGTTGAGGGTAGTCTTTTAGGCGTTGAAGCCCTGACTGCAACATGCATAGTCTCAAAGTTAAAAACACATAGAAAATTAACAGAAGCTAAGTATATAACTATGATGATACCTTTAGGGTACTTTCATCTTTAGCCCAACTTCTCTCAAGAAAGAGATACTCAGAGAACCACATGGACCAACCAATGACCTACAAGTATTCAGCAGATGTCTTTGTAAGTAATAACTTCAACGTGAAAATAACATATTATAAGCCTATGAGACTATGACTACATAAGTTAAAGTTAAAACGGAAGCCAAACACTAATGATAGTAGAAAAAAAGAATTACATACTATTATAGTATCATTAATCTAGAAAGCACGATTGTAAGAAGCTTAGCAAGCGTTGTTAGTGATCGCCCATAGTTGGATACTATTTACCATCTTAAGAAATCAAGATAAATCATGGAGGATTTTCTTCTCACTTACTTGGCACCATATTCTAGTGCTATTTGCATGTACTCACTCTTACTGATTCTAGTAATTTTTGCATATACTCATTTTATTGATACTGTAGTAGACAGATAACACTTCCTATAAAAGCAATATTATCAATTATATAGTACATGTATATGTCAAAAGCCTAGGTTCAAATGCGCCTTGCAATTAAATCATAATAAACCGACTTGAAAATATATAAAAGCCAACTTCAATCAGACTACGTATGTAAGTTTTATATAAAGATGTGAACATTATGTATAACGATTTGAACTTCATCTGTGTCATTTTACTATTTCATTTATTCAAATACTTACAGGAAGAAATTTTGATGATTTCTTCATGACAGCAAGACAGCTACCAAGACACCCAGATCTCTGTTACAAGACAATTAAAGAATATTAGCAAACAGCAAAACCTTGCCGAGGTGGCAATAAGAATCACATGAGATCATGCACTAATAAATAAGTGTTCTAATGAACAGGCTATTGAAAAAGGACCTGAGCAAACACCCATCCAATCAGCCAATCAATGTCACTTTTATGATTAGCAATGACAAGAGCATGTTCCTTACCTGGAAAAAGAAGCTAGGGGTTAAACCATGATATATACTGCAACAATAATATGTTCAATGTGCAGAACAAAATAAAACATTACAGAACCAGTATCCAACTTACCCATCATATTTAGAGTCTCGGGATCGGTGTACAGGTTAACCTGCAGCGATACAGCCTCAAAAATATTATCAGCAATTTCGAATAAAATATTTATACAGTCCAGAAACTAATTTTAAACAGGTAATCATCAACTAAAGGTGAAAAGAAGCCTGCATTGAAAGGGATTAAAAACATAAAGTAGAGGAATGACTTTTTTTAGCATGTATTCCCTCAGATTATCCCAACAAATGGCTAACAAACAGTGCAATCCTTAACGTATATTGATCAAGACTACACACAAAGAGCACCCAAAATCCCATGACATTAAAATCTAAGACCTTTATAGCTAGTTATTGATGATTACAACATGAGTGTAAAATAAAACTCTATTACGTAGTACTTCCTAAGGGTGACAAGAAAGCATAAAAAAATCCCTGGTATGGAAGCTTTTTGTAAAATAACTGAACTGCCAGGAAAATGTAAGCAAGTGTCTTAAAATTACGAAATAAAAAATTTCACCCTAACTAAAAAAATAAATGAGGAAATTAAACCCAAACATATACAGCAGATACACTACAAATCAACAAAACAGAACTTAAACCAGGGATTGAGTTTTCAGGTAGTTACATAAAACGATTTACCATATGCATAGAAATCAAATGATATACTCATATATATTAAATTATTATATATTATTAATATTATATCCTTACTTCAAGAATGCACATATCAATGAATCTAGTAGCCCTAAATCTTTGTATAGTAACCTTATGAGCCCTAATAATATATACTGAATCAAACACATATGTATAAACCTAAACAATTGACTTAAAACAAATATATTTAAACTTTAATTAACAAATAAATATATAAAAATAATCATAATTACCTTAACTCCAGCCCACCAATCAACGATCCACACAAGTTCAAGCCACAACAGTTCAGCAACCATTCTGTTCATCCTTCTAAATAAACTCTTTGAAAACGGCCGTACAGTTACATATATAATCGCCTATATAATAATAAATATTAATAATTAACAAAAATACATAGTGAGATTTACATTTACACAGTCAATCAATAAGCTGAAATAACTGAATCTAAGTAATAAACAGATAATTACAAAACTAAAGCAGTTGAAATTAGGGCAGATATAGAATAAATTTATGAACCTGAATGAGATTAACGATGAGACCGGAGACGAAGAACAGAACGCCGATAGGAACGATAACAACTGCTGCTGCGATAGCCATAAGTAGGAAGGAAACAAAAACTGGAAGTGTTGGTTGTGTGTGTTTTTGAGTGTGTGATTAGTGTGTGTGATGAGAGAGATGAAATCTAAAGTGAGTAAAAAGATGTAAGAAACTAGATATTGGGAAGTAATCAGATATGAAGTTTTTTGTGAGTTGTGATTTATATATTGTTTTATTCATATTTATTTAATTTATTTATATTTATATTTTATTTATTTCGCTTTCATCTTATCTAATTTTATAAGCTTTGTGTGATGTGTGATGTTTGATGTAACCCTAATGTTAGCAAATATTCTTATGATGATGATAAAACACATCATAAATCACCTATTTATATATGATAAATAGTAATATTATGATATGATATATATTCATCGTGTTTTCTGATAAATCAACTAGAACTGTTCATTATTTATATATTCAGTATAAGCTTTTAATGCTCAATTTTGATGAATCTATAGGATATAATTGTGAAAATATAATCACCCATAACAATATACCTATATAAATTTATTTCGAGTGTTGGAGTTATAAATGCAAGTTATTTCATCAAAAATTTCTCACATATCGCTAAATTAAAAATCCGCTAGATGATCATTTGAACGATAAATGGGAAGAAAAAAAATATTATTGAACTACGATCTTATGTGAAAAGGTTATTATCGACTTAAAGTATCAAATATGAACATTTTTTTTTTATGGATTTGAAGTGTTCCATTTGTTTTCCAAGTAATTGTAAAGATGTCCCCATTCTAAACTATCCATGTATTCTTAAACAACGCAAATATTATTATTTTTTTAAGTATTATTATGTGATTAATTAATATATTCTTTATCCAAAAAATTCATATTACTTTTGGGCGATTTTGTTTCTTACTTTCATAGTTAAGGGGCTAGTAGACTAGTAGTTGGGCTTTTGTTGGATACCAACTTTTAATAAATGAAATATTTATAGCTTGATAAACCAATAATAGAAAACATATAAATGCTAACCCGATTGTTTTTGTATAGCCGTATTTTGGACCATATTTTTTGTTATATAAAAATTGGGCATCATAATGTTTTTATTCAATATATAAATTTAAAGAATTTTTATTTTTATTTTTATTTTTGGCAAAACGTTGGGGTTTTACATTATATGGGTTAACTATTGCAAAACTAGACTCGGGACCTGAAGTCAAATAAGTAGTGCTGATTCATCTGTTATAACTTATAAACCAAGTCACCAACATATTTTGTTTTGGCTTTATTATTACATGCCATAATCTATTATGAGGCTTAAATGTCAACCATAAATACTTAGTGTATTTATTTTAGTTGGTTTTTCCAATTTGATGGTTCATGTATCTAGGTTTTCTGACTTGAATCAACAACACCAACGATACTCAAACTCTCATATGTGGAGTATGAAGATGTAGACACTCGTTTCTTTACCTATAAGTAAAGATAGTCGTTCTAACAAAGTGTAAAGAGAAGAGACTGCTTCCAGAAGAACCTCCGACTACCATGAAGAAATCAAAAGAGCGCAAATAAATATATATAAGCAAATAAACACCGTTACACCGTTACATACATGTATTCTAACGTGAATCGACAATAGTAGAGAATCACTTTCTTTTGCGAATAAAACTTTATATGATTAATACATACATAACACAATGTTCTTGAAGCTAGATAATATAATAAAAAAAAAACTTAGACAGAACTTATTGGATTATTATATTAGTCATCATCATCATCATAAAGATATATTCCAACTTGAGTTGTATTATATTCATCATGTTATAGTGTATACATATTCCAAGCAAAACGTCAAAAGGTGGTTCGGTGAAGCTTTAACTGTTCCTACTCTCAATGTTTCATTCAAAGTAGAACATTTTGTTTTGAATTGTTATTTACATCATAAACATGATGCCAATTATATCACTACTACTATAAGAAAAAATACTTTATAAATGGCTCCACCCTTGTACATATATGTTTATACGTAATTGTGTATATGCGATTTCAATACTTTTATGGCGAGTTCTTAGGACAATTATATGCCTCAAATGTTAAACAGGGGTCCATCGACCCTCTTTTGAACGATATAGCTTTCTACCTGCCGTATCAAGTTGCAGCTGCATATTTGAATTAACCAACTACTCGGTGTAAGACCGATTCCATGAGCATCATTTGTGATGTAACTTATGGAAAGTGAATATACTAGAAACCTGGATTTGAACAACAGATCATTGGACCCATAAAACTTGGTGTAAATGGAACCAAATTGACACTTATGTTAGAACATCTACTATGGTGACTCAATAGATGGTCGATGAGGTAAGGTGGTGTGTAAAAACATAACCCCTCCCACTACATTTGCTTACACGGCAGTCAATGAAATTGAATAGTTAATGACCTTTTTAATTGAATGGTCGATGGTCATTAAACAGTCAATGGAGTTTAAATTGACCAAATTTACGACTTTATATAGTTATATGAATTATATGAATATGAATTACAAAGGGTGAATGATAAAGTTGTATTAGAAATGAGCTGCTAATGTGTGTAGTCCATTGAAATTTGCTGTGTTGTAGAAGTACGAATGCTATTATAAAGTTTGTATCAATACTCAAGTAACATATGCATAGATGATGCAATTTCAAAATCAAACATGATAACTTCATTATATTATCACCATACAACGCCAAACATCTATTAACGATACCAATTACAGAATAAGCATGACGTTACACTTTTTTGGCTATACAACATGTTCTGAACAGTTAGGAAACCACACAACCAAAATGTTTATACTACCAAATAAAATTTCTACATTTTAACAGGTGGGAGAACATATGTGCAATCAACGGCACAAATGTTTTTTTTTTTTTTTTGAAAGGCAGTTTGGAATCACTGACGGGCCACTTAGGCACCACCCGATCATCTCACCATGATGCACCCTCGAGAAGAAAGCCCAACAGCGTCCCGGGCGGTTACGGCCACTAGGCAAGCTAGTGGACTCGATGCGCTTGCGGGGCGAAGCGGGTAAAACTCCTCACCCCGGGGCCCAAAGGGCCCAAGGGATTTTCATGTCCTTGCAAGGGTTTGAACCCTTGACCTTGTGTTTAAATCCCATGGACTTTGCCATTGGGGTAAGGCTGCAAGGACAACGGCACAAATGTTAGATGTCGAAAAAAGCATCATACTTTACAATTTCTACCTTTCGACTTTCTTATAAATACACATTTGATCCCTACTTTAGGCCTAATGGAACCTAAGTTTGGACCTATTGATAATATAGATAATAGAATTCTTCACAATAGTTAAAAATATTCATCCAACCTTGCAGAATCCAGTTCTATCCAACTTCCAAATAGTTTTGCCATGTCTTCCCATGCAAGGAATGAACAATGAAAGCATTCACATCATCTATTGATGAATTCTAGTTTTAGGCTAGCAACACATACAGAAGTTATTTTCTGGTTATACAAAGTTGAAATCAAGTGCAATAAAAAAACATTACTTTGCACTCAGGATGCATTTGTATAGCACCACGGTACTATTACCTTATACGTTTTTTTTACCTCAAATTCTGATCGCTTTACATTTCTCATAGGTAAGTCCGAGAAATTATGTTAGCTGGTATCCACAGTATAACTTTCTTAACAGTAACTATAGAACAGATTGACATTAGTCTCTACACTGGTATTATGCAAAACAAGTCTTCAAAGTCATATCTCAACATCTTGCCATCATAGGTGGTCTCAAATACCTTCCACTTTCAACTTGTTTATCGTCCTCATCATCAACTACATAATCATTATTCATTAAGATCAGCATTTTAAACTGCATTCATTTCAAATTGGCCTTTAAATAGATCCACGTAATCAATATGGGGTATTATTGTGGTATGATTCATGATTTTGCTGCTGCCTCTAGATATTAAATCTACAAAAGGTCATTTCAAGAACTTCCAAATGAAGATGCAGCATGCAAGGTCGATTCTCAAAGACAGTATATTATCCAGATTAGTAAGTCATTAAATGTTTGGACCACTAGTAGTAAATGTCAATAGATCTCAAACTTGAATTTTTCAGTTATAGCAGTGGTTGTGTGCTTCATTAATAATTTAACAGTTAAAAGCAACCAATCTATCTAATTTTGGTGGCAATGCAAAGATCCGCTAGCTCTGTTTTTAAAATCACATCGGATTTGATCGTAAGTTCTGTAGCACATACTACAGTGATTTGAATTCGGAATTAAGCCCTAACAAAGATGCTATAGATCATAAGCTTTAAATGTACATGCTACAATGTTTTGACTATGAAAGCAAAGACCATACCGATCATCAGAAACTAACAGACGCGCACAATCACACACAAAAATCCATAATCTCTGCATTTTAAGATATCATCAAAACACAATGATAGGCTCTGTAAGCACATACCAAAAATGTCTGACTTCGAGATTAAACCCCAACAAAGATGCATCTAACATCAAAAACTGACACAAATTGCTTACCGCGCCTATGTAAAACGAAACAAAATTACACTGAATCGGCAAACCTAAGTTACCTAACCGGATCACTGTTTCATTCCCTAGAGTATATATAGAGTTCATGAAATTGTACAAAATACAAAAATAATAGCAAATAACATTTGTATACGGCGTGATACGGGCCTTGACATGTTCGTATCAATGTATCACGCCTAGTATTGGATAGGTTCGTAGTGTAGAACTAACTCCCAAAAGCCAGCTTGTAGGAGGAGGGGCCACCTAGACTTATAAACCACCAACCAATCCCATACTTGGCCGATGTGGGATCGTAACACTTTCTCGCCTAATTGGTGCAAAATCTAATTTAAAATTAACTATAAGCTCTGTATTCATAAACTACAATGTTTGACTATTAATTCAAGCCTTAACAATGACATTAAAGATCATCTGAAAAAGATGCACGATTACCATAACATATGCATGTAAATTCTTACATAACTTACTCATATTCGCTAGACACTTGTGCAAAAAGCTTAATTAACGAAACCTAATCATATCACGTATTCGTCCCTACACAATACCCACACAAGCAATCCGGAAAACTGTAACTCATCTAAATCCAATAATACACGCAATACGCTTACGCAAAAGGAAATTACACTAAATCAACCAAACATCAGTATATCACTTCATTCATTCGTTCATACACATAATCATACAAGCAATTCACGAAACTGTGCTAATCTCATGTAAATTCAATCATATCCTCCATATAATGTTCAAGCAAAACAGAATACTAAATTATAAAAAAAACCTAATTTAATCCCTAATTCATTTTATCATACACATAATAACACGAGAAATTTACGAAGATGTGATCACATCTAGAAATTCAATCATATTTGCAAACGCTTACGCGAAACGAAATTAAACTAGATCAGCAAGACCTAATCGAAAGAGATTCACTTTCACAAAATTATACAAAAATTACATCAAACAGCAACCGATAGATACAAAATAACGAAACCATATATAGAAAATGAAATTACACTAAATCAACAAAACCTGATTCATACGAACAACTAACGAAGCTGTAGAAAATTCATCTAGAATTCAATTATGTTCGCAAAACATAATTACACTGAATCAACAAAACCTAATCGGATCACTTATTCAGTCTTCCATATACATATTCATCCGAATATAATTCACTTTCACAAAATTATACAAAAATTACATCAAACAGCAGCCGATAGATACAAAATCACGAAACTATATAATCGAATTATTACCTGCTGTTTTGAAATTGAGAGCGAAGGAACGGTGAGAAGATTCTAGAAAACGCAAGGCGTAAGCGAGGACAAATACGGAGAGCGTACACGGTGATGTGACGAAGAAGCTGTTGAAATGATCCGACGAATAGACTGAGGCTTCTGACCGGCGGTACGTATAGCGTTAACGGAACCGCCGAGAAGGCGACGGCGAAGAATAATTGCAGCATTTATCGGTTTAATTTATTTTTAATTTTTTTGAGCTGTGAGTGTTGTTGTTGGGAAGATGGTGAGAATTGGGGAAATAATGTGATTAATTTTTGTTAGGTGATGGTTTCATCAATGCAAATGCAAGGCGTTGTTTGAATGTTTGTTATGGAGATGAGATTGCGTGGACGGTCACGATTGACCTGATATTGCCAGGTAATTTATTTATACGTAAAAAAAAAGTTACCACTTCGTATTTCCCGTATATGAGTCGAATAATGAAATTTGAGCTCGAACTCGTTTATAAGAAAAAAAATTATAAGAAGCACTTGTGATCATATATTACGGGGGTGTTTGGGTGGGCTTGTGGGAGGAGCTTTTTAGCATTATCATACCTCGTAAGCTCTTTTAGTTTGCCAAACACTATTTTAGTTTTTAACTCCTAAAAAGCTCTTTTTTGTGAAGCCATAAAGTTGAAGCTTTTAGCTTTTGACTTTTTAGCTAAAAAGCTAAAATATAACCGCCAAGCCAAACACCCCCTTCATTCGAAATCAACTTTTATCAAATAACACTAAATTTGATAAAATGTAAATCTTTGATAAGAAAAGAGAAAAGATAAAATGTCAAGCTTTACATAAAGGAGATTTTAATTTCCCCTCGCAACGCGAGGGGTATATCAAACAACAAAATATTATAATAATCTTCTATATTGATTACGTACTAAATAATTCAATCATATCCATTGTCAAAAAGGTTAACAACTTATTAGAACTTTCTTGTCAAAAAAGTTAATAAAATTTGATTCATCATCGTTAAAATCACCTGAGTTCTATTATTATTAATATAATTGTAATCGTTGAATTCTACAATACGAAAATAATTCACATCAATTTTCAACATGTTGACAATTCGGCACGTTGCGCCGAATTTTGTTACAATTTATGTTACTTTATTCGTATATTACTCATTTCAGTTTAGTTCCATAAAAGATTTAAGTGATTGATTTAATTAGTTACTCATAAGTACGTTACTTATTTATTTAAGTTAGTGAAAATATCTTTTGGTAGGAACTAAAAATGTTTCATTTGTTACATTTTACTTTAACGATTAGTATTGTAGATAGGAAATACATAATAAGGTGGATTTAAATAAACCTAGATTAGCTAGAAATTAAACATTTATGAAACAAATAGTAATATTATTATAGACTAGTTTTATGACCCGTGATAACACGGGTTTGTTAGAAAAACTATAACAGTAATTGCTATCTATGTAAACAATGTAAGTTTTACATATTACTGGGTATTAATAGGTCTTTGTAACCTCCTTTGTGATTACTTTTTATGATTGTATTTGTTTTTTTATTATTACATTTGTAGCCTGTTATATGTATATGAGTGGATATCAGATCTATGTGGGTTGATAGTTAGTGAAATTTTTTCCTAAATACTCCATAAGTTAATTAATTAATAATAGTGCATTGAAAACAGTATACATCTCCATTGTTAACATGGAATTGTTCTATTGTACTGTTAAGTATATCTCACAAACATTTTGCGGTCCAAATCTATAGTGTATGAAATAGCAATTTGGCAAAGCCATGGTCAGGTGAGCGAGTAACCACTATACATAGCATTAGCATTTATATGACATTAATAACAACTAAAAATAGTTATAGTAAGGAAAGCACACCCACAACCAAAACCACTCTAATTTCTACATACCCCAACTATAGTAGCTAATAGATAAATAAAAGACAGAATCCATCATTCTAAGAACCAAACACTAAACTCATCAACATCTTCATTGCTCTAAAAACCAAATTATCATAAACATAAGCAATAATATGGAAAATAAGAGTTTTTATTAGCTAAGTAATAACACTATGAAACTTGCAGTAATGAAAGTGAGATACTGAAAATAACCCAAAACAGAATCAATCAATTGTACATGGGTTGGGTACCCCAAGAGCATCACCTAATCATCTAACACTCGACCCGCCCAATTGGCTCCCACTGCAAATTGGACAGCCATTTGGCAAAGCACACAACCCGACCCACCAACTGTAAACTAAGCCTGCACAATAGCCTGAAAATCAACAGCCAATAAGAACCTTGACCCAACCTGCACCATAGACTGAACTTGCGTAACAAATCAGCAGACCTTGGGTCTTTAGCATTGAAAACGACTGCATTTTTGGAACCCCAAATCAAATATAACAACTAACATACAACCGCTTGCCTACATAGTCCACACATCATTTGTTATTACAGCAAAGTAAGTTGATTCGTAAACTCATTAATTTAAAAAATTTACCATAGCAAAGCTGATAAGCCAAGTAGGCTTAGTCATGAACTATTACACATTCGTATGTATATGGGTCGAAAACCTACCCTGGTGTAAGCAAAGATTGAATGCGAAGTTCAGCACCACCTCCTAACCCTCCAGAACAAATAGTTATTCTGTACACTTCATAAGAAGATTTGGCATCCAGGTATCCTATAAATATGAAACTGTCATACAAACCATTAGAATCATTAATTTTCATTAATTTCCAGTAAATTTGTAGAGCAAATTGTAGAGCAACTACCTGGGCTAAACAGAGGAATTATATAGTGAAAGAAACCAAGTACTTAATCAAAACATAAACCTAGACATTGTTGAAACCAAGTGCTAACCCATTTTAACTTAATCAAAATGAAATGGTACTTGTCTGCAAGTTTGGCAATAACATGGCAGCTATACTATTTGAATGCTTAATATTTGGAGCTTGAGGACATTAACAACTATTTTATCTAAAACCTGATGCCGTATGTGTGTAGAATTAGTATCTATACCACCTTACCATGTCCTATTCTTATCAGCTTCTTTAGATCATGTGCATATCGCCTTACCCTAGGCCGACGTCCTTCAAGATCAATCCTTCCAGAAAAAATGGTACAATAAGACCACAAATATAAAGATATACGCAATATAGTTTCAAAAATACTATATATAAACCAAACAATGATTTGTTTTGAACATATAACTTAGAAACTATTTTAATATAAGAAACATAATTACAATATCAAAACTGTGGATAAAGAGGTAACATACTCATTCTCTATACTCAATCTGTTTCTGGTAGAACCCTGAGAAAGCTCAAACTCGCCTTGTTGTTTTGCTTGATCAAATGCCTCCATCCATTTTCGAGTTTCTCCAGCTGTAGCACAAGCAATCTTGCAACAACATAATAATTAAAATAAGGAATGAAGCCCTGTGTTCATTGAGTATTGACATTTTGTTATTTATTACATATCAAAACTTACTTCTCCTTTTTTCTCTTCATCCAACCGGTTATAGAACCTTAGAACATAAAGATCCTACACAGCGTGAAACAATCCAACCAAACAAAGTCAAATCCTATTTCTCAACGTGTTCAGATCTTTATAAATACTTTTCACTAATTACATTTAACAGAAAATTAATAGAATCTTTAAGATAAAAAAAATCAGAGCTGAAGTGATCTTACACCATCATTAACCTTTCTTCTTCCCAGCTCCTCCACCACAAGTGTATTCCCAACAATTCCCCTCCTTAGTGGTTTCTGCATCAACCATGCTAATATAAATACAACCGAAATCGAACAATACTAAATCATCAAACTACATCATCCCTCTAAAAATACCAAAAACTTTAGCACTAACAGTTACTATGTACTAATCATTAGTCACACAAAATACAGTACATATATGCATTGGATGCTAATTTAAGTCACTCAAATCAAGCTCTATATCAATCAACAGTAGCAGCTACGAAATAAATTTAAAAAAGGCACAAACAAAACAATAATGAATATAAATTGCAGCTTAGCTTAGTACCCCGAGTACGTGAAAAAAAAAAAAAGAAACTCATCACAATCAAATATACACAATTGAAATCTAGTATCAAAAAAAAGAAACTCACCACAGTTGTAGAAATCTAAACAAAACTACAACCAAAATCCAGAAAATTGCACCATCGATCTACACCCACATGTGAACCCGAGAGATAATGGGCTAGTTTTGAATTGCTGGACATGTGTTCGGGTATTTCGTGTTAGATATTAATGTGATTAGGCTGTAATTAGGCTGTGATATAGCTGTAGTTTAATTACCTTCTATATATAGCTCATGTATACTTGTATAAATAGGCACTTGCATTACTCAATGAAAAATACAGAAAACATTTTAATCTCTCAATTTTCACATGGTATCAGAGCCAAAACGGCCTGAACCTTGCCTGAAAACTAGTCTGCCGCCGGAGCCACCTCTGTCGGAACCCTGAAAGTCGCCGGAACCCTAGTCAGAAATCACCACTCATAGAATCTCGTTAATCACCCGTGCCTGTCTCCTGAATCGTGGTAAACTGCTGATCTAATTGTGTATTTATCCTTTTCCAGTCCTCTTTATCACTGCTGCCGTTAAAGTTACTTGTCGGAACCCTAGATAACCTGTTCCAGTTAATTAGTGCTGCTGATTTGCCACTGAAATCAGTACCAAAACCCTAATTTTGGGTTGAATGTCCTGTTGGAAATCTCTGCTACTGGAATTTTTGAACCGACACAGCTTGTTGCTACCTGTCTATTTATTATTTCCTTCTACCATAACCTGCTGAAGATTAGTAAGTCAGTCTGTCCAACCACAATTCCTTCTCAAAATGTCTGACAAAGCAAAGACAAAATCTAGTGATGATCGTGGTTACTATATGCAACTCAGCAAGGAAGAGCTATATGTAATACAATCACTTCGGGCTTCCACTTCTCTGGATCAGAATGTTTCTCATGTGTTTTGTGCACCCTCAGGTAACCAAGCTTGTCTCAATGTATCAGCTTCATCTTCTTGGATTATTGATTCAGGTGCCACTGATCATATGACTGGGAACAAAGACTATCTTTCCAATCTTAATACCAATATACCCAATAAACCTGTTAGACTTGCTAACGGATCCTCATGTCCAATCGTGGGCGTAGGTACCAATAGTGATTTCCCAAACCTAAACCTTTCATCTGTTCTCTATGTTCCATCATTTCCAGAATCTCTAATTTCTGTTGGTAAAATTACAGAAGATAACGGTTGTTATGCGCTTTTCTTTCCGAAATATTGCATACTACGAGAATTAGGGACGAATCGCGTAATCGGGACAGGTTCCAAGTCCCAAGGTCTTTACCGTTTATCTACCTTGCACTCTCCAGTAGCACATCTATCCGACTCTAGTATCATTGATACTCACTGCCGGTTAGGTCACCCCTCTTTACCTGTTCTAAAGAAACTAGTTCTGAACCTCTCATCTGTTCAGGAGTTAGCCTGTGAATCCTGTCAGCTTGGTAAGCATATTCGCTGTCCTTACCCCCAGAAAGAATGTAGTCAGGTCAACACCTTATTTCAATTGGTGCATTCGGATATATGGGGACCTTGTCCTGTCACCTCTACAAATGGTTTTAAATATTTCATTACATTTGTTGATGATTACTCTCGTGCAACTTGGGTTTTCTTATTTAAATCACGTAATGAAATATTTTCTATTTTTCGTGAGTTTTATGCGTATGTTAAAAACCAGTTTGATATATGTATCAAAACTCTTCGGTCCGACAATGCAAAAGAATACTTCTCTAATGATTTTAATAGTTTTTTATCTGAGCATGGCATTATACATGAATCCTCATGTGCGTACACACCCCAACAGAATGGTATTGCTGAACGTAAAAACCGTCATTTGTTGGATGTTGCTCGCACGATGATGATTCACTATAATGTCCCACAACGCTTTTGGGCTGATGCGGTTCTTACAGCAAATTATCTAATCAACCGCATGCCATCTTCTGTCCTTGATAACAAAATACCCTTCTCAATTCTGTTTCCGAAGGGTACCCTTTTTCCTTTGAAGCCTAAAATCTTTGGTTGTGTTTCTTATGTTCATGATCATCGTCCAGGACATAATAAACTTGAACCACGTGCTATTAAGTGTGTTTTTCTTGGGTACTCACGAGTTCAAAAAGGTTATCGTTGTTATAGTCCAACCCTTCGTCGATATATTACTAGTGCTGATGTCACTTTCAATGAGTCGATGTCCTTCTTTGACAAAACTTGTAGTCTTTCTGAATCAGAATCCTTTGATCCTGTTTCCGATCAGTTAATATCTCCAGATCCAGTCACTTTTATACCAGTACCCATTCCAAAGAATCCAACTCCGACTGATGATACTCGATTTACAAATGTGTATGCCAGGCAACGTCACCGACAAAAGAGTAAAACCCAAGAAAACATACCTAGCCCAGAACCTGAACCTAACCCGGAACCTGAACTAGACTCGGAACCAGAACCTAAATCAGACCCCGAACCACACCCGGAACCCGAACCAAACCAAAATTCTGCATCAAACCCGGAACCTACACCTACCCAATATTCTATACCAGACCCACCACGTCATACTGAACCTTATGACCCTCCTGGTGCCCCTCTTCCAGACATTCCAATTGCCTTTCGGAAAGGCACTAGGAGTTCTACTAGACACCCCATCCAAGATCATGTTGCATACTCCCAACTCTCACGTGAATCCTCTGCTTACACAACAGCTATTGATAGTCACACGGTTCCCAGAAATATATCAGAGGCACTCAATCACCCTGGATGGTTTAAAGCAATGCAAGAGGAGATGGATGCCCTAAAAGGAAATCATACTTGGGATTTGGTGCAACTTCCTCCTGGAAAGCGTAAAGTTGGTTGTAAATGGGTGTTTACTGTGAAACTTAATCCTGACGGTTCATTGCATCGGCTAAAAGCCCGATTGGTTGCAAAGGGATATTCTCAAGCATATGGGATTGACTATGATGAGACATTCTCCCCGGTAGCCAAGATGCCATCTGTTCGGATCTGTATAGCTTTAGTTGCCATTAATCATTGGCCGCTGCATCAATTAGATGTCAAGAATGCCTTCTTAAATGGCGTTCTTGAGGAGGAGGTATACATGGAGCAACCACCTGGGTTTACTGTTAAGGAGGAGGCATCCAAGGTATGCCGATTGAGACGTTCGTTATATGGCCTCAAACAGTCTCCTAGGGCTTGGTTCGGACGATTATCTAATGTTCTTCATGAATTCGGTATGACTCGCAGCTCTCAAGATTACTCGGTGTTCTTCAGACATCACATGGGCCAACGAATCATTCTTGTAGTCTATGTTGATGATATCATTATCACTGGAGATGATAGCGAGGGAATTTCATAATTAAAACACTTTCTACAGTCTCAGTTTCAGATTACAGATTTGGGACGACTTCGGTACTTTCTTGGGATAGAAGTGTCGAGATCTCCACAAGGAATTCTTTTATCTCAACGAAAGTATGTTCTAGACATGTTATCTGAATGTGGTTTATTAGGATGCAAACCAGTGGAAAGCCCAATGCTTACTACCGGAAAACTTCTTCCCAAGGATGGAAATCCTATGAAAGATCCAGAGCGATACAGAAGATTAGTTGGGAAGTTGAACTATCTAACGGTTACTCGACCTGATATATCTTTCCCGGTAAGTGTCTTGAGCCAATTCATGTTTGATCCATACACGGGCCATTGGGTTGCAGCTCTTCGCGTTTTAAGGTATCTTAAAGCCACACCAGGCTTAGGAATACTTTATTCAGATCAGGGTCATTGCCGAGTTGGTGCGTTTACAGAGGAAGGAGATGGTAAGATATCGGGTTTCTCTGATGCAGATTGGGCTGGGTGTCCTATTTCTAGAAGATCAACGATAGGGTATTGTGTATTTGTCGGGGGTAATTTAGTCTCCTGGAAAAGCAAGAAGCAACATACCGTCTCTCGTTCAAGTGCCGAGTCTGAGTATAGAGCTATGGCAGATGTGTCATGCGAAATGACATGGGTAAGGAGGTTACTTAGAGAATTAGGTGTAATCACAGATGGCTTGATGAGGCTTTATTGTGATAACCAGTCAGCCATTCATATTGCCAAGAATCAAGTATTTCATGAAAGGACCAAACACATCGAAGTTGATTGTCACCTAATTAGAGACCGTGTTGTGGGAACACGGACAGATCCACCATCTATCCAACCGACACACATAAGGACTGAGTACCAGCTTGCAGACATTCTCACAAAGCCGTTACACAAAGCACAAATTACTTTTATATGTAACAAGTTGGGAATGATTAACATATATGCCCCAACTTGAGGAGGAGTGTTAGATATTAATGTGATTAGGCTGTAATTAGGCTGTGATATAGCTGTAGTTTAATTAACTTCTATATATAGCTCATGTATACTTGTATAAATAGGCACTTGCATTACTCAATGAAAAATACAGAAAACATTTTAATCTCTCAATTTTCACATTTCGAAATGGAGCAAAAGAAAACCGTAAAACACCCAAAATTAGAGTTTCTAATTAGCAAGAAATCATACAAAAAGTATTACGGAATTAACTTTTGAAACCGAAAATAAAAATCTTAATGGATTTACCTGAATTGATGATAAAGGAGTGATGGTGAAGCTCAAAGAAGACGATGAAAGAAAGAACTTTTAATAGAGTTTCTCCATTGTCTTGGGGCAAAAACAGATGTGTTCGAAGGGATGGTTTGGTGGTTGTGGAATTCGGATGGTTTCCTATTGTCCAGAGAGATCATTTTAATAATGGCAAACTGAGGTCCATTGATATTCCTTACAAAATGAGGTGCGCACCATAGCCCCAATGAAAGGAAGCGTTTTAATTAGGTCTGCATTAGCTTTTTGGGAACTCGCGTATACATGGCAGGAAATAACAGTAACCAAGGAATATAGTAATGAGTAATAACCTTATTTATTAAATACCAACCTTTTTAAAAAAGATTTTTTACAACAATATGGAAGATGTGACATCAGCAAATTCATGAAAGGAAGAACACGAGCAAATTTCAGTATAATAAATATTGCGAACAATATGTAAAAGTTAACTAAGATAAAAGTGTAAAAACCAAGTACCTGGGCTCTTTATGAAGTACGCCATATCAGATAGAACAATCAAGCCTAACCCACGAGGAGGAACCCATTGTCGGTTAGTATCAAAATAGACAAACATTGGGTCCAACATTCTACGCATCGTTGTACTTTCTTTGGCGAGTTCTACCATTCTTTGAATACAAATATGAGCCCATACTTTTGGTATTTCAGCCTCTTCCCTGTAAATGATACAAAAACTACTTAAAAAAAAGGTACAACAAATTCACGCATGCTATCGAAGTACAACATTTTAATCATAAGGGAGGAATGACAATAACCTGGTCAAGAGGGAAGGATCTTTCTTTTCTGCCCATGGCTTCACAGTCAAGTTGCTGGAATCAGCAAGGTACCAACCGCACATACAAACTAAAGCATGAGATCAGACCTAAACGTCAATTCGTATGCATCAAACTTATGTTCATTTATGTTGTGCCTGCATTGTTGAAAAATAGATGTAGGGTACAAAACGAAAACTAAATACAATCACTACATCCAAAGTTTCAATAAAACTCAGAACACAAATTTCAATCAAACTTATCCACAAAAGAAGAAAGACAATACAAAGCTCACTCAATTCAAAAAAGACAAACTTACTAACACCAAAATGGGCAATTTCATGTAAATATTGAGGCAATTTCCATGCATCCATTTTTACTTATAAATAAAAATAGGTCAATTTTCAGTTGCATAATGTATCTATATCGAGGTTAGTATTAGTAAAATTAAATAGCTGCAAAGAAACATACAAATAAGTTCACAATATACCTACAGGGTACTAAATGGGCTCTATCTTAACATAAACTGCTATATCATAATTAAGATGAGTTTTGGCAGGTGGAACAACAAATTAAAATTCAAAAAGATGGAGCAATACATTAATTAAGATGAGTTTTGGCAGGAAATTCCATGCCCTTTAATTGAAAACAATCCTTTATCAATATATTTAATCATTTATTAGGAAGTCTAACTTGAGCATGTTCAGAAAGTAAAGATATGAACTAATTAAATAGCCCTACATCTTGGATTACCAAACAGTACTTACTATACAGCCAAATTGACACTATTATATGCAAACACCAATTATGCTACCAGGGCAATTACAACTCCTACTTCAATTTTTAAAGCATAATATAGATGATAAACATGTAAATACTCCAAAACGTATGAGTTGGCAAACTGAACCCATTTGTAATCCAGAGCACTAATCTACATGCATACATATATATAGATATTATTTCAAGAAAATAGAACAATTAAAAGCATAAATAAGACCTCATGTTGGAAGCATTGCTTGCTAAAATTAGGAATACCTGCTGACGTGCTCGTTTAAGCTCCTGCTCAAGCTGTGTAACCTTAAGCCGACTGTTCTCTAGCTGCTGAATATATACCTACATCAACAGTGGAAAGAATTCTAAGAATCTCATTTTCAACAATGGTGCAAGTTAGAAAACAAATTGTGGTAAAAAAGTAAGATAAATACGTTATTCCTTAATCGACTTTTCCGAGCAGCTTCTCGATTTTGAGCCAGCCTTCGAAGTACCTGAATCACGAGATGGTATAACAGTGACACAGCATAAACTTTTCATCAATTTTACATTCTGTTAGATAGCAAAATAAAATATAATTTGATCACTTAAAAACCTTATGGTCTCCATTTTTGCCCATTGATCTTTCCATTGAATCTACTACAACATGAGCTCTATGTTGAACACTTTCAAACTGTCAAAAAATATATATATATTCAGTTTCCCAACAAACCCACATGAGAAATTGCACAACACCACAAAAAAATTGTATTTTTCACACTATCACAACAACCTCAATTCGAGCATGGCAACAACCTCAACTCGACCATAGCGGGCAATTCTGTTTAAGAAATAAAGCAAAAAAATCACAATATTATGTAAATTGAGATGCTACTCTCCATGATAAGTATGAGATCAAAATGTCATTTAATTATAACCATACATATGTACTTAAAAGAAGAAAGGTTCACAGCTAAATTTAGAAAACGATAACCTAGAAATGAAAACAGGTGTAAAAGAAATCATACCAATTACTCTATTTGTCTCAGGCATTTCATCGAACAACTTTCAGGCACAGCATAATCACCATTTTTGAACTGGAAATGAAAAGAAAAGTAGAAGAATGAAAGAGCATTTACCAAACGACATACTGTAATCAACATCTTTGAACATTCATCGTCACCACATTCTTCCAAATCTGATAAGCATAAAGGAAAAAAAAAACATTGGAGCCCTGAAATAGAAAACATACCTGATATGAAAGAATTGACCAAGCAAATGAGAAAACTTTGAAGAATCGTGAAGTTGATGATGGAGATGAAAGTTTGAGAAAGTGAATGAAAGTGAAAAGGCTGAAGAAGAAAGAGAAGTAATACACTATTAATTATTGGGTGGTGGTAAGATCCAATCACAGAATAGGCCTGATGCTTGATCAGACAAATCAATAATGTTTAGGAAGCTTTCAAAGTAAATCGAAGGTTTTCAAGAAAATAAGCAGGCTCAGATAAAGTATCCAATTTTTGATTGGCGCAAACATAGATGCACTCGTGAACAACTCTGCCAATAAATAAATAGTTTAATTGTAAAATCATGATTTCCGAAGTAAAAAACCTTTTAATTTCCAGAGTTAAACGTCATGAGTAAAAAACTTTTGTATTTATTTATTTACTTTTTAATTTACTGGAGCATGACATCAGCGATTTCGTGAGAGGAAGACACGTAAGCAAGCCAATTGCATAAGAGTGTGACAAGTCAGCAAAAATGATGTCATCATTATTGACATTTTGTATATAAGATAGATTGTATATAAGATAGATAAGATAGATTGAGAATATAATACGTACTAGTAAATAGTATATTAGTACCAATTAAGAATTTCAAATGCAAAATGTTAGATGAGAATATATGTAATAACTCTAATTTCAGAGGAGGATGATTGAATATATTTTATAGATAAGGTTCTACAGCAAGAGTTTGAATAGTTTAGGGTTCTTAGTAAAATATCAAATGAGAAAATATCTCAATTTATCATGAAAATTTGGTTGAATCAAGATATGGGATATTTATTGGCAAAAAATCACGAGGCATTGACTAATTTATCATGTCATTAGTTCAAGAATTGTATATAAGGGATATTTTATTACATGAGATGCTTATGAGCTTATTTTACAAGCTTATTTTAGTGCTTATGCTTTTAAGCAAATAAGGTAGAAAATAGTAGCTTATATCCTCACAAATAAGCAAATAAGCTTCATAAAATGTGTTTACTCAAACATTAAAATGGAAACTTATTAAGCAAATAAGCAAATTAACAATCAAAATACGCCCCCAAACACATATGATTATTTGACGTTAGCTAAACATAACATTTAACCATTATGCATATTATAAGCAAACAACTTTTCATTAGCGGTTGGTAAATGGTGATTGTAAAACTTAGGTTGATAATGTTCACCACTTAACTATAAATGCATGAAGTGTTTGGCATTTTAATGTCTTAATGATATTGAATACGATTCACTAAATATTCCCAAGACTATTTTAATTGGTAACACCATGTTATGGTGTGTGGTGGTCGTCACGTACAACATAACACGGTGTTATTCTTATAACACATGCAATGATAACACAAGGTTGTTGTGTGTTGTGGAGGTAGACCTCATTAAATAATTGTGTTTAGCATAAACACGGAAGAAAAGAAAATGAAAAGAAAAAGAGTCGGGTGTTTCTGGCGTGCTGTTTCCGTACTCCCCGCCACGACGCCTCACCACCACGCCCACCACTACACCTGTATTGACGTCGTTGTAGCTCCACGTCAGATAAATCTCCGCCACCGCTCCGCGTTAGAAATGGTATGATAATCCTTATAGTACATATATATGAACAAATGGTAAACTGACCCTCAGGCGTTCCTCCATCAACCGGTCCCACGGCTAACAGAGGGAGGTAAATTGCGAAATTTGCGGTTAAAATAATATGGGGACATGGATTGAACTCATGACCTTCACTTTATGTTGCATGTACCCAATTACTAGGTTACCATCGCAGGGATTTATACTGTATAGATATAGATAGATATATATAGATATAGATAGATATGTAGTAAAACAAAGTTTTGTAAAACACGATGTTTTTTCTGTTCATTTTCCTTACGATTGAACAATTCCAGATGGTTGGAAATTGCGACAATATTATTTGCAACCAAGTATTTTTATTTTATTATTTTTCCTTGGTCCTATAAATGGTACGTGTACGTGAGATATCATAGGAGTACTGATCAATGAAGCAATTGAAAGATATTTCTAATGTTTCTCATCTCATTGATCGAGCACCTACGTAAAACACCAATTAACCTTTAACAGGTAAAATTAAGCTTTGTTATTTAAGTTTATAATAACGTGACACATGAACATAAATTAATATCAATTAATGGTTTAAGATGTTTTGCATGTACCTCAAGAATTCGATGAATGAATATTTCGCTATTTGCAGTTCAGCAATTACGAGATGAAGGTTGTTATAAGAAAATCGACGATGGTGATACCAGCGAAGGAGACACCGAGGATAAAGATATGGAAAAATGGGTTGGATTACTTAAAAACAAAAAAAAGGCTCTACATACAAGCAAATTAACGTGACCAATTATCAGACATGGCTAATCAATTGGATATTAAGAAACTCTACATATAACTATGATATAAAATATGTGAATATGCATATCAGTACCACGAAGAGTAGGATGATATATCATTCATTACTCATTTCTGTTACATATGTAAATTTGGAAGGTAACTTACTTTAAATGTTGAGGAGTTTCTCTTGGAGCTGCGATACACCATAACGTTGCAGATGCATCATCATATATGCACTTTGTCAACTCATGGTCAGAATTGGCTCGTGGGCTTGACCTCACCAAGCCAACATTCTTAGACCGGACTTTCCTCCGTGCTCAGGAGCCGCCACAACCTTTCTTTGAGATCGCCGAATATCAGCTCACTCCAGCGAAACTTTCTTATGTACCCCCACCATGTGAACTTGAGGTCTCAATTTTCAATCTATCACGAGAATAAATCAATGTGCTCAAAGCCAAATCGAAGGAAGATGGCAACACAATAAATCCTAGTTCATTTACATTGGTAACGGGCCACATCTGGAAGTGTGTGACTAAAGCCCGTGGGCTGCCGAATGATCAAGAAACTAAGTTCTTCGTATTCACCAACGCCCGAGACCGTCGTCAGCCTGCTCTGCCACCTGGCTATTTTGGAAATGTCGTGTTGGTACCCTATTCTATTAGCGGGTGAAATCCAATCTAAGCCTGGTTGGTACGGTGCTAGTAAAATCCATGACACGCTAGGAAAGATAAATAACGATTATCTAAAGTCAGCACTCAACTATTTAGAACTACAACCCGATCTACAGGCTGTATATGG
This sequence comes from Helichrysum umbraculigerum, assembly GCA_949592205.1. NCBI lineage: Eukaryota > Viridiplantae > Streptophyta > Magnoliopsida > Asterales > Asteraceae > Helichrysum > Helichrysum umbraculigerum. The sequence goes on along the minus strand of CATIUR010000002.1, from coordinate 11,747,660 downwards.
TGCAATAGCCGAGTCTTACGAATCCCCGAATCTAGTAATAACAAGTTTGGCTGGCTTCCCGGTCTATGATGCTGACTTTGGATGGGGCCGACCTGTATTCGTGATCCTGATTCCGAATGAAATAGATTGTTTTGTTTTTATGTTACCAAGCCCAATCAAAGACGGAAGCTTGACTATAACCATTTCGTTGCCGGGTGAACACATGAAGCTATTTAGTAAGTTCTTGTATCAAATTTTCACCGAGACTTCTTCAATGCCATCTAAGCTTTAACAGCAAAATGCAAGTTAATTCTACTTTATAGATTTACGTCATGGATATGTACTAAATTTATCTATATATTTTATAAATAAACCACCTTAAATTAATATTTTGTTGATCGTATAGCTTAATATGTTTAAGCTATTAGCTTATCATATTTCCATTCCCAGCTATATTTAGTGTAACGTCTTTTTTCTAGCCATATATTATTATCTATGAATGCAGGTGCAAAGGCTAAGAGTGAAACGAAAATATTTATACATACAATTTTATACCAACATTATCGAACTTAGTGTGTCTTAAAAATGCATCTAACTTGTGTCGGATAGCTATTGTATATGTTATTTACATTTGCTATTTTTAATGGATGCAACTTTCAAAAAGTGTGTTTTAATATTTTTGATGACGTGTGTGCCATGACATCATCAAAAGTACTACAAAATAAATTAAAACACTTTTTGAAAGACAATAAAGAAAGCAACCGTAAGTAGAAGACACACTATAGATACCGGGCACAATTAAATGCATTTCAAGACACTAACCCCTTATATCAATTACAAAATTCGTATACGCAAAACCAAACATTTTACAATCTTGAAAACAGTTTCATGATTTGACCTCATTACATTCCCTTATAATCCACATACTATATTTACATGAAAACAATATCTTCAGCAGATTAGTTGGAAGAAAGAAAAATTAGGAAGAACTCATACATGCAAGCAATTGTGAGCACAACTGTCTAACACTTGATGAAGAATCTTGTTGAGAAATAGTTAATAGTAAGGTTCTTGCTTCTAACAGACCCTCTGATATACTTTGTACAATCGCTTCCTCACTTGCCATCAATGATGCTAGTAACTTGGCACCAGCGATCCTTTCCTGATAAACAACAACATAGTTATAAGTGCAGGAAATCGGAAAAAGATAATCCCTTCATACCATAGAAGACTTCATTTTTTTCTATTATTGAAGATCCAAATATGCTTCTCATATTCGAATTCACCAGTATCCTTTAAGGGTGTGTTTTGGATGTTTTTCAATGGTACTGTGATTTGAAGTCCAACTAATCAGTTTGAAGTGTTTGGGGCTAGCTGATTATGATTCTGATTAGGGTCACATAATGATAATAGGGGTTGTTTAGATGAATTTAATACTGCCTTAATACCCCTAAAGCTTTAAGCAACTGATTATTTGATTTTTGATTCGTGAGGTCGCAAACTCGCAATAATCACTTAAAAACAAACGTCCAAACACTCCTTAGTACAGTATCTTGTTTCCAAACATTCCTACTTTGACAATCTGTAAAACGATGACTTTTTTCTTTTGTAATTCTTGTCATTTTTGAAACTTAAAGTCAACGTGAACTCTTTTTGGGGACTAAATTAGTAAAAAAGATGTAACGGTGAACTTACCATTTCAGACCCACGCTTTAGAGATTCCAACGAAGCTTTTAAAAGATCGGAAGAGTATGGAAGGACCAGAGACTTTAAATGGTACACAATGGAGAAAAGAACCTGTACACATGCAGCTCTAATTTCGGGTTCCTTCACATTCTGTAGATAAAACAAGGCATCCGGATTAGTAGGATGAATACTAGAGTTGCCAACTTGACCCATTTACTAATGAACAGATTCAGGTTATGTTTTCTCTAATGGGGCAACTGAAAAGTCAGCCATAGTGTAGTTTTTAGGCATATTATAATCCAAAATCATTTCTAAAATAATAATCATAATAATCACTGAAGCCACCTCTAAGGTACTTTGGGTAAGCCCGCAGTGTACAAAAAACAAGCCATTACCCAACCATCTATTTTGCCACCTCTAAAGCTATCCATCACAAAGCAGGAAAAAAGAACTTACACTAACAGAACGAGTAATTCTTCGAAGAATTTTCGAAACAAACGGTTTCTTGCCAGAATCTGAAACTTTCTGACAGGCACTAATGAGAACATTGGCCATGCATAGTCTAATAGAGAGAAACTGCTTTTTTGATATTTGATTAAGCGGATCCCAATTGGACGAAACTACTTTTTGCTCCTCACCAGTCAATTGGTCAAGCACGTAAGCTTGAAATGTTAAAGTATCGCTATTTCCTGAAATCATAAACAATGAATGAAAATCAGCAAGAGCAAAAATTGTTAAAAGCTGCCAGAAAACATCAAAAATACAAACCATTTCCAATGATGCTTTTTCCCTTGGGGGATAAATTTCTTGACCTTTCAGAGTCTTGAAGCTCAGAGCACACCGCTATTGCGAGACAATCTATACATCCATGTTGTGCTTTTGAAGCTGAGACAGATGAATGTTAATTGGAGCAGAGGATACAGTATAGTATTAAAATCGGAAATTTTTTATGTAGAGCTGGCAAAATGGTGGGTTGAGTAACACATCCAAACAGGTATTTTTTTGGTCCTACGCGGGACCGATTGACCCAAAAACTTATCGTCTACTAACATTTTTGAACTTTTTTGTAATAATTACGAAGGATATCTTACTCTCAGTTGATATTTATTTATTTTTTCTACAAAATAATATTGAAGGCTTTATGCATTAATAATACACTTTGTGCAACTTTTTGCCTCTTTGACCCATTTCCTTCTAATCCAGCTTCGCACTCCAGCTTCTTTTCTTACCCAATAGAGATAAATATGGAACCCAAATTGGCCATTAGAAAGCAAACGGGTCCATATTGCCAAAATTCTGAAAAGGGAAGTGCTTACTTTCATCTCCATCTACAGATGGCCATAACAAAACGGTTTCCATAGCTTGTCTGACTCGGGACATGCCCGGATGACCAACAGACTCCATGCCTCTAACCTTTACCAATAGAAAACAAACTGGATATTAGCTGCAGAATCTACATAAACTAAAAAATAGGAGTATATGTTCAAACAAATTTACAAAGACATATCTAAAAAATGGTAAAATGGAAACGAATATTACCGCTAGGGATGTGCAAATTGAGAAGAGGCATGCTTTTATCTTCAATATATCATGATCACTTACAGCACATTTCAATTCAGATGAAACAGCTGGAAAGAGAACCTGTAGATCATATGATAACGTCAACAGGAGGTATATTGGTTTCTTTTTCTTAAACTAGATATGTTATAATAACATATACATTGGGATGAAGTCGCCCACAGAGCTCAGCCGAAAGTTTTCTAACATCTTCAAATTCAAGCTTGTTAAATGCCCTATAACAATATAAACACATCATCACATCAAGATTCTCAAATGATGTTCAAAAGCAAGATGACAGTTATGCTAGAAGAAAAACCTTTTGAGTAGAAGAGCTGCAATACACCGAGAATCACTGATATTGTATGTATGATCTGCAGCTATCATTTAATGCATTCATAAAAGTAGAGCATTTCGGGGACACAAATGGAAAATAATGAAGAATGTGAATACGTTAATGTAAGAAGAGCATACTTACTATTTACACTGAGAAGATCCCCATATGCAAGAGATGATTTTAGGTCATTGAAAACACTCAATGGAAGAAGCCTTATAATAAGTAGTGGACAAAGGCGGTCAAATAGAGAATGCTGCAGTTTTACATCGTGTTCTGTACGGGATATATCCAGTCCACTCAAGAAGCTTTCATCTATTCTGAAGCAAAAAAAATAAAAAATAAATAAATAAAATGCCCAAATAAAATTTACAGGGAGCATTAAGATTTAAGGCTATCAGACTATCAGATCGATAAAATACCTAGAAAATAGAAGGTTCAAACATACTTCAAAATTTTGATACTTAAATGAAAAATATAGGTAATATAGCCACTACTAGTCTACTACATACTCTGCTTGTGATTCTGTGTGTAACAGAATTTGCTGGAAGATTATATCAGCTGCCCCTCCTAAATGATCACTTATATAGCTTAAAAACTTGACAATAATCGGGTTTGATGGTTCAGAAAACATCTTGTCTACCAATGGCCCAATCAATAATTTCCAATTCTTGACCTGAAATAATAAATAAGATAATCTATGAATAATGTAAGGCATCAGGTGAACATTATGGAGAGTCCGTAACCCTCAAGAACTACAAACATTGAACTGTAAAACGCAAAAATAAAATAAAAACAACAAAAGAAATTATGAAAAGCAGTTTAAAGGATCTCAGTATTCAAGCTTACAGATCTTGACCATTCTGGTATCAACTTGAGAACTTGATCAGCATCCCCCTTTAATGCTGACACATGAAGTAAGCATACAAGGAGTCAGGTCAAACATGTCAAAACCCAACAGAAGTGCATATTGAATGCAAAAAATCTCCTATATCAAATCATTCATAAGATTATATTTAAAATGATTCAATATTTGTAGTCATATACGACACTAGTTATTTATTTAAAAAGATATGGACAAAAAGTGTTTCAGGTGAACCAGAACCGGCCCGTATAAAGAACTACTAGTTACCCAAATCGCCTGACTCACTCATGTTTACACCTCTAACCACACAGTGACTACATACCTTCCAATCTGTAGTTTGTTGCAGTGTTCTGATAATTCGAGCTAGCATTGAGAGTACTGTGATGGAAGGACAAATTAAAAAGAAACTGTAAGCACAGCTATAAGAAAAACAACATCTGAACTAGTAAAAATAAAGATGAAAAAAATGAAGTGTTTTATGCTATATAATGGCCAACAACATACTTATCTTTTATCGTTTTTGCATTTTGTTCATCCTCTAGAAAAGAAGTGTCAAGCATAAATGCCGATAGTTCCAAAAGAATACCTTAAACAATCTAGCACCATGGAAACAACCTCGGGTTTCTGGTTGTGATATGTGAGCAAATTGAGTAATGTGGTAGTAGCAGATGAATGTAATGTTGCATCAGATGAGTAAACTAGACCAACTAATGCAGGCACTACCAATGAAGGATCTACAAGAGAAAGAAACAGAAGTGTTGTTGATGATAATTTGAAAGGCCATAAGCATCGTATGCACAAACAAATATTGGTTAACGAGTTAGAATTTGCACAAAATAAGCTATAGTAAGTATCAAATTGTAATGATGACAATAAAGTATCAATTAAATCACTAACCAATAAGTGTTAGAAGTTTGGTCGAGTGTACTCGAATTATATCTTCATCATCTTTAAGACGGTCAAGCAAACGGTTTGTAATATCCTGCCTGCAATGATAATTAATTTTAAGAACATAAACCATTGAAGATTAAAAACCCGCAAATATAAAAGAAACCAGTAGCAATGACAGGTTGCATACCAAACCGAATGTGAAAGTGTAGATGCTGAATTTGATGAAATGTTAGTAACTTCTGAAAGAACATCTAAAGCATTCCTTCTTTGAGCAATACTTTCACTAGCAAGACGCTTTAGAATCTCTTCAAGACAATATCTGTCCGCACTCCTGAAGAAGAATTACTTGTAATCAAGACTGAAATATATCTAGGGATATTAAGTCAGTGAATATGGGAGGTAAAGGTGGCAATTTCAACCCAATTACCTCTAAATGGGTCCTTTTTGGGTTATGTTTATATCTCTATAGGGTCAACCGGTTGAAGCTAATGAAATTAACTAAATAGGGATTAGGTCAAAGAGATCGAAGGTCATCAGAATATATAACCCATAAACAAATGAGTTGATATTGCCACCAATAACTAAAAGATTGGAAAATTAAGTCCGTACATGGAACAATATTCAGCAATTAAGGTTACAACAGCTCTGGCTGTGCCATCACGTTCATCCAAAAGATTTAGCAGTAAAGGTAACACAGAATTCATCTGTTTACTGTCTGTGAGATTAAACCCAGATGCTAGATGGTTTGCACCATATATGGTTGCCTTTAGAATCGAAACAGCGCCATCAATCACATCATCATCAGCTGAACAAAGCTTCGGAAGAGTAAATATATTAGTATAACTCAAAGTAAACACTAGAGGTTGAAACTCTAGTCCAGCAAAAGAAGAGATGGCTTACAGTAATAATTAAAGCATAATATTTCAATATTGACTGGTTGGTATTAAGATCAATTTTAACCTAAAGCTGAATTTATATGTGACATGCATGTATTATGTATAAATAATATATAAATGCATATTTTAAAACTAGAGGTGGTGATTTTGACCTATTTACCAATAAATGGGTCGATTTAGGTTATGTTTAATCTCAATCAGGTAAATTAAATAAATCAATTAGTTAAAAGAACATGTGAAATAGGTCAAACGATCAACAGGTTTGAAGTTGCCAACAGCCTATTTATGCGTATGACACGTAAATTGTTGAAATCAAAGATATAGAAACTATTGTTACAATATAGTTTCTGCAGTCGTAATTCATAACTAACCCACTAATTATTTAAATACAAATTAAGACAATGGATAAGTATGGTTCGCACATCAACCCAACCCATTTTCACATCACCGAAGATGACCTGTTTCTATCCGCACTCGTTATGACCCATAACCTTTCCAACCCATCCATCCTTTCAACTCTAATCAAAGCATATTATTACGCTACATACCTGTGAGGCAACAACACGGGTAATATGTATCCTGTGTTCCGTCATTGCAGTATCGAATTGTTTTGAAGTAAAGCGCCCCAACAGAAGTAATAAACAGCTCATGAAAAAATTTATGGTTGCTATGCCACTGTCCTTATCATCAATGTTATCTGCCAAGTTCCCTGCATAATACTGCATAATCCCGGTTGTAAAAAGAAAATAATAATAAATTAAAAATAAAAAAACAAAAAAACAAATGGAAATGCAGATTATGGAGCACAATATAATGGCACCCAGGCCACCGAATTCTACCATATTTATTAAAAAGGTTTACATATAAACGGATCGCTCTGGGTTATGTATTATCTCTAATGCGTCAAACTGGTAAAATAGAAAAATAGCTTAAATGGGAACAGAACAAATGGGCCGACGAGGTTCAACGAGTCAAAAGGCGCACAAACTGATTTATGCATAGAACCTCCTAAATAATTTAATTCAAAACCTTGTATTATGTTTGACATAATATGGCTTATGTAACCATATCTGACACACTGATTATTGATGAAAAAATATAATATAATAAAATAGAAATTTTGGACAAAGTATATCAGGTCAACCCAACCCAAACTAAGCCCATACCAGAAATTGCCCAACTTGAGCCCCGGACGCAACCACAGGCCAACCCAACCATTTTGCCACCTCTAATTCTCATTCCAAAAACCTAGTTGAAAATCTATATTACCATAATCAACGGCCACAGTGCCACACAAAACTTAGACCCACTCAGCTAGAAGCCTACTTCAGTTATAGCTTACCTCAATCCCGGATAAGTACTGGTCCAGTAATTCCTTGTGACGCTTAATAAGTTGATGATCTTCCAAGTGCAGAAGAATGCCATAGTGTTTCCAACAAGATGAGAGAAGCAAAACGCCAGTTTTAACCCTATGTTGACCTGTCTTCCAACCAATGATCAGGAATTCAGGATAACACATGCAAGACGGTTCATACATTCAGGTAGTAATTCAATGAAAAAATCAGTACCTTCCTGATCTTGAGAAGAATGATACTGCTTTCTGGTCTCATGCAACCATTTCAGAACTCTTTCCAATCCTTTTGCATGCAAAGACCGACTTTTCTTGCTCCACTAACATACACAACAAGCGTAAAGGTTTTACGTAAGTTATAGAACTGCTCCTAATAAAATTCACAATGACTATTTAGGAGGTGTTTGAATGTCCGTTCTGACAGCAATTATGCGATTCTATATAATCAGCTGTAATAAAAGTTCTGTGAGATGGTGTTTAGATGTGCTTTTGTTGTTTAAAGTTGTAATGATCAGATAAACAGATGTTTGAGTATTCGTCAAATTCTGGTAATTTAAAAAATCGATACATTAAATACTGATTATTGTGACTACTTGTCATAATACTCAGACAGACAGTTTCAAAACGCACATCCAGAAACGAGTTTATATACAGTTGACTTCCATATATAAGAATAAAAATCAATCAAATCTTAGGCTAGCCAAAAATAGAATGGAACACAAGCTTCTTATCACACAACGAATATATTTCTAGCATCATATATAAATATATTTCATAAGAGGATAAGTTTGCATCTTTTGTTGAAAATGAAATAAACAAAACATCCAGTAAATTAGTAACTGAGAAAACATAATAATCAAGTGATAACAAGTTGAGACCATACAGCATTGAGTCTCTGCACAAGCACAACAAGCTGATCTAGAAGATTCCAAAGCAACAAGCTCATTTCCATGTCCCTTGTGAGTTCTGAAGTTGAACTGATTGGCTTCACTTTTTTCTGTCCATCAACAGCATTTGGTCTAAATGATTTTTTCAAATTCTTTGAAGCATCAGAAACCACCTCCTTTTTTGTCAACGCCACGCTAAGAGCTATAATGCAATCAGCAGCAGCCACTGAAAGACGAGTAGGTAACTCAAACCCACCCTGCAAAGTACTACAAAGCGAATATCAACTACAAAAATAACAAAACAAAATTTTGCATAAGTTTGCAATATGGACGTTCGGCATGAGAAAAACCATAACAAACAGAGACTGTTGTAGGTTTTGACAATGCTACAAGCAATAATATGCGAAAGTTACACAACTAGGCCAAGACCAGTCCAAGTAAATAAGCGCGCTCCCTTTATACCTGCTAGAACCTAAAAGTTTCATATGGGTCCTAGAATTCGACCAAAAAACCTACTTATGCCCGGTACAAATCCTAGTTAAAGAACCAGTTGGGCCTGAATATGTAGTCCTAAAAAATATAAAGAAAACTCCAGAATAAACTTTAGCGGCAAAATGAAACATATAAGGAATCATCACTAAAGAAATTTGCATCTTCAAATGCAGTCTCAAGAAAACAAAAAGTCATAAATCAGGTAAAGTGCAAGTCGTTAACATTTAGCTTCAGACTGCAGCTGGATAATATGTTTATTGTTCATCACATACAGTTTAATATCACAGATTTTGACGCAGTTATTAGATATAGCAACTATATCAGATTTCCCAGATATCATTTCATTCGGCATGCCATAATAGACATTAGATAATCCATCTATATGTGACACGGAGATGTAAGTATGTGTATACCTCCCACTCTTTATTAAAGACAGTAGATGACTGCTGCATATGCAAAGTTTCTGCAAGAACCCAGAATACCTTTCCTTTATCCCTGCAATGAAAAAAAAAAAACACGTAAAAAACTTGCACTTTAATTTATATTGGTGTTTAAGATAACAAAACTGACACCCATACTATTAAATAGAGACTACATTATTATATGAATTAGAGGCAAGGTCCTGTGATATTACCAGCTACTGAAAACAGACTCATGGTAACGTCATACTCTATGAGCTTGCGTGCAAGGATACACCAACCCAAAGCAACATGATGGTCTTCCTTCCTCAACAAAATGTCACAAAAGTTCCGTGATAACACTTCAAAAAGAACCTCATCTTGAAATAGCCAATTGAGTAGAATCATCTCCTGGCTTTTATGTTTCAAATCCTTACTTCTCAACGACTTGACACAACAGAACACCATTAACCTCCAAAATGATATACACATACTGACTATAACATATGTGGGATTAGTGGGATCATTGATGTGAAACTAAATGATTTCCATATATATATAGTGTTGAGTCATGTAGTCTGATAGTTACGAGGATGACCTAGTCGCCGCCGTGGGGCGGTCCTAGGCGCCTTGGGTTGGAGTACCAAATTTGTGATAATAATAAATCTCTTAGCGGGCTGCGGATTAAGCTGATCACACCAACCACGTAAATCCTATTTGTTCTTTCATTATCTGTAACTTTTATTTTGAGATACATTTTGAATTCACAAAGTCAATCTATGCAATCCTTAATTCGATGCAAAACCACGCTAAACCTATCTCAGTTTAACCGATATTGCTATCATCAACTAATGTTCAGCTGGTTAGGTTTCACTTCAAATTGAGGTACACATCAACTTCATATTTCACATAGTCAATCTGTATAAATCCTTAATTCAAATTCAATGCGGAATTATTCAAATTCAAAATACATACAGCTACAACTAACCGATACCAAGTAAAATATAAAACCTAGTCATCATATTACTATTAATCAATAATTAATTCAGTTCATAATTAGGTTCTACTTCTAATAAAACGTACAATACTTCAAAACGTAATAAATTAAAACAACTCTACATACATGTTCAATCATAGGAATTAGAATCTCATCAACTGACTGTTCCTTTTCAGCTCCATCTCTAACAAACTTGTGAAGTATCCGTAACGAATTCTCCAACGATACTACACAAAAAGCATACAGATACTGAGATACATATATATATATATATATATATATATATATATATAATTATAAATTAATACAGTAATAGTTATAGCTACACTATTTTGTTTATCAATCGGAATTTTAGATATAATAACTTACGAATGAGTTGATTAGTAGGGTTTGGGGACGACTGAAGGCGCGAAATTGAGTCGATTAATTTTGTAGGTCGAACGGTGAGTACAGATGTCATTACACGGCCAATTGTCGCTGAAACGATTGAATCTGCATCTGTATCGTTTGAATTCCATATAATTTTTTGTTGTTCGATCTCCATTTTTGTGTATTAGTGGTGACTATGAACTTCGTTGAAGCAGTTTTGATGAAGGTTGGAATGTTTTAGAAGGTATTTAAGAAATTGTCATAAAAGGCCCCTTAACTATTGTATAAGTATGTATACAGTACCCTAAGAATACTAATAGACAATTTTACTCCTAAATTTTAGCATTCTGTATGTTTTTCCACTTTTTGACAATGACAAAACCAACTATACTAAACTTGAAAATGGAGTTTTTAAGAAGTAAATGCGCTTGCAACTAATTATTTGTGGCAAGGGTTAATAAGCGAAAACCCGACTTACAATCTTCTACATATTCATAATTTGAATGTGAGGTTATATCCGACTCGCTCAACAGTTGTATCCGTAAGGGTGTAAGACTTGATCGATAATGGAGTTTTTAACAGATAGTTGACTAAAACAATAATAGTGCTGATCAAATAACGTATAAATTTTAACAAGATTTTTGAAATGTGAATGTATAATAGAGAGTCGCAAGTACGGGAACTTCGTGGGGGACAAAAATGTATTACCTCAATATTGTTATCTAAAGTTATTGTATGTTAATTAAATATCTCTAGAGAGCAAATATATATCTTTTAGAAAGAGGGGTTCAATGTACTACGTATTTTTTTTCTTAAACACGTTTTTTCGCCTTAGTCACTTCAATTTGATCTTAGATGCTTGATAAAAAAACAAGAAAAAAAATGTTTATTAACGGGCTCGATATGACGCATGCTATACTTATGTGATTTTATATGTACATTTGTTTAGTTAGTTAGATCGTGGATCGAATCACGATACATTTACCTATATCATTATATAGATGGATCGTCTCATGATCTAAGTTAAATCCATTTATTGACAAAAGTAAATATTGTGTATTCTCATCTCACAAAAAGCAATATTGTTGATGACGTCTTTTGACATATAAACAAGCAATGCATGATTAATCTAAGAAAAGACCTTCCAATTTATAAGGTTTGTGTTGTATTTACAGGCCAATTATGTCGACCAAACAACTATACAAACCACCGAAAGGCATTTTAAATAGTGATTGAATTAATTAATATGATATGATGGGAAAAGGTTTATTTTTTCCTATTTCCAAATTATCATGTCAATAATCGTTTTTTTATGTTTAGAGACTTCCATATCAAAATCTGAAGAACTTTATAACATGCTTTCATATTAGCGTCACGCCATTATAACTTGTTAATTGTGTATTTCCCGTTGTTTTATAACTAACAGAAAAAGAAAATTTTGGCTCCACATCACACATTCTTCTCTCCGTTTTGTTACGAACGAAAAGGCAGAAGACGAACGGAGGACTTAGCGGTGCCTATCGCCCTCCTCCGTCTTTGTTTGGAATATGCTGGCCATAGGGAATGGTCTTATTATTTGTACCATATTTGCATCTCAAAATAAGTTCAGAACAACACACTAGCAGTTCTTAAACATATTTCGTTTTTTTAATATAAGGTATGCAAATTAAAAGAGTGATGATTCGTACACCACCAAATTTTCTCCGTACACCATTAAATGTATTTTATAGTGTTGTACTGTGCAACATTGTAAAACACATTTAGTAACGTACGAAAAAATTTGATGGTGTATGAATCAGTCCCCTAATTAAAATGATTTCCTATCAAAAATTATCATTCCCTATCAGCTTCAATAAAGTAAGAATCCATTAATATCTTGCAAATTTGTTTGCACATATAAAGTTAGTTTCGAAAACTAAAAACTCTCAAGCGTTAAATGATCGACATCATTAATATAGTTGGTGGTAATTTGGCATGTTATGTTTGGCTTTCATAGCCATAGCTAGTCTTTAGTGTTAATTTTTGTTGGTAGGTTGGCTCTTTTTATGTGCTCGATAGACCTTTGTCTTGATGTTTGTTAGGGTTTTTATATACGTCTCGAGTATTTGAGTTTCAGGCGTGAGTTTTGTACTTTCTAGCATCTTAGACTTAGCTCATACGTATTACAATGAATATTACAATGAATGTTGATTGGGACTTTGTTTTAATATACTATAGTAAAAAAAAAAAAATTATAATCTTGTCGATTGTCATGATGGAAGAGATGCTTTAGTATAAAAGTAAACGATGAGTCGATGAACACTTGTAAATCAGCTAATCCAAACATCATTTAACTTTCTAACATAAAAATCATGGCGTATCTATCATTATCCTATTTTACGTGTCATAAAAAGAATGAAAAGTAGAACAATAAAGGTAGAAGAAGAGAACATAGTTAGTCCCCACATATGTCTCAGGATTTATAAGAAATCTTTTGTAAATGTTAAACTTTTTAAAATAAACTTTCGAGTTTAAAAGACAAAATCGTATTCATGTATCGCAACAATAGTATAACAAATTCCATTTTTAAAGATTTTAAAAATGGAAAAAATTTCACAATTTTCCATCTCCAATTTTCTAAGAAATGAAAATATTTTTTGTTTTCAAGTAAAGTGTTGAAAATTTAGAAAATGTGTTCAAAAGTTAATGTATTTTCCATTTGGAAAAATGCTGTTAAAAGAAAGTTTTTGGAAAATTTTAGAAAAAAAGATGAAGGGGTATAAAGGAAAATTGTGGAAAACTTTGAATTATTGTTTTCCAACTCCTAGTTCTAGTATTAAGAAAAAAGAGTTTTCCATTTTCTTGAAAAACTTTTCTGGAAAATACTCATTTTGAACGCGTTTTTAAATTTTTCACTATACTTAGAGCTCTTCCAACGGGAGTGTCACTTCCTCCGTCAGTTTTAGTCGGTTAACCGACTTTGATGGCACGCCCCGTCACTTTTTGTCCGTCGGTTGGCTCCGTCGCCAAACCGACGCAGCGTCGGTTTCTTTTTCTTTTTCTTGTTTGTTTTTGTGTGTGTATAATTAAAGGTAAATTGTTAAATGTGAGCCCAAAAATTAAAGTGACGGAGTCACTGATGGCAGGGGTCCGTCAGTTTCAGTCAGTTGTAGCGCGTCGATTTCTGTCAGTTTCTATCACTGTTGGGAATGGTTTTAGAAAAATGTTTTAGAAAAGTGCCACATTTTTCTTCAACTAAACACACCCTAAACGTCTTTATATGTTATCAAATATCAATGTTGAAGAATCAAATTTGGATTAGATATGTCAATGTGACAAGTGATATGATTATGATTTGTCAAATCCACCATCTTAAAGCACTAGTTTTGAATTATGTTGCAAACTTTAAAGTATTACAACTTGAAGATGTATAGTAAGTTTTTAATTTACACATATGATTGCAATTTCTATATAAAAATAAAATTAAAATTAAAAAATAACTTGATTTTGACTTTCATCGAACCATCACACGACAAATGTGAGGAAGAAATTCACATAACTCCCGTACTGCTAAAAAATTATGAGAACGAGGATTAAACTCGCAACCTCCGCTTTTGTGTTGCATATCTGCTACGGCTAAACTACCATCGCGGGAAAGGTAACAAGGTACCATAAACCAAATTTATCGACAACAATCTATTTATGAACAAAATTAGCTTATATAATATTTATTATGATCATTTTAGTTAATTTCTATCATTAACAACAGAATTAGAACATATGTTTTACTTGGTTTTAACGTATAACTGTTAATAAAGGGTCGTGAATCTCTTTAGATATCAATGTCGATCTATGTTGCGACAACCATTATATCAGAAAACATAACATATCGCGATTTATCTATCATTTTACTTTTTATCTATTTCCTTTTATGATAAGACAACATAACAACAATAATAACTCGATCATGATAAAACCTATTTTTTGTCTTAAAAGAGAGATTTGTGTATAGATTCTAGCATAAATTCTTTATGGATCATATTCTTTAACTAAGGATTTATGTGGTCGGTTTTTTTTGTGAATGTCGTTTTCTTGATCTAAAATTTGAATGAAGTAAATAAATTTGATGATGACACCTCATTAATCACTATTAATTTGTACTATAACAAGCTTTTTAAATACGATTATCGTGGAAAAATAAGTGTGAAAGAATCAAAGCATAGTATTGTTTGTATAAAAAAGACAAAGTAATAAAGTATATGTAAGGCCCCGAACTTTCACTGACCAAAACATATCATTTATATATTATATTTCGAAAATCGGAAGCGCAAGTCCCCAAAACAAAATATTTACCGACTTACAAAGCTTCCCAGTTTAACTACTACAACTTATAACAACATTAGTTTAGCATTTACAACCATATTAACACAAACGAGCTTATATAAAACGTTTTCCAAAAGACATTCACAAAAGGTCAGAGTTGCGCCAAGCTTTAGTCAAACTTCCAGTCAACATCTACAACCCGAACATCTACATCTACATCAACTAACCACAATCTGCAAAACATTAAACAACGAGGGGATTAGCCAATGCTAAGTGAATGGAACCGTAACCGACGGTTCAACCCACTCATAACAAGTCTTACAACAAAGCAACAACAACAATTAAACACATAAGCACATAACGTCAAGAGGACCGGCGGTTCCTAGTATCCATCCAACCCAGAAACCACGACTACTGGGCGCCAAGCCAATCCCAGTAATCAACCGATAGCTTGAGTACTACCTTCACTGACTAGGCTTGTTTTCAACTATGTGTCTCAAAGAAACCTCGACAACTACACAGTAGTACCCAAACTCAACCCAGACAGCAGTTGACCTCTGAAAACAACCACGTTGCATTCACAATGCAAAATCACACAACAACAAGCAACAGTTCACAACTGTTCACAACTGATCAACAATTCAACAACAATCGCACAACAACTCATATAATCAGTAATATAAACAAACAGACAAGACTGGTACCGGTACGACCAATAACAACAACCTACTAATATAAACCATCCTGGTTACCCGTTGTAACCGAACCCGTTACAACTGGGTGGAACCGAGGACTACAATTCCACTCACCAAATATTTACGTCTGATCGCCAACTCAGAGGTCTTATCTTACTGAGTGGCCGTCCGCTTATCTGGAAACAACAATAACACCAAGTCAGTAAACGTTCAACACAAATCACAATGCTTATATCATAATCTCATATAACGTATTTCAATATTATCTAACATATATCTTATATCCTATACCATATAATACGTATCACACATCATATATCATTAGCATTTAATCATATTAAACAAAGAAATAAAATTGCTGGAAACCACCCAGAAGCCGCCGGCTTGGGCAGGGAAGCCGCCGGCTTGGCTGAGAAGCCGCCGGCTTGGCACCCTGGCCCGCCGGGTGAATTAACATTTTCAACATCAGAACCTTATTTGCGTTTTAAGACCTACAGAACCCGCCGGTTGGGATCCTCCACCCGCCGGCTGGCCACTTGAAGCCGCCGGCTTCAGTGATCAAGCCGCCGGCTTGATCATAATTTCAGCATCAGCAGAAACAGCAACCAACATACGGACCAAAACCCAAATTTCACCAAAATCAGTTTATGAACACGAAATTACCAAGTAAATAACCACAACTTCAACCATAAACATATAGTAACAACAACAAACACTATCTAACCACAATCTAACTCATGCATCATCATCTAATTCACCAAAATTACCAAACCCTAACTATGAACTCAAATTGAAGAACTCTAGCCATTTCTACCATTCTATTACCATGTAATCATGTTAAATCGTTATCTAATCATTTAGAAACATCAAACACATATTATTTAACCTTCAATTCAAACAAATCACATATATTCATCATAAACCCAAATTTCTACTAATAACTCAAGAACACCAAGAATTACTTACAATTAAATGGAGAAGATGATAATATGGATGATGATAATCTGATTTTTCACTTTAGCTAGATTCAATCACTAGTTTAAATTCTTGATTTTCTTTGAATGTGAAATAGAGAGAGTTTCAAGAAGATGAAATTGGGGAAAAGTGGGTAAAATGAGTCGGTCACCAAACCGACCCCCACTTTTATTATGTATAAAATTATACCCGTTCCTAGCCTATTGTCTGGAACCCGAAAATACCCGTAAGTCAAAATACTTTTATTTTACCGTCATCTTTAATAAATTAAAACAAGCAATAATTTATTAATCACTATAAAAACTGAGGCTCTTTTACTTGTTTATTATTAAATAAACCAACCAAACTTATAAAATACAATTTATTTCCAGGCCCAGAAACATGATGTTACAAATCTTCCCCCCTTAAAGGATTTCGTCCCCGAAATCAAATCCCCACATAAATATGTCAAACACTACAATTAGACATAAGCAAACAACACTATAACTATATTACATCAAAGTAATTATAGAATTTACCTGGGTTATTCACTTCGAGCAATTCCCCCACTGTCACTTGATCTCCCACTGTCATATGAAAAGCTCGTGGAGGCGCCATCTTTCTCTTCTGTCCAATTGATGATGCAGAACCCGAACCAGAACCCGAACTTCCAGCTAAACCCGAACCTTGTCTAACATTCTCCGGACATTGCCCTGCCCGATGACCCTCTTTCTTGCAGTTCCAACACACAGACTGAGGAAAGGTACACTCTCTACTACCATGCCCAAATGCTCCACACTTAATGCACCTTAATGTTTGAGGAGTACATGGACCCGAATGTCTCGACCTGCAAGCAGTACACCAAGGGTTTGGATCACTACCCACCGAGCCCTCGCTAAACTCAATCCTCCGATTCTGACTCTTACTTCCAGTAGTACCACTCTTAGATTGTTGCACTAACTTATTCTTACTCGACTTCTCCCATGCTTGATTGTCACTGTGCACCGACCTTGCTAACTCAAAAGCCTCGGTCAAATTACGAGCCAACCTCACTGATGTCCGATACTGTGGTGGTAAGGTCTTAACAAAATGGGTAATCCTAGTCCTCTCGTCAGGAACCCATTGTTGAACAAATCTTAACTTATCAGTGAATTGATTGATAAGCTCATCCATTGTCATTTTATCAGAAAACTCCAAATCAAGAAACTCCTGCCTAAGTCTAAGCATATCAAACTCAGAGCAGAATTGCTTACTAAACTCTCTATGAAACTCAGCCCAAGTAATTCTAGATCTTTGTTCAGGTGTCATTTGTGCAGTCGCAGAATCCCACCAATTCATTGCTTGACCTTTCAATAACTGAACCGCATATTTAACTCTTAACTCATCTTCACACTGACACACCTCAAATTTCCTCTCGGTGTCCCTTAACCAATTCAGTGTCACTATCGGATCATTACCTCCCTCAAAGTCTTTAGGTCCACACGCTTTAAAAGTCTTAAATGAACACAACCTATTCTGCTGAGGTGGAGGAGGAGATTGATACGTTTGCTGAGCTACCCTAGCTTGTAACTCCAAATACAACTGTTCTATCTTTCTAAGTCTTATAACCTCATCCTCCATATGCAACAAATAATCCTCTTGGCTATTTTCATCATGATGAACATTGGAAGTACCACCCTGATTAACATTATTATTTTCCGGAGGTGGAAGCTCCGTTCTAGTAACATTGTTGGGATCCGGGTTCTCATCATCTGCCATTCCTGTACTCACAACCAAAACACAACTTGCAACTTGTTAATCGTTAGTATCATCTATACTAACCAATCCCCAACCAAAAGCTAATCCCACTAACCGAAAAGTTTGACTAACACCAAATAGATTTGGGATTGAACATTCGCAAATGTCCAATTCACCCAAACCTATGCTCTGATACCAACTTGTAAGGCCCCGAACTTTCACTGACCAAAACATATCATTTATATATTATATTTCGAAAATCGGAAGCGCAAGTCCCCAAAACAAAACATTTACCGACTTACAAAGCTTCCCAGTTTAACTACTACAACTTATAACAACATTAGTTTAGCATTTACAACCATATTAACACAAACGAGCTTATATAAAACGTTTTCCAAAAGACATTCACAAAAGGTCAGAGTTGCGCCAAGCTTTAGTCAAACTTCCAGTCAACATCTACAACCCGAACATCTACATCTACATCAACTAACCACAATCTGCAAAACATTAAACAACGAGGGGATTAGCCAATGCTAAGTGAATGGAACCGTAACCGACGGTTCAACCCACTCATAACAAGTCTTACAACAAAGCAACAACAACAATTAAACACATAAGCACATAACGTCAAGAGGACCGGCGGTTCCTAGTATCCATCCAACCCATAAACCACGACTACTGGGCGCCAAGCCAATCCCAGTAATCAACCGATAGCTTGAGTACTACCTTCACTGACTAGGCTTGTTTTCAACTATGTGTCTCAAAGAAACCTCGACAACTACACAGTAGTACCCAAACCCAACCCAGACAGCAGTTGACCTCTGAAAACAACCACGTTGCATTCACAATGCAAAATCACACAACAACAAGCAACAGTTCACAACTGTTCACAACTGATCAACAATTCAACAACAATCGCACAACAACTCATATAATCAGTAATATAAACAAACAGACAAGACTGGTACCGGTACGACCAATAACAACAACCTACTAATATAAACCATCCTGGTTACCCGTTGTAACCGAACCCGTTACAACTGGGTGGAACCGAGGACTACAATTCCACTCACCAAATATTTACGTCTGATCGCCAACTCAGAGGTCTTATCTTACTGAGTGGCCGTCCGCTTATCTGGAAACAACAATAACACCAAGTCAGTAAACGTTCAACACAAATCACAATGCTTATATCATAATCTCATATAACGTATTTCAATATTATCTAACATATATCTTATATCCTATACCATATAATACGTATCACACATCATATATCATTAGCATTTAATCATATTAAACAAAGAAATAAAATTGCTGGAAACCACCCAGAAGCCGCCGGCTTGGGCAGGGAAGCCGCCGGCTTGGCTGAGAAGCCGCCGGCTTGGCACCCTGGCCCGCCGGGTGAATTAACATTTTCAACATCAGAACCTTATTTGCGTTTTAAGACCTACAGAACCCGCCGGTTGGGATCCTCCACCCGCCGGCTGGCCACTTGAAGCCGCCGGCTTCAGTGATCAAGCCGCCGGCTTGATCATAATTTCAGCATCAGCAGAAACAGCAACCAACATACGGACCAAAACCCAAATTTCACCAAAATCAGTTTATGAACACGAAATTACCAAGTAAATAACCACAACTTCAACCATAAACATATAGTAACAACAACAAACACTATCTAACCACAATCTAACTCATGCATCATCATCTAATTCACCAAAATTACCAAACCCTAACTATGAACTCAAATTGAAGAACTCTAGCCATTTCTACCATTCTATTACCATGTAATCATGTTAAATCGTTATCTAATCATTTAGAAACATCAAACACATATTATTTAACCTTCAATTCAAACAAATCACATATATTCATCATAAACCCAAATTTCTACTAATAACTCAAGAACACCAAGAATTACTTACAATTAAATGGAGAAGATGATAATATGGATGATGATAATCTGATTTTTCACTTTAGCTAGATTCAATCACTAGTTTAAATTCTTGATTTTCTTTGAATGTGAAATAGAGAGAGTTTCAAGAAGATGAAATTGGGGAAAAGTGGGTAAAATGAGTCGGTCACCAAACCGACCCCCACTTTTATTATGTATAAAATTATACCCGTTCCTAGCCTATTGTCTGGAACCCGAAAATACCCGTAAGTCAAAATACTTTTATTTTACCGTCATCTTTAATAAATTAAAACAAGCAATAATTTATTAATCACTATAAAAACTGAGGCTCTTTTACTTGTTTATTATTAAATAAACCAACCAAACTTATAAAATACAATTTATTTCCAGGCCCAGAAACAGGATGTTACAGTATATCAACAAAATTCAATAAGCATCTAATACGAACATATTACACATCATTTATTTGTTTCTTGTTACATGATTATTATAATATTAAATGATAAATAATCAAAATAATAATAATAATAATAACATTAACCTTCTTTAATACACTAAAAATTGCCATGTAATGCAATTAATATAAATATATAAAAGAAAATTAGAGAGTTAATTAAATGCATTTTTGAATACTAGCTAAGACCCTATGCGGCGGACCAAATTATTAAAATCGATCAAGAACTATTGTAATTAAACGTTACATAGTTGATGTGAATAATATATTTTATTGTTAATTTGGTCTTTATTTTGGTAAAAAATTAGAAAAAAAAAAAGATTTATGTTCCTATCTAACTATTTGAACAAAGTAAGAGTTGAGAAGATGAGTTATTTTGTTGTTTTATGATAATTCACTTTCAGATTTTATAATATTCCAATAAGATATTGTAACGCCCCAAATTTTGTAAGTTTAAATTATATTATATACGTTTAGTTATTTAATTCTATGTATATCATATTGTGTTATGTGAAATAAATTGTTATGTGTTAGAAATTGTTAGTGAAACTAACTATGTAAAGAAACTTGAGTTAGAGGGTATAAACTGTCAAGTTAATAAAGTTGAAGGGTTTAATGTGGAAAATTTGTAAACAAAATCCTGCAACTTCTATCTCCTTCCATATTCAGAAAATAAAACACGTATAACATTTTAGAGAGAGTGAGAGAGAGAGAGGCGATTTAGAGAGAGAACAAGGAAGAACAAGATCCAAGCAAGTTAGGGTTTTGATTAATTGAAGTTCTTAGTCTTCAATTCAGTTTGTATAAGGTAAGAATCAACTCCCTATTTGTTTAAATTGAGATTAGGGTTTAAGAACTTAAAACCCTAAGTTAGTGATTTTAATGGGTAAGGGAATGATTGAGTTAAATTAGGTTCCATACATGTTTATGAGTTAGAAAGAATGATTTAATTGTATTAGTTATGTTGATAACCTTATAATCATGTGTTTAGTGGGTAATTGAATTATCATGAGTATGTTTGATCACTAATTAGTGATGTCTACGATGTATGGAAGTGTTGATGATAAGAATTAGTTTCAATTACCCAAATACATGTGATTATGTAGTCAAGTGTATGGAACTTATGTTAGATTATTAGGTGTTATGGGATTTAACATCTAATTCACATGTAAGAAGTAAGAAAGAGTTAGTTAAATGTGTAATTGATAAGTGTTTATGTGATTATGTGAATAGGTATAACCCCTTACAATTTAAGACACTTTTTTTTTTTTTTTTACTATTCGGAAGCGTAAATCCCATTCATACCAATATAGATATATAACATTATATATATGACATTTAGTCATACCAAAACATTACAAGTTTATAAGTATTAAGTATAATTACAACGCTAATACAATAACGGGGTGTTATGTTTACAAAACATGATTTATCCAAAACGATCAGAGTTCCCATTGTCAAACATTTCTTCAAAACAACACAATTTGCCTAATCATATCCCAAAAGTTGACCTACAAGAGTAGGAGGGGAATTAGCACAAAGCTAAGTGAATGAACTAAATCTAACAATCTAACTTTGTATAACAATCAATTCACAACAATCATTTAAACAAACAATCAAACAGAGGATCGGTGGTTCTTGAGATACCCTCAGTCCGCGGTGGCACTCCAAGAACACTTAATAATCAACTGCAGGCCAATACAGAGATTTTCACCGATAGTTTATTGCTATCTTTAACCAATATGGATTAAATCACAACGAATGTTCATCCGACCCATAAAGGTTAACCTATAGCAACTAAACCGAAAATTGACCTCTATCATTCCAACCTATCATAGAATTATTCACAAGAAATCAATCCATCCATCAAACCACAAGTTTAATCAATAATCCTATCATTAATGCAACGATAAATCAGTCATTACAAGCAATTTAAAATTGATGCAACTAACTGTTAACACCAAGATTAAATTGTGAGAACCAGTCCACTCACCTGTCAGTCTCAGTCCCCAAACTCAAAAGTCTTATTTTATTGAGTCTTCGGTGTCTCTGTAAATGCACAGTAAAACAAAAGTTAATATCTTGTTTCATAATTTAATATGACTATACTCTATTACATTCATTGATAATCAAGAAATATCGATTACTAAACAACATAAGGGTTAGATTCACATAAGTTCACAAAATCTCAATTTCTTCAAAATTACAAAGGCAAACGCGATCCAGTTCAGGGGGGTTGGGATCGCGTTCCTCTTCACAAAAAATTCTGTTACCGAAAACCACTGAGGAACGCGATCCGGGTTAAGGGTCAGGATCGCGTTTACATGACCAAAACACGAAGGATCCAGTTTATAACTAAGGAACGCGATCCAGGTCAAGTAGTGGGATCGCGTTTCAAAGCTTTTCAGCTCCAAACAGACCTGCAACTTACAACTACGAACTACAAACCCAAATTTTTACCAAATGCCATTGAAATGTACGATTTTTACCAACAAATAACCTCACATAACATGTAATAATATGTATTAATAATAAACAAACATCATCCAAATTCTAATTACTAACATGCATCAATTTTTCAACCTAATTTAAATCAAGAACCCACTTTTATACTTAAAACCTAAGAAATTTGCATTTAAATCAAGAACAAGAAGATGATGATGTCAATTTCAGTAACTACAATCCATTCAAGTACAATTGATCATACATGCATAAGTTTTCTACTTAATTTCACCAATTGAGCTCAAGAACACAAAACAATTACTTACAATGGAAATGGAGAAAACTAGATGAACAAGATGAAGAAGAAGATGAATTCAGTGGCTTCAACAAATTCACAGCTCCAATTATGATCAAATTCAGATCTTTCAATTTGTTTATGAGTGTGTGTGTTCTTGAAGGTTTTTAACCAAAATCAGGGAATGAAAGAAATAAAGGTCGACCAACATTTTAACCTAACTCAAATACAGTGAAATATTATACCCGTCCTAAATCTATTGTCTGGAACCTCAATTTCAAATGCGCGAAAATTATTTTATTTTACCGTCACCTAAAATTATCTAAAACAGCTAACATTTCAATAGTCACAATATTTCCTAAGGCTCATTTACCTATTAAATTTAAAATCAGACACCGCTAAAAATTATAAATCGCATAAATAATTTAAAGAAAATACCTTTTTCTCCTAGGCCCAATTTGGGGATGTTACAAATCACCCCTCCTTAGAAAGATTTCGTCCCGAAATCTAACTAGACACAAATAAACTAGGGTATCTAATCCGCATACTCTCCTCTGTTTCCCAAGTTAGATCCGCACCCAAACTATGTTTCCACTTAACCAAAACCATAGGAATATCTTTTCTACGTAATTTGGTCACCTTTCTATCTAAAAGCTCGACAGGTTCCTCAACCAATTTCTTACTTGAGTCAACACGAAGATCTTGCAAAGGAAGGATTTGGGATTGATCCTCCACATTGCATTTTCTTAAATAGCAAACATTAAATGTATCGTGAATGACGGTTAATTCAGGCGGAAGATCCAAATAAACCGATTGATCATTAATCACCTGACGGATTCTAAATGGGCCAATATGACGAGGAGCTAACTTCCAACATTTACCAAATCTAATAACACCCTTCCACGGAGAAACTTTCAAATAAACTAATTCACCTTCAACAAAAACAACGGGTCGCCTACGTGGATCAGCATACTGTTTCTGTCTATCACGAGCCGCTTTCAGTTTCTCACGAGCAATCTTAACTTTGTCAGCTGTAATTTGAACTATATCGGGACCCGCAAACTGTTTTTCTCCCGCTTCTAAGCAACATGTAGGTGTTCGACAACGGCGTCCATACAACATCTCATACGGCGGCATACCAATGCTAGAATGATAAGAATTATTATAAGCAAACTCTATCAATGGTAAGTGTGAATCCCAAGAACCACCATACTCAAGTACACAAGCTCTCAACATATCCTCGAGTGTCTGAATAGTACGCTCTGACTGCTCATCTGTCTGAGGATGATAAGCTGTACTGAGATTAACTCTGGTACCTAATTCACGTTGCAAACTCTGCCAAAAACCAGAAACAAACCTGGAATCTCTATCGGAAACAATGGATAAAGGAATACCATGTCTAACAACAATCTCATGAATGTACAATTGAGCAAGTCGAGTCAACGATGCCGTCTCACTGGTGGCTAGAAAATGTGCACTCTTGGTTAATCTATCAACTATCACCCATATCATATCATTACCTTTCTGAGTGCGGGGAAATTTGGTAACGAAATCCATAGTAATGTGCTCCCATTTCCATTCTGGAATATCTAACTGTTTCAATGAACCATAGGGCTTCTGATGTTCTGCTTTAACCTGGGAACATATATGACAAGTCTCCACCATTCGAGCAACATCGGTTTTCATAGTTGGCCACCAATACAATGGTTTCAAATCATTGTACATTTTCGTACTCCCTGGATGAACAGATAACCTCGATTTGTGTGCCTCTGACAATATCAAATCCCGAAGTCCCCCAATCAATGGAACCCAAACCCGAGACTGGAAAGTTTTCAATCCTCGAGAATCATCAATCAATAAATCTTTCCGTTTCAACAAAATCTCAGATTTTAAATTTTGATCCAACAATGCCTTTAACTGTGCAGCTTTCAGCTGAGAAATCAAATCAGAAGATATTTCTAAACGCATAAAATAAATTCGGTCGGAAGGTACATTTCGGCTTAGAGCATCGGCAACCACATTAGCTTTACCCGGATGGTATCGGATTTCACAGTCATAATCCTTAATCAACTCCAACCATCGGCGCTGTCTCATATTAAGTTCTTTCTGAGTAAACATATACTGGAGGCTTTTATGATCTGTACATACAACACATCTAGTACCGTATAAATAGTGCCTCCAGATTTTCAACGCAAACACCACAGCTGCAAGCTCTAAATCGTGAGTAGGATAATTTCTTTCATGAGTTTTAAGCTGACGAGAAGCATATGCAATAACACGATCATGTTGCATCAAAACAGCACCCAATCCCGCATGAGAAGCATCACAATAAACTACAAAATTATCAGAACCGTCAGGTAGTGCTAACACTGGAGCCTGACACAACAACTGTTTAAGAGTCTGAAAAGATGATTCCTGTTGATCACTCCACTCAAATTTAACATCTTTCCTAGTTAACTTAGTTAATGGGCCAGCAATTTTGGAAAAATCTTTGATAAACTTCCGATAATACCCTGCTAAACCAAGAAAACTTTTAATCTCGGAAGAAGTTTTAGGAGCATTCCAATTCATAACGGCTTCCACTTTAGAAGGATCCACTTTGACTCCATCTTTACAAATAATATGACCAAGAAACTGTACCTCTCGAAGCCAAAATTCACACTTGGAAAATTTTGCATAAAGACTTTCTCTTTTCAAAATATCAAGAATCAATCTCAAGTGATGTTCATGCTCAACCTCCGACTTAGAATAAATCAAGATATCGTCAATAAATACAATCACAAACTTGTCTAGAAAAGGTCGACAAACTCGATTCATTAAATCCATGAAAATAGCAGGAGCATTTGTCAATCCAAAAGGCATAACTAAAAACTCATAATGACCGTACCGGGTACGAAAAGCAGTCTTAGGAACATCTTCCTCACGAACTCGTACCTGATGATAACCGGATCTCAAATCAATCTTAGAAAAATAGGATGATCCCTGTAACTGATCGAATAGCTCATCAATTCTAGGCAATGGATATTTGTTTTTCACCGTTCTTTTATTGAGCTCTCTATAATCAATACACATTCGCAAAGTACCATCCTTTTTCTTTACAAACAAAACCGGAGCACCCCACGGGGACGAACTCGGTCGAATAAACCCTTTATCTAACAGTTCCTGAATTTGACCCATCATCTCACGGATTTCAGAAGGAGCTAATCTATAAGGAGACTTAGCTACAGGAGTCGAACCAGGAATCAAATCAATCTGAAATTCTACATCTCTTACAGGGGGTAAACCAGGTAATTCATCCGGAAAAACTTCCGGGTATTCAGAAACCACCGGAAAATTGGACAAAGATTTCTTTTCTAACTTGCTATCTATCACATATGCCAAATAAGAATCACATCCCTTAGATAGAGATTTCCTAGCTTTCAACAAAGAAATCAATGGTAGACTACCCTTTACTCGTTCTCCTCGAGCCATGACGTATGACCCATCGGAAATCGGAATTCTTATAATCTTTCTATGACAATCAATGTTAGCTTTATTCAAACTTAACCAATCCATACCAATAACTACATCGAAACTAGGAATTGGCATCAATAAAAAGGAGACTAGAAACTCATGACCCTCAATAAGTATATTAGCTCCAGCTACCGATGTGGTCACTGGAACTAACTTACTGTCAGCAATTTCAACTTCTAAAGGTTTAACAATCAAAGAGGTGATCAATTTCAGTCTATCACAAAAGTTTACATATATAAACGAACAATTGGCACCAGAATCAAACAATACACGAGCTGGTACAGAATTTATGAGAAATGTACCAGTGATGACATCTTCAGTGGTGACAGCCTCATCAACTGTCATTCGGAAAGCTCGGCTAGCGGCTACTGGAGGATTCTTCCTCTTTTGACCAGAAGATGACGAACCTTTACCCATACCCATACTCTGTCTCTTCGCCTCTGGACAATCCCCTGCACGATGCCCTTCTTTATGGCAATTCCAACACACGCTATTTGGGTAGGTACAATCTTTTGCAGCGTGACCAAAAATTCCACACTTAACATATAACACCCCTCATTTTCCATAATATTATTATATTGAAAACACGGAAGCGAAGTAAATTAAAACATATTTAATTAATATACGTTAGAATAAAAATCATAAACCGATTATAAGTTAAGTCATGTCGAGTTAAACAGGGTTAACAAACACATAATACGGGGTATTATATAAAACTTAACATTAATTGTTACAAAACATAATCAGAGTAGCAAGCTGTCAAAACATTCCCCAGCTCCTAAAGCATCTACTTTCTGCTACTCACCTATTCAAAATATAATCTGCAGAAAGTAAATACGAGGGATTAGCACAAAGCTAAGTGAGTGAGTTCATAACACAACATCGAACTTAGCATAATCATATAATTGCTTCAAACAACCGCAATACGATATTCAACAAATCAACAACAACTTAACGAGGATCGGTGGCTCTGGGGATAACCGTAATGCCCGGGTGGCTCCCCAAGAACACTTACCCAACCATATCCGTATGGCCATACGGACGAGACCGATAACTAGTGGTAGTTGAACTCAAATACAGAATCAAACACACAACAAATGAAGTACGACTCTGTATCATTCATTCAACCCCTGCCTAGTTCAACCAACCATTTAACAACTCGTTGACCTCGTTAACAACTGATGCCCGAAGGCCAAACACATAGCACATAGGTTCACAGTCAACAAGGTATATCAACTAATCAACAAAACATATTCACGTTTATTCGCTGCAATCAAATGATCACAACTAAATTAAATGGTGAGCTCTGAATCCACTCACCGATACCTTTGCCTTCAAAATCTCTGATTCCAGAGATCACTTATCTTTCGGAGGATCTGAGAATCAATAATTCAACATAAGTTAGTACTTTGCCTCATAATTCGTAAATATCAAAATGAGCATTATTATAAAATGCCACAATAGCATCCAATAAATGTCACTATTAACACAACCTCTAAACACCTATGCATATATGAAATTTATAAAAATCCATCAAAATTTAACATGCAAACGCGATCCTGACTATTCAGGCTGGATCGCGTTCGTCCTTTAGCAAAAATTCTGTGACCGAATAACACTAACAAACGCGATCCGGATACTTGGCCTGGATCGCGTTTCAAAGGCCAAAAACTCGAATAGGTCGTTTACAACAAGGGAACGCGATCCGGAACCATAGCCGGGATCGCGTTCATCTGTTCTTCAGCTCAAGAACAGACCTGAACGAACACAAATTCCATTTTCATAATTCAAGCTCATCAAACTCGATTCTAATGCATCTAACTAGTTAAGAATCATCACATAACATCATATATCACAAATAAACATCACATAAACTCAAAAATCAAATCAATCCATCAATTATTCATCAAACCTAACATATGAACTTATAAACTATAAGTTTTCTTACCTTACTAATTGAAGAAGATGAAGTCTAGAAAAGATGAAAACAACAAACTTGAATCACAACTTGAAGCTTTAAATCTTGTTTATGATTATGGTTAATTTTAGAGGATCATAGTTAGGGTTTAAGTGTTTTGTTTGAAAGAGAAAAGGAAATGAAATGAAATGGTAAAGTGATAAAAGGTTAGGTCGGTCCCTATTAAAACCGACCTACAACTTTGGGTATTTAATACCCGCTCTAAATCTATTGTCTGGCACCTAATTGCTAGATGCGAGAAATTCATTTTATTGTACCGTCAACTTTAATATATTAAAACAAGCAACATTTCATTATCCACAATACGTCCTGAGACCTATTTCACCAACTTTCATAGTTAAATAATTATATCACAAATTTATTTAAAACAATTACATACGCAATTATAAATAGAAAATACCAGGCTATTGGAGAGGATGTTACATAACACATCTAGATGTCTGGGGAGTACAAGGACCATTATGCCTAGCCCGACATCTATTACAATAGTTACTATCCGTTGGAATACTAGAATTCGATCTCCTATTTTGTTGATTACCTTGACCTTTCTGTTTACTCGAAGAATCTCCTTTGTTTTTCTGTGAATACCTTTCTTTATTCATCACTCTTTTAGCCATAATGTCCCCATCAACCGAACGAGCTAAATCATAAGCTTGAGGAAGGGAACCTGCTAGTCTCACTGTGGTACGGTAATCAGGAGGCAATGTTTTCACAAAATGTTCAATTTTGGTCCGGTCAGTCGGAACCCACTGTTGTACAAACCGTAATTTATCTGAAAACTGCTTAATTAGTTCATCAATTGTCATTTGATCAGTCTTTTGTAAGTCAAGAAACTCTTGTCTAATCCGTGAAAGATTATACTCCGAGCAAAATTGCTTACAAATTTCAGCATGAAAATCTGGGCATCTTATATCATTCAACTGTTGTGGAGATAATGGTGCAGTAATCGAATCCCACCATGACATGGCTTGACCCTTTAACAACTGAACCGCATAAGGTACTTTATCCTCCTCCTCACAATGACATACATTTAATTTTCTCTCAACATCACGAAGCCAGTCAAGAGCGACCGTAGGATCAGTACTTCCAGAATATACTGAAGGATTGCATGACATAAAGGTTTTAAGGGAACAACCTTTCTTCAACTGCTGGAAAGGTGGAATAGGTATTTGATAACTAGTATAACCAGACGAAGGAAAAGGACCCGAGGCCTGATAAGTATAACCCTGTTGCTGCTGTTGTGAAATAAAAGGATTAGATACCGGAATTCGTGAAGAAGATACAATAGGTGGTACATTAGTCACAATATGGGGACGAGTAGAAACTGGATGTTGAGAAGATCCAGCTTGTTCTCTCTGAAGTTCCAACACTCTATTCTCCAATCTCATAATATACTCCTGATCAGTTTCGGTTTCTCCACCGGCTAAATTAGATGTACCATTATGACCCTGGTTCTCTGGTGGTGCATCTGTCCGCGAAGTATCATTGAGAGTATGGGAAGGTGGCTCATTATCCGCCATACCTGTCATCACATCACATCTCAACATTCGTTAATTGTTAATACTAGCAACTAACCAAATCAACTATCATAACTAATCCCCACCACAAGAAATGTTTGACCAACATGACTAAGTTTAGGATTGAACACTTTAAATGCTCAATTCACCTAAACTTAGGCTCTGATACCAACTTATAACACCCCACAATTTAAGACACATTTTTTTTTTTTTTTTTACTATTCGGAAGCGTAAATCCCATTCATACCAATATAGATATATAACATTATATATATGACATTTAGTCATACCAAAACATTACAAGTTTATAAGTATTAAGTATAATTACAACACTAATACAATAACGGGGTGTTATGTTAACAAAACATGATTTATCCAGAACGATCAGAGTTCCCATTGTCAAACATTTCTTCAAAACAACACCATTTGCCTAATCATATCCCAAAAGTTGACCTACAAGAGTAGGAGGGGAATTAGCACAAAGCTAAGTGAATGAACTAAATCTAACAATCTAACTTTGTATAACAATCAATTCACAACAATCATTTAAACAAACAATCAAACAGAGGATCGGTGGTTCTTGAGATATGATATCGCTTAAATTATACATATTTTTAGACGCGATATCATTTACAATTGTGTACTATTTTATTCATTTTATTGAACTTTTGGTACTTATTATAAGGAAAAATGGATATAGGTACTACTTGAGCAGAAGTGATGAAAAACAGATAAAAAGGATGGAATTCTGGAGCTAAAATTGCAAAAGAATAAATGAGCTGAATGACTGATGGATACCCGCCGTGGAAACCTGATCCCCGCCGGGGATTAGGT
Organism: Helichrysum umbraculigerum; assembly: GCA_949592205.1. Lineage (NCBI taxonomy): Eukaryota > Viridiplantae > Streptophyta > Magnoliopsida > Asterales > Asteraceae > Helichrysum > Helichrysum umbraculigerum. The sequence goes on along the minus strand of CATIUR010000002.1, from coordinate 11,716,322 downwards.
TAGTTATTAAATACAAGATTAGGGTTAAGCAGAAAAATGACGCGTGGCATTTTGAGGATCCCCGCCGGGTAAACCCCATCCCCGCCGTGGATGGTGGCGGCTCAGACCCAACCACTTTCGGATAAAAGTCTTCAACCTCATTTATTTCACACTTAATTCCCATCCGTTTTTCTCACCTTCCCAACCAACTTGAGCTGTGATTTTTGGACAGAAGCATCAACAAATCAGGGGGAGAAATCTTATAAAATACAACCAAATCTTTGAATTGAAAGGAAAACACAACAAGACACAACTAGAGGGGATGCTCTCGGGATTCATCTCGGGAGTTCTTCCCAATCACTCTAAAAACCATTTTCACCATTTTTAGAAGATAGAGGAAGTAGCAGGAGGATTAGCTAGTGGATTCTTGGTGTATTCTTTCATTCATGATTCTATTAATCATTTGGTAACAATCAAATTTCATTCAAGTATTGTATTTCTCTTTTAGCATTTTTATGATAATATTAATCATGTTTACTGAGATTTTCAATATTGTATGTTATTATTTCGATATTACAATGATAAGCTAGTTCTCTGTTATGCTTGCTTGGATTAAATGACTTATTGATTAGGGGTGTTATATTTTGAGTTTATTGTAAATAATTTATGTTCATCCGTAGATTTATATAAATGTGTTTGAATAATTTGTGAGACTTATTGGTAAGGAAACTAGTGATTTAAGCCAACGTTTGTTGCTAGGATTAAGTTACTTATCAATTGTATGTCTATGTGCAAATGACCCAATGATTGCCAACGTAGCTTTGGTATAAGTTAAACAAATGAACACAAATGTATAAGTTGATGAATGTGCCAATGTACTTCATTAGGATGAATTGTAGATTAATAAAATAAGCCGGTGTTTAATTGAGAACCTTGTGTATTTAAGCTTAATATAAATGTTTTAACTTGTTTATTGAGAAACTAAAGGATTTAGCGAATGTTTTCCATTTAGTAATTCATTATCAATTATTTGTCTATGAATGATTGAACAAATATTGCGAGCGTAAGTTTGGAATAAGTTAGAATAATTAAGCTAAAATATGCAAGTTGGTAAATTGGTTTATACTTGATTTCAATTAATGTTATGTTTATTTCATTGAGTGACATGTGTGGAATTTAGCATGACATTTACTAGGAGTGACAACTAGTAATTTGTATTTGATATGATTATGCTTAGTTTTACAAATTGACAACTTGTGATTCTTAGCATGCTTAATTTGGAATGACAACCAGTAAATAAATCATAGATAATCAAAGAATTGTGATCAAGGTAGTAACCATTTACTAGATTAAATCTTAGGGTAGTAAGTTAAAATTAGAGTAAGGTGATGGCGAACGTTAAGCCTAATCTAATTGAGATTTACATGATAAACTGGTTTTAACAAACACCCCGAAGTCATTAGTCAAGTTAGTCCAAGCAAGTATTCTTTGTATCTTTGATAAACCAACAATTTAAATCTGGCTCTTAAAAGCCCAATTGCCCTAGTTTAGATAAAAGTAGTTTTAAGCAACGCACACAAAAACCCACATTTCCTTTTCTGTACAAATTAGTTGCACTTGGATATAATTCTTAAACTCACATTCCCTGTGTTCGAACCCGAACTTACCAAACTATACTACCACACGATAGGGTCCACTGCCCGGTTGTGTATTAGTCTTAGCAAGGTATTTTCTAGTTCACTTTCAACGATAAATTTTAAGACTAGATTTAGCACATCAAGTTTTTGGCGCCGCTGCCGGGAGGCACTTTATTACTCTGATTGCTCGACATTTTGGGATAGCCTTCACTCCTGATCTACACTTGACTCTAGTGGAGGACACACGCCAGACTATTGGCCTTGGTATGTATATGGGTGCACTTGTGATTTCTGTTGTCAATAATGTTTGTGTACCCTATATAGCACCCCAGCAGGAGCAAGAAGAAGAAGAGGCAGCCTATGACCAGGGGGGAAATGAGCCCCAAGAGCCACCACAGGAGTACTTATACCCACAGCCCCCGACCAACTTTGATATCATGTATGGCATACAAAATTTAGGGCTTGAGATGAGGTATGAACATTCTGCATAGCGTTATCATAACGCGTGGACTGCACACAATGTGCAGCGGCTATCTGATGTTGTTCCCCGATACCAGCCTACACCGTATCATTACCCACCAGTTTGGGGACAGCAGGGGTCGAGTCAATAGGTGCCCGATTATGATGAAGGAGCTGCACTTCAAGAGCTGCAGGAAGAGTATAGGAGGCAGCAAGAAAGAGATCAAGAAAGCCGTGGATTCCCATATGATTACTCTCCTTTTTGAGTGCCTGTGAGCCTCATGCATTTGGATACTTATTTGTTAGACAATTTTATTATTTTGTGTGTTTTGGATATTTTTATTTTTACTTTTAAATATTTTGAACTGCTTGACTTGGATGACACTTAGGCACGGTTTGTGCAGTGTCATCCCAACCCTATCTATTTTTATGATTTTTAGGTGAAAAGTTCAATGGTTGGTTGATTATGCTTAAAGCTGTTTGGATGGATATGCTGGCAGTAGGTTCAGCGTCCCATCATTCCTTCTGCAAAAATTCTGCACATATACCCACGGGGAAGTACTCGTTCTCTTTTACTCCCACTTATTATTTCATGATTAATTATGCATTGGGGACAATGCATAACTTAAGTGGGGAGGGGGGGGGGGGGGGGGGGGGGTATATTCATACTTGAATTTTATGACTGTTTTTGTCCTTAAATTAGTTACATTGTTCACATAAGGTAAATATTAGTATAAATGGTAACTAATCTCCCTTTTTAGGCCAAATTTTTTCGAAATGTCACTAAAGCGACATCATTGTGTGAATTGCATGACTAGCACATTTATAGCCCTACTGAAAATTGTGAGGATACTTGAGCCTTAAACTGAAAACACTTATCCTTAGTGTTCATTTATTCCAATTGCTATGAGTGTGCCGGTGTTTGTAGTTTATTCTAGAACTTGCCTTAATGATGCATTTTGAGACCGCTGTGGGATCACATTTATGTGATTTAGGTAAAGTAGACGATGAATTGGTATTCTTTAGGATTTAGATATGTAGGAATACATATTTTTGACCCAATTTTTGAGAATTTCTAACCAATTATGGAATTTGTGTTTGATCTTTAAGCGGATTGCACGAACTCACTAATCGGTTAAGGAACCTTGATTGTTTGGGGTTTTGTTTTAACACCATTTTATTCCAGTCCACCCAGGTCGTTAGCACTCATTTTTAGTGCTAAGAAACCCCTAGACACTTTTCACTTACATTTCCATCAGATTCTTTACCTAGCCTTATTTTTGTGTAGTCAAAAGTTTCAAAAGTTGCCTTGTAACATTGACGATCAGTTTATAAAATGTGATTTCAAAACAACCTTTGGAAAGCGGTATATGAAGAATATTTATTCAAATGAGCAAGACCAAAGGTGAAAGTTCAAAAACTTTTAAGCAAAATGGAGAACACAATGAAGTCACAAAACAAAAGTTGCTGAAAATTTATCCAAATGAGCTAGAACTGAAGAAATATGGTTAGATGATCAAAGTTGAAGCCTAAGGTTTATTGAGATCACATTTTCATTTTAAGTTTCAAGGTAACACTTCACAAAAGCTTTTTGACTACCATTTTCAACAATTGATATATGTGTCTATCCTAACACCACTTCACCTTCACTTATACAATTATAACACGTTGTTAGAATACCTCTTTTGATACTTTGCTTGGTGCTCACGCCAAGACGGTGGAGATTTGATCTTTTGGCAAGCTTATGGTAATTTGTGCAATCACGACTTGGCTATTGAGTGTTTTATCTATTCCATTCCCAATCTTGATCAAATTGAGAGTTGTGTGATTGAAACACATATCCTGATTGAGAGGTGCTAAGTCATACATTTCTAGCTTGACATTTAAATTGATTAAGTTTTCATATTCATTAATGCTTAAATACTAACATGGATACTCTTGTAGTTATTGTTAGTATTACTTTGTGAAACTTATCCACCATTCTAAAAAATTGCCAAGGGAGTTGTTTTGTATTGTAAAAATCTGATTTGCTTGAGGACAAGCAAAGTTCAAGATACCCTCAGTTCGCGGTGGCACTCCAAGAACACTTAATAATCAACTGCAGGCCAATACAGAGATTTTTACCGATAGTTTATTGCTATCTTTAACCAATATGGATTAAATCACAACGAATGTTCATCCGACCCATAAAGGTTAACCTATAGCAACTAAACCCAAAATTGACCTCTATCATTCCAACCTATCATGGAATTATTCACAAGAAATCAATCCATCCATCAAACCACAAGTTTAATCAATAATCCTATCATTAATGCAACGATAAATCAGTCATTACAAGCAATTTAAAATTGATGCAACTAACTGTTAACACCAAGATTAAATTGTGAGAACCAGTCCACTCACCTGTCAGTCTCAGTCCCCAAACTCAAAAGTCTTATTTTATTGAGTCTTCGATGTCTCTGTAAATGCACAGTAAAACAAAAGTTAATATCTTGTTTCATAATTTAATATGACTATACTCTATTACATTCATTGATAATCAAGAAATATCGATTACTAAACAACATAAGGGTTAGATTCACATAAGTTCACAAAATCTCAATTTCTTCAAAATTACAAAGGCAAACGCGATCCAGTTCAGGGGGGTTGGGATCGCGTTCCTCTTCACAAAAAATTCTGTTACCGAAAACCACTGAGGAACGCGATCCGGGTTAAGGGTCAGGATCGCGTTTACATGACCAAAACACGAAGGATCCAGTTTATAACTAAGGAACGCGATCCAGGTCAAGTAGTGGGATCGCGTTTCAAAGCTTTTCAGCTTCAAACAGACCTGCAACTTACAACTACGAACTACAAACCCAAATTTTTACCAAATGCCATTGAAATGTACGATTTTTACCAACAAATAACCTCACATAACATGTAATAATATGTATTAACAACAAACAAACATCATCCAAATTCTAATTACTAACATGCATCAATTTTTCAACCTAATTTAAATCAAGAACCCACTTTTATACTTGAAACCTAAGAAATTTGCATTTAAATCAAGAACAAGAAGATGATGATGTCAATTTCAGTAACTACAATCCATTCAAGTACAATTGATCATACATGCATAAGTTTTCTACTTAATTTCACCAATTGAGCTCAAGAACACAAAACAATGACTTACAATGGAAATGGAGAAAACTAGATGAACAAGATGAAGAAGAAGATGAATTCAGTGGCTTCAACAAATTCACAGCTCCAATTATGATCAAATTCAGATCTTTCAATTTGTTTATGAGTGTGTGTGTTCTTGAAAGTTTTTAACCAAAATCAGGGAATGAAAGAAATAAAGGTCGACCAACATTTTAACCTAACTCAAATACAGTGAAATATTATACCCGTCCTAAATCTATTGTCTGGAACCTCAATTTCAAATGCGCAAAAATTATTTTATTTTACCGTCACCTAAAATTATCTAAAACAGCTAACATTTCAATAGTCACAATATTTCCTAAGGCTCATTTACCTATTAAATTTAAAATCAGACACCGCTAAAAATTATAAATCGCATAAATAATTTAAAGAAAATACCTTTTTCTCCTAGGCCCGATTTGGGGATGTTACAATAGGTGATCAAGTGTGCCAGAGTTCAAGTATTTGTTTGTGCAAGTGAAAAGGTAAGTATATGGACATGTGGAACCAAGGAGTGATTTATCATTCGCTTGGTGGTATCTAAGTAATGACTTTGTCATTAGCTTAGTTTGATGTCAATTCTTCGGAATTTGGCATGTTAGATGTTATGGATCCTTAACTTGTTGCAGATTTTAATTGTTAGAGTCCATTTACTTACTAAGCATTTATGCTTATTCGTTGTGTTTAGATGTTTCAGGAAGTTCCAGTAAGGTAAAGGAGGAATCGGGAAAGAAGGTTATGGAAAGCTAGTGGTGGAGCTCATTGCTTGGTCGGTAATGAGTTTTATCCCTTTTGATCATGCTTACGATACAATAACACCCCCGTTTGTAAAGTTTAAGATTTTAGTCAATGTATGTAAAAGATAGTAAGTCTCACTTATGGATAGTTTTGATGAAAGTTGATGTTTTGGGTAAAGTTAAATTAGTGAGACTTGAATTGTTAATGTGTATGTAAATATGAATGAAAAGTGTTTTGTTTGACTTTGTAAAAGTCAACTGAGTAAGAATGTATGCTATTGGTTAGTCAAAGATTGAAATGGGTCAATTTGGTGCCCAAATGGGTCATTAAGTGTCAAAGTGTCAAGATGGGTCAAGTTTGTCGAAAGCCAATGGTTTTGATTCTCACAAGTTCTAAAGTCAAGTTGAAAGGTGTAGTCAAAAGCTGGAAATCAGATTTGATGTATTTTAGAATTGGACATGTCAACATTTTTGGTCAAAAATGGCCGAAAACTAGTTTACGTGTCAAAATGGGTTAAAACGAGAATTTTGAAAAAGTGAAAGTTGAGTTATGTTCATTTGACTATTTTAAACATGCCTGCAAAATTTTATGATCCCAGGTATTACAGATTAAAAGTTATGCGTTGTCAAAATTCGAGTTTTGGTATCAAAATGTGCAGACTCTGGATTCTGCTGCTGGAACTGGGAATCCGGCGGATTCATGGGAATCCGGCGGATTGCCATGAATCCGGGCGGATTCCGGGGCGTATTGAGAAACGGATTGCTTAGTTTCAGTTCTGGTCAAAAGTTGGGTCTGAAATAGTGGGGAATCCGGCGGATTCCCGTGAATCCGGCCGTATTCAGTCAGTGTCCAGAAAATTTTAACTTTTGTTATTAAACGAGATATTGTAACGTAATAGCCAGTGTTTTGGGACCGTAATAAGTAAGTACAAATAATTAGAAGTATTATGTTGTGTAAAAAAAAATGGTCACGTTTTCGGGGTGTTACAAGTTGGTATCAGAGCACGGTTTAAGGGATTCGGGTATTCACCATTAGTGGGTACTTGATCTTAGACCACTTTAATTATTGTATTGAGCATGATTTAGAACTGTTATGTGTATGAGATTATGTGTTGCTAATGATTTTGAATCAAAGTGTGTCGTGTAGACTTTGGATATGTTATATTGTAATACGGTAATTACTGCGCCTGGCCAATGCAATGATTATCATATTACTATATGGGTATCCATGGAAATCACGAAACATTAGAGGATAAGTCATTTGCTATTGTTAGTGTTATGTGTTAGAAGTACAGATAAAGTAGACTTATAATTGTTAAGTAAGTTGAGTTAATCATAACGTGTCTACTTTCAGAAAGATGGATGAGCGAGAAATAGATCTTACTCTTGGATTTAACCCGGGTAACAGAGTCCAAGATGAAGAGGCAGGAGGCAGTGGTGGAAGACCAAGGTCTCCTATTCCTAACACTGAATTGTCTTGGGAAGGTATAAAATCCCTTGTGTCTAAAGAAATTAGTCAAGCACAAGAAGCATCTCTTCCGTTCTTAGTGACGACGATTACAGATACTGTCAGAAAGATTGTGAGTGAAGAAATGCAGAAAGGGAGAGGAGAAGTAGTTATGCCTAGACCAGGGGAAATCCCACAAGCTAATATTCAAGAAGAACAGAAAAAGATTAGTTATAGAGACTTTTCAGCCTGCAACCCACCCGATTATGAAGGTGATCTGGATCCAATCAAATGTTATCGTTGGATTTCAGAGGTAGAAGGGGCATTCGCTACTGTGGATTGTCCCAACAAATTTAAAGTAAGGTATGCAGCTAACCTTTTGAAGAATCGTGCTAAGTGGTGGTGGAATGTACAGTGTAGAACCAAGGGTGATGAAGTTATTAGCAAATTGACGTGGGAAGAGTTTAAAGTAATGTTTGAAAGCACGTATTCTCAAGATGCAGATTTGAATAGAATTCGTCAAGAGTTTTTAGCTATGGAGCAAACAAACGAATCGGTGAACGAATTGGTGGGAAATTTTCTGGATAGAGCTCGTTTTTGTCCAGAGTATATGGATAATCCAAGGATGCTTATGAATCATTTTCATAAGGTCCTGAAAAAGGAAATCAGAAAGTATGTACTTCCCAAAAGATGTCAGACACTTGAAGAAATGATAGATGAAGCCCGTTTTCAGGAACTTGAGTTAAAGAAAGATGAACAAGTGGCGGCTGCCAAAAGAAAAAGTGATCAAAGTTCTGGTCCATCAAAGAAGTTTAGACTTAGTGGGAGTACAAAGAAGGATGATAGACCGGTGCCATCTGAATGTAAAAAGTGCCATCGAAAACATTTCGGAGAATGCAAATTTGGCACTAACGCATGTTATCAATGTGGGCAAGAAGGTCATTTTGGCCGAGATTGTCCAAACCCAATCCGTGTATGTTATAATTGTTATGACCCGGGACATATAAAATCAGAATGTCCGAAACTTGGGAACCGGCCTACTTCTTCAGCACCTCGAAGAACTTCAGAAAAGAAAGCTGTAGAAGTTCCAAAGTCTAAGGGCCGTTCCTTCCAAATCACTGTTGAGGAAGCTCAGCGAGCCCCCGATGTCCTGACAGGTACCTTTCTTGTAAATTTAATGCCTGCACACGTGTTATTCGATTCGGGAGCTTCGCGATCTTTTGTGTCAGAAAGGTTTAGTCAGAAATTCTCTATTCCCCTTAGTGAGTTAGACACTCCACTGGATGTTGAGGTTGCAGATGATAGAATAATTTATGTTGCTAATGTGTTCCGTGGGTGTCAATTACAGATTAGTAATGAATCTTTTATTATTAATCTCATTCCAATGCCAATGGGTGAGTTTGATGTAGTAGTGGGAATGGATTGGCTAGGTAGGTATAATGCTATAATTCAGTGTGAGAAAAAGATTATCCGTATCAATACTCCAAGTGGGGGAGTGATTGATATTTATGGGGAAAAGAAAAAGCCTTCCTTATCCATATGTACCTTTGCTCGTGCCAAACGTCATTTGTCACGTGGTTGTCAAGCCTTTTTGGCCCACGTGATAGATCTTCAGAAAAGTGTTCCAAAACTCGTGGAGATTCCTGTTGTAAAGGAGTTTCCCGATGTTTTTCCTGACGAGCTACCGGGTATTCCACCCGATAGGCAAGTCGAGTTTCGTATAGACCTTATCCCTGGAGCTACTCCTATTGCTAAGACTCCGTATAGACTTGCCCCTTCTGAAATGCAAGAGTTAATGAAACAGTTACAAGAATTGTTAGATAAGGGGTTTATTCGTCCAAGTAGTTCACCTTGGGGTGCTCCAATTTTGTTTGTTAAGAAAAAGGATGGTACAATGCCTATGTGTATAGATTATCGGGAATTGAATAAGGTCACCATCAAGAATAGGTATCCCTTACCTAGGATTGATGATTTGTTTGACCAATTGCAAGGTGCCAACTATTTTTCTAAGATTGATTTACGTTCTGGTTATCACCAACTCAAGGTTCGAGAAGAAGATGTATCTAAAATAGCTTTTAGAACCAGATACGGTCATTATGAGTTTGTGGTGATGCCATTTGGTTTGACTAATGCACCAGCCGCTTTTATGGATCTTATGAATCGGGTATGTCGTCCAATGCTCGATAGATCTGTAATTGTGTTTATTGACGATATTCTTGTTTATTCTAAGTCTGCTGGTGAACATGAACTCCATTTGAGGCAAGTTTTACAGATGTTACGTATTGAAAAGCTTTATGCCAAGTTCTCGAAATGTGAATTTTGGCTTCGTGAAGTTTATTTTCTGGGTCATGTTGTAAACAGTAAGGGAATTAAGGTTGATCCTACCTTAGTCGAAGCGGTCATGAAATGGGAACCCCCAACCAATCCGACTGAGGTAAGGAGTTTTCTGGGTTTAGCTGGGTATTATAGACGGTTTATCCAGGATTTCTCCAAAATTGCTACTCCACTCACAAAGCTTACTCGTAAGAATATTAAGTATGAATGGAACGATGAACATGAACAGGCTTTCAGAACTCTTAAATTAAAGTTAAGCCAGGCACCTATCTTAGTACTTCCCGATGGTACGGAAGATATGGTTGTATATTGTGATGCCTCTTATAATGGATTAGGTTGTGTATTGATGCAACGTGGAAGAGTAATAGCTTATGCCTCAAGACAGTTGAAGGAACATGAGAAAGGGTATCCGGCGCATGATTTAGAACTTGCAGCAGTTGTCTTTGCCCTTAAGATATGGAGGCATTATTTGTATGGAGTAAAATGTACTATTTATACCGATCATAAAAGTCTTAAGTATTTCTTTGATCAGAGAGACTTAATATGAGACAGAGACGTTGGTTAGATTTGGTGAAGGATTATGATTGTGAAATCCTTTATCATCCTGGAAAAGCGAATGTAGTTGCAGATGCTCTCAGTAGAAAGGCAATGCATCATGCCTTGATTGTTAGATCTCTTCGAATTACAGTCTCTCCAAGTTTGTTAGATCAGATTAAAGAAGTGCAACAAAATGCTTGGCAGAAAAGTGATTGGAAAGTAGAACGTATTAAAGGCCAGATTCAGAATATTGTTGAAGATTCCCGTGGATTAAAGACTCGATACGGTAGAATATGGATTCCAAAGTCAGCAGAGTTAAAGAAATTATTGCTTGATGAGGCGCATAGATCCAGATATTCTATTCATCCTGGTGCCACTAAGATGTATCATGATTTAAAAGCAGATTATTGGTGGCCAGGTATGAAAAGAGAGATTGTTAAATATGTCGAGCAATGTTTAACTTGTTTACAGGTGAAAGCAGAACATCAAAAACCCATGGGAATGATGCAACCCTTGGATATTCCTGTCTGAAAGTGGGAGCATGTTACTATGGATCTAATCACCAAATTGCCAAAAACCCGACGCCAGCATGATACAATTTGGGTGATTGTGGATCGGTTGACGAAAAGTGCTATATTTCTGCCAATTAAAGAGACGTATACTTCAGAAGCACTTGCAGATTTGTACGTTTGGGAAGTGGTGGCACGTCATGGAGTACCTCTTTCTATTGTTTCTGACCGAGATAGTAGATTTACTTCAAGGTTTTGGAACAAGTTTCAAGAAGATTTGGGTACTCGTGTTAATTTTGAGCACAGCTTTTCATCCGCAGACTGATGGTCAGAGTGAAAGAACTATTCAAACGTTAGAAGACATGTTAAGAGCTTGTGCTATTGATTTCGGTGGTAATTGGGATGAACATTTACCTTTGGCAGAGTTTTCATATAATAATAGTTACCACGCGAGTATAGGTATGCCACCCTATGAAATGCTTTATGGAAGAAAGTGTAGGACTCCAATTTGTTGGGGTGAGATTGGTCAGCGAGAATTGGGTAATACCGATATTGTACAGAAAACAGCTGAAAAGATTGATCAAGTCAGAGAACGTTTGAAAATGGCACAGGACCGTCAAAAGTCTTATGCCGATGTTAGAAGACGCCCAATTGAATTTCAAGTTGGAGATAGGGTGATGTTAAAAGTATCTCCATGGAAAGGCATCATACGTTTCAGAAAACGAGGGAAATTAAGTCCTCGGTTTATCGGTCCATTCAAGATTCTAGAAAAAAGTAGGAAAGTAGCTTATAGACTTGAGCTACCGGAAGAGCTAGCAGGAATACACAGCACTTTCCACGTGTCATACTTAAGAAAGTGTTTGGTGGATGAGGCGTCCTATGTACCTTTAGAAGAGATAGAGATTAATGACCAATTGAACTATGTAGAACAACCGATAATGATTCTAGAAGAAAAAGTTAAAAGATTGAGAAATAAGGATATTAAGTTGTTTAAGATTCAATGGAAACACAGGAAAGGATCAGAGTTTACTTGGGAGCCGGAGCATGAAATTGTTAAGTATTATCCGGCTTTGTATCAAGAATGGATTGTGAGGACACAATCCTGAATAAGTGGGGGAGAGTTGTAACACCCTAAATTTTGTAAGTTTAAATTATATTATATACGTTTAGTTATTTAATTCTATGTATACCATATTGTGTTATGTGAAATAAATTGTTATGTGTTAGAAATTGTTAGTGAAACTAACTATGTAAAGAAACTTGAGTTAGAGGGTATAAACTGTCAAGTTAATAAAGTTGGAGGGTTTAATGTGGAAAATTTGTAAACAAAATCCTGCAACTTCTATCTCCTTCCATATTCAGAAAATAAAACACGTATAACATTTTAGAGAGAGAGAGAGAGGCGATTTAGAGAGAGAACAAGGAAGAACAAGATCCAAGCAAGTTAGGGTTTTGATTAATTGAAGTTCTTAGTCTTCAATTCAGTTTGTATAAGGTAAGAATCAACTCCCTATTTGTTTAAATTGAGATTAGGGTTTAAGAACTTAAAACCCTAAGTTAGTGATTTTAATGGGTAAGGGAATGATTGAGTTAAATTAGGTTCCATACATGTTTATGAGTTAGAAAGAATGATTTAATTGTATTAGTTATGTTGATAACCTTATAATCATGTGTTTAGTGGGTAATTGAATTATCATGAGTATGTTTGATCACTAATTAGTGATGTCTACGATGTATGGAAGTGTTAATGATAAGAATTAGTTTCAATTACCCAAATACATGTGATTATGTAGTCATGTGTATGGAACTTATGTTAGATTATTAGGTGTTATGGGATTTAACATCTAATTCACATGTAAGAAGTAAGAAAGAGTTAGTTAAATGTGTAATTGATAAGTGTTTATGTGATTATGTGAATAGGTGATCAAGTGTGCAAGAGTTCAAGTATTTGTTTGTGCAAGTGAAAAGGTAAGTATATGGACATGTGGAACCAAGGAGTGATTTATCATTCGCTTGGTGGTATCTAAGTAATGACTTTGTCATTAGCTTAGTTTGATGTCAATTCTTTGGAATTTGGCATGTTAGATATTATGGATCCTTAACTTGTTGCAGATTTTAATTGTTAGAGTCCATTTACTTACTAAGCATTTATGCTTATTCGTTGTGTTTAGATGTTTCAGGAAGTTCCTGTAAGGTAAAGGAGGAATCGGGAAAGAAGGTTATGGAAAGCTAGTGGTGGAGCTCATTGCTTGGTCGGTAATGAGTTTTATCCCTTTTGATCATGCTTACGATACAATAACACCCTCGTTTGTAAAGTTTAAGATTTTAGTCAATGTATGTAAAAGATAGTAAGTCTCACTTATGGATAGTTTTGATGAAAGTTGATGTTTTGGGTAAAGTTAAATTAGTGAGACTTGAATTGTTAATGTGTATGTAAATATGAATGAAAAGTGTTTTGTTTGACTTTGTAAAAGTCAACTGAGTAAGAATGTATGCTATTGGTTAGTCAAAGATTGAAATTGGTCAATTTGGTGCCCAAATGGGTCATTAAGTGTCAAAGTGTCAAGATGGGTCAAGTTTGTCGAAAGCCAATGGTTTTGGTTCTCACAAGTTCTAAAGTCAAGTTGAAAGGTGTAGTCAAAAGCTGGAAATCAGATTTGATGTATTTTAGAATTGGACATGTCAACATTTTTGGTCAAAAATGGTCGAAAACTAGTTTACGTGTCAAAATGGGTTAAAACGAGAATTTTGAAAAAGTGAAAGTTGAGTTATGTTCATTTGACTATTTTAAACATGCCTGTTAAATTTTATGATCCCAGGTATTACAGATTAAAAGTTATGCGTTGTCAAAGTTCGAGTTTTGGTATCAAAATGTGCAGACTCTGGATTCTGCTGCTGGAACTGGGAATCCGGCGGATTCATGGGAATCCGACGGATTCATGGGAATCCGGCGGATTGCCATGAATCCGGGCGGATTCCGGGGCGTATTCAGAAACGGATTGCTTAGTTTCAGTTCTGGTCAAAAGTTGAGTCTGAAATAGTGGGGAATCCGGCGGATTCCCGTGAATCCGGCCGTATTCAGTCAGTGTCCAGAAAATTTTAACTTTTGTTATTAAACGAGATATTGTAACGTAATAGCCAGTGTTTTGGGACCGTAATAAGTAAGTACAAATAATTAGAAGTATTATGTTGTGTAATAAAAAAAAAAAAATGATCACGTTTTCGGGGTGTTACAGATATTTAAAAGAAATATCTTATTCTTTAACGTGTAAAAAAATTTCAATATTTAGTAAAACTAAAAAAATAAATAAAAGATATAAAAACTAAGCAGGGTATTACTCGTATTATATTTCTCGTGTAAGTAGGGAACCTATTTGATACAATGAGTTATTTTCAAAATTGCATTTGACATTTCATTTAATATTTAAACATTTATTTTGAATGTTATAGGTATTTTCCAAAATTAGATATGGGTAGTTTTGTTATTTTGGGTTTAAATAGGGGTATTTACGTCATTTGCGATCTTTAAATGCCTAAGGTATAAAAGAAAAGGGGTAAACTAATTATAAGGGAGAATGATTTATAGAAACTTTTAGCGTATTAAATGAAGGTTAACATATGCCCTAAGGGCAGAAGTTAGCCAAAATAATAATAATAATAATAATAATAATAATAATAATAATAATAATAATAATACGGATTTAAGTTGATTGTCAACGGTTTACAAATTTTTTTAGTACGCGCGTTTGAGATAACGTTTTTAAGAGATTATTTAGTTATCGTGTTGTAAATTGTAAATAATTTAAAAATATTGGTCTAACAATGTGATCATCTACGTTAGACTATAGAGAATACGCAATATTAAAACACCGAATTGATACATGATTTTTTTTTCAAAACGGACTATTGTTTTGAAAATTCAATCTCAAACACCTTTCATAAGCTTTATTGTTTTGTTTCTTGGTGGCTAAGTTCAATTACTTAAACTATATAATTAACATAATTATCTAATCTTTCTTATAATATAATTTAGGATTTTGTTAGAACACATTTAGGATTTTGTCAACCAATTAAGATGATTGTTGTCCGGTTTGGCACAACTCTTTCTATGTTTCAAAAGGTTACACATGTTTGAGTAAAAAATAATTAGCACTATCCGAATAACTTAAATACACAAAAACTTCTTCGTTTACCATTTTATGCTTGTAACAAAAATAACCTAAAATATCATGTTTACAATTATTTGTCAAAGTTGTCACATCAAATGTGGAAACTACGAAAATATGATCACACAAAAGTGTGTGATTAAAGCAAAAAATGTTGAAATAATTTTTACAGCTTTTTCCACACAATCCATCATGTCCAAGAACTTCATATCTCAGTCTAAAATTCATAGTGGATAGACTTTTTTAAATATCATATTGGGTGGTGATTCGTACGCCACATTTTTTTAGTCATACACCACTAACGTGCTTTACAGTTTTGTACAGTACAACAGCTAAAAAGAGGTGGTATACGAATCATCACCCATATTATATATATAAAATTAGTCGATAGTGGATAGACATTTTAAAATTCCACAATAAAAAAATTAGACATATGGGAAGAGAATAGACCACCAATTTGGAGAATAATAATGGGGCATTTTCCCAAAGCCTCATCTCATCCTTTGTAAAGTATCAAGATTTATTCATTATTCCTAGGCAATAAAAAAGGTTGTTCAACTAAGCATCTCATCCCCATTTATCTCCACATAAATTTATTTATTTATTAATTATTAATATTATGAATTTGGAAATAATATATAAAAAATAAAAAAGATAAAACCTTTGAATCATAGAATAGAATCAGAACAAATGGCAGTTTCCCCATCCACATAATTCCACAACTCACCATCCTAAATCTACCTTCACAGATTTGAAAATCTCACATCACATGTTCTTTTTTTTCTTGGCTTAATAACCCACTAATTACACCATAATCTCATTTCCATCATAAATTAATTGTGGCCACAATTATAAGATTAAAGAAAACTTATTCCTTAAGTTGGAAAAGTTTATCTTATATTAACACAAAAATCCTTAATCCATGATGTTTAACAATACCAAACTTTTTATTTGAACATCAATGACACCCCATTCACTAGCTATAATACACATTATGCGGTTTAACTTATTGTTGAAGTCAAAACGTAAACTTGAACTCACAACCTTTTGCTTCCAATCAGGCAAATAGCAAATAGCAAATAGCAAATAGCAAATAGCGTTAGACGAGACGCTATCCAATAATACTATCAAACCTTTTTGTTTCTTTTGAAAAGTGGAGACACATTGATCACACCACCTACACCATACCCTTTTGTTTGAAGTAATAGTTGAACTCACAACACATTATATGTTCGGTCAAACTATACACCGCTAAGTTAAAGACTTTTTGAAGACGTTGTGGAAGTCTTCAAACCATAAAGCTTGTAAGAGCACTTGTACTATTGCCACATCAACGTCTCGTTTGCAACACTTACCCACAACTCAAATATGCAGAAACACCCTTAATCATCGACTCACCCCATCACTTACTAACTATGACCCATCTTTTGTCAATTACACACTAAAAAAAAAAAAAATTCAAACATGGACGTTATGCCACCACGACATGCAGCACACCTAGAGGGTGACACACGCGGTGAGTGCCGCAACGAACCCATGGACCATTACAAGTCCTCTAATGAACACTTACGCACATTGTTGTTACTTGAAATCCCAATAATTACTATACATCACACAATCACATCCACAGGACATGGAATTTGGATCCAGAATCTAATACAAGCAAATGAAAAATGTACACAAAATGTAAAATTTATATAATAATTGAAGGGGATAACATTAATTCAAATCATTGCTACATCAGTTATCACAATCCTCACCTCCACCATTTAATCTCTAAAAAGACCAAAAGACTTGAGATCTGCACTTACACATGATTACATGGACAATTTGCATTCCCCAAGAAAAAGGAAAAAGGAGGCAAATTTACTGTTAATAAACATTAAAATTAATATCCATGGTTTCTTTTTTAGAAAATTTCCTAAACTGGGCTACCTTTTACAAAGCATCCCAAGATAATTGGTCTTTGAGGTTTTCTTGTTCTACAATTTCTAACTTCTGCTTGTATTATAATTAAATTAAAAATAATCTTGGAGAAAAACTTGGTTTGTTCCTCCTTTTGTTGCCAACTTTCATCCATACCCAAAAATCAAAACCGAAAATCGGAACTTTGTTATTTACCTCCCCTCCAAGATTTCAATTCTGTTGCGCGACAAGTTGATCAAGCTGCATTTGCTCAATCCACGCGCTCAATGTAGATTGATCGACTTGTTCAATCTGCCCACTGCCACTGCCTTCAGCGGAAGATCCTGCACCGCCACCTGAGCCACCAAATGCAGCCAGCTTTTCCTTCATCTCTTGAGGCGTTTCTTTCACAAGTGATTGAACCCATGACAAATCAGGCTCCTCCCCATTATTCAAGCCATTTTCAAAAGATGATGACCTACGAAGCTTACCAAAATCATCAACATTAACACCCCAATCGGCTTGGTCATTACCCGAACCCAATTTTGACCACGGGTCAGCATCAGAGCCCAAAATACCACCGGATCTTGACCCAAGCTCACGTGAGCTCAAACTTCTAAACTGCTGTTGGTTCTCACGAGCCAACATGGAAATACGAGAGCTCATGGGTGAAATAGGGTCAACGTTTCTAGGAGACATCCTCCCAGGAGACTGAACCGAAAAAGGCCCATTTTTTGGTGAGAAATTAGTATTAATCGGTGATAACATACTCTGCTGTTGCTGAAACTGATTAAAAACCGATGAATTATGTCTCGGTGAAAAAACTGACTGATCAGAAAATCTTGGAGACGAGCTTTCGGCTGCAAAAATGTCATCAAGTTTAGTTGGAGTTAGAATCGCCCTTTGTTGCCTGGATAACTCGTTAAAAAGCTGAAGATTCAAATCCTGGTCGGATGGCATGTCTCTGGCATTAAGAGATGATCTTAAACGGCTCGATTGAAGATTACTTCCTGGTAAATGCAACGAGGGCACATTCGGCTGAGCCCAGTTCATATTCGACATGCCATTACCAGATGGAGACATGGGTGGCGTAAATGACGAAAGTCCACTTGGTCCCGGGCCCGGGCCGGGCATCATGCTCATGGCTGCAGCAAAATCCATTGCACTCGGACTGGAAGTTGACCTAGGTGAAGGAACCGCCGAGCCCGTTGACACAAATAACGGGCGAAGCTCTTCTTGTGTGTGAGCAAAGAAACACACGCGTCGGTTACAACCCGTCCCATCTTTACAGAGACGGGTCCGGTATTGGGCAGGATGTAGCCAACACTCGAAAACCCCGTGAGCATATTCACACATGTCACCTCTTCGACACGTTCCTTTTCTAAAATCAGGACATGGGACACAGCTATAATGATACTTTCGTGGGTCCCTTCTACGTGCGTTTTCGCCTGGATGAACGAAAGGGCACTCAGTCCAATCATGAGAGTAGGCTCGAGAACACGGACGGATCTTAAATGAGTACATCCTGAACTCATCGGTTGAGTAAATGCTATTCTTGATGTCAGGTAATGACGGATCAATCGGGTATTCTCTTTTGGCATCGTTAAAAGCCGAAGTCTTGGGAGAAAAGTCTAAATCCAATTCCGATTCTGGTTCACCTTCACCCTCCCCCTCCCCTTCACCTTCACCTTCACCTTCACCTTCACCTTCACCTTCACCTTCACCTTCACCTTCACCTTCACCTTCAACCTCAACTTCAACTTCAGGTTCAGAAGAGGGCAAAACGGTAACTTCACCATCGGCTCCAAGAAGCTCTATAAGGGTCTTTTTCAGATCAGGTAGCTTCGGTGAAACCACGATTACATCCACAGGTCGAAGTCCGTTAGCATCAATCAAATTCGGGTCAGCACCCGCGAGTAATAACATATTAACAATTTCAGCAGCATTTACGGATCCACCAGAAGCAGCACAATGAAGCGCAGTGGTCTTATCAACACCACACAACTGATTCACATCAGCTTTTGATTGTGAAAGGATCAGCTTCAAAACATCAACACTTCCATACATAGCTGCCACCATTAATGGAGTTCTGTGTTCAAGAACCATTTGCTTCGACCCCTTTTGGCGCCCATACCATAATCCAACTTCATCAATAACAGAAGGGTCGGATTCAATTGATTGTGTGAACCCTTCAATGTCATTATTTGCAGCAAGTTCAAGCAAAGTAGCAAAAGAATCCCCGGTTTCAACAGTTAATAGGCTCATGTTTGTGTTAGATGGCCAACTTATTGACAAAAAAATTGTAAAGGTCAACGATCAATGGTGTTTGTATTACCTAGCCCATGATTTTGATCTGCAGAAATTTACAAAACAAGATAAATATCAAAACTTTAATAAGAAACCACAATAAACAACAACTACCATATACATTTAGAGATTTCTGGATGAGTATTAGAACTGGTGATCATTTAGGGTCAAACTAACCAAATGACTAATATTGTCAAGTTCCAAACACTCCTTAATCTATTTATCATCAAAGCAACTGAAGTTACTAAAGTTGCATACAATTCCTACTATTATACACCAACATTACTTATATCAATAGTACAAATACACAGGTATATACCAAACAGTTCTAGATAGATATAGCACAATATATAACTCCACCAAATAAAATGATGGAAAAGGTCAAAGGTAAAAGCAAAGTTGCTGAGTGATAACAAATATATAATATGAATAATAGAAGATGTAGACAAGATGAAAGACTAAAACCCTTGTACGAAAATAGATAAAAATAAGTTGGGGCCACTGGTAGATGATAATATGGCACTTGAAAGATAATGAAGACAAATTTCTTGGTATTTAGAATTGCATGATTGATCACCAAACAGGCAAACACAATATCAAATTTTTCCATAAAAACAAAATAATCATGTCGTAAATTTCACTCTGGGATTTTATTTTTTCTTCAATTTGAATAAAATCAAAGAAAGATACAGTCTTTTGAATCCCTAAATCTTTGTTATTCATTTTCAAGATATTATAGCATGCACACATCAATGGGCATTCAAGAAAGTTGACATAAAGTCAAAATCAAATTAAAAGGCTCAATTTTTATTAAGTAATACTCCGTATTTTAAGAACATTTAATTCTTTAAGGTTTAAACACAAGACCCATGAGATAATCAACAAAATTAAAGCAATAATATACAGTCTTTTTGAATCCCTGATTCTTGGTTATTCATTTCCAATTTCCAATAAAGCATAGCATACAACAATGGGTATTCAACAAAGTTGACCCAAAGTCAAAATCAAAACAAAAGGTTCAATCTTTATTCATAAATTAATAAAAATCCATTCTTTTTATTAAACCCCAAAAACCCAAGAAATGGTACAACTAAAAAACATGTTGTACCACATGCTTATCAAGTTGTACTTTTTTTTGCAGTGAAAACAACGAACATGCTTCATCAATGCCATTTTTTTGACAAATATAACACAAATATCACATTCTTCAACCGATCAAAATAAATAAACTTTAAAAATTCACAGCAAAATAAAAACATACCAAAAGGCTGTTTCAAAAAACTGAATAAATAAATAAATAAAATTGGTCAGATAAATTTCATCAAAAACACATAGTAAAGATGTTTTAGTGTGTGTACGGACACGTACATACAGATACAGATTCCAAAAGGGTATTTAAAAAACCAAAGATCGGTGAGTTTAAACTAAGTAATAAAAAAGCACAAATAGTTCGCCGGAAAATAGTACAAACTTACCGGAAAATTTGCTTTACTTAATCATCGGAGGGTTTTAACGGGTTTTCAGATCTAAGAATCAAGGAAGTGAAAAAGTGATAATAAAATTAAAAAGTTGTGATTTTTATGAAGGGGTTTGATAATCAGAAGAAAATAGCTTCTTCTCCATTTCCTATGCTTTTCTCTCTCTCTATTTTCCCCTCTTCCTCAACTGAAATAAATTATTACAATGAAATGAAATTTGATATAAGCTCTATGAATTTTACAATTTGACAACTTTAAGCCACTTATGTTCGGAAAATGACATTGAAGTCCCTCGTCTTTGTTGTGGTGAAGTTTTGTAGACGTACAGACGTTTTATGAAAATTCGCGACTTTATCATGTTTCTAGAGTTTAATGTTATTAGTTTTGGCAAGTAGATTTATGTAATGTATGAAAACTTCAATGATTTATGGTGCATATTCTTAAATTTATTATATATTTTGATTAGAATAACCGTGTATACCATAACACGAAGTTGAAGTGGGGTGTTAATACTTACAGTATATGTTAGCTATAAACTTTATTTTTTGAATATATTTTATCAACACCTAAAAATGTTAAAAATGAGTTTTCTCTAATTAATCAAATAGTCTCTTTGATATGTTTTCATTATCAAATTATAGGCCAAAAACGGTCTATAATCAACACGAGAAAGGCATAAATCCTTGTAAATGGCTAATTTATACAATGAAATAATTGAAAGTTTCATTCATTTGTTTGTACTTCTATTCATACTTATTATTTGGAGGTATCTATGAAATCACATTATGAATAGTTGGTCAGCTTTATGTTTTGAAAATGTAAGGGTGGTACACTTTAATTTTCTAGTAGTATAGGGGTAATATTTGTACTTAATTCATACATAATGCCCTCCCTTTTATTTTGTTGAAAGAAACGCCTACCCAATAAAAGCGGGATTATGTATTTCTTGTCTTTTTTTCCCCCTTTATTTATTTCGGGATTATTCGTGTACCTAATTAAATAAAAAAATTCCAAACAAACAAGATAATATATAACATAACATAACACATAATTGTATTCTTTTGTGTGTGTGTGTGTGATATATAACATAAATAATAAACTATTAGTATATGTAAAATACTGGTCTCTCATTATTGTATTTATTTGAAGAATCATATATATAGCAATAATAAGATCATATTATTATTATTATTATTATTATTATTATTGTTATTATGTGAATATATAACATGACAGAATTGCTTTCCATTAAAGTGGTTATATTATATTTTCCTTTCGATAATATTAACATTAATATATAAATATACAGCAACACCAACAACACAACCCAATCCCGGATAGGAGGTATGGGGAGGTAGAATATAAATAGTCATGATTTTTACCCCGAGGGTATAAAGACTTCTTCCGAAAGGACTTTCGACTAGCAATTAATATATAAATATAATTGTACATGACAACAAGCTATGAAATGATACAAATACTCCATCATATGTATTCTCAATAGCAATGAACTTAATATGCTATGTATATTTCTTATATTCTACACTTTATATCGTTTATTTTTTTAAAATGAGATGTACACCTAGCTTATGTTCTGTTAAAATAGTTTTTCTTTTTTTGTTGGAATAATTTATTTTCTTATATCGAAATGAATTACCACTAAAGAAACTCTCATTAATTTTTTCGTTTTGAAAATTTAAGAAAATATAAGAAAATAAATTATTCCAACAAAAAAAGAAAAACTACTTGAAAGTTTATAAAGAATAGATAGAGTAAATTGCATGAATGTCCACGTGGTTTACACACATTCTCACCGTTAGTCCCTATACTTTGTTTATTGCATGGACAGTCCAAAAACTTAAAAGTTGTTGCACGCTTAGTCCCTCTTCTACCTAAAATGACTCAAATGCCCTTGGTGGTACTATCTATTTTGCTCGGCCAGTGAAGGGTATTTTAGTAATTTTAGGTAGAAGATGGACTAAGCATGCAACAACTTTTAAATTTTTGTACTGCACACAACAAACAAAGTATAGAGACTAACAGTGAAAATGTGTGTAAATGTAACACCCCCGAAATTCACTGTTTTGTGGAAGCATAGTTTGGGGTGTTACTAATCAAATATCACAGCACAAAGATAAGGTAAACGACATCTATATGCAACGTTTGTAAATTATTTACATTCCATAGATATATTGTTTGAAAACTTAGTGTTTTCGTATACAAAAATGTAGTTTCCCTAGAGTCCGCGCGTGTAGCGGGAGATTCTATTACATAATCAAAATATACAAAAGATAATGCTAAGAATCTCCGTTAATGCAGTTATGTTGAAATCATGCGACTCTAGCTAAAATCCTGGAGTAATCCTACTCCATCCGAGTACCTGAAAAAACATGCTAAAAAGTGTCAACCAAAAGGTTGGTGAATCTCACAGGTTTGTAAGTAATATCAGTTTTGAACACGAGATTTCATCAGTAATGCCCGCAGGCGTAAAATCAGCAATTTCAATCTAGAAATCGTAAACCAGTATTTGCAATCCCGCAAATGTAAGTAAGTAAGTTTATACCGTTGCCATGAGGCTCATAATCGAAGCTTAACCCGTAAGTAATAAGTTTGCTCCCGTGACATGCTCGTAAATGAGCAAGCATCAGTAACGAATATTTAGTCACCCGTTTCTACGTGTAAATCGGTACGTGGCAGCGCTACTGCCCCGGGCGGGGAGGGTCATTTCCCTAATGGATCCATTAACTAGTGTTCGCGCTTAAGTCCATAACTAACGATATATGATGGAGAGACTTCTGTAAATAGTAAACAACTCATGCAATTCCGTTTGGTATAGTAAGCAGTTTAGTACTTGTGTTCAAGAAAAATCAGTAGCATGTATCTCCCCCAATAAGATAAAACAGTAAAAGTGGGGCCGTAAGACTCACCTGAGTCTTGTAGTAATCAGTTGCAATTAGCAAGTAGTAAGTAAAGCAAGTAGGTTCTCTGAACCCGTAACCTTCAAATGCCTAATCATATGAAGTTATGTAAGTATGCGTCTCACGAGACGTTTCGTTTAGTTGTACACAACTAGTATATCCAGTGTTTGTCCGTATGTTTGTAATTGTTTGTTTGTTGGAAAACATGTTTGGCCCGTTGGTGACGGTTTGTAGCAAAAATTCTAAAATGTTGACTTTGCTACAGTGAATGTGCTACAGTGAATTGCTACAGTAAAATTTGACTTTTTGCTACAGTAACTTTGACTTTTCTATAGTGAAAATCCTTTAAAATTTCCAAGTTTTCTGTTTTCTACGACATAAGCTGCGACACAAGGATTTGTATGCGACACAAGGGTTGTGTCGCATGAAGGATGCGACACAAGAGCTCTGCGACACAGTGGTTGTGTCGCAAAAAGCTTGCGATGCTAATTCAATAGCGACAGAAAGGTTGTCGTATAAAATACGACATAGTATGCGACATAGAGTGCGACACAATATTGTGTCGCAAAGGTTACGTCACTAAAGGATTGGTACGACACAAGGTGCGACACAAACGGGTTTATGCGACACAGCATGCGACACAAGGCTTGTGTCGCATGTATGAACACCAGCCCAGAAACTTTCGGGTTTCAAGAATTTCCGACCAAAAACGCAAATCTAACCCATTTTCGAGCTATAAAGTCGTGTATTCTTCATGTATTAGGTTATATCTAAGTTGTGTACACATCAAAACATCAAAACATTACACCAAATTGAATAGATCTAAGATTTTAGAAATTTCTTACTTTTGCAAATCGAGCTAAATGGAGGATGAATTGATGAAAACGGTCTTGATATTCTTGCTCCACTCGTGATGGTGATTCCGAATATGTAATTTTCGTGGTCGAGATTTGATGTCGAAAATTTGGTGTGAATTGAGTTGAGAGAGTTTTTGGTTTGTGTGTGTGTTTAGTGATAATGAAAATGAAAGAAAAGAAGTGGGTATGGGGGGTGGGGTTGGCTGATTCATCAAGGAAGGATGGGGAAAATACTCCCCAAAACACAGTGTTGACTCCGTGTCCTAATTGTTTAATTACTCGTTTTTAATATTTAACCAAACGTTTACATTTTTAAAATGTAACTAGAGTATTTAAATAAAAATACCTTGAAATTAATAATAGAAACATTTGTCGCAGTATCTAAATTACTAACTCGCGTTTATTACGTTTTGTTGCATTATTTAAATGTCGTCGCAATAATATGTAAATAATGTTCGTTCAGTTGCGTATTTTATATAACAAAATACGTTCTTATTATTTAAGTAAATTTCTGTCACCAACGTTCAAATAAACTGTGTCGGACTCCGTCCGGTTAATTCGTACGATTTATCCAAATCGCGTAAGTACACACATATATATATAATCACCTTATATATATATATACAAATAGAGCCTGTAATTAGTCCTATTACATACTAATTACAACTAGTTACAAACAATTAGACATAATTAATTATCCTAATTATGCAGGTGTTACAGTAAACTACAGGACCGTTCATGCAATTAACTCGAATAGATAAAAAGGGAGAAAACTTCAACTTGATTTACTTAAATGCAACATTTACACATAACAATAATTTTAAATCTTATAAAAATTTATTGTAATAATGTTTTCATGTAAATTTTAATTACATTACATACAAATATAATACTTATTATCTTGCAAAGTAAGAAAAAGAATAACCAATTGTTCGTTAATTCCTATCGACCGGTATCCTAATCAATATAAAACTAAATCGCTCAAAGTAGTATGGTTGCTTATATATTTTATTAGTTAATAGCTATTCTTTAAGGATTGGATTATATTCTTTAAGCTTTATTTTTTCAAATCTCAATCTTTAGATTTTATTCATAACTTTTTGCAGTTAATTTATAGCTTCTAAATTTTAACTTTTTATGTTTAAGAATGGATGCATTAATTGAAGGATATCTTTGTGCAACAAAGATAATGTGCAACAGAGACTTTTATAAATCAAATTGAAAAATATTCAATTTGCCCATGCTATTTGAAAACACTTTGGGTGTGTTTGGCACGGGGCTATTAGGGGCTTGAGCTTCTACTTTTAATAAGTCTCAGTCAATAAGTCTTGTTTGTCAGCACAAAAATAATGAGGCTTCTTGAAAAAATACACCCTTAGACAAGAAGCTTTTTGAAGTGGCTTTTGAATAGAAGTCCACGCCCCAGCTCCCACAAACTCCAACCTCCAACTCCAGCCCCAACTCCAACTACAGTCCGTTATTGCCAAACACAGCCTTAATAACTTATATTACTCATAATAATAAATTTATTACATAATTAGGATTTTAGGGTGTGTTTGTCAACAAAATAACTGCAGATGGAGATTGTGACTGGGAATTGCAGTGGTCGAGGGTTTTTTTATAAACTAGAATTTCAATCTCCCTTTAGTTATTCTTAAAATAAAAGTAAATGTTAGTATATGTTAACTTAATATGAATAGGTTCGATATCAAGTACGGAACGTATTTATTAGTGCATTATTTTTTTATGATTATGATTATTTGTCATGATTTAATTTTCAGTATATTATATGCTTTTCAAAAGCACCACAAGTGAGCATGAACTTTCTTTATGTCAATTTTTTGGACTTTGAGAAAGTTATGGTTTCAACATATAAAAAGGATGGAAAAATATTGCATCTCTTTTAAAAAGCAAGCACCACAAGTGAATTACATGAAGTCGTTTTTAATTGAGTTGGGGTAAACCATTAAACTGATCATGATATTATTATTCCATTTTTTAAAACTGAAGTTATTATACTTTCTTTTTTTTTCCTGCTTAACGCGGTCTCTAAAATACCCCTTTCTCATTACCAGCTTAAATGTCTACATTACTATTTTTGTTTATTTCAGAAATATTGTTCACTTATATAAAAATGTATGAAATTCGTTAAATTCTCAAATTTACCATCATTTATTACTCTCAGTAATTCATTTCTTAAATATTTTTAGTGAAACTTGTCTTTAATATATGGGTAAATTTGACATTTTATCAAACTATCACAAATTCAATAATATTTCATGGGGACACTCTTTTTAAGATGGAGAAAATATACTATAAATATATATATTTTTGCACTTAAAATCGATTAAACTAGTGTACCTTTTTTTATTTAAGTACAAAAACTACCATGCTATTGGTCCTTCTCCGGGCCATATAAACAACCATATAGTCCATACATAACGTAGATCAAACTCAAACTCAAACTCAACTTAATTCCATCAAATAATGTTTGTGTGTTTTGGTGTGTGTGATTGTTAATTTGAATAAACTATATTATTATTATTATCATTATCATTATTATTATTATTATTATTTATTATTATTATTATGGTATAGTACTAATGAAACGAGTCTAGTAGAGTATTAATGAATTTGGACTCGACTCGTTGAATAATTACTCTACTTGAACTCAACTTGAATTATATTCGACATTATTTTAAAGTTCAAGCTCGAAATCAAGTTTATTATACATTTATACTCTATGTAATGTGGGATGCGAAAACAAAAAAGAGTTCATCCTACTCAATTAACTTGATTAAATTGTTTGACTCGAGATGATTAAACTAGCTTTCAATTAGTCAAACTACATATTAATGTTTTGTAATACCCTTCCCATATCGGTATGAGATAATACATTTGAGTCTCTTAGATTAATGCCAACGGTTTCTTCGGTTCTACCATTTTCCTTTCTTCCTTTAGTGACATTGATGACACCATTTCATCACTTCCTTTCTTCGGTTTCATACGTCGGTTAGCCGAATAAGGGAAAGGGTGTGTATGTGGGCCAGCTTCATTTTTTTATGTATTGTTAATTATTGTTTAGTGTATGTAAATGTAGGTATATTGGTAAATGTGGGGCCCAAAAATTTAAGGAAGAAAGGATTGTTGGTAGTACTTTGTCAGTCTTTCGTCAGTTTTGGATGTGCTGACGTGACGCAAGGGAAGAAGGAAGTGACGAAAGCACTGTTGGGAGTGGTCTTATAAGTCTAAGGTAGTGGGCTACTATTATCCTTCCACCATGGTTTTTAGTTGAACATGAAGGATACTCAAGTAGTCCATTGCTTTTGATTTCGAGAGGCATTTCACATGGTATCAGAGCCATAACATATCGGGGTGTGACGGGTACACGGCTTGTGCATCTCCTTGGTTATGGATCCTGGTTATGCGTAATGTTTCGGCCTGACGAGAACGTCTGGAGTTTGAGTGGGGCCATAGTTTTTTGGTTGAACCTGAAGGATACTCGAGTAGTTCATTGCTTTCGGCTTTGAGGGGCTCCTAAGTAAAGTTATAATGCTTATTGCTTGTATAATAGTCGAGTAGTCATTATATTGAAACTCAATTCTAGCTCGAACATTATAATTCTAGAATACAAAATAAACATACTCGAACTCAATTAATCGAGTTGCCTGTTGATTACTCGTCTCGTTAACAATATCATAATCAATCATCTCTCGAATCTCCATTTATCGCTAATCTTTGCCACTAGCCACCTCAATACATGGCCACTGAAAAAAACTAAGTATAGAAGAGTTGTATTGGTTCAAAACAAGTCACCATCATATACTTGTTATCATTACAACATACCTTCTCTTATTCATAGCAAGCCAATTTCCTTAATTCTGCATGCGTAGTATTTTTATTTTTTATTTTTTTAATAAACATAAGAAAAAGAAAGGAATATATTAAGTAATTATATTTAATATAAAGGTTACTTTTTGACTTTGGACAATATACAATATATTAAAATGAGTTGTTTTGGTTCACCATCGGTCTAAATTGACAACTATAGTTAAATAATTAAGTTTGTCATTGATAGAATAATATTCATGAATAATAATAAATGGTATGTGTGGGTAACCTTGTCAATGCAACATTGAGAAGTTTAAAATACATTAATATACACATCCATGATCTATCCCCTTTACTTTTAAATTTTTATATCTATATCTTTATTAATAAACAAAAAATAACTACATGTTGATTTTATATGTAATAGGGATAAGGTTGTAAATCAATAAATTTATTTAATTATATCTGTCTTGATACATCTAAATTGTTTTGTTTAGAAGTTTAAACTAAGAACACTTTTATGGTAGATAAAATTACTCTTGCATTAATACGTTTCTATAATAAACTATAACATTAATATGTTTAGTACATGAAATTCACATCATTTAGAGCTCAAAAATCTTCAAAACTATTAAAGTCTAAATTATAAAAACTAAAACTAGGCTTGAAAGCAATAAAAGTTCAACTCAAATTACCTCAAATTGAGTTCAAGCTCAAATAACTCTCTAAAAGCTCGACTTGTTTGAAAACCTAAATCACTTCAATCACATTTGTTTAAAGTGCTCATGGCACGTAGCTCAGTTGATAATTCAATAAGTGAGACATCTTTACCACAATAAGCACAAGGTCAGGAATTCAAACCCTGGCACCCCCATAGCCACAACTCACAAGCGTTGAGTGAGTCATGTATGCCCCTCACATTATGAATAAGCAGCTGATTGTTAAGATCTGGGTTGCGGGTTATCAACATTCATGCCACAACATTTGTTAAAGTTTATCAAAGACTCGTTTCTTGAGAGACATTTAGGGTGTGTTTAGTAGTGGAAAATTTTCCAAAATTTTCCATCTTCAATTTTCTAGAAAATGGAAAATGTTTTATTCCCTAGAAAAGTGATGAGAAATGGAAAACATGTTCAAATGTGTTCACATTTTCCATCTTGGAAAATTGAGTTTAAAATTAGGAGAGTTTGGAAAATTTTAGAAAAGTGGGGGAAGAGTTATAAAGGAAAAGTGTGGAAAAGTGAGAAATCATATTTTCCAACTTATAGTTATCACTTTGGAAAATGGGTTTTCCATTTTCTTGGAAAAATTTTCTATAAAAAACCAATTTGAACATGTTTTCCAATTTTCCAATTTTTTTAGAAAAATTTTCTGAAAAATTGCCTCATTTTTCTACAACTAAAGTACTAAACACACCCTTATGTATCAGTTTTTCAAAAGTAAAGGAAGGCGAAGGCCCAAATAGCAACTTTATTGGGCTTCACAAAATCACTACAAAACAAAACGACCCTTTTTAATTGGGCCTTAAACTTAATATTCAAAACACTTGTGTAACTCAGGGTTATAAACTGACCTAGGGTTTCAATTTCGTCTGCCGTCTACTGAACATCACAACTGCAAGAAGCAGAACCGCCGTTATCATCACCGGAATCATCACGTAATCTCTACAGGTTATTTCCCGCCCTTAATTTCAGCTCATTGTGTATATATAGATATATATAATATATAATAATCATGCGTGTTTGGTTTGTTATGTCTGTTTTAATCGAATTGCTATCATTTTTACGTAATTTTTGCGTAATTACCTACTTATACATGTTGTAAATCAAGCTAAACTTATTAAATTTTGTGCGCTTTTGTGCTTTTAGGTCCTTATTTCTGCTGATTGTATATGTACCTGTAATGTTGTTAGTTGATGAATTTAGAAGCTATTTGTGCTAGAAATGGTGTAGATTTTCGTAAGGTTGAATTTAACAATGCTTTTATAGCTGTTATAAACTGATTATGTTGATTTTTAGTTGCATCTACTAGGTTATGTATTTGTGGCTACTAGATTGTTATATTAGACATGAGTTTAGATTTGATAATGATTTTATAGCTGTTAGAATGTTAATTGTTAGTTTATTTGAGTTTGTTTTGTATGTATGGTATACTGTTGAAACTAAATTGCTCATAAATGTGACTGGTATGATGATAAGTTGAAATGAATTATTGATTATAATTATGTTTACAGAAGCTAGAAGATGGCATATGCAGCGATGAAACCGACCAAGCCAGGGCTAGAAGAGCCACAAGAACAGATTCACAAGATTAGGATCACTCTTTCTTCCAAGAATGTTAAGAATCTCGAGAAAGGTCTCTGTTTTTTTTTCATTAGTTAAATCATATGTGCAGGAATTATTCAATAGATTTAATAATATGGTTTGAATGTTTTTACTACAGTTTGTGCTGATTTGGTTCGAGGTGCGAAGGACAAGAAATTGAGGGTCAAGGGACCAGTTAGAATGCCAACCAAGGTTCTTAATATCACAACCAGGAAGTCCCCTTGTGGTGAAGGTAATGATTTCTAGTTGATGAGAGACTATCATATTCTATATGAACTTGTACATTTGCTGAATACAAACTGAAGTTTGTTACACCAAAACACAAGTAAAACATGTTTGGCGACAATGATTACGAACTATGTTTAGCCCAATAATAATCCTGAGCTAAAAACAACAAACTATGGCCTCAGAGAAGCACACTTATCTGTTTACTCGGAGAGTCATAAAGTTGGAAGCGAAATTCGTCCATCCCTTCAAACTCATAGACTTCTATTTTGCTACTGTCTTTTTGCTGTTTTACCGAGGGTTTGATGGGATAAAGTTCAAGCCTATTAATATATTCCAATTCTAGGGCACTTGTCATCATCCAGTGTAGCTGAGTGCGCTTTTTTGTGTTTGCTTTCTGTTGATTTCTAGGAAATCATGTTCTTTTTCTTTTTTCTTTTTTAACATTGTTATTATATTCAGAACTGTATATTTTGACGGAGTTATCCATCTTTTTATTGAGAAATCATTTAATGTTATATTATGATTTGATGGTCTACAGGAACAAACACATGGGACAGATTTGAGCTTCGTGTCCACAAGCGTGTTATCGATCTTTTCAGCTCACCCGATGTTGTGAAGCAAATCACCTCTATCACCATTGAACCTGGTGTGGAGGTTGAGGTCACCATTGCCGACTCTTAGATGTCACGAGTCTTGTCTTTCTATTACATTACCATGTTCTATCTTGGGTAAGAACGTCTTTTCTTCATGTAATAGTTTCATTTCATGTAGTATTAATACCTTCACAATTTTGGAAGCATTTGACGGGAAGAAAGTCAGAGTTGTGTTTTATCTTTATCTTTTGTTTTATAAAAAACGTAATGCATTCCTATACTATGAACAATATCAAAGTTTGTTTCAGTATCTCTTGTTTAATGGGAGATCTTGAATTTGGCTGTCTCTTCTATATGTACAAAATAGTCTAGGCAAAGTGCCTAATGCGGGCAATAAGATTGTCTAGTCAACAAGAAGAAAGTTGGCACTGAAATACCGAGTATAATAGATGTAGTGGAATCATTAGATACGGTTTGTGTAGCCTACTACAAGTCTACAAATGTAAAGCATGTTATTATAAGTACTTAACTGTAGAATTCACATTAGGCTTGGTACAGGTTGATCAAAATTAAGTATATCTGATGCCTGTGCGTAAAATATGGTCATGGTTTTATATTTTTGTGTTCATTATTTCATTGTGTTGTACGTGTAGTCGTATATTACAATTTTGTTGCGGATGTGTTAATGCACTAGACATGTAACTACTTATTTTGTGAACATGTTGTTTTAAATGTAAAAATGGGTTAACTATCGCACATGATCCTTTGTAAACAGAACCTTTTATATTTTGCTAAATATGCGATCATATTAATAGATGCTACGATTCTAACGCTTGAGTACAAGTACATTGATCATTCTATATGACTTGCATGAAGCTTTGGGTAACCCATCCTTCCTACCTGTGCGTATGACGTGCAAGTAGACCAATTAGTTAGATTTAAGTGAAGTTGTAAATGCAGTATTTTGAACGAACTAATATCTTAGTTGTTCATTAAGAACGATACTATGACAGTGCTCGAGTAAACCACAGTGATCAAATATAATTATACTAATGTTCATCTTTTTTTTTTTTTCCGTGACAAAAAACTGTACAAAAGGCCTGTATACACACTCTTAAGTCTTAAAGGATCTATGACACTTTAAACACACACTACTGTTTGTTTTGTGCATCAAAACAAGCAGCATTACATCTCCAAACTACTTTATATCAGAATTCTCGATCACCAGTGTCCTATATAAAAAGCTAACGCACTCCATCATCACTCCGGGTGCTCCTTATTTTGAAAATGTATTCATCTTGCGACTATACGGTATTGATGTGACAAAGATTAAAAGAACGAACGTTTTGCAGGAGCTCGACCAACGGCTCGCATCAAGTTAGCCACTTCCAAGACCCTAGCCACTTTGGTTCCTCGTTTCGCTTCTGCTGTAGCTCTCTTTTCCTCTGATTTCCTTCTAGCTTTCGCTATGTCATTCTGCATCTTCTCCATTGCTCGTGCTCGTTTTGCCTCCAGTTTCCTCTACATTAAGCGACATTATATATTCCATTAGTGTTTTCGGTCTTTAATAAACGTCGTCAGCTATCGTTTCGAGTTAACCAAACAGAAAGAACAAAAAATTGACAACCTTTTAAACACAATCGATCGTAACATACAACCGAACGTTTGAAGTTCAACAAATCAAATCAGGAAAACAACTATTTTTTAAAACACAATCGATCATAACATACAACCGAACGTTCGAGGTTCAACGAATCAAATCAGGAAAACAACTATTTTTTAAAACACAATCGATCATAACATACAACCGAACGTTCGAGGTTCAACTAATCAAATCAGGAAAACAACTACTCCGTATTTCTCAACAAATGTAGATATGAATTTAAGTGGCATTACTTTAGTACCCTTACCAATTCCAATTTCAAAAAAGAAACCTAATCTTCAGAAGGCAAGTATGGTCACTAGTCACTAGAGTACATTAGAAAATTTCATTGTGAGAATTGTCCAACTATCATGCATGTATTACTTGTACTTCATGCAATTAAAGTGGTACATCTTACTCTCATACATGGACTCAACTTTCTCAAAAATGAGTCTATTGTCTTATTCTCTTTACTTTTCATGTGGTCATGACTCATGAGGACATTGATGGTTCCATGATTGGTCACTAGTTAGTTATTGAATCCTCAAATCTTCCAACTTTATGTTGTACCTCATGCATTTACACTTGTACCTTATGTTCAAAACTTGTACCTCATCTGAAATCATATCACATCGGATCTAGCATAAAGATACACCATACCTAGTATGCAAAAGTACTTGCAAAACACATTCAAAGAGATACACATCTTAACAACATGACATAGACACAACTAGTTTTTTATTACGTTGTTACTACTGTTACTGTTACTATTAATGTTGCTGTTAAAGAAACGTACCTCGATTTTCTTCATCCACGAGGTAGACTTTTGTACTTGTTCGTTCTCCCACCCGTTGATTATTGCATCATCACGCTTAAACCGATTGTTAATCTTAGAAATCTTCGCGTTTTGCCAAGCCAAAATCTTTGATTCAACTTCTTCTTTCTTAACCATTTGCACGGATGCCACGTTATGGTTTCCACCTGTATCGACCGAACTTTGACCGCCCCGTCTAGTAGGTGACACAATAGGATTATTATCCGTCACAATTGCCAACGGATTACTTTCAATAATAATATCTTCCTCACCAATTCTTTCCAAATTACTACTTCCATTATTCGTGTTCATACTATTAGCACCTTCACTTGTTTCACTTCCATTTATCCCGGTTCCGGCTAGAACCAAAGCGTTAAATTCTCGACTCATGGTCGTGAAGTTCTCACTTTCGGTGCTGACAACCGAAAGTGATGAGGATCGATGGCTCGTGGTGTCCCAATTTTCGCGACGACGATAGGAAGGAGGAAGTGGTAAAGGGGGTGTTAAAGCATGAATTTCTCTTATGTTTTCATCTTCTTCTTCTTCTTCATTTTGATTATGATTTTGATGAGATGAAGAAGGTATTTGATCATTAAACATGTTTGTTTTGTGTGAAGATAACAAAAGATTAATAATGAATTTAGGAAGGGGAGAGAGAAGTGATTAAAAGATATAAAGTGTGAGTTTGATGATATTGGTATGATTAGTGTTTGGGTTAATTAAGTAAATTTAAACCACACAAGGAATAACTTGCATGGAGTGTTGACTGTTGAGTGACACAAACATATACTTTTGTTAACCAGAACGTAACAAAAAACACATAAAATCTTTCTAATTCAAATAATTTTATTTTTTGATTTATTTTTATTCGACCTTCAATCCAAAAAAAAAAAAAAAAAAATTTTTGCTACGTTTTAAAATGTAAGCTATCAACATCACTTATTAATATTTTTCGCTTTGAAAATATAAAATTCCAACATTACTTTCAATCATTTATTTTTAAAAATTTGCATTCAAACTTGACTCGAGTATAAAGACAAAAGTTGTATATGTTAGAATCACTAAATTTTTTTTCATTTTATCACACTCTTTTCTCTACGCTTTTAGTTGTGTAAAACTTTTTGCAAATGATAAGATTTTTGACACCTATATATGTAAAAAAGAGTGGAAAAAAAATTGTAACACATGATTTTCCCACGCAAAAGGAAATGTGGATAAATTGGGTATTACAAATTTTTTTCCACAATTTAAGTGTTACATGTTATAATTTATCCACACTTTTAAGTGTAACATTTTTTTCTCACACTTTATATACGAAGATTGTGGTGATTTTCACACTAATTGATGTAAAAATTTTTTACACAATTAATTATGAATAATTTTACATAATTCTACACATTTAAAAAGAATGTGAAAAAAAGTGTGAATAAATAATTTCTTTGTAGAGAATTATTTTAAAAATAAAATTTTTTGAAGGATAATAAAAGCAAAACGATGGAAGTACATGATTAAACGAAGGAAGTACATGATTAATCAAGTTGATTAAAAATATCTTGAGAAAAAAACCGACTTAACCTTAAAACATTGGATTTAACGCAAAAGTACAAAACTTGTTAGATGTGACGTTTTGAATGTGGAAAATGAGAGATCGGGATAAATTTGTCATTTTTCTCTTTCTAGTTTCTAGGTACACTAATTTTTTGTTAAATCAGTTAAAATTATATAACTCCACGAAAACGAATCTTTGTCAAGGATGTGTAAATATTTATGGTTACCATGATTAATGTTGGTGGTTTCAAATATATCGTGACACTTAATTATAGCACGAGAAGTTGTAAGATTGGTATTTCAGTATTCTAACAACAATACTGAAGCTGTGAATTAGACGAGTGAAGGATATCGAAATTTCTTAGTAGAGTATTCTGAGAAAAAAAATATTGAAAAATATGTAATTATAAGTTTAGCGTCTCAGGCGACACACTGGCTGAGAGTGACAGAATGCCAACTCTCGATGTTCACGGTCTTGATGGACGAAAAAATATCTCTACTCCGTGAGCTCTTATAATATTTGTGTATATATATTTTCTTGCCTTGAAAATAAAAACACGATTTTATGTATCATCATTAAATTACTTTTCGTACATTTTTTAGTGTCGGCCAAAGATGTAAAGTTTTTCTAGTGGTTTCCTCATATTAGGTCTTCGTATGAGCCAATCTTGCCATAGACACGTGTCACACACTAATAGGAAAACCACTTACATTTAGCAACGTGGCTAAAACAGATTAACTTGTAGGTCCGATACAACTTACCAACGTTGATGGAAATGTTGTAACAAACAAAATGACACGTTAATGTTGCTAATTAACTTTGACTTGGTTAATGGAGAAAAACTATTATTTCGCTACTTAACGATACTTTATAATCAGAGACGGAACTATAATGAAATTTATTATTAATAAATACCAGAATAAGAAAACTTAGTTCTATATCGAACGGTTGCACCTCAGACTTTGACCTAGCTAGCTAGTTGCACGAACACTATATCTAACTTTTTAAGAAAATATAACGTTATACGAAATAAGTTGACTAGTAATACGTGTCACTGCACGATTATAGTAGTTCCGCTGCTATATGCAATATTTATTCAATTTATTTATTAAGTTAATGAACCAGCTAGATAGGTTAATTAGTAATGTTAATTTAATATCTTATCAGGGGCGGTACTAGGGTGGGGGCAGTGGGGGCGGCCGCCTCCACCCGATTTTCGGGAAAAAATATTTTTTTAAAATTTTATAGGTTAATTTTGTAAAAAAAAAATTATGCCCACACGTAATTTTAAAATTTAAGGTTAATTTTATAAGATATTTTTATTATTTTGAATTCGCCCCCTCGTTAATTTTTTTCTGGTACCGCCACTGTATCTTATAGATCTACCATATGAAAAGCTACAATAATTCACATAAATAACTATTGATATTTATTTAAATTGATGTTGAGACTTTATGTAAAATATAAGAGATGATTGATGACTCGATAATTATGTATGTTTTAAAACCAACGTTGGATGGTTGGACACCTATGAGTTAAGTCCACATCCACCTATAAGGAAACCATTAAATATAATAAAATCATAATTAACACAAATACTATTAACGATTAATGAGTACATCAACTTTTGGTGAGAATAAGAAAACCAATAGGAATGAACTATGTGTCACTTTACTCTTTCTCCTTCAAATTTTTAAAAATTAAATATCTCTCAAACGGTAAGTCGAAAAATTATAAAAATTGCACCATAAAAATCAGCGTTTTATTCTCTTCGATTAGAGATGTAACAAGGTATGCTTTTGACGAATTTTTTTTTTCCGATTTTTTGGTGGGTTTTGAAATCGAGTAACACATGTGTTAGAAGCTGTTAACACATGTGTTACTCGCTGCTAATACGTGCGTTACCTCCGTGTAACACATGTGTTAGCAGCAAGTAACACATGTATTAACAGCAACTAACACATGTGTTAACATCTAATAACACATGTGTTACTAATTTTGTAAAACAAAAAAAAAAAGTTCGTCGAAAATAGACCTAGTGAGATGGCAAATCGAAGAGAAAAAAATGTTGATTTTTATGGTGCAATTTTTATAATTTTTTCGACTTACCGTTTAGGAGATATTTATGTTTAAAAAACATGAGGGAAAATGGGCATTGTGACACGTGGCACTTTCTAGTTGGTTCTTCCATTCTTATCAAAAATTTCATTCTCATTTGAACCTCACCGTAGTTTATTACTTTGTTTTGTCCCTTTTTCTTATTTATTTATGTCTAAGATATGTTTTTTTTCCCTTGATATGTTAGATATAATATATATATATATATATATATATATATATATATATATATATATATATATATATATATATATATATATATATATGTGGTGGTCCTTATGTGATATTAAAATACTAAAAGGAATTTACTACAGTATATACTAATTAAATAAAAAAGGTTCATGTAACAAAATGAAGTATGATGAGAGACTCCTTCCGCGTGACCTAATCATGTCGAGGGCTAAATAAAAGGACTCTTTTACACAAGAAATCGAAAATAAAAAAGTTACAGCATCGTTGGTAAACAAACAACTAGTAAAGCCACCATCAAAGTCGACATCCAGTTCATCGAGAAACCCGTCGTAGATCCGCTAATCGTAGATCCGCTAATCGTAGATCCGCTACAAGTTAACTTGTTGTTGTGATACGAGCATTGAGTTCGGTTCCTGAAATGGAACCAAAGTTAGGTAACGATCATAACCAACGAATGTATAACTCATACTATAAGATGTATGACAGTTTCGACTCATTTAATTATTCTGAATAACTCAAATGGATTTTGCATTTTATTTTGAATACGTGACATCAAACGTTTTCGCTACAAACAAATTGGGCCAACACTTGAACTTATATCTACAACCCAAACCACATGACGCGATTAAACATGTACCAAAAATGAGTTATTTTGAATTATTTTACGTTTTGACCCGTTACCCAACTCACACACACGAAATATTTAGCCGTTTCTAATAATAACTGCGCATAAACTTAAAGCAATCAGCTGAAGGGAAAGAAAATTACTTTGCTCCGCAAAAGGTAATAAGGTAATCAGCCCCAGAACAAGTCATTATACTTGTCGGATCATCGTAAGCATAACTATACGAAGTAGGGCATGCTTCTTTGAATAGTTTCGAGTAAGAAGTCGGTCGACACGTAGCCGAATTTCCATAATTACCCCTACAACAATACTCGTTGGTATTGAACACATCACAAGCACTTCTACACGCGATAACTTTGCCACCAGCCTTAACCGAAAGTTCTGAAGGGCAATTTTTTCTTAAATCACCTACACATCCAGCAACACTACAATTTCCCTTACCATGAACGGGTCTAACCGACATGGGTAGATTAAACCCATCAACAAGACTAACATCGTAAAATTCCAATGTGGTTAGGGTAAATTCGGCTATGGATGCTGGTGTCTCGCCATTTGCAGTACATTGGAGAGATGAACCACATCGGCCTGTTAGACATGTTCCATTACCATTGGTGTCGAAGTTGCATTTGGTTCGACCCCATATTCGACCTGACCAACCCACAGGTGCGGTGTGCACCCTACACTCTTTGGCTCGTAGCGGGTAACCACCACCACCGAAGCTTTTACCCGGGGTGATTGCCGGCCAAATTGTTTCATTACAATCGTTAATTATTCTGAAAACTCTTGCTCCGTGTGATAATATGTTTCCTGCCAATATGTCACATTTATTTTATTAATCATCACATCATTCTTCTTGTCACATATAAGAAGTTACTCATATAAATATAAGTAACAATATTAGCATGAAGAATAATATATTTATAAATTAACACCTTCAACTTTCTTATGTATACGTGTTCACCCTCTTAATTACACTAAACAAAATCGAAGTTTTAATGTAGCTAGTAGTACACATTCATAAGTCAAAAGACATCAATGTTTACAATATTTTTGCTAGATCTTTTGCATATTTTTTTCGAGATATGAAATCAAAAACTTATTATTATTCATCCAAAAGATGTAGCAATTTCAAGTTACACGGGTCGATTCGAGTTAAATTTTAACTCTAGGTGCCCAAATGAGTAGTAAACATCAAATTCACCTAAGGTTAAACACAAGATCATACCCTAATCCAACCCGACCCAACTTGTCACATTCACTCACTTTAAACGATCGACGACGTATTCGAATAGATAAAAGTTTATTGTTTCGTTATGTATTAAACTCTACACTTTTTACTATTGTATGCGACATACATTCATTTGTTGTATTGTATGTAGTGAATTTGTAAATATGGTCTATTGTATGTATTATTTCCTTTTTGGGTAAGACCCAAAAAGAAAACTTTTTAGGTCTTACCCAAAAAGGAAATTCTACATACAATAAACCGTATTCACAAGTTCAATACACAAAATAGAAGTTTTCAAAGTTCGTCGCATACAATAGCAAAAAGTGTAAAGTATAATACATAACGAAACAATAAACCCAATAGATAACATCAAAACTAGAAAGTACCTGAGGAAAGAAGTAAGACCCGTAGCAAAATGCAAGATGTTGAAAATGGTGGTGCAATTCCCATTCTTAATCCAGAGGATGAAGTTGATTAGTGATGATGAGTTGATGATGAGTTGATGATTAGTGGTAAATGCAAGAATTTACCGTAAAAATGCATGCATGAGGTTTGGCTTTGAGTTTTCTTAGTACAGTAGTCTGAGAAAAAAAAATGAAAAAGATGCAATTATAAGCTTAGCATCTCAGGCGACACACTAGCTGAGACTTACGGAATGCCAACTCTCAATGTTCACGGTCTTGATGGACGAAAGAATATCTCTACTCCGTGAGCTCTTAAAATGTTTTTGTATATATATTTTCTTGCCTTGAAAATGAAAACACGATTTTATGTATATATCATCTTTAAATTTCCTTTTCGTACATTTTTTAGTGTCGGCCAAAGATTTAAAGTTTGTCTAGTAGGAAAACCACTTACATTTAGCAAAGTGGCTAAAACAGATTGATTAACTTGTAGATCCAACACAACTTACCAATGTTGATGGAAATGTTGTAACAAACAAAATGACACGTTAATGTTGCTAATTAACCTTGACTTGGTTAATGGAGAAAATTTATTATTTCGCTACTTAACTGTCACACCCCGTCTAAAGCGGAATCAACGGAGCACAACTATG
Organism: Helichrysum umbraculigerum; assembly: GCA_949592205.1. Lineage (NCBI taxonomy): Eukaryota > Viridiplantae > Streptophyta > Magnoliopsida > Asterales > Asteraceae > Helichrysum > Helichrysum umbraculigerum. Next base: position 11,675,665 of record CATIUR010000002.1, on the reverse strand, counting down.
ACAGGATCACAACACATCAATATATAGAATTACTAAATGTAAATAACATTAATGCGTTGTGAAGTCAACCGACGCGAATGGCGATTCGTGACAATGACATCCACATCAATAATGTAACAATGTACCGTGAATAACAAACAATAAGTTTAAATCAATACACGTTACTAAATCCAGTAAGTCCATAATATAAAGTCTTCAATTCCTTTGTTCGGTCACTTAATGCAACCTAAAGGTCATCTAAGTTATCTTGATCTCAACATTTGTACCAACATGATTTCCTGAAAAGATATGCTTAAAAACGTCAACACGAATGTTGGTGAGTTTCGTAGGTTTGAAACAAGACACCATAAAATAAACCTTTTTGCTGTGATGATAATAAGTTAGGACAATGCATTTGAAAAGGTACACAAGTGAAATAATATAATCAAGCATCTCCACAAACTGTCATCACCCCACGAAGAAGTATGACCCAAACAACATCTCAAATGGCACAGTAGCTACTCCAACAGTGGCTTTAATGCATACAAAAAGTATACATCAGGTACTCACTCCTAAGGGAGCAAGGCCTTGTAAAATAATTCCAACAACCAAAGCACATAAGTCACATAGTGTTACACATTTCATGCATATGTCCAAAAAGAAAAATGAATACGTTCACAGCATAAAACCATTGATAAAAACACGAGCATACTTTTTCCCCAATTTAAAAACATGTAATGAAAACGGGGCCATGAAAACTCACCTTGAATAACAAAGCAAGTAAATGTTCCCAATGAAATCCTCATGACAAATCAATTGACGGCGCGTCTCTATAGATAATTTATACGAACACTTCAAGCAATATCCAAAACTTGCTAGATCTTAATTACCAATAATCAAAACTCCAAGCTTTGGTTTAAGATTCTTATTGCAAAATACTTGGTTTATCTTTCGTGGAGTATTACTGACAAACAAACTAGTGATATTGGTTTTTGTTTTCTGTGAATTGTTCTTCGAAAAATTCACACACACACACTACTAGTTTTCTAGTTCAACATCACTCTTATTTAAAAAGATCATAACTAAGCTTTCTGCTATTTTTTATATTGGCATCATGCCCACTCAATATTATAAAACATTAAGTAAATTAGGTAAAGATCACTTCCTCCACATAATCATTAAGTCACTGAACCAATTGAGATATATTGTGATTTAATAAACAAAAGAATTCAATCGGAAGGAAGTTCTACTATTAAAAATACGATCATGCTATCTTTATCAAAATGTCGTAATTTTAAATGATATCATGACATGATCACTTTGCTTTAACTAATTTAGGTAATTGAATATTATAATATTGATTACACAAATATTGCCAATTTAACCTATCTCCACTTGGTGATTATAGTATGTATATTAGTATATACCATATATACATATTACCGAATATCTAAGTACTCTTGTGAATGACCCTATAGGCCCATACATCATTAGCAGTAATAACTATTTGCTTGTGTTGGTGGTCATATTCCAACAAAGTATGTACTTAGTCTTATTTCAACTAATACATATATTAATGGTATCATTAGGTACAGTAATGACGTCCTAAAATGTCGGGTGTCACAGATATGCTGCACCCACTATTTCCACTCAATCACTCTTTTTATTTCTATATAATTGTACAATGCTAATATCAGTATTTTAGCCACTTTGCAAAGCATTATCATCACAATTTTTATTAAAGTAAGATGGTGCATTTCGATGACAGCTACTGGCAAAATCAAAACCATTTGTTTTCTTTGGTACAAGTGCAACACCATTTTGTATAAACTATAAAGAATTGTCATCATGCCTATTATTTAAAAGCTTTACCAAATTTGTTAGGTAACTATAACTTTTATTTGATGAAATAAATATTGTCAATTTAATCAATCTCCATTCGGTGATTATAAATATGTATATACCATTTTAACGAATATTTGAATACAAATAGGAAATGAATTTGAATAATTCTTCGCCATTTTAACGAACTTGAATACAAATAGGAAATGATTTTTTTTTTTTTAAAAAATTGAGATTTTAGAATTACACTTTGGTGACGGATGTCACATTAACGATACTTTATAATCGGAGGCGGAACTGTAACGAAATTTGTTATTAAGACATACTAGCATAACAAAACTTATTTCTTTAGGATCAGTTGCACCTCCGACTTTGACCTAGCTAGTTGTACGGACACTATATCAAACATTTTAAGAAAAGATTACATTAAATGAAATGGGTGGTGATATTTCCACCAAAGTTTTTGATAAATCCACCAGTGCAACTACTGTTTGTACAGTACAAGTGTTTATTGCACAAATATGGTGGATTTATTAAAAACTTCGGTGAAAATATCACCACCCAAATGAAACAGTTAAGTTGACTAGTAACACGATCATACTAGTTCAGCTACTATACGCAATGTTTGTTCAATTTATTAAGTCAATGAACTAGATAAATTAATTAATGTTAATTTTATTAATTAATATCATAGATCTACGAAAAGCTACAATTATTCACAAAAATAACTAATAATATTTATTTAAATTAATAAAATATAAGAGATGATTGATGACTCGATAATTATGTAAGTTTAAAACCAACACTAGATTATAACCCGCGAATTCGCGGGCTAGCACATAATTTTGTACAAAGTTTATATTATATTTTTATTTTACTATGCAAATTTTAATTAACATATTTGTGTGGCTAACATTGTATAAATGTTTTTAATTGTAAAGAGAGACGTATATGTGTTAAGTTTATTAAATATAATTAAATTTAATTAATCGAAACATTGTTTATTTGTTAATACACTACTAGAAAATCTGGTTATACTTACGGATTTCCCACGACATTTTTTCAGTGGGTAAATTTCCCACGGATTTTTGTCTATTTAGAAACGGAAATAGGGAAACTGAATTTTATAAAAATTTGTGACGGATTTACAACAAATTTTCAACGATAAAAAATTCGTGGGAAATTCGATGACATAAAACTAAAATCCAACTACTTTTCCACGAATTTCTATCGAATTTGTAACGATAAAAATATTCGTCGCTAATTCGTGGGAAAACTATATAGTTTTCATCAAAATTGTAACGGCCAAATTTATTTCATTGAAAATTCGTTGAAATATTTCAAATCAAAAGGATAATCATAATTATTTAGTTGTACAAATTCCGTGGGAAACCATTTTAAAGATTCTGTTGAAAATCCGTGGGAACTTTCAACGGATTTTCAACCATTTTAGAGTTTCCGTTAAAAAATCTGTGGAAAGTATTACAAAATAAATATAATAATGAAAATTGCCTAGATGTTAAAATTCCGTGGGAAACCATTTAAGATGTCTCGTTGAAAATCAGTGGGAAGTATTACAAAATAAATAAAATAATAAATTTTTTTATATATGTTTAACATTTGTGAGAAACCATTTAAGATCTCTGTTGTATATATAAATAAGAATGTATGTATATGTATGTATGTAACGAGAATACATGTCAATTTATAGATAAGCTGGATTAAGAATACGTATGTATTTCAATATATTTGGATGAGAATATGATGTGCTATGAAAGCGCGTCTTGTTTTACAATTTATAAATAGAAATACCCAAAAAATACTTTCAAGCAACCAGGCAAGAATACCCGATCGAATGTAAATATAGATTTGGTAAGTCCGATTCGAACACAGGGAACGGTGGTTTTATTAAAAATATAAATTAACAATTAACTAGAAAAGCAGTAAATAAGGGGGCGTTTTAGTTCCGTGCGAACAATTGTTTTGGAAACAATTAAATTTAAATGAACAAACTTAATAAAAACTTAAGTTAAAATAGTAAATAAGTAATAATAAATACTAATAGGAAGGAATAAGTAATTGTATAATATACCTTGCTCAGATTCATATTTCCCGATTCATTACGTATTGATTATCTAATTGTGATTCTTTTATATCAACTTAATACCAAATTCTTCAATGACTATCAAGTTGAATGTGAAATAGCCAACGTTTCGGGTCCCATATCAACGTTTCAACCATTTTAGAGATTTCGTTGAAAATCTATGGAAATTATTGACGGATTATCAATCATTTTAGAGGTTTACGGAATTTACGGTAATGTGATGATATATACATGAATATGACCTACGTAATACTATTCTTTTACATGAAGTACAATTATATCAATAAGGAGGTGATAGATACAACACCCAAATTTATTCATACAACACACTGTACAGTAATTAAAGCAGACAATACAAGTCTACAATGCATAAATGTGTTGTATGAAGTAATTTGTGTGTTGTATCTATCAACTCCCATATCAATACCCCTTATAAATGGTTTAGACCGTTGACTGAATGTTTAAATATGTCTTATCCAAACTTACGTATGTACCCTTATTACATTCCAGCATATTTAATTAAGTTAACTATAATATTAGTCAATTACATTTAATCATCAATATATCTCCAACACAATCGATTAAATGTACAACATTCAAATATTGTGTTACCTATATAATTATTAATTCATTCACGGTATATATTCATAAGCCCACGCCTACATGTTCATCCCCACGGCCCTCAATCTCATGTAGCCTACATGTTGCGTCCACCGAACACTCTCAACACGCATCCTTATGCATTTTATTACCGATAACCCATTCTTTCGGGGGTTCCTTAGGGAACGTTTCACTCCGTGTACCAAGCTACACAATCATTCCAAAGAATTTGATCTGGAAAAATAAACTAAAAGGTAAATATATGTGTCATCACCGTTGCATGACGCGTGTAATGTACTAGTATATACATATGTGTATGTGTATTCTTATTTTAAAGACTAAAGAATAACAAAATATCAAAAATATCGTTAAAAATCCGTGGGAAATTCCCACGGATTTTTAACGAATATATGTGAGCCGTTGAAAATTTGTGGGAATTTCTAACGGATTTTCAACCACTTTAGAGGTTTCGTTGAAAATCCGTGAGAAAGTGAGATCGATTAGAACATTTACATACAATCACCTATACGTAATTATAAAAAATGGGATATTATTTGTAATGTTGACATTATAATTGAAGTGTACATTAACGGATCACAAACAAAATATATATTTTACATTTTTAATCCTTTAACTTTTTTATATTTACATAAATGACTCATACATTAACAATAATATTACCTTTCAAATCGTGCAATTCAATATTACGAATTATTTTCCCAAATAAAAACATCCAAACAACTGCATAATACATGTATCATTATTCTAACATCACATTTTAAGACTTAGAAATCCGTTTATATCCATTTCGTGTTACAATTATTATATATAGGTAATATTATCACAATAATGACATCCATTATCTACTACAATTATATGATACATTTACAGTTATGAATATAAAATTAAAATTTAGACTAAAGTATCCGACGCTCTAAAATCAAAAACTCTTATTTAGATCATACCTTTTGAAATCCTATTTAATAAATTCATTAATTTGAATTTAATTTTGATGTAATATATAAAAGAAAATAAAGACACACTCAACCAACCAATCACAATATGTCATCCATTTCACAAGGATTACTATCCAACGGTGCTAAAATGGTTCTGAATTATACAATCCAACGGTCAAAAGTATACCATTCACCCTACTTTATCCCTTACCTCCTCTACAACACAAGCAATTCCAAGCCCTCCGTCTTTCTCTATCTACAAAACCACCCATCCCAATTCCGAAGTCTATCTCTATCTTGGAAACCACCTGTTGCAAATCGGACCACCTCCCACCGTAACGGGAGCTAACGCAAGAACCATAACCACCCGTGTTTTGTCGTTAAACCGATCTACACCATCGAACCGTTTGTCTCCGTAGGAAACAACTCCATCAAGCACCGTCAAGATCGAGTATTCGCAACCGATGTGCCATTAAATATGTCGTCAAACCACCATGGGAATCTTGCTTCATCTCAACAGCACCTTCATTTAAAAACCATAGATCTACATTTGGATATTTTATTTATTTTACATCAACAATTTGGGTGATAAATAAATGGATGTCGAGTTACAAAAGGGATTTAGAGATGTGAAATAGAGATGATTGACGAGATGATAAAGAAAGATAATTTTAATTATAGTTAAATTGTCATCGTGTAAATTAGTAATAAGCAATTATGTAACATTCTTAATAATTCAAAATTCAGAATCTATAACAGTGTGTTTTAATGTTTTATGAGTATGAGTATGAGTATTTAAATATTGATATAAAAAAAACAATAAATTATATAGTATTCCATTTTTTTTTTTATTAAAAATCAATTTTTTCAATGGATCACCCACACAAATGACTGTTGAAAACATACCATTGAAAATACGTTGGAAATGTTGGTCGACATAATTTCGTTGAAAACTTACGCCGATGAAAATTCGTTGGAAATTCCCGTTCATGAAAATCCGTTGAAAACTTCTGTCCGTTGAAAACTTTATGATGAAAATCCGTTGAAAAGTCTAGTTGATTAAAATCCGTTGAAAAATAAAAGTCATGGGAAAACCGTGGGAAATGTCCGATGAAATTCCGTTGATAATAGTTTCCCACGCCCTATTTAAAGACGGACGTTTTTCGTGGGAAATTGGTGGGAAACGGCTGTTTTTAACGAATTTCCCACGGATTTTGTCGTTGAAATTCGCCAGATTTCTAGTAGTGATAATAATACCCTACATATTGTAGATCTCAATGATAGTAAACTACTTTTTGGGTACTCAAATTTTTATCTTTTATTTCATTAAAGTAAGGTATCTTAATTTTTTCTTACCACAAGAATAGTGTTTTTATGATAAACCCTTTTTTTACATTAATGCACGACACCGAATCAAATTTCCTTTATAACTTGAAAAAATAAAAGTTTGAAAACCTTATATTTTCAAGCTAATAAAAATATTCTTTCACATATTTTTTAATCAAAACTTATATATAGAAAAATAATTTATAAGAGTTGATCAATACCACTTGGTACCATGAGTATGTGATCAAGATAAATATGTAATACTAAGGGCCCGTTCCTGAGTTATTATTCGAAAGATGAGAATAGAAAGTATAACAAAAAGATAGAAAATGATCGAAAGAAGAGAAAAGAAGTGTAATATTTGGTTTTGTGTTCCGGAGTTTGGATAGAAAAGAAAGGAAGAGATGTAAATTCTAGACATATTCTTCCTTCTCTCCAAATCATCCCATTTTGAGAAGAAAGTTGGGAAAGAAAACTTATAAGAATTATCTCTCCACTTCTCTTCTTTTCTTTCCAATAAAAAATCTCAGAAATGCAAATTATTATATTCTTCTTTCCACTTCTTTTCTTTTCTCTTCAATAATAAACTCAAGAGCAGGCCCTAAAAAGTTGATAAGTATATAAGATGATGTTACACAATAAATGAGTGGCATGTTGTATTTGGTTTAAAAAATATCATTAAAATGATCCGTCACGACAATATTATGATTTTCTTCATGGACCATACACTCATATTTAAAATAAACTAATGTTTCGCTTTTTGTTAACAAAAGTCACAAATGCAACTCTTTTATTGTGCAAGAGCATTTTACGTTTTTATTATCGAGTTATTTGGTATATTAATATTATTTTTTATTTTTAGGAAGTTGTCATTATAATTTGGATTGTTGTGATGATAAGGCTAGCCGTATATAATAACAAAGTTCATAATTAAAAAAAAAAAAAAAGATAGAAAAAAAAATCTATTTTTTTGGGGTTAAATCCAAAGACTACACTGTAATATAACATTATTGTATTAAATCCAAGCAAGAAACAAAACTAAAGTTAATATAACCAAAAAAATAAGAAAGAAAGAAAAAATATATCCGAAATTTATCGACTCTAAGTGTAGAATGCTATTTTTTTGGGAAAAAACTTAAACTAAATAATAAATTGGGAAAAAAGGTAATTTGGAGGGTATCCCTGACTCCTGTACCATATTTTAGTGGTACGTGTAGGGGTGCGAAAAAATCGGTTTTTTTCGGTTTTCGGTTTTTTAAAAACCGGTTTTTTATCGGTTTCGGTTTTTTTCGGTTTCGGTTTTTCGGAATCGGTTTTTTTTCGGTTTTAAATGTTCGGAATCGGTTTTTTTCGGTTTTGACCCGGTTTTAATCGGTTATTTTTTTTCGGTTTTTTCCCGGATTCGAATTCGGTATAATTGTATAACAAAATTTAAATAATACAAATGAAAATAAAATATACAAACATAACTTTTATCCAAAAAGTCTATATAATTTAAACACGTTCGAGCGTTAAGCGTTTTAAGGAAAATCAACGTTTGGGTCAAAATATTTTCATTAACTTCGTAGAACATTAGTAATGGAAACATAATTGATCAATAACATAACCAAAAGGCTTGTAATTCTCCCTAAAAATATTATTGAATCTAAAAAGTCTATAAAATTCAAACACGTTTGAGCGTTAGGCGTTTTAAGCAATGTTTTAAAACCCGGGTTTTTAGTCGACCCGGAAAAGTGTTAATTTCTGGTCGGACCGGTCGGACCGGTTGGGCCGGAAGGTCGGACCGGAGTTAATAATAGTATACAGTAGTAGTATTTAGTGACTTTTTTTATTTTTTATAATTATAAATATAATTATTAATTGTATCATGTATAATAATTATAATCCATAGAATAATAAATGGTGATGACACATCGATTCCCTTGTTATTCTTGGAATATACATCAATATAATAATTATATAATCCATAGAGTAATAAATAGTGATGACACATCAGTCAAAAATTCCCTCATTATTCTTGAAATACACAATTAATCAATATTCCCTAATTATAAATGATTAAATGTACATAGATATTGTAAAAAAAAAAAAAAAAAAAAAAAAAAAAAAAAACATGAAACCCGGGTCAATGCACCGGTCCGGGTCCCGGTCCAACCCGGTCCGACCGGCCGGGTCAACCGGGTCGTTGACTAGTCAACATTTTGAAAAACCCGGTTTTTTTTCGCCCGGAAATCTTTAAAATTGCGGTCCGACCGGTCCGACCGGGCCGGTCGAACCGGGTCTTAAAACACTGGTTTTAAGGAAAATCAACGTTTGGGTCAATTTTTTTTCATTAACTTCGTAGAGCATTAGTAAGGGAAACATAATTGATCAATAACATAACCAAAAGGCTTGTAAATCTTCCTAAAAATATTATTGAATCTAAAAAGTCTATAAAATTCAAACACGTTTGAGCGTTAGGCATTTTAAGGAAAATCAACGTTTGGGTCAAATTTTTTTCATTAACTTCGTTAAACATTAGTAATGTAAACATAATTGATCAATAACATAACCAAAAGGCTTGTAAATCTTCCTAAAAATATTATTGAATCTAAAAATTCTATAAAATTCAAAGTGAGTTGATACATTCAAGGAATTTTTTACTAAATTCAAGGAAACATGTGCATAAAAAATGGTACTGTAAGCACAAAGAGTTGTACTTTTCCGTGGATTTAGTAAAAACTTCCTTGCATTTATCAACTCCCATTTTAAGGAAAAACAATGTTTGGGTCAATTTTTTTTTTATTGAATTCATAGAACATTAGTAATATAAAATACAAACATAACTTTTATTTGAATGATACAATTACAACTAAAAATATAAAATACAAATACATTTCGAGCTTCGGCATGGCCATCACCCGAAAATGTAATCGTGTAGTAAAGTATATCGAGCTTCGGCATGGCCATCACCCGGATACACTTAACTACTTATGTGATTATGTCATCCCAAACTTCATCCTCATCCACGGATTCAACTTCAAGTTCTTCAAATTCACCTTCATCTAATTCGGTCGTTGGAGGTGATATCCCTAATGCGACTTCTTCTTCTTGGATAATATCTTCAACATTACCTAATAGTGGGCCTTCCAACGTTGTTACATTTTGTATCCTATCTACCCCATCCAAGTAATCTTTCAAACATACACATACTTCCACGGATTCAGCGGTTAGTCTTGACCTTCTTTCCGATATGATTCTACCGCTAGTAGAAAAAGCCGATTCGGAAGCTACAGTCGAAGCTTGGACGGCTAATAAATCCCGAGCCATAGCGGATAAAATTGGAAATTGTACTTCTCTTTCTTTCCACCAACTCAAAATGTCAAAATTACGAAATTGGTCAACACTTAAAGTGGTTAAAAAGTTTGTAGACTTATAGTGTCCCAACTCGCTTGTTGGAGCCGATGTTCGTTGACGCTTTGAAGCGTCTTCAAGTAAAGCATTATAAAGGTTTACGCTTATGTCACTAGATGATGCTCGAGATGTTCCCGCCCGCATGGAGTCAACAATTGGATTTGGTTGGTAACCAATTTTTGACGCATAAATCTCAAATAATTGTGTAAAACCATTTTCAAATCGAGTAATTTCATTTGGAATATAGTTCGGGTCGTTGGTTAAGTTTAAGTCCAAATTTTCCAAAATTGTTGTGAGTATACGTTGTACGCCGCCAACATTTATAGTTGGATTTAGTGCGGCGGCACAAGTAAAAACCAAAGGCATGTTACCAAAATATTTTATAAATTTCTTTTTTATAACTCTAACCATTTTTCTAAACATTGGATATGATGAAAGTTCAAATTCTTTTAATTTTTCGGTCATTATAAAAACTTGGTTTAGAACTAAGAAGCTAGTTGGGTAATATACACCCGAAAGGATAGTAGTAGCATCTTTAAAAACTACTAAAAAAGAAGTTAAATCATAAAGTTGATCCCATTCATAATCGGTTATAGCTACGGACTTATTTCTATCAACTAGCAACGTATTAAAAGCATTTAAAGTTTCACGTTGTCTTAAAATATTTTCAAACATATCGTGAGTAGAATTCCACCTAGTATTATTATCATAGCATGGTCCTAGGGGAGTTTCACCACATTGTACACGAAAACGTCTATAATTAGCTTGACGTTCGTTACTAGAACTATATATAGTTACTAATAAACTCTTAAATTTTTGTCGTAAATTATCACATATTTTTAATGCCGCTTGTACGGCCAAATTTATAATATGAGCAACACAACGAGAATGAAAAAAAGCGCCATTTAAAATTGGTTTTATACGTAATTTTAGTAAATTCATTGCTCTCGTATTGTTTGACGCATTATCTAGTGAAATTGTAAAAACTTTATCGTCTAGATTATATTCAATTAAAGTGTCATTTAAAATTTTTCGCAAGTTACATCCCGTATGCGGATAACCAAACAATTTAAAAGCAATAGTACGTTTCATCAATAACCAAGAATCGGGATGAAACCAATGGGCGGTAACGGCTAAATAAGAATTTGCCGTTCCATGTGGTGCGGTCCAAACATTACAAGTAATAGAAACACCATGTTTATAGTTTAGAAAACCATCAATTATATCTTTTTTAGCATTTTTCCATAATTTAAAAGCATCGTTTCTTAGGGTAGTACGACTTACTTGTTGGTTTCGCGGTTGTAGTCTGTTTTTGATGATACCCGTAAGTCGTTGGTTGTCGAAGTGGTTGAATGGAAGCGCCTCTTGGATGACAAACTTTGTAAAATCTTCTCGAAGCGCATCATTGTCGTATATAAAAACCCCACCATCCGAACCAAGTGTCGCTTGTGATGGATCTTGACTAACCGATCTACAAGCCGTGGTCATGTGAGCTCGTAATGTGGAGTTTGATGAGGCGTTATAAAAGTTCCCACATCTCTTGCAACGAGCCTTACTCGCCCCATCATTCATAATGCACAAATCGTAATTCACCCAAATTTCTTAGTTCCGGGTCGTATTTTTAACAAGCACGACATCTTCATTTGTGTAAACTTTCTTTCGTACATTGCTAGCAACGGAACCGGAACCGGAAGCTTGAGATTGTGTATTTTCCATTTCGGAAAGTAAAAGTGTATATATATATATATATATATATATATATATATATATATAGAATATTGAGAATATGATAGAAAAGTATATATATTGAGATTTAGAGTATTTTTGAGAGAAGAATAGAATGATTTTGGTGTGTTTTGATCATAAACCAACTAGGGGTATTTATAGTGTGTTTAGAGGTCCCAAAAACCCCCCCAAAAATTCAAAAAAAACGCTCCTCCATGTTCCAAACGGCTACTAGCCGTTTTTTTTGAATTTTTCGAAAAAAAACCGGTTAAAACCGGTTGTCTCAAAAAACCGGTTAAAACCGGTTAAAAAACCGGAAAAAAACCGGTTCAAACAAAAACTGAAAACCGATATAACCGGTTCGGGTTTTAAAAACCGGTTTCGGTTTTTTAAAAACCGGTTTTCTGAAAAACCGGTTTCGGTTTTTCTTACGGTTTTCAAAAAAACCGGTTTCGATTTTGCACGTCTAGGTACGTGTCCGCTCACCTCGCAAGGCGAGCATCAACGCCGGTCAAATCACATGTCCACAAATCACCGACATATGCCAAGGCCAAATTCGAACCCGTGACCTATAGGTCACATATGTGGTGTCAAAGATTTATAAAAAAAATGAACAACTAACTAAATCATAATTATAAATCTTACATTTGGGACAGAAAGTTGAAATCATTGTAGACATTTAGTCGAACATCTAGTGTACATTTACGAAACTTGAAAATTTATAATTAATCGATGAAAATACATTTGATGATCGGAAAAAAATAAGTTGAAAATGAAAAATTAAAACTACTATTAGCTATGTAACAATACATGGTGCATATATATAATAAAAAAGTTAAAGAAAATATTCAAATTCAAATTTATAAATGATGAATTGAGGACTCTGTATATAATAACAAAGTTCATAATTCACAAAAAAAAGATAGAAAAAACCTCTTTCCATGGGGTTAAATCCAAAGACTACACTCGATATCACATTATTGTATTAAATCCAAGAAAGAAACAAAACTAAAGTTAATATAACAAAAAAAGAAAAAGAAAAGAGGAAACAAATATTTATCCGAAATTTATCGACTCTAAGTGGAAAATATTTTTTTGCAGGACAAAACTTAAACTAAATAATAAATTGGAAAAAAGTAATATGGAGGGTACCCCCGACTCCTGTATGATATTTTAATGGTATATGTCCACCCCACCCTACAAAGCGAGCATCAAAGCCGGACAAATCATATGTTCACAATTCACCCACATGTCAAGGCACGGATTCAAACCCGTGACCTATAGGTCACATATATGGGGTCTGAGATTTATAAAAAAATGAGCAACTAACCAAATAAAAATTATAAATCTTATATTTTGGATAAAACCGTTAAAATCCTTAGAGACATTTAGTCGAACACTTTGTGTGCATTCATGAAACTTGAAAATTTAGAATTAATCGATGAAAATACATTTGATGATCGAAAAAAAAATTGAAAATGTAAAATGAAAACTACTATTAGCAATTTAACAATACATAGTGCATATGTTTAATAAAAAGGTTAAAAAAAATATTCAAATTTAAATTTTTAATTAAATGAAGAATTGTTTGACAATCATTATGTGAATAAATATTAAACCTTGATTTGTATTTACCTTAAATAATTGAAATTTAATTTAATTGATTGTTGAAATATGAATAAAGGGGTAGTTTAGACATTTGATCACCCCCTCTCCACTATGTAGGTAGTCATTTTATTAAGGTAAGATCAATGGTCTAAATTAAAAGTTTTAATTTATTAATGGTGGAGATTAGTTTATAGGTTACTAAAAATAAAATGACTACCTAATTAACACTCTTTTATAATATATAGTGTAGATCGGATATTTGGAGACCCATGAGTTAAGTCTACATCCACCTATAATATAACACCCGTCTCGAAATACAAGGACATTTTTTTTTTTTTAACATATCGAAAGCGCATGATTAATAGAAATCAGTAGATTGCATACATACATTTCAAATAGCAATCCACTTACATACAAACCTTTAAAACTAGATTATTCTAATCATTACACACATTAAGTTTAGGTGTTATAGAAATCCAAACATGTTGTTAAATCATTAACGTATTATCCATTTCAGAGTGAGCTTGTCAAACATTCCATTCCATATGTACTTCTTGCCCACCCACATACAAAAGTAAACCTGCAAGAAGTAATGAGGGGTTAGCACGAAGCTAAGTGAATAGATCCCAAGCTATCAATCTAACTCAGCTTAACACATGCCTATAACCAAGCAATGCACAAGCAACATAGAAGGATCGGTGGTCCTTGAGGTACCCTCATGCCGCGGATGGTTCCCCAAGTAACACTTAAAACCAACTGACGGCCAAATCAGAGGTTAAACCGATAGTTTGGTACTATTACTACACACGACGCAATTTCAGTGTCCAACATATGTACAAGGCACTTGCGAAGTCCTAGTAATAGTATCCAAACCCAACATATTAGTTGACCCCCACCAAATCAAATAGTCCACAACTATCATAGCACAATGGACGCCAATAATCAGTCAAAGGTTAGCCATCATGGCAATATAATATTAAAGCAATCATTGCAATAAACCAAGTTTACCCGTTGTAACAATGTTGTTACAACTAACTTAGACTGAAAGTCCAAGATCCACTCACCGACAATCATAGTCGTCCACTCAGTAGTCTAATGTCACTGAGTCTTCCGCGTATCTAAAACATTACAGAATACCACAAGTTAGTAACTTGTCACAATGGTAATCTTATTATAATAAACAATACACGTTATAATCATATAACATATCGCAATGTCTCGTCAGACACTATATCATATCAATATGATAACAATTACCGGATAATCGAATATAATTATTAAATGGTAGCTTACACTTATGTCACCAAATCATAAGCACATACACATAGTGATATACCATTTATTCCATAATCTTCTAATTCCATATCCCTTATATCATGTTACACTTATATAACATATTACAAGCTCATGATATCAAACCATTAAGTAACCACTGCTTAAGTAATTACAAAACTTAATTAGCCTAAGTAACATGAACTAAGTCCAAAACATTACTAACACATATTATCAATCACTTAACATTAGCACAAATTAAGTTCGATGTATAAATCAATAACATAATAATCAACAGCTGAACAATAAGCCTGAAACAAAATGAATCCGCCCGGATTCAAGGGAATACGCCGTATTCCCGGGAATACGCCGTATTCCCAAACAATTCCAGCCCACAATTCAACCAGAACCAAAGTTAAGGAATACGTTTGTGAATACGGTCCGTGTGACACCCGGTCAAAAAGGGCCAAAATTAGGGGCCAATTTAAACTTTAATTATTCGTACTCGGTACGAATCAAAAACAAAGTATTCGGATAATATATATAACTATATATATATATATATATAACATGAAATGATTATTTAATAATCACACGCGAACAAACCTGAAACCACCGAGGAAACATAAAAATAAAAGTTGTCCCAAAACATTTCCAAATAGAATATTATTAACAGAAATAATATTACGATACTCAGAAAATTTGTAAAACTCTTTTTGGATAATTAAATGTATCCGTAAGTTCAAAGTGAAACAACGATATAATTTAGTATCACACTAAAAGTATTTTTGTGAAATACTTCAAATAAAAACCTATACGATTTAAATTTTAGAAATTTATCGTTTGAAAACATTTTACTAAATAACGATCGGGTACACGAACACGGGTCGGAAAACACCCACTCACCTCAATAATTGAGGCCGGTTATAACAACCGACCTCAATTATTTCACAGACTCTTCATCACTCTCGGTTCCCTCCTCTCTTCTCTTTTCTCTCGGTTCCAATTCAACAACAACAAAACTACAACAATAACAACATCACAGCAACAATCATCATCATCATAATCAGTGATCATCTTCTTCATCATTATCATCGGGACATCACCATCATCCTCACGGGTTCGAATTTTACTACGTAAGAACACTAATCAATTCTTGTTAATTTTTCGTTTAAAATACGTAATATATCATGTTGTAGCATAATACTAAGTTCCTTGTTTGCGGAAATTGGATTAAAACTAGTTTTGTTAAGTTTCTGCACGAACAGACATGAACAGACACGAACCAGAGAGAATCACGCGATCGCGTGATGTTTTTCTTGAGTTCACGCGATCGGGTAAACGAGGATGTCACGCGATCGGTTGGGAAGTTCACGCGATCGCGTGATCTTCTATTTTGGGTCAGAATTGTTCAGTGACATTTTTACAAACTTTGAAACGGAAATACAAACTTAAACAATAGATTATAATACGACCGAATACATGTTAATACAAGTAAAGACTATACAATCAAATGCTCATTAGAATCTCGCGTGTTTAGGACATTAGGAGACTTTGGACCATACGTTCCTCGTTGGATATATTCACTGCTCGGATAGACTCAGGTGAGTCTCACAGCCCCATTTTTACTGTTTCAAATATTGGGGTGAGATACAATGCTTACATGTTTTCGTGATCATATGTTATTTGATTAGTTAATTTGAGAATTAACTCAAGGAATTAAATGATTATTTAGTTCAGATAACTATATTAGTTACATTGTTTGACTACCATTATTTGGTCTTGATTATCATTGTTAAATCATTATTTCGAAACCTGCGTTGGTTTCATCATTGTTAAATTTAACGTTGTTCAAAAACCTGCGTTGGTTTGTTCAATATTACGAAACCTGCGTTGGTTTCATCATGGTTAAATTTATTATTGTTCCAAAACCTGCGTTGGTTTGTTCAATATTACGAAACCTGCGTTGGTTTCATCATTGTTAAATTATTATTGTTCAAAAACCTGCGTTGGTTTGTTCAATATTACGAAACCTGCGTTGGTTTCATCATTGTTAAATTATTATTGTTCAAAAACCTGCGTTGGTTTGTTCAATATTACGAAACCTGCGTTGGTTTCATCATTGTTAAATTTTATGTTGTTCTAAAACCTGCGTTGGTTTGTTCAATATTACGAAACCTGCGTTGGTTTCACCATTGTTTAAAAATCATTATTTCGAAACCTGCGTTGGTTTCATCATTGTTTTGAAAACTAAACTGTTTAATCATTGTTTAGGAAACCTGCGTTGGTTTCATCATTGTTTTGAAAACTAAATTGTTAAATCATTGTCTAGAAAACCCGCGTTGGTTTCATGGTTGTTTGAGGAACCTGCGTTGGTTCAAATCATTATTTAGTAACCTTAATTGGTTAAATCATGGTTTTAGAAAACTTAATTGTTTTAAATCATTGTTTGGTTTATTAATTTAAATCCTTGTTCAGACGAAACATTTTATTTTCGTCAAATTATCATGTTGATCACATCAATGTTTATGTTAAACCTGTGAGATTCACCAGCTTTATAGCTGACCCTTTTAGCGTTGTATTCTCAGGTGATCAGCAGTAGTAGGATGGCCCTCAGGATAAGCTATCTACTCACGAGTCGCATGCATCCATTTTGACATGAAGATTTTCCTGCATTATATTTTGTATAATGGTTATGTATTAAAATCTTCAAAACTACTTTTGCGAACTCGCTATTATGTTGTAAACTTTAACTCAAAACTGGTATTACTTTTGTAATTTTTATAAACGTCTCATGTAGAGTCGTTTGCTTATACTTTGGTGCTTTGTATATTGATTAGTCACACCCAAATCGTCGCTTCCGCAAATCATGAAATTGGGGGTGTGACAGTCCGGAATACGCCGGATATCCCGGAATCCGCCGGATTCCCATGAATCCGACCGGCTTCCCCAATTTATAATTGAATCCGCCGGATTCCCATGACGAACAACCCCTGTACCTGCTGTTCTAACCTTATACCCGAAATCAAAACCCCAAGTCACCAAATCAACGTATCAAATCGATTACATACAACAAATAACACTTTATAATACTAACCAACAACACATATCATCATATATCATCATCAATCACATACATAATCATAAACCCTAAATTATTAATATGTACACATATATATGATGAACACTCACAATTTAAAGATGATGATGATGATCTAGTGAAGAAGATGAAGCTATAGCAAGATCACAAGCAATCTTCTCTCTTTTCTTTCTTTTGATTTTGATATGTATGTATGTGTGTGTATGTAAAAGAGATAGAGATGAGAAAAAGATCAAGAATAGAAAATGGGGAAAAATAAGTCGGCCACCACTCTTTTAACCAACTTCCACTAGTATAAAATAATACCCGCTCTAAACCTATTGCCTGGAACCCGAAAATACCCGCGAGGAAAAGTATTTTATTTTACCGTCAGGTTCCACAATTTAAAACAAATATTATTTTATTAGTCACAATAATTCCTGTGACTCTTTCACCTATTTATTTTTTAAATAAACTAACAATAAATTTCCTATCTCATTTAAATAATTATTTAAATCCCGAAAATAGTATAAAACTAATAGGCCCGATTTGCGGATGTTACATATAAGGAAACCATTAAATATAATAAAATCATAATTAACAAAACACTATTGAATATTCATTAGTTTATTACTCCCTCCGTCCCAATATTATAGTCCATCTTTCGATTTTCGGACGTCCCAAATAAATTGTCCATTTCCAAAAATCAATAGTGA
Organism: Helichrysum umbraculigerum; assembly: GCA_949592205.1. Taxonomy (NCBI): domain Eukaryota; kingdom Viridiplantae; phylum Streptophyta; class Magnoliopsida; order Asterales; family Asteraceae; genus Helichrysum; species Helichrysum umbraculigerum. Next base: position 11,657,065 of record CATIUR010000002.1, on the reverse strand, counting down.
AGTTTGGATGTGATTACTGTAACACCCCGAATTTCAGGAAATTAATATCGTACACGGATATATTTTTATTATGAAATATTATTATGTAAATAACGAGATATAGTGAAAAACGTAAACGGTTTTATCAGTTCCAGACTGTAGGGTTTAAAAGGGGAATAAAAGTAAATTACTTATATCTAATATTACACACACATACGTACATAATTCCAGAGAGATTTAGAGAGCGGGAGAAAAAGAGAGGAAAACCTCAGGGACGATTCCTAGCTTCAATTCTTCATACCAATTCATGATTCAAGCTTTAGGGATTCGAATTAATCCTCCTTTCATCATCTTCTATCTTATGTAAGTTGATTTTTTATGTTCTTAATCTAGGGTTTATGGGTTTTATGGGGTTTTGATGGGTTTTGATAAATTGAGGGTTGTAAACCGAAATTGAAGTTAGAAATTGATTGAATTAGTGATAGTAAGTGTTTTAATGATTGTTGGTAATCATTTAACCTAGTGAGAGTGATGAAATTATGATTAGTGTTCTTGAGCAAATTTAGGGTTTATGTCAAAGTGTTATAAAATGATGATATAAGCTTAAAGAGGTGATTTATGAGGTTAATAGAGTATGATTATAAAAATAAAGTATAAATTAAAGTAGTTAAATATGATAAGTGGAATAATTATGAGTGATGATTATGATGATTCATATGAATTCACGAAGTGAGTTTAAAAGTGATTAGTGAGGTAGTTTGGTGTAATTGATTTAAAGAATTAAAACAAGTGAAATCAAAGTGGGGGAGGGAGTTAATATGATTAATAGTTAAGTTAAAGATGATTAAGTGTATATGTTGTCATGTATGATGATGTAGGTGTTGAAGACATGGAGTGTAATACCCGCCAAATTAGGACTAGTGATTAGTGCCTAATCAACTATTAATACATGTAATTAGTTCTGTGTTAGGCTAATTAATGTATCAGAATATATATTGATGAATATATACAAAAATGCGATTTGATTAAATCGTACGCTTCTCAAATCGAATGTAATTCGAATCAATTAAGTACGGACGTTGGTGAATAATTTAATTAAATAATATAACATTATTTAATAACACTATTATTATATCCAAAATATTATGTTGATAATATTTCGTATTTATTCCGTATCGTGCAACAACGCGCAAACAGTTAAAAATAAAGTTAACAATTATTTTATAACTCAAATACTAAATACTTGATGAAATATTTCAACTGTAATATCATATAAATATTTGTATTTTAAAACATATAATTAAACGTGTATAAAACTATTTAATGTTTAAACGAACGGGAAAACGAACACCGCACGGAGCGCGGAGCGGAGACTGAAAATTTGGGGCTTTCATCAAAACCCCTTCCACCTCCTTTTCACCTCCTCATTTCATCTCTTTCTTTCTCTCTCTTTCCTTCTTTTTCTCTCAAAGATCTCCATCACCACCATCTCACAAATCATCAAAATAATATCATAAAACGCACTCGGATCTTACCACTCCTTTGGAAGAAAAGCATCACCGTTTCACGATCTACCTTTCTACCTTTTCGGAATTTCCAACCGACATATTGTAAGTTTCCGACAAATCCCGCAACTCTTCGATTTTAAGTGTTTTAGACTTGTGGTTGTTTATAATAACTTAAAATGTCCAAATATGGGTTGAGTAAAAGATTTGGACCAAACGAAAGTCGTTTAGCCGATTTTCCTGCCACCGGAACCAGATCAGTCGCCGACGTCGCATTTGGCTTGGCCCGATTGCGACGTCATCCTCAATGTCACAAAAACCCATCACAACGTCGCATATAGCGACGTCACCCTTAACGTCGCATTAAGTTGCTAACGTCGCACATAGCGACATCGACCCCTACGTCGCGAGAATTAACAAAGTCACATATAGCGACGCCACCCACAACGTCGCATTAAATTGCGAAAGTCGCACATAGCGACGCCGTGCTCAACGTCGCAGTCAGGACCTGTGACGTCGCACCCAACGTCGCACAAAACAGAAACTAGAAAACACAGATTTTTATTAAGTGTCGAGACCCGAAATTTATCACTTGATTTTACCTAAATTCAAACCCCAGATGCTTTTTTCACCAAAGCAATATGGTAGAAATAAAAAATTTTCGAGCTGACTTGGCACCTCGACCCCAACCAGGGGCCAGCCCCTTGGACCCCGCCAGGGGTTGCCACCCCTAGGACCCCGCTTACCAGGGGCGCTGCCCCCGGACCCCCGTCACCTAAAGTCGGTAAATACTTTATAAGTACAATACTCAAACACCAAGACAATAATACTTTATAAGTACGCTTCTCAAATCGTACATGTTTTCAAAACGCAAACAAACAAACAATCAAACCAAAGGTAATTTAGACATCATTAGTTGTATGAACAACTAACCTAGGTAATCTTTTGAGATACCTACACGTATTAACCATCACGTGTCGTGGACACCCTCAGGTTACAAGTCTTCGGACACCACCACTCGGCTAATCAACTACAGTTTATTAAGTTAAACTCTCTAGACTCAGGTGAGTCTCATAGCCCCTCTTTTTACTGTTTTACTCAGGGGTGTGATACAATGCTTGTTTTTAACATGTGAACGCAAGTACAACTTTTTCATATACTACATGAGTTACTCACGACTAATCATTTAAAGTCCTCCGTCAGCATAGTTGTTAATACGTTGTAGCGTGAATATTAGTATATGGTACCATATAGGATTGACCCTCCTCGTCCGGGTTAGCAAGCACTAATCGGGTAAACGGACGTACTAATATTTGGGAAGACGAGTGTTGATTAGGCACTCGTGGAGGCAAAAACGCTCAGGCTGTGACCCTGACCCACGAGTTAAGCTCAACTATGTGCTCATGGCTGTATACACTTACATTATCAATTGCTGGATGCAATTCAATTACTTAAAACTTGTGGTTCATACGATATTATCTGATTTCAAACCTGTGAGCTCACCAGCTTTTAGCTGACCCATTTTAGCATGTATCGCAGGTACCCAGCAGTAGGTTTGGACTGCATCAGGGAATCAATAGCTCGAGTCAGCATGCAAACATTTGAGATTTTCTTGCATTAGTATATTTTGTACAAGTACTTATGTACTGAAATCTCTCATTTAATCGAACACGAGCTATGTATTGGCCGTAAATGTTGTAAACATTTTAATATCAATATATTTTGTTAAAACGACGCATATATAGTCGTTTACTATATATCTTGTGCTTTGATTATTGATTAGTAACACCCAAAGTATGCTTCCGCAAATCATTAAATTTGGGGGTGTTACATGGAGTGCTTTCATTGGTGAAATCGTTGTCTAAGAGACTGTGGTGAGTGATACGGGGGTTAAACAGGTGATGTGATTGTGTATGACCGAATAGCTTGTGGGCTAGAGGTTTACACAATCAAAGAATAAGTTATTTGTTATGTTTTTTTAATATGTTTATTGCTTAAATTAGTTGTTGTGTTAAATTATTTGTTTATGCTTAATTGTTATGTGATTAAGTGTTATTTGGAAAGAAAAGTAGTGATTTTCTCATTAGCTTGATGTTAGCCAAGTAATGAGTAAGTCACTAGCTTAAAGGTAAAGGAAAAGAATTGGGCGTGAAAGGTGATGAATAGTATATGATTCGATTGTGTTGGATTCCGGATTGCTTCCGAGCAAGAGGCTACACAATCGGGTGGAAGATGACTTGTTGACATATGTGGATTAAATAGTGATTATGTGGTGAACCGTGTATGAATTGATTGTATGTGTTTCCGGATAGCTTCCGAGCTAGAGGATCATACAATCAAGTGGAAGTTGCTTGTTATTTGTTTTGTTTCTTATATGTGTTTAAGATTATGTTAAAAGGTGTTGTTGATTAGTGATTTGATTGTTGTTGGTTAATGATTATGTGTAAAGATTCAGTAGTGATCAGAGAGTTAACTGCGGTTAACACAGTGTTCAGTGTTCAGAGCCAGTGATTTTGTGTTTATGTAATTGTATTGATATGTGTTAAGTGTTATGTGTGTTGCTTGTTTGATTGCCTGTGTATTCACTAAGCAGTTGTGCTTACCCGTTTCAGTGTTTATGTTGTAGGTTGATGAGTTGGTAGAGACACGTGGATAAAGAATGTGTTCATGGTAGTGATATGGATATGGAGCATGCTTATGGTTAGAATGTGCTTCTTTCTTTTAAATTGTTGTTTTGATAATCAATTGTGTAAATCGCTCAAACAAAGAGTTTTCGAAGTAAATATGTTGGTCAATGTATAGTAGTTGACTTTGAAAGTCAAACTGAGTTATGGTGTCTAGTGTATGTGGTTGTCAAGTGTATGAAGTTATATGATTTGTTTGATTTGGGTCAAAGTGTTGAATTGTAGAAATAGATCAAAAGTGATTGGTTGGTCAAAATTTGAAGTTGACATATAGTCAACAGAGTTATAATGGTCAAACATATGTGGTATTAGGTAGAGTTGTGGTTGTACATGGTTGTTTGGTTAAACGGGTTGAAAGTGTCAAAACGGGTCAAAAGAGTTAAATCAGGGTTAGAATGTACTTATGTGGGTTTGGTCAATGTTGTTAGACTTATTTTGGTATGTTGAAAATGTGTGCAAAAAGTTAGAGTCAAAATGTTTATGGTTTGTGAATTGGGTTGTAGTCAAAAAGTGGTTAAAATGGTCGAAAAGAGGTTATACGTCCATTTTCTCGTAAAACGTGTATTTTGGAAAATTGTAAAAAGGGAAAGTTTCGTATTGGCATTATGGAGGTGCCTGCAAATTTTCAAGGTCTAACTCAAAACGGTTTAAAAGTTATGCGGGTTTGAATTTGGTCTGAGTCTGTTACCACTAGAACATGCTTGTTCTAATCTAAAACAAGCTTGTTCTAGCTAAAACAAGGTTGTTTTACCTACCTGTACTACATGGTTGATAATTTGCATACCCCGTTGTCTTGTTTTGGGTCAAAATGTAAAGATGAGAATACGGTATCAAATATACGAGATGTGGGACCGAGCTGTGGGAACCGAAAAAATAAAATAAAAAAATTCCGAGTTTTGGGGCGTTTCATTACCATATTATATTTAATTGAAGTTATTATTACACACTTTTCGCAAAACAGTAATTTATTAGTTAATAGTAAAACTGTCATTCTGCAAAAAGTAAGAAAGATAAAGTAGTACTCGTAATAATTATATTTTGTATTAAACTGTGTATTTTTTGTCGGATGACAATAATTTTGGGACGAATTGAGTACTTTGTTTTGCCCCTTTTGCTTATTTATTTATGTTTAACAAATGTCTTTATATGTTAGATATTTTATATATGTGGTGGTCCCTATGTGATATTATTAAAATACTAAAATGTATTTAATATATTGATTAAATTAAAAAGCTTCATGTAACAAAATGAAGTATGATCAGAGACTCCTTCCGCGTAAACTAAACATGTCGAGATCCAAATAAAAGGACTCTTTTACACAAGAAATCGAAAATAAAAAAAAGTTACAATATCGTTGGTAAACAAACAACTAGTAAAGCCACCATCAAAGTCGACATCCAGTTCATCGAGAAACCTGTCGTAGATCCGCTACAAGTTAACTTGTTGTTGTGATAAGAGCATTGAGTTCGGTTCCTGATGAGATGGAACCAAAGTTAGCGAACAATCATAACCAACGAACGGTCTATAACTCATACGATAAGATGTATGATAGTTTCGACTCGTATACTTATTCTGAATAACTCAAATGGATTTTGCATTTTATTTCGAATACGTGACATCAAACGTTTTGGTTACAAATATAGAGAAGAGTTCAATTGAGACCATTTATTTTGTGTGAAAATGGGGGAACCAACCACAATATGCCATGTGTCACTTTTTTTCTCTCTCATCCACGTTTTTAAAAATTAAATATCTCACAAACGACAAGTCGAAAAATCATAAAAATTGCACCATATTTTTCAGCGTTTTATCCTCTTCGATTTGCCGTCCATCAAAGCATACTTCTTTTGAACTTTTTTTTTTTTTTCATTTTTTTGGTGGGTTTTACATATTAGTAACACATGTGTTAGTGATTGATTATACATTTGATTTAGGGTTTAGGGTTAGGGTTTAGAGTTAGGGTTTAGCAGGGTTTAGTGTTAGGGTTTAGTATGATTTAAGGTTTAGAGTTTTATAAAGCGTTTAGGGTTTAGGGTTTGGGGTTTAGGGGTTAGGGTTTAGGGTTGGGAGTTTGGGGTTTCGTCCCGAAACCCCAAACTCCCAACCCTAAACCCTAACCCCTAAACCCCAAACCCTAAACCCTAAACGCAACACTGTAACACACGTGTTAGTAATGTGAAACCCACTAAAAATAATGAAAAAAAAAACTCGTCGAAAGTATGTCTTAATGGACGGCAAATCGAAGAGGATCAAACGCTGAATCTAATGGTGCAATTTTCATAATTTTTCGATTTGTCGTTTGTGAGATATTTAACTTAAGGGGTAATTGGGTTTTGTATTCTCTTTGTACACATGGCACCATATAATTGGTTCCTCTATTCTCACACAAATTTTTAGTCTGATTTGAACCTTACCCTACAAACATATTGGGCCAACACTTAAACTTTATCTACAACCCAAACCACATGACGCGATTAAACATGTACCAAAAATGAGTTATTTTGAATTATTTTACGTTTTGACATGTTACCCAACTCACACAAACGATATCTTTAGCCGTTTCTAATAATAATTGCGCATAAACATAAAGCAATCAGAAGGGAAAGAAAGTTACTTTGCTCCGCAAAAGGTAATAAGGTAATCACCCCCAGAACAAGTCATAATACTTGTCGGATCGTCGTAAGCATAACTATACGAAGTAGGGCATGCTTCTTTGAATAGTTTCGAGTAAGTAGTCGGTTGACAAGTAGACGGATTTCCATAATTACCCCTACAACAATACTCGTCGGTATTGAACACATCACAAGCACTTCTACACGCGATAACTTTGCCACCAGCTTTAACCGAAAGTTCTGAAGGACAATTTTTTCGTAAATCACCTACACATCCGGCAACACTACAATTTCCCTTACCATTAACGGGTCTAACCGACATGGGTAGATTAAACCCATCGACAAGACTAACATCGTAAAATTCCAATGTGGTTAGGGTAAATTCGGCTAGGGATGCTGGGGTCTCGCCAGATGCAGTACATTGGAGAGATGAACCACATCGGCCCGTTAGACATGTTCCATTACCATTGGTGTCGAAGTTGCATTTGGTTCGACCCCATATTCGACCTGACCAACCCACGGGTGCGGTGTGCACCCTAGATTCTTTGGCTCGTAGCGGGTAACCACCACCACCAAAGCTTTCACCCGGGGTGATTGCGGGCCAAATTGTTTCGTCACAATCGTTAATTATTGTGAAAACTCTTGCACCGTGTGATAATATGTTTCCTGCCAATATGTCACATTTATTTTATTAATCATCACATCATTGTTCTTGTCACATATAGAAGTTACTCATATAAATGTAAGTAACAATATCAACAATATTAGCATGATTTTTTGTTTTTATTGCAATATATTTATAATTTACACCTTCAACTTTCTTATACATACGTGTTCACCCCTTTAATTACACTAAACGAAATCGAAGTTTAAATGTAGCTAGCACACATTCATAAATCAAAAGACATCAATGTTTACAATATTTTTGCTTGATCTTTTGCATATATTTTTCGATATATGAAATCAAAAACTTCTTATTCATCCAAATTAAAAGATGTAGCAATTTCAAGTTACACGGGGCGATTTGAGTGAAATTTTCACTCTAGGTGTCCAAATGAGTAGTAAACATCAAATTCACCTAAGGTTAAACACAAGATCATATCCTAATCCAACCAGACCCAACTTGTCACATTCACTCACTTTAAACGATCGACGTTTTCGAAAAGACAACATCAAAACTAGAAATTACCTGAGGAAAGAAGTAAGACCCATAGCAAAATGCAAGATGTTGAAAATGGTGGTGCGATTGCCATTGTTAATCCAGATTGGGGATGAAGTTGATTAGTGATAATGATGATGAAATTAAAGTAAATGCAAGAATTTATGGTAAAATGCATGCATGAGGTTTTGGCTTGTGGTAATAAAACTAGAATACGTAGACATAGAGCATACCAACAGAATCTTTCTAATCCTATGTTTCAAGCTTACAAGATTCTATTCTATTCTTCCAATTAATCCCACCATATATTATTAATTGGCTTTTTCTAATGAATTTCTATATTTTATGCTTACATCTTGTTGCAAATACTCTATAAATTTTGGGTATCACACTTTTTATTTTTTTTTAATGACAAATTTTATTAAAAAACCACTTCAAAATAGAATGAAGCAGAGAAGATACAACATAGCCCATAAGAAAGGGACTAAAAAACCGCGAAAACGAAAATCAACCGGTACAAACACCAAAAATAAAACCTCACAATACAAACATCAAATTTTGATATATCATGATTTAAACAAACAATAATCTCTAGCTAGTTCGAATAGATATCTTTGAATTTTTTTTTTTTTTTTTTTTAAAAGGGCATGAAATGGGCCAGGAGTGTTGTTATTATATATTGTGGTGATGGAATAATGAGATGTTTCCACTATTTTAAATTAATAATTTAAGTGATTGTAACATTTGTTGATGTTATTAATCAGCTTTCTTTCACTAGTGGTGACTCACAAGGTCATTGTCCATGTTTCCAGATGAAAATAAATCAGTGATAATGATATTCATTGTCTTTTTTTAAAAAGTGCTGATTTTATAAATATAATAACATTTGGATTGTGAGCACAAAAAAAAAAAAAAAAAAAAAAAAAAGGTTCTCTTTCACTAATGGTGACTCACAAAGCCACTGTCTTTATTTATAATAATGATTAAAAATTAGTGACAATGATATATAATTTTTTTATAACAAAAAGGTGATAAGTTTATACAACACTAATAATAATATTTTTGGATTGTGAAAAAAATAATTAATAAAAAAAAATTAAAAAAGAAAGCTCAGAAGCACTATAATATAATCTGAAAATCAGATAAGTGTGAGGGACCAGCCTCAACATTTAGTGCAGTAATCATCATAGCAGATGCACCAGCCGGGAATCGAACCCGGGTCTGTACCGTGGCAGGGTACTATTCTACCACTAGACCACTGGTGCTTTTTGTTAAACTGCAATCTACAACTCCTTTATTAATGTTAACCATTGATGTACTTTCTAAAATGATATTTTATTAGTAGATATGTAAATGTTTCTTGGTGATCGTTTCTGAAACAATTTCATTATATCCCCTTTACCCGAACTTACTTTATTACCATGACTATTTGAAAACTTGCCATTAGTGAATAATGAAAAACTTATCATTATGATTAAATGTTTGATGTCATTACTAATATTTGCAGTATACTGAACTCAGCATAAACTTTTTATGTATGTAAGATGACGTGCATGATTTACTTAGTTATTAATATGCATAATATGGTAGACGGCGAAGGAATTATCTACTTGTGTTACTTATGTTCTTCAACTTTTCGGCTTAATGTTTGACTTGCCTAACAGATCAACTATAATGTATCAGGTGTCTTACACTATTACTGTGCTAATATATCGATTTTACTTTGGTCGTCTTTAATCTGTTTTATGTCAAATGTAACTCATTTCGAAAATTAGTATGAATCTTAAATGCTATGGGTAAAGATCCCTGTTACTTTTATATAAATAGCTCATTTGCTACGTAGAATTGATATGGGGTTGACTCTTACAAGATGCTTATATATCTTTACCAAAGCAAAATTATAGATAGAAGTTTGATGAATTCAGAAACATGAAGCACCAGTGGTCTAGTGGTAGAATAGTACCCTGCCACGGTACAGACCCGGGTTCGATTCCCGGCTGGTGCATCTGCTATGATGAATATTGCACTAGATGTTGAGGCTGGTCCCTCACAATTGTCTGATTACCAGATTATATTACAGTGCTTCTGAGCTATTTTTCTTTTTGTATCAATTTAACATATTTAACCAACTTCATGCTACAGATTTGTTACATGAACATCTCAAGTTCTCAACAATAATTGCTTTTATGTGGATTACTCTTATGAGGAGTTTAATTTATTCGATTTTGTATCTCCATGTTTTGACCTTTTGTAACGTACTGAAGGATTATCTGTTAGAGCTAAGGTAATATGTTGTTTTGTTGTTTGTGACAGGATTAAATGGTGACTCTATGAAGTCATGTCAGCAGTATGATATTTGTTTCTGACTTTCTTCGGTAATTGTATCCGGTTTTACGGCAGAGGGCTCTCTGTTTGATCTTAGAAGAGGTTGGATACATAAATGTGGCTGCTTATATACTTTCATCAAGAAGGTTCGACAAGTTTTGAGATAGTTTGTGAACTTTTCTTATGCTTTGAATTTGGAATTGAGTTTGATGATGTGGTAATATATTGTTTTTAGTGGTTCTTTTTTATTTGTTTTATGTCAAATGTACTGATTTCCCAAAGTTACTATAATTCTTAAAGGTTATGCCAAAAATCCCAGTCAGTTGGATAAAAATTGCCCATTTGATACGGGGATATGATTTGCGTTGCCTTGAGAATTGTTCAGTCCCTGCGTTTTTTTTTTGGCGCCATGAATTTTTGCCAACGGGCAGCTCTTACTGTGGTGCTACTTTTTGGTTTTGAGGTAAAACTCTAAGTTTATGTGTTATTTGTATTCTCTGTCCCCTCTTCTTTGATCTGCACTGCAGGTATATTAACAGATCATTAGTCAATTCACTTGATTAAGAACTTGTTTTAACATGTATTTTTTAGTTTGATCAATTTTTGGTACATAATGGTGGAGACCTGAAAACATCTAGTTAGTGAAACTGATAATGGTTCACATCTACTAAATTTATTTATTTTTTACAATTTTTAATTTTATATTTGTGGTTGATACATGGGCTGCTAGACAAAAGCATGGAGGTAACTAGTATTCCATTTGTACTACCAGGGGACAATTCTGGACCTGATTACTACATTAAGCGGTCAGATGGACGTAACTTTTTTGTGCAGCCACTTGTATTGTACTTCATAATATGTAAAACTTAGAGTTGGCATTTTTTACTTAACTACTTATTAATGGGTCAATTTGGGTTCTGGTTAATCTCAAACAGGTAAAAAAAATCTTAAAAATGTCTAAAATAGGAATAAGTCAATTGGGTCAAAAGTCACTTGCATTCTGTTTTACAATACACTTAACCTTTAATCAGTTTTTTCTGTAATAATATTGCTGCTGTGATCATAATCAACAGTCATTATTCATAATATATAATTATTTAATGGAAGTGTTGGCGGGTTAGTTCACCCAATCTGGCACGTTTTGACCCATACTAAACATGACCCATTTCAACCTTTAACGCAACCCATGCTCCTTTGTAGAGCTCAATATTGAAAGCTTACTAGTTACTATGATCTTAAATTTTGCTACATAACGTCAACTTCTTACTGATTGTTAACGTTGAAATTAAGTAAATATCAACTTGTGGTGAGATCTTAGTAAGGACGATATATCAGAAACTCGTGATAGAAACAAGGATGTGTACATATCATAAATTTAGCTGATTTCTTTCCTTCAAAATCAATATCAGGCAATATCATACATACTAAAGTTTCATTTATGGGTACTTGGTTTCTGCATTCTTCTGAGTATTCAATTTGTGGCCATTGTGTGATTATATAATAGATACATTAAAGTTATGAAAGACGTTAACAACTCTTAAAATGGAGCATGGAGTCATACTTATAAATGAATCACATATTCAACATTAACTTTATGATATACTCCCTCCATCCCAAATTATTTGTCCAATTTTCTATTTTTATCTGTCCCAAAATAATTGTCCACTTCTAAAGATATATATAAGTGGTACCGCCACCGTAAATGCCACACTTCACATGTGTGACCTATAGGTTAGGGGTTGGAATCCGTTTCCCAACACTTGTGGTTGATTAATGGACAAGTTATTTGTCCGGCGTTGATACTCCTTACGGGTGGGACGGACGCGTACCATTGAAATATGTTACTCGGGTGAGGAGTACCCTCCAAATTACCCTCTATTTTTTACACAAACCTCAATGTGCGTTTCAAACGACGAATAATTTGGGACGGAGGGAGTATATCATTAACACCTCAAAATACTAGTTCTTCATACCAATGATCTGTTATCTTTATAGGAGTATGAAATAAAGTGTTAAAAAAGCAAAAGTAGGATTGACATCCTGATCTAGTTTACATAACTTTCTGCCATAAGATATTTATATCTTCACACAATTATACAGATACAAGTTTGATGAAATAAGTGACAAAGTAGCACCAGTGGTCTAGTGGTAGAATAGTACCCTGCCACGGTATAGACCCGGGTTCGATTCCCGGCTGGTGCATTTGCTATGATGAATATTGCACTACATGTTGAGGTTGGTTCCTCACGATTGTCTGATTTCCAGATTATATTATAGTGCTTCTGAGCTTTCTTTTTTGATCTTATTTTTTTGTTTTAGTCTACCTTTATGTTTAAAAAGTTCTTGTTAATTCTTGATTTTAGTAAATCATCCTAGGTTTTTGCAACGACCTGGCGTTGCATCTTGACGTTGAAAGTCTAATAACCATGATTGTAACATCATCGAACAATCTAATTTATAACAAATGTATTAACGAAGGTGTGGGAACTTTTCATTACATCTTAAAAGGCTAAAATATACACGAACAACTTATGTTCCAATTGTCATAGTAAACTAACTATGTATGAAGAAATACAAGATAACAATTGAATTTGACTTCTGTTATTTTAGAGCGAAAGTTTCTTTCACTTTACATCGTATAGCAATCATAAATTATTTGATCATCAAAATTCGATACAACATAACAATTAAAATAAAAGGTTATCATTACCAAACAAAAGTTTTAAAACGTCCTACTTAAAATGATATATACATACATCGTATATATAAACAAGTGTCTATTATAATCAAGAACATGAAATTTAACATAATAATCTTGCATTTCATGTTCAGGCACTACATATTTCAGAATGAAATAGTGACAATCTCATCCAGTCCACGTCAGACCGTCCTAGACTCCTAGATGGCAGACGCATCACGTGAGAGATAAACCAAATCCCTTTAGCGGCTCATTCAGATATTGCCAACTTGTCCACTTCGTCATCCATACAAAATTTCACTTTTGGACTTGGGATACTTTCAAAATGTAATTCTCCCTTTTCTCTAAAAAAATGTAATTCTCCCTATATTTAAAAAGAAAATTATACTAACAATTGAACCTAAAAGGCTAAAAGTACAAGCCCATATCATCTTACAACTGAATGAATCTGATTTAAGCCCATATCATATACACTTGTTAAAATATCTTTAGCCCATCTTCATTAGGGGTGTTAATCGGGTTAACCCGACCCTAATAAGGGTTAATCGGGTCGGGTTAGTCGGGTTTTTGGAAAATGAAAACTTACCCGCAACCCGACCCTATTATGTAATCGGGTTTTCGGGTTCGGGTTAAACGGGTAGCGGGTTAATCGGGTCGGGTTAATTCGGGTTTCGGGTTACCCGTATAACTAACATGATAGGCTACGAATTACCATTCGTACAAAATGCGATTTACTAAAAATTGTTCATTAAACACTCTTTCTGAATAAAGCTTTTAATAGCAATCAATATGTAACAAAACATCAATAAATTACTATATCAACTCCATGTCATTAAAAAAAGAACTTTACTCATCTTCTTAGGACAAAGTGACAACTATATATACAACTTACTGTAAGTTACATTTGTCTATCTAACATATGAGCATGTCTTTTTACAAAACACATTTATGATATTAGTACGTACTAACAATATGTTGTATTTTGGACATGTATTAAAACATTTTTTATGAACTAATTTACGTATAAACTAATGAATTAATAGTTATAAGTTTAATCGGGTTATTCGGGTTAACCCGTACCCGATTAAGTTTTACCGTACTAACCCGTAACCCGACCCTAATAAGTATTAGGGTTAATCGGGTTGACCCGAATAACCCGATTAATTTCTAAAACCCTATTCAACCCGACCCTAATAGACTTAATAGGGTTCGGATCGGGTCGGGTGCGGGTCGGATCGGGTTTTTTGACACCCCTAATCTTCATATCTAAAATACAAACCATACATTTTTATTTCCAAAATCATATCTTAAAGTATCCGCCTTTTATTTACTTCCACTGGCTTCACCATAATCCCATTTTTGCTCCCTCTCTGTTCATACACTCTGTTAACTGTGTGATTCAGTGAGGGAGATAGATTTAATTATCAATGGAAATGGCTGTTGGAATACACAATTCTGTTATTCCAACATTAAACCCTAATAACCAAAAGGGTTTTTCTTCATCTTTTCTGAAAACCCAACTCAATGTTAATCATACCTTATCTTCTTATTCATTTCCCATTATCAAGTTTCAATCTTTTTCAAATTCAAGAAGAAACCCACTTCATAAACCCATCAAATGCTCTGTTTCTGAAGCTGAAGCCACTGAAGTTGCAACTGGTATAATTACGTGTATACATATATGATACTTGCTTAATTGGTTCTAGTTAATCCTCTTTAATTTGATTGAATGTCTAAATGGGGTGCTTAAATTAGTCTTAATTTGTAATTTCTTGAAATTGTTATAAAACTTTAGTAATTATATCTGGCATTGGTTTATATTTTTTGCAAGTATTTGTATGCACTCTAGTTGTTCGATGAAAAGTCCAAAAGAATAACAAGAGTGTTGTAACTTACAGCTAATTTATGGTGGGATGATTTTGGTTATGTGGTGTGTTTGATCATAAAAAGGATGTGAAACTATACTGATGTGAATCCATTGTCTTACGTGTTTTGATGTGTTAAGTTGTCGTTTGTTGAAATTCGTAGCTGTTGTTGTGGAATGTAGTCTATAGTTTTGGGTTTGTTTTGAACTATCATGTTTTTGTTGGTGCAGAGAAGAAGGCCACATTAGTTAGGAGAAATGACATTAGGAATATCGCAATTGTTGCTCATGTTGATCACGGAAAAACAACTCTAGTGGATGCCATGTTGAAGCAAGCAAAAGTAAGCATCTACTTTCCTTATACAATTTAATTCTCATTGTTGTAGCTGCCAAAACTCGTTATTGTTCCGAAATATTTTATAACCTACTTGTGACTTTTAGAGAATATTTTGTATTAACTATGATTATTCTATTAGACTTATTTGGTAATGAACTGAAAGTTTACTACTATTTATTGCAGGTATTTCGTGATAATCAAGTTGTAGAAGAAAGAATAATGGACTCAAATGACTTAGAGCGTGAAAGAGGAATTACAATTCTTAGCAAAAACACCTCTATTACATATAAAGATATCAAAATGAATATCATCGACACTCCAGGCCATTCTGACTTTGGTGGTGAAGTAGAACGTGTTCTTAACATGGTGGAGGGAATTCTTTTAGTGGTAATCTTATGTTGTTACTTAACTGACATTTAAAAACTAAAAGTCATCTTTCTTAGTAACCTTTTTGTACCCATATTTATATTACGGGCGTCTAAATACAATGTTTGTTTTCAGGTAGATTCCGTGGAGGGCCCAATGCCACAAACAAGATTTGTTTTGAAGAAAGCTCTCGAATTTGGCCATGCCGTCGTTGTCGTCGTTAATAAGGTTGATAGAGCTTCTGCACGTCCCGAATTTGTCATCAACTCCACTTTTGAGCTCTTCATTGAACTAAACGCATCTGATGAACAGGTACCCTTTATATCGTCACTTGGTGTTCTTAATCGCCGTTTATTAGCTTTTTATAAGCGTTTGGTGATTAAAGCAGTTCGGAAATTCTACGTCTTTTATAAAAATTGTCAAATTTGTTTGCAGTGTGATTTTCAAGCAGTGTATGCTATTGGTCTAAGTGGAAAAGCTGGACTTTCTCCTGATAATTTGGCCGATGATCTTGGACCACTTTTCGAGACAATAATTAGATGCATACCAGGACCGAAAATCAAGAAAGATGGGTCGCTTCAAATGCTCGTTAGTTTTCACTTTCCTGTCATAACATATTTACTTTCGTCCCTGCCTAATTACACCACTATGGTGAAAAAAGAGATATGGGATCATAGTCATTGCCTTTTATTGTGTCCTTAAAATTGAATTAAAACTGTGTAGGTCACGAGCACCGAGTATGATGAACACAAGGGAAAAATTGCTATTGGACGCTTACATGCTGGAGTTCTGAATAGAGGAATGGATGTTCGTGTAAGTGTATTATAGCCTCATCACACCCTCCACTTGTGGAAACATATTAGTTCCTGAAGAGTGGTATTTTATAAAAATTCGAGCTTTTTTCTATCCACTTATTTATTATGTTGTGATCAGATATGCACATCAGACGATGCCTGCAGATTTGGAAAAGTCAGCGAACTATTTGTGTTTGAGAAATTTTTTAGAGCTCCTGCAGAAAGTGTTGAGGCCGGAGACATTTGTGCTGTCTGTGGTATTAATGATATTCAGGTAGCATTAGATCTGAAGAAAAATAAATAAATATTTCTTAACATACCAAGTCCCACTATTGGTCAATTTCGATTACTTTGAACAAATTTAATCATATATTGATCAATCTTTTTTTATCTTTTCGAACATTTAAAGATCAATTTGATATTCAGGGTTGGATTTTTGTTTAAATATATATTGTTTTATCCGTCTTTGTAATACAAGGTTGCATCATTAGAACATTTTTTCAGATGATAAGTTTTCTTTCTTACTCAGATTGGGGAGACGATTGCTGATAAAATTGATGGTAAGGCGTTACCCGCCATTAGGGTGGAAGAACCTACAGTGAAAATGGCTTTCTCCATCAATACTTCACCATTTGTTGGCCGTGAGGTATTTATTCATAAAAACTAATAATACTAATGTCTTCACATGTAGTAAAATAGAGGTTTTGGCTATTAGTCATATGTCAGAAATAACCTTCAACGATGATGTCCTAAAATAGAAACATATACACATTTTCATGGATTATAGGGCAAGTATGTTACCAGTAGAAATCTAAGAGACCGACTCTACCGCGAGATCGAAAGAAACTTGGCCATGAAAGTTGAAGAAGGTGAAACTGCAGATACGTTTCTTGTTAGTGGACGTGGTACATTACACATTACGATACTGATAGAGAACATGTAAGAATACTACAATTTACCATACTACCCTTCTTTCATGCTACATGTTTTGTACTTACAGTCTTACCTCTTACGTATGATATGTGTTTTAGGCGAAGGGAAAATTACGAGTTCATGGTGGGACCTCCAAAAGTAATTAACAAGAAAATTGATGACAAATTGCTTGAACCGTATGAGGTACATTTTTTATAGTTGCTTCTATTATGTTTGATTTAATACATGTTCATATCCTATAAAGTTATTAACTTTTCTACATGATATATGAAGATTGCCACTGTGGAGGTACCTGAAGAACATATGGGGTCGGTTGTTGAACTTCTTGGTCAAAGGCGTGGTCAAATGTTTGATATGCAAGGGCTTGGGTATGTGCATTCTATTGGCCATTCGTTATTCACAATTTAGTTTCGGTTTTGATCATATCAACTTACAAGTGACTGAATTGCTTATAAATTTGGTCTTTCCCTTTTTTTAGCAATGAAGGAACAACAATACTCAAATACAAGATACCAACTCGTGGACTTCTTGGATTGAGAAACGCAATTTTGACTGCGTCTCGAGGAACAGCAATTCTTAACACAATATTTGATAGTTACGGGCCGTGGGCTGGTGATATGTCGACCCGTGATCTTGGATCTCTGGTAATGTTCCTTTAATAATATGTCATACTGCAACAAGCATGAAACTGATCATCTGATCCCCCCAAAATTTAGACAGCCATGTATTTTGAATCTTGATTATTCAATATTTTATACTTATTATCTGAAACAAACATCCAAACATCCTCTAAAAACTAGTACTTTTCTCGTTGTCTAAAAACTGCAATGTTCAGTTTTTTTTACGATATCGAAGTTACTTATTGTTCCGTGTGTTCACAACATAGGTTGCTTTTGAAGATGGAACGGTGACTTCTTATGCTCTAGCTAGTTCTCAAGAAAGAGGCCAATTATTTGTAAAACCAGGAGCGGAAGTGTACAAAGGTATGATCGTTGGCATTCATCAACGACCTGGTGACTTATCCCTCAATGTATGCAAAAAGAAAGCCGCTACCAACGTGCGATCAAACAAAGAAGTGTCAGGTAATAATTCTTGCCCAAAAAAAAAGAAAGAAATGTTCCCTTCAATTAAAAGTTATTTTTGCCAATTTAACATATTTGGATTTGTGTATATGCAGTCGTTCTTGACACACCGTTGGATTATAGTCTTGATGACTGCATCGAGTATATCCAAGAAGATGAACTAGTGGAAGTAACTCCCAAAAGTATACGAATGTGCAAGAATCCAAAGATGAACAAAAAAGCGCGTTAAACACAATCTATACGTGACCAAAAAGATATTAACTTTATCTCAAGGTTTATATGCGGTTGGCGCACCTCATATCGCTGTGCTAGCTCCACGAGGTGATACAATAACGTTGAATTTTTGACCTTTTTGTAGCCCTTCTAAAAATAAAGTGCCCTAAGAATACGATATAGGAAGTTGAGTTTTTGGCGTATTATGCAGCGGTGATGGATGGATGGATGGATGTATGTATGTAATAGTCATGGAAAACCTCAGGTTTATAATTGGCGATGTGTATTGCAGATAAATGTGATGTATTGTGTATGAAGAAAACCAAACCTGTATTTGCGGATTTTAGTTTTAATGGTTGACAGAGGTTATATATCTATTCCTCATTTCAATCACAAATCATTCCAAATGGTTAGAACAGTTTGGTTCACTTGCAAGATGAAACAATTTTGCGAAAACCTGTATCTTATTCTTCCAGCAGCTAGTCAGAACAAATGTTTTTGGATACAGTAATTATGGTGTATACTTCAAAGTTTTGATCGATAGAATCCAAACTGGACCCTTTTAGATATGGGCAGAACATACATGTTGCTAGTTGCATATAACTTAGACATAATAAAATACTATTTATCTTTTTTTCACCTTTAAAAAGGTAATTTGGATAGTATCCTCGACCTCGTACCATATTTCAATGGTACGTTATATGCATAACGACCCTTTTTTTGTAAGTTGTTGCATCCAAAATTTAAAGTTAGCAGCATCATAATTTCATAAAGTATGTCAAAATCTTGATCCTTAAAATAAAAAATCTTTAACTTCACTTTTCTTATTCCCATTCCATTCTTGGACCAAAATCACATGTTTAGTTGTTTATTAGTAAAAACAATGTATTTGTTTTTGCATTATAACAAGCTTTAAGCTTAAAATAAGGATAAAATAATATTCTTATTAAAATTTGATTCTATAACCAACTATATACCAACATTGACTACTCAACATACCTTTATCAAATTTCCTTCACATGGCAAACTCATATATTTCAATATTTGCATATTTTCGACCAACCCGGAAAAAAGTACATTTATGCACATACATAATACGGAGTATATAGAATAACAATAAGTTGTGACGGATCTAAGATTAAAAGTGACATGTAGTATAACTTTCTCTAATATAATTATTTTTTTTATTTCACATTTACTGTTACAATACAAGAATTTACAAGTTTTCTTTGACATTTCACGGGCAGAACGGATTCGTGGCCCGAGCTATATCTAGCTTCAACGTACCTTCGTTCCTGCCGATAAAAGCTTTTAACGTAAAAAGAAAAGGAAGAGATTTTACGAAATTAGACTAGTTCTTCAAACATTATCCGAATAATTCTATAAAAACAATTTAATTATTTATTTATATCCAATTTATAGTTTACTTTTATTGTGTCCAACATCAGCCATAAACCAAATACAATAATTAAACCTCAATTTTAGATTTTTAGGCCAACTATCTTTTTAATTATTTGTATTCTAACAATTTTATAAGGAAAATGATTGGTACACCTAAATTTTTATGACTAATTATAGACCTAAAGTTGTGATTGGTAGGTTTGAAAAATTGATTGGATGAAATTAAGAGAGAGAAAAAAATACAACCAATCAGAAAGTTAGTCATGTTTTTAGATCTACGTAAGTAAGTAGGTCTATTTAACTCATTTTATAATAATAATATTAGAGACTATGATAGTATGATTGAGAACTTATTTATTACTTCACGAATGGAATCTGATATGATATGTTTTTAATATAAATTGCCAGCGTGTCAGATTCGATACAAATGAACGTGAAATGTAGTTGTAACATTTATTTGTTTTGTTATACATTTGACTTTTAGTCAAACTTGACGTTCCACAAGTAAATAGATTCCAACATTGACCATTATTAAAAGTCAACGAGCTAACATACGTTACAAGATCGGTTAAAAGTTTGTAAAGTTAAAAACATATGAAATCGATATATTTTTAATTAATTAAAATAAGTTAAAAATACTACAGTAAAACGTAACAAATAGTGGATAAAGTAACATGACGATGTTTACACTATTTGGTCAAAGCCGAAAATCAACACCCAACTTTCAACGACTTATTTATATTTTTTCATGAAGAAGTTTTATTTTATTTTTATTTCTGTGTCCATGAAAATGGGGCGCTTTCATATAATTAACTATTAATATAATGTCACTTTATTATTATTATTATATTGTTCTAAATAAATTGTGAAACACTTCATATAATTAATTTTATTTATCTAGATGATTTGAGGCACATTTATGTCATGTGTATCAATTTTTAAGTACTACAATTGGTCATTATATTTAACTTTTTTTTTTCAAAAATGTTCTAGATACAAGCCGGTTATATGTTTAAGACTAAAAAAACTTATAATCACACGACATGTTCAACACCTCAATTTTCGAGACTTTTGAAAAATTGAGTTTTTCGAAGTTTATATAAGCTCATACTCTTGTAAATTGATTGGAGTTCTTGACAAAAAATAAAATAAAATAAAGAAATCCTTAAAAACATTTATAATATAAGTTATCTCAAGTGGTTTATAGACAGCTCCGGTTATAAGCCTCAACTAGCCCTCAATCACCAACTCTAACTTCAGATATTGTTATCAAACATACCCGTGATGACTCTTTTCAATAATTTTTTGAGCTAGTATAGTTTTTTTTTTTTTAAAGAAGGTACAAGTAGATGAACGATCCATTGACTTTTAGTAATTTAGTATAAATGTTTCCTTGACTTTTAAAATAACATATATTTTCTTCTAGATAGGCATGTGTAGACATGACGACAATTTGGTGAAAGACCTTGAAGTATTTATTGATTTGGTATGCAATTGTTAGTTGGAAAACTATAAATGCAACTTATATAAATATTAAATATAATAAAATAAATGCCTACTCATAAGTCAAAGATGATTTACGTACTTTAGTTTAATACTACGTATGTAATTAAAGATGTTTCATATTGATGATGATATCTTGTAGATAAAGATATCCATTTTTATTAGTTACATCATTGTTTAGTTAAGAACTTCAACAAATTCTTAAAGATAAACACATTTGTAGTCATGTAATGTACTAATCACATTTTTTTTAAATAATATACACGTCTAATTAACAATCGAATATCAAGAACTAGTAACAAGATGACTCGATAATTAACTTGGATTTCTTAACGATTATTACTTGCTAAGATAAAGACCAAAAGTAAAGTGTTTGTTTGGCAATAACCAAGTTGAAGCTGGAGTTTGTTTCTTCGTATTATGCTGATAAAAATATAACATGTTGCAGTCATTGTTAATAACTAGGTATCATGTTATGATATCATTTTTAGTTACACATCATTTTAACAAAGATGCATCAGTTATGTCTGTTTAAATACATATGTACTTTAAAAAGCTTATATTTCAGAAGATTGTAGGGAAACTTTTTTTTTAATCATGTTACAAAACGGGACTTTCAATCATAGGGGTCGTGGATAATTAAAACTTCAAATCTCAATCTTCATAAAAATTAATAATTGTTATTGATGTTCCCGCGATGGTAGTCTAGCAGTAGGGGACATGCAACATAAAAGAGGAAGTCACGGGTTCAAATGCCGTCCTCATGTCTCTTTCATCGTGAATTACACGATTTACCTCTCTCATATTAACCGTGAAATTGGTCGGTAAGAAACCACCCGAAGGCAAGTTTACCCTTTTAATAATTCGATGTAGTTAAAATAAGTTTTGTCGTTGTATAATATGGGGCGTTTTTTTTATAGCAAATGGTTAACAAAAATAAAATGTGAGTCTTTAATTAGCCAAAGTATGGAGTTCTTTTTACAAAAGTTGCACGAGGGAAATCGGCGCCGGTCCGTGTTGACCAAACGTAACCATTATACGCTAGCCGCCATCTTTTAATTTCCTCAACGGTAAATTAATATTAGTTTCTAACCCTTCAAAAATTAATATTAGTTTCTTTCTGCCCCTTTTTATTAAATTATAACAAAAAAGGTGTAGATCAATGTAACAAAATACTCCTCTATAAAAGATTGTCATCAAGATAAATCAATTTATTAACCCATTACATAACTGTTATAAGCTGAATATTCGATAAGAACACATTGTCTCATTGTGTGCCTTTTAGTGGATTAATATTTTAACCTAGTATTTATTAATTCATGATTTAATGTGCAAACCAAGAATTATTGTAATTTATCATCTATCATAAACATATACTATTTTATAAACTAATGCTTACTTGGATTCATGATTCAACGTGATCCATAGTACCGATATTCAAATCTTTGTAAACATGTAACACAAACAAAGAATGCAATAAAAATACAATTTTTCACGAAAAATTTACATTTCGTATAACGTATAGATTCGTAGCTACGGCTATCCCTACTTTCAATGTGACTCCACCCTGTTTATGTGTCACCATTGTGATTGGTTGCTTTCCTTAACACGAACCTCTTTGACTTACTAAGCTAATATCTAAGTTCATAGTTATTGCCTAACAAATGTGTGTGCTAAGTATTCCTTTTCTTGGCTTTTGGCTAAAAAATGTTTATTGTTTCAACGATTAATATTTGATAATGTGATTTCAAGCATGAAAACGACAACATAATTAGAGTTTAATAACTTAATATCAACATAAATCAAGTGCTAAATTATTAATCGTTATTAGTTGTTGCTGGCCAAGTCTATATAAAAAGTTACTCCATTACCTTTAAAATTTGTGTCTTTTGTGACGAGATACCCATCATACCATGCATATAATTAATCATTAACCCATGTTTTATATTATGTGTAATTATTTATTCCAAAATAATAGTAGTTGTTTGTGTGATTTGGAATCTTATGATGATTAATGAAATTTTATGTCTTAATTTTTGGACTTGTTTGTGCCAAAAAAAACTTAAAATATTGATGGACTCACTTGTTACGAAAGATGGCACATTTACTTAAAATTATATATTCTATAATTTAATTTAATATGAATTTTATCTTATGGCACTAAAAATGATTTAAGATTAATAATTGATACCCATGTTTCATTAATGACACAAAATCCCCCTCCTATCTTTCCAAATATAATAATTTTTAGATTTTTAGGTATGAAAACTCCAATATACTCCAATGATAATATAGGATTTATGCACTGCTATTATTATTACGCAAGATAAATCAAATGGATTCGTAGCTCAAACTACCTCTACCTATAAGGTAACTTTGTCTCTATGTAGGTTCTAATTGGAATAATCAATAAACTTATATCTTTCAATTTTTTACCTATTCAAGTAAATGTGCCATCTAATTTTGTTTCCAAGCTATGCATTTTGAACATCCAAATGAAAATCACCAAATGATTTGCTCATTGGTCAACAAGATGTTTTTACCTATTTGCTTTATACATTTTTAATCAATTTTGGAACACACGCATACCTTTCATTTATACTATTTTAAACCTAGTCGCTCACATCGACTAACTCATTCTTTTGAAAAAAAAGAAAAAATAAAAACGAAGTATGGATGTTCGGAGTAACGGCATCAAACTCATTTCCTTTACTTGAATATATAGTAGAGAGAAGAAGTGAAGTATTAATTTGATGGAGCGAATTTGCAATCTAAAATGTATCAAATACATTTATTTGCGACTCTCCAATTTTACTAGTATCTTATTAGTTTTGATAACTAATATTTCATGCCGTTCGGGAAAAATAGAAAAAGTGAAGAAACTCTAGAATGGCTTTTATAACCGAAATCGGGCACGAAAGCTACATTGATTTGACTTTTTTGCTTCTGCTATTGATGCGAAATGTGTAACATCAATTCAAACTTCTTCGGTGGTATTGCAATTTATAATTTAGCTTTTGTTACTATAACTTATAATTGTAAATGTAAATATAGCTTTAGATGATGAAAGACTTAGTATCATAATCAAATATGCATCTTTTCAGTTAACTAATGATATTTGGTGTATGATGATGATCAAATATTTTAGTTAACTAATAATGATATTTGGTGTACCATCATGATCAAATAAAATGGATCTTAAGGTAAAAAGTGCTATAAAAGTATCAATGCCTCATTATTATAGAAGTAATGTACATATGACTTTGTATAAGATCATATAATCTAATAGATCACATTTGTGGCTAAGATTACTCATATTATACTATGTTAGAAATTCAAAAAATATATATATTTTTTTCTCAGGTGTATAACATTAGTGCATTAATGTTTTCATTAGACCACATGCATCACTGCGTTCTCGACGGATTTTCGAACTCAGAACGCCCCTGCACGGGGGCAATGGGGCGTTCTGAGGGGCGTTCTGGGGGGCGTGCAGCAACGGAGCACGGGGCTTTGGCGAGGCGTTGAGATGGGGCCCACAATATTTAATTGTTTTTTTTTTCTTTCCCACCGTTTGGTATGACTGGAATCCTAAATGAGGGTGGTCGGTAGATTGCCCCATAAGGAAGGGGTTACATGTCAAAGATACAAGCAACCGTAAAATACTATGATTAGTAGAAGATGCCAACGTTGAAACCCTAGGAGCAGAGGTTCCCAAAATTTCCAATAAAACACGGGAAATAAGCGAAAGGATAAATAGGCACAAAAAAAGCGCCTTATTCTTCAACAGGAGCTGGTCTAGTACTTCGGGGCAGTAACTCAAAGTGGTACCAGGTCAGTCCCTAACTATGTCAGTCCCTAACTATCTGCTTCCACTAAATACGTGGTAACGCTAACTCATGTGTTCAAGTAGGTTTTTAGTAGTAGTTCATGAGACCTCGAATTCCCACGTTCCAGCTTGCAAGCGCTACCGTAACCTAGCTAGCGCTACATCTTTCTAACGTCGTCTGAATTGCCTTGCAAGCGCTACATCTATATGGCAAGCCCACGTCGCCTTCGTCTCCCATTGTAGTCGCCTTCTTCATATGGCAAGCGCTACCCTTCGCTTGCACTACATTGTCTGACGATAACCTTGCCTGACCGCTTCCGCTCTGACTGAGCTGACCGTCGCACCTGACTTTTTTTTTTTTAAAAAAAGTTTTTTTTAATTAAATTAAAAGGGTGGGGCCTAGGGGTGTTGACGTGGTGTTGACGCTGACGTGGCGCTGAGAATGCCCCATGATGGGCTGCACCATTGCAAGTGGTCTTACACTCGATAGTTAAACACGCATTTTTGATTTATTAACCTTACCTTCATAGAGATAACATACCCTTATACGTATAATATACCAACATATTTTATCGTTCTAATTTTCACGTAACCGACACTTGACTATAATCCTTACATACTTTCCAAACTCATCATCTTTTTTTATTTATTAGCGAAATGCCAATAATAAAACAACTTGTTAAAAGAATTTTTTTGTAAATTGGAAATAAATCTCTAATAAACATTTAGTGTAAGTTACATAGAGATTAAAATTTAGAAAGGCCATTTTGTTAGAAGGACCTCAATGAAAATGGTTATTTCTTAAAGACTAATTATGTTAAAAACAAAATTGTGATTTACTCAAAGTAGAAAATAAAAGATGGTATATGGGTGAGAACAGTCCACGAAAAAGCATTGACCCCTATCAATAATGGGTGAGCTGTTCATACCTTGAAAAATTCCTACTTTCATCGTCTTCTTCAAAACCCCTTCCTTTATTGTTCCATTTTTGTTAATCCCATCAATCAATCAACAATCTTTCTTCTGTTTTTCTCAACTTTTCATCAGAATCTTGATTTCTTGAAAACACCCATTTCAGGTTCCGGATCAAAGATCTAATTTCTAAGGTAAATCTGTTTGATCCACTTCAACCCTTTTGTTGATTTGTTGTAATTTACAATACCCATATTTTATTTTTGGTATATTGATCGTATATCTAGATGGGCAATTGCTGTGCTGTACCATCTACTACTGATGAATCTGAGTACAAAAAAGGGAAAAATAAACAAAACCCATTTGCTTCAGATAATGGTGGGTCAGTCCCAGTATCTAGAGATGGGTATAAACCTTATGTGTTAGAAAATCCAACTGGGAATCAAATTGAGCTAACATATGTTCTTGGTAAGGAATTAGGTAGAGGTGAATTTGGGATAACTTATCTGTGTACTGATAAAGTAAGTGGCGATGTTTATGCTTGTAAATCGATATCGAAAAAGAAGTTAAGAACTAGA
Organism: Helichrysum umbraculigerum; assembly: GCA_949592205.1. Classification (NCBI taxonomy): domain Eukaryota; kingdom Viridiplantae; phylum Streptophyta; class Magnoliopsida; order Asterales; family Asteraceae; genus Helichrysum; species Helichrysum umbraculigerum. Next base: position 11,630,291 of record CATIUR010000002.1, on the reverse strand, counting down.
GTTGATATTGAGGATGTTAGGAGAGAAGTTGAGATCATGAAGCATATGCCTGCTCATCCTAATATTGTGAGTTTGAAAGATACTTATGAAGATGATAGTGCTGTTCATTTGGTTATGGAGTTGTGTGAAGGTGGAGAATTGTTTGATCGGATTGTTGCTAGAGGTCATTACACTGAGAGGGCGGCTGCCGGTGTTACTCGCACCATTGTTGAGGTTATTCAGGTGAAAAAGAGTTACTTTTGGTTTATATTTATTGAAATTTGGAAATTGTGATGAATATGTGTTTTTGTTGCTGCAACTTTACTATGTGTTCTTTAAAATTGTATTACTTGGTTAAATTTGATGTTGGTTTCTCAGATTTTTGTTATAAATATTATGAATTTAATTAGCTGTATTACGGACCATTAGTTACTACATTTGTAATCTAGCATATGGGCGTCTAAAAGTAATTTTGGTTCTTGGTAATTTGTTGATATTTCTACATTCTTAATAAGTTTGTTGTTTGAAGTATGATAAATTTACTCACTTCAATTACTAAATCGAAAAATTTCAGTTACCTGTTTGTGTGTTTTTGATCATGTTAAGAACCATATCTTTGTTTTGCAATGAGAAAAAGAAAGTATGACCTTATTTTAATTTTTTCTTAATCTTATTTCAGATGTGCCACAAACATGGTGTTATGCACCGTGATCTTAAACCTGAGAACTTTTTGTATGAAAACAAGAAAGAAACAGCTGCCTTGAAGGCTATTGATTTTGGGTTGTCCGTTTTCTTCAGACCAGGTAAAGATAAATTACTCGCAACTAGTCACATGTAATAACATGTTTATATGATCATTTTTCATAAGGCGTCATAGTTGCTCAATGTCTCTGGTCTTCTTATATTTCTTGCAGGTGAGAGATTCAATGAGATTGTAGGCAGTCCATACTACATGGCTCCTGAAGTCCTAAAACGAAACTATGGTCCTGAGGTTGATGTCTGGAGTGCTGGTGTTATCCTATACATATTGCTTTGTGGAGTCCCACCATTTTGGGCAGGTCAGTTTGATTCAATATAATGAAATTTTGGTTGAAAATGTACAAAGTTCAACATTACCTTTTCTTGCCAAGGTTTTAATCTGTAACTAGAGTTTGCAATTTGTGGTTTGGGTAACCAAAATGGGTGGTTTTTTAGTACATGCCAAAACAGATGGGTTGCGTAGTTATGTATTAAATATGATTCAGAGGCTATCTTTGTAGTAATAATTTAATTTTTTTATAATAGAACATTAGGAGATTTTATACATTTCCCAATAAAATAAAAGATAGTTAGAGATGGCCACCTGTTTCCTAATGGAATATTGATAGCATTGTTTTTGGTATTCTAATTTATTTAGTCTTTAATGAAAATTATTTTTACTACTAGATTTGTATTTATAGGGTTACAATATATGTATTAAAGAGTACGACCTGTTTTGATTGCAGAAACCGAACAAGGGGTTGCACAGGCTATTATTAAATCTGTCGTCGATTTTAAAAGGGATCCTTGGCCAAAGGTGTCTGATACTGCAAAGGATCTTGTCAAGAAGATGCTCAATCCAGACCCAAAGTTGCGTCTTACTGCTCAAGAAGTACTTGGTAATGTTAAAATCCTCTCTTTTCAGTAACGGTGGCAAAACGGGACCTTCTTGGGAAACAGGTCAAAATGGGTAATTTTTTTGGTATGGGCCCAGGTGGTGTTCACTTGAGATACTCCTTCTAAAATATTCTAACAAGATTTCTCTAATTATTGGTGTACAATATGATCACACAAATATCATATTTTTAATAGTGATCAAGCCTTTTGAATAGATGATTTAAGAGGTCTTGATGTTGTATCTTCTATGTATACACATTGGGCGATTCTCGAACTGTGCGACCAATTTGGCCCGTTCCATTTTAAGCTGATATTATTTTTAGCCGTTTAATTTGTTGGAGATCGAACATATCCGTATGGGTCGAAATATCTATCTTCACTTCTCGGTGATCATATTTCCTGATGTGTTCTACAAATATCTAACAACACGTTCATTTTAATCGATTGTTTCAGATCATCCATGGATACAGAACGCCAAAAAGGCTCCAAATGTTTCTTTAGGTGAAACCGTTAAAGCAAGACTCAAGCAATTCTCTGTAATGAACAAACTCAAGAAGAGAGCTTTAAGGGTATGTTCACAGTTTGCTGTCTTGTTACTTTATTTCTACTTCTTTATTTTCTGCTTTTCTGGTGGGTGTAGCTAATAATGAAATCTTGGTGATTAAAAAATATTCAGGTAATTGCTGAGCATTTGTCTGCTGAAGAAGTCGCGGGGATAAAGCAGGGATTTGATTTGATGGATACTAGCAAGCAAGGGAAGATAAACATCGTTGAGTTGAAAGCTGGTTTGCAGAAGCTTGGCCAGCAAATCCCTGATGCAGATCTTCAGATACTTATGGATGCTGTGAGTACTGCCTTACTTTAATTTCCTCCTTATTTAATCTATATGTTATTTGAGATTAATAAGGGTCTAAAAGTGAATATGTGGGTGTCTGATGTGCATTTTGAACGTGATTATTGCGTCTTGAGTACTCAGTCGTACCATTATGGAAAAATATTTATTAAAGGGTATAAAAAATTTATCTGTTCTTGACTTGTATCCTAAATTGAGAAACGCCTATACTCATTTCACAAAGTATCGTTATTCTCAAAAATATCCTTTTTGGTTAGTGTTTTTTTAGTAACTCATATAATACCCATTCAAAACAGTAGAGGCACATCCAAACACCCCCTACATAATGTGGGTGCCCATATAGTAATGATATTAACCCTCTGAAAAACAAAGAAAATGGTACAAACATATTTGTTTCTTGTTAACTTAATTTTTTTCAAGAACCAATTCTTTATGAATGAAAATTAACAACATTCAACTTTTGTACTAAATACTTAATTGCAAGTAGACACTTCTTTGGACTCAGGGATTGATTTAAGATTTTTCCACAGGGAGATGTTGACAAGGACGGTTACTTGAACTACGGAGAATTCGTTGCAATTTCAGTTCACTTGAGAAAGATGGGTAGCGATGATCATCTTAAAGACGCTTTTGCATTCTTTGATCAAAATAAAAGCGGATACATAGAGATCGATGAGCTAAGGGAAGCTTTAGCGGATGAACTTGAACCCAACAATGAAGAAGTAGTTTCTGCCATTATACGTGATGTCGACACAGACAAGGTTCGTTCTTATCATTCATCCTTCACATCATCCACCTTATTTCCAAATTCTATCAACCACCCAAACAAAAACATTACGTAGTTTAATTGTATTTACATATCCCACATGGATAGAGAAATGAGAAGTTTAAGCACTTCATAGGCCTTATGTTTTGGGTATAGGTGGCTATATAGGCATAACATGTTAAAATGGTTCTACATTTTGAAACAGGTCAGGTTGGGTTGACGGTTGACCTGAAACACTTTTTTCCAAACTTGTATTTTGTCAAATTTAAATTAGAGAAGTTACATCAGAGTTCAATAAAAAAATTATTTTTAGTAAAATGATTTAGCAGGTTTTATACATTACATCTGGGTGAATTTCAACCCATTTGACCCGTGTCCTTGTAAGCGAAATTTGTTAGCTTTATCTGCCTGATCTTATAGAGAGATAAATCAATCTGGATCAACCCATTTGACCCGTTTCCATCTTGGTTTTAAGTTGATTTAGAGCTATAGGGCCAACATGATACAATGGAAAAAAAAAAACAAACGACACAAAACTTGACGTTCTTTTGATTTTGATGCATGCAGGATGGCAAAATTAGCTTTGAGGAGTTCACAGCAATGATGAAGGCAGGAACAGACTGGAGGAAAGCATCTAGGCAATACTCACGAGAGCGTTATAATAACCTTAGTTTGAAGTTATTTAAAGATGGATCAGTGCACTAAACTGATAATTAGGGAAGATAAACAAAAATTTCTGGTAACAAAATACGATTATTGATCTACTTATTATGGGCATTTTCGATTCTTGTAATATTTTGTTGGGGGTTTATTCATTTCATTTTTAAATTTAAGACATCTCTCTCTTTCGGGGTTGGGTAAGTTTCCCATGTGTTGAAAGTGTTTTTTTTTTCTTTTAATGAGTTTGAAATTATGGGGGAGTTTAGAGGGGTTTTATACTACTAATGGCTTGTTTTATGGTTGTAACTTTGTAAATATGTATCTTGTTGGCACTTGCTTTTATGTAATTGCTCAAAGTACAAAAATTTCACGAGTTGTAACTTTACAGAGTTATGACTTTAGTGTTCTCTATCTCTGGATATTGTTGTGTTCTTTCCTGCTAGTTATAATTGTTTGTTGTTGATAGTAAGTTCTGTACGAACGAATGACAAAGGTGTTAGAGTATACATTACAGATATAAACAAATTGTCACACAATTGCGGAAGCATAAACACGTATATATAATTAGTTAAGAATAAGATCATGTACCTTTTAGCAGAGCTTTAATAAAACTATAATAATATAGTTTAGGGTTTAAAGCAAAACCCCTCTACGATCGCACATACTACAGCAGCTCGAATACGTATGCTAGTAACCGTTCATTACGCCCACAACCCTTGTGCGTAACTTCCTTGGTCGAACCACAAAACCGAACTCGAAACCCCTAGGGTTTGTTCGGCCGATTCCAAGAGAGAAGATAGGAGAGAATTGAATGTGTTATTGTTAGGGTTATTAGCCTCTCTATTTATAGGGTACATGTAACTTAGGGAACAAGTTTAGGGTTTATTTAAAACCCATGGGCCGGCCTCTTTAGGGCTTTCTGGAATGTTCCAGAATTTTAACTTTTCCCAATTTCATTCAAGTCCATCTCTTTTAATAAAACGTACAATTAACATTTTAATAAACGTTTATTAATTATTTCGTGAACGGATTAATTAATATAACTCACATTTATATTAATTAATTATAGGCTTAAATATTTCCGGACATGCATTTATTTATTACGTGGTCATATCCCAACAGCTCCCACTTGAGCATGCCATTAATAAAGGCAATGACATTGGTAAGCGTCTAGCAACACGTCAATGCCCCCGGAAACGTTTAAGTATAGTTTCTTAAAATATAATCAAGCTTCTCAAGAAAATGATTTTAGTCTTTACTATCCCTTTGTTTCAGATACCTTGTTAATTATGGATATGGATCAATGTCATTCCATAAGTTAACGATTCTGTTTCTCATTTCTATAATCAATCAAGATTACCAAATCAATCGAGACACATCTGGAATTCATTTGGGTACGGCCGTACACACATCTTAATTAATTCTAATGAGGGGGCCAATGGTATCATACTTCAATAGCTAATTGAAGGAACAAATCCTATCTTGACTACACGTGTCAGCACGTACTTCACTACACTTCTGAAAATAGCCCTTTATTACTACCTTATTCAGGATAGCTAGAACTATATCAAGAAAACGCAATCCATACATGCAAGACCTACTTGCATCTCAAGTCTAAGGATAAGTAAAGCAACCATTTACAAGTTTCACTTAATGACGCCGATCCATAAAATGATAACTTGTCAGTTGGGGTAGTCCGATATGCATCTCATGGATATCATGTGAGTTTGGTGGGACCATCCTTCCATATTCAATAATATAACCAATCACTCAGATTTATCTTAGTTCAACTATATTCCCACGTAGTTTGATTGATAATGGACATTTTAGAATAATTAAAGAATTATTCAAGGATTTAAACATGCAAAATTAGGACACAATTAATTATTAAATGAAAATAAACATACCAAGTATTTTAATTCATTTATTGTATAATAATTGTTTCACATCCTTTATCCAAATACTAAAACACGGAGTTACATGAAATAACTAGCAAAACGAAGTCCTATGCCCTCGGCATGTTGATTTAGCTTTCCCTTAGGTAAAGCCTTCGTAAACGGATCAGCTTGATTATCAACTGTGTGAACTTTGAGTAGATTGATTTCACCTAGTTCGATCTGCTCTCGAACATAGTGATATCTTCTAGGAAAATGTCTGGCCCCTTTCTGAATTCCAGGTTCATTGGCAATAATAATTGCTCCTGAGTTATCGCGGTACAACTCCATAGGGTTTTTATTTGTGGGTACCACGTCAAGCCCAGAAATAAATATTCTAATCCAGACAGCTTCCATCGCAGCTTCCGAAGATGCTATGTACTCTGATTCAGTTGCAGACATGGCAGTTGTGGATTGCTTCTTGCTCTTCCAATCCACTGCGCCTCCGTTCAAGACAAAGACGTATCCTGTTTGAGACTTCATATCGTCTCTATCGGTCTGAAATCCAGCATCACAATATCCAGTCACTTTGAGCTCAGCTTCAGGATTTCCACCATAAACAAGGAACATATCTCTAGTAGCTCTCAGGTACTTGAGAATATTTTTCACAGCAGTCCAGTGACATTCACCTGGATTCTGTTGAAATCGGCTAGTTATGTTCTGTGCGAACGCCACATCAGGTCTAGTGCATCTGATCGCATACATAATAGATCCAACAGCCGAAGCATAAGGAACCCTTTGCATACGCTCCACCTCCTCAGGTGTAGAAGCACACTGTTTGCTATTTAAGTCAAGTCTTTCTTGCATCGGAACATTTCCACGCTTAGAATTCTCCATCTTAAATCTCTTTAAGATCTTATCAATATAAGCACTTTGACTTAGTCCAATTAACCGCTTAGTTCTATCTCTATAGATCTTGATTCCAAGAATAAATGCTGCTTCTCCCAAGTCTTTCATAGCAAAACACTTTCCAAGGTAGGATTTTACATCTTGTAACATTGGAATGTGATTTCCTATGATCAATATGTCATCAACATATAAGACAAGGAAAGTAACATTACTCCCACTAGCTTTGTGATATACACATGGCTCATCGGGGTTTTGAGTAAATCCAAACTTTTTGATTTCCTCATCAAACCTCTTGTTCCAGCTTCTTGATGTTTTCTTTAGTCCATAAATGGACCTTTGAAGCTTGCACACTTTGCTGGGATGATTTGGATCAATAATATAACACCCCTCATATTTCAGAACCATTTTTTTTTTAACCGGAAGCGAAAGTCCAACAAACATTAATAATTTTTACCTTATATAATACTCATATAAGTCAATCTATTTCAAAACATAATTTATCATTTGGGTGTTACATAATTTGAAAGACAACAATGATTTATAAAAATCAAAGATCAGAGTAACATCTAGTCGTCAAACATTCCATCCAGTCAACAACTCCTTGCTCATCTCATAATCTAATCATATCCTGCAAGGAATGGTAATGTGGGGGATTAGCTCAATGCTAAGTGAATGAACCAATAGCCTACAGGGCAACCTAGCATAGCAAATATGTTACAACTAAGCATAGCATAATAAACGAGTTTACAACAACAGCATCATAAACACAACACATTGTTTACAGCATATAGCATCGTAAACACATAATTCAAGAGGATCGGCGGTCCTTGAGGCGCCCTCATGCCCGGGTGGCCCTCTAAGCAACCTCACACCAACTGCAGGCCAATACATTGGTAAACCGATAGCTTAGGTACTATTTACCCACATAACACAGTATTCCTATAGCCAACCGTGTACAAGGACCTGTGTTGGCAACTCAATAGTATCCTTAAGCCCAAACTATGTTGACCTCCAAAAAGCACATATGCCCAAAGGCCAGATATCACAAAACATATATCTATCATGGCATCATGCTAATCAATAGTCAATAAACAGTAAAACCACGTTTACCCGTCGTAACCAAATCTGTTACAACTAAGTTACGCTGAAGGTTACAGGTCCACTCACCAATACCTCCGCCGTCCACTCAGTAGTCTAATGTGACCGAGTCTTCTCCATATCTATGAACATTATAAACAATGAGTTAGTAATTAATTTATATCATATAACTCATTTAACTTAATAATGGCAAGCTAGGATAAATCAACAAGTTATAACAACTCCTTTTATGATTACACCATTACCTCAATACTTGATGTCACTATTATCAATAATCAAGTGGTAATTAATTAACATACAATTTCACAAGTAATTAAGTTCAATACTTGCAATTATATTAACAACAATTATCAATTATGTGTCACAACATAAGCTTAAACCTTTCATTCTTACTTTACTCAATTGTATCAAAATTCGATATATGTGATTCCATCAACTTAATCACATTTCATCATCAATAACCTACAATAGCATGATCGTTAACAACTAACAACAACTATATTTATTAACTCAAGCTTAAGAGCTTCAATTCTTAAATACACCTTAAGTTCAAGACTTTCTTCATGAACATATATCAACTTCATCAATTCAAAGTTAGACTTAAGTTCTAATCATGAATTAAACACAATTTAACAAGTCTAACATAACCACAAGCTTCAATTCATGTTAATCATGCTTGTTGGTGCATTTTGTGTGTCAGTCAGTTGGTCAAACTATTGTAATTGTCAAAGTCAATTAGTCTGCATATGTATAGTGTTTAGTGTGTCAACGAAATGTAATTATATAGAATATACATGGCGACGACATGGGCTATGTCGCATTGGGTTGGGCCTGCGACGTTGGGCCTAACGTCGCAGGGCCCAGTAGGTCGATATAAATAGCGAGTTACAAGTTAGTTTTAATAAAAAAACCCTAGAGTGAGAGGAGCCGTGAGAGAGTGAAGAGAGCAGAGAAATCGTTTTGTAATCTTTATACGTTCAAGTGTGAATATATACAAAACGTTATATAATTGTTTGTGTGTTCGTGATTAATATATTGATTGTTTATTATTCCGCAATAGCAATCAATCAAACGATCCGATCAGATCCCACGAGTACGGGACTATCAATGCTAATTCCATCAATTACCCAAAAACCCATCTTGATTACAACTTATATAACATGATTAATTCACTTCTAGGTTAAATTAAGATTACCAACCATCTTATAAACACTTATTAACACTACCTTAACCAATTTTAAACTCTAATTTCGGATTAAAGTCATTAACCCATCAAAATCATCATAAACCCTAAGAATCACCATAGATTTATAATCTTAAGCTTGAATCTTGTTAGTAATCAACCATAACAAACTTAACTAACAACAATTTACATTTTTGAAACCCTAATTTCGGATTTTGATCAAGAACACCAAAACCCCTAAATTCTAGGTTTTAGAAAATGAAGAACACAATATTATACCTTGATTGAGATGATTAGAGAGGCTTGAATTCATGTTTAGAAGCTCCAATTTGATGATTCTTCATGATTTTGTGAATTGATTTACGGTTGGTGTGTGTGTATGAATGTATCGTATGTATGTAGGTGAGAAATGAAAGACCGAATCAAAATATATTGAGTTATCATCTAATTGCTTTAATCCCATTCCCCGTACTTATCATTGTCTGGAACTTAAAAACATTTACGGGGAAACACTATTTTATTTTACCGTCAACTCTATTAATTTAAAACATGTACTCCCTCCGTCCCATCACAAATGTCCACTATTGACTTTTTGAAGTCTTTCTTTTTCAACTTTGACCTTAAATATTTTTGTTTGTGTTATATAATACATAATGAAAATTATATCAATGAAAATACATTTAAAACTCAATCTATTTATATATTTTGCATCAAGTATAATATAACACAAACAAAAATATTTAAGGTCAAAGTTTTAAAAGTAAGACTTCCAAAAGTCAATAGTGGACATTTGTAATGGGACGGAGGGAGTAATATTTTACTATCCACAATAAGTCATTTAACCGTTTGACCGATTATTTTCAATGCCCAAATAATATAAATCATTTATGACATAATTTAAATAATTAAAATAAATGAATAAATTACCGATTTCAACTAGGCCCAAAACGAGGATGTTACAAATCTCTCCCCCTTAAAGAGATTTCGTCCTCGAAATCTAATCGCACCCAGTTAACCTATTGTAATAGAATCACATAAACAATAACTAGTATAGGCACACACAACGTGTGTGTACATTAGCCTAAGTATCTATGCATCCACATAAGCACTAAACGAGTACACATTATAATATACTTACATGGATATATTTTATTTCATCTACTTAATTACACACCACCAGTGTGTATTACAACTTAAATTCACATAAGTCCATAAGTTGTGCTTTTAACTCTATTTATTTGCTATCAAAATACACATACCACACATTGCTCCATTGTATGCTAATCCATATAAACACTTTAGAACAACAATCATTAAAAATAAGTGAATCACATAATCATTTATTTTAATCTTAATCAGAAAACTAGCGACATGCTAGGATCTTTAAACCAAATATAAATACTTACATTCCTTCTTTTTAACAAAACAACAACAATGTTTATAAAACTACAATGCTCATCTCCGCAATGAGAATTTAATTCAGATTATGCTAGCAATTAACCACATACATCATCCTTAATGATGAAATATTAATAACCTTAACCATCACAACTATATATCTTAAGGTCAGTTTTATCAATTGAAACACTACTTGATCCTGTAAAGTCCATTACTCATATGTTTTTCAAATCATACAGCTTTAATCCCATTGTAACAAGTAAGGTAGAGGTCAATTTCTATGGTTAAAACCATAACTATATAATCATCAATGGGTACTTTACTATACTAGTACACGTACCACATTATCAAGATGTGCTAATCATTAACACATTTTCAACAATATTCACATATTTAATCCATTTTAGTCGACCTCTACTTAAACTTATTTCATCACATAACTTTTTCAAATTGCAATGTAACACTTCATCTAGTCATTAGATATACAACAATACTAGAGATTACATGTAATTCGCACATAATGATAATAAAATTATCAATTTGCCAATTTAAACGCTTATTTTATAGGCTATTTCATCTTTCTCATAGGCACACTTTCATATATTTTCTAATCAATAGGCTATCCGGCTATGGTAGACCTTACCAAGCCTTTATTATCATGAACTAATAATCACGTACTCATCTTAACAAGTAGTATAAACAGTTCAAATTCTTCTTTTACTATGTTTCCACATTAAACACTAGTTAAATAGTTTACTACCACCTTATTTTAGCCAATCAATGACTATTTCATAACTGCAGGTCAATATATATTACCTGTTGTTTTAAAATCATTTAACTTTATTTGGTACTTAGTAGCCTCAACAACTCCATGTGAAATGGCATAATATGAATACGTTGGCCAGACGTCGTTATATTATGTCAGTCACACTTTATTCTCAGGCCACTTCATACCATTGATCTCCCAAAATTTATTAGCCTTTACCCTTACCCATATCATAACAATGATATCAACCATTTGCACAATTATAACAACCCGTAGTAGCAGGTATATCATCAAGTATTAGTTTGCTACCGTTTTCAACGTATCATTTGAATGTACATTACACATATCATCAAGTTTACATAAACAACACAGACATTCAACACCTCTTTTATTATATCATTAACTCCGGTGTAATGTCTAACACCATTATTTCAATCAACTTCTTTATTACCTGATTCAAGGTCATTTACTAATTACATCACTTAATATTAATAGTACATTTGGTACTAAGTGTAATATTCAATGTATTTTCTCCAATCTATACTTCTTTAGTTGTAATATAAGTAAACATTTCATATCACACATGCACATTATTACTCTACTGTCAAATATCAATAAGTATAGACTTATATATTCCTTTCAAACTCTACAAATACTTATTTTAACCATTTCTAATATTTTAGACGATTCAATTACTTCATCTATAACACCACAGAAATTCAAGAGACATTTTTTTTATATATATATATCAATCGGAAGCGAGAAATACAAATCATGCATTATAGATTGCGTATATCATATTTCAAAAGCACAATCTATACATGCATGATGAGTTGGTACAACAACCATAATAACTTCAAACATCAAGGTAGGTGTTATTTAAATTCAAAACATATGATTAAAACGATAACATATTTGTATATTACAGAGTAGGCAGTCAAACATTCTTCAAACCAACTTCTTGCCCACCCACAACAAAAGTAATCTGCAAGAAGTGAGGAGAGGGGTTAGCACGAAGCTAAGTGAATAGATCACAACTAACAATCTAAACTAGCATAGCAATTGATCACCACAAAGCATCACAACAAATACATCAACGAGGATCGGTGGTCCTTGAGGTACCCTCATGCCGCGGTGGTTCCCCAAGTAACACTTATAACCACTGAAGGCCAAACAGTGGTCTTACCGATAGTTTAGTACTACTACTACATACGACATAACTTCAATAAACAACACATGTACAAAGTCATCATGTCGTCCAAAGTAATAGTACCCAAACCTAATATCATATTGACCCCTGACAAAATAGCACATTTCATAATCCTCATGGAAATATGCACTTATACAAAGCATAACAGTAAAACCATGTTTACCCGTTGTAACCAGATTGTTACAACTAATTTAGACTGAGAGTCAGTGATCCACTCACCTTGATAATCACAACCTCCACTCAAAGTTCTAATATTATTGAGTCTTCGGTTTATCTGTAAGCACCACAGAGTAATACGAGTCAATAACTCATTCCAAATGTCTGTATGCTAAATTAAGGACATCATTGGAATCAAACATGATATCACAATTTACAACACTTCAACACGCATATTAATTCATAATTTAACCTATCATGATACTATATTACATGCCACCAATTAACCATATAAACTTAAATCATGCTAATCAGAAAAGAATCACAAAATTCAAAGCTAATTGTTGTGTAGGGCCAAGGACCCGCCGGCTGAGGCTTAGGAGCCGCCGGCTCCCATCACTGACCCGTCGGGTCACACCCATTAACAGCCGGGTGATTTAACTTTTGTGGTAACAGAACTAAAATGTGTTTTAAAGGCTATAGGAACCGCCGGCTTGGCTAAGGAGCCGCCGGCTGTGGTGATGAACCCGCCGGCTTTGAGATTCAACCCGCCGGTTCACCAAACAATACAAACAAGCCGCCGGCTAGGCACCTGACCCGTCGGCTTGTTCATTAAATACAGCAGCAGCAGGTTATCAACTAAACCACGCACCAAACCCCTAAAACCTCAAATCCGCACACAAAATACGATTTTTACAAATAAGCGAGTTCAAGTATCATTATACGTCATGTTATATCAACAACTTGCTTCATCAAATCACAAATCCATGCATGATCACTCATTTTATCTAATTATTTCAAACCCTAACATATATATACATATATTTGAAACAAATTAAACTTACAATCAAGATGTAACAAGGTTGATGATGAAGATGATAAGTAGCAAGCCAAAGATCCAAGTCTTATCGATTTATAAATGTTTTCTTCCTTCGATTTTTAAGAATATAGTGTGTGTGTTTTCTTTGAATGGAGAGGAGAAGGAAACCAAATGAAAGCAAAATGGGAAAGGTGGGGAGAGTTAGGTTGGCCTAACTCCCACCTCCACACAATACAGTGCACAAATTATATCCGTTCTAAGTCTATTGCCTGGAACCTAGAAACCATATGCGGGAAATACATTTTATTTTACCGATAACTATAACAATTTAAAACAAGCAATAATTCATGTATCACAATAAATCATTTGACCATCTAACCTATTAATTTCAATGAACCTAATATTATAAATTATTTATAAACTCAATTAAATAATCAAATGAATTAAGTAAATTACCAAATTTCTCCTAGACCCGAGACGAGGATGTTACAAATCTTCCCTCCTTAAGGAGATTTCGTCCCCGAAATCTCACCTTGTTCAAACAATTTAGGGTATCGCGACCTCATGCTTTCCTCCGTTTCCCACGTAAGGTTAGCACCCAAACTATGTCGCCACTTAACCAAAACCATGGGTATCTCCTTCTTTCAAAGTTTAGTCACCTTTCTATCTACAAGCTCTACAGGTTCCTCTACAAGCTTCTGATTTAAGTCAACACGCGGGTCTTGTATGGGAAGGACTTGGGATTGGTCCTCCACCTTACATTTCCTTAAGTAATAAACATTAAAGGTGTCATGAATACCCGCTAATTCTGGAGGAAGGTCTAACGATACCGTCTGATCATTAACTATTTGGCGAATTCTAAATGGCCCAATAAACCTAGGAGCAAGCTTACCACGCTTAACGAACCGAATCACTCCTTTCCAAGGGGAAACCTTTAAGTATACCAATTCACCTACAACAAACGTAACCGGATGACGCCGCGGATCGGCATACTGTTTCTGTCTATCACGAGTCGCTTTCAACTTCTCACGAGCTATAGCTACCTTATCAGCAGTAATCTGAACGATATCTGGACCCGCAAACTGTTTCTCGCCCGCTTCTAACCAACAAATGGGTGTTCTACAACGACGCCCATAAAGCATTTCATACGGAGGCATACCTATACTCGAGTGATAGGAATTATTGTACGCAAATTCAATCAATGGTAGATGCGAATCCCAAGACCCGCCATATTCCAACACACAAGCATGCAACATGTCCTCTAAAGTTTGAATGGTGCGCTCAGATTGACCGTCCGTCTGAGGGTGATAAGCCGTACTCAAATTGATTCTTGTACCCAATTCCTTTTGCAAACTCTGCCAAAATCCGGACACGAACCTAGAATCTCTGTCTGACACAATAGATAACGGGATCCCATGTCACGAAACAATCTCATTGATGTATAACCGGGCTAATTTACTCAAAGATGCCGTCTCACTAGAAGCAAGGAAGTGAGCACTCTTAGTCAATCGGTCCACAATCACCCAAATCATGTCATTTCCTCTAATGGTTCGTGGAAATTTCGTTACAAAATCCATAGTAATGTGTTCCCATTTCCACTCGGGAATCTCAAGTTGTTTCAACGACCCATAAGGTTTTTGGTGTTCGGCTTTCACTTGTGAGCATATGTGGCACGATTCCACAAATCGAGCAACATCCATTTTCAAAGTAGGCCACCAATATAAAGGTTTCAAATCTTTATACATTTTTGTACTCCCGGGATGAACCGACAATCTGGACTTATGAACTTCCATCAATATCACATCTCGAAGTCCTCCAAGCAAAGGAACCCAAACACGCGATTGGAATGTCTTTAATCCACGAGAATCATCACATAACAATTCTTTTCTTTTTGATAATATCTCAGCTTTCAAATTATGATCTAACAATGCTTCCAGTGTCCTTCTCAATTTGTCAATCAAATCCGAAGAAACCTCTAATCGCATAAAGCAAATCTTCTCAGATTTTCCTTTTCTACTCAAAGCATCCGCAACCACATTTGCCTTACCCGGATGGTATCGAATCTCACAATCATAATCCTTTATCAATTCCAACCATCGCTTGTGACTCATATTTAGTTCCTTCTGAGAAAACATATACTGAAGACTCTTGTGATCCGTACAGATAACACATTTAGTACCATACAAGTAGTGTCTCCAAATTTTCAAAGCAAAAACTACAGCCGCGAGCTCCAAGTCATGAGTAGGGTAATTCTTTTCATGAGGCTTAAGTTGAAGAGAAGCATATGCAATGACTTGACCACGTTGCATCAGAACACCGCCCAAACTCGCATGCGAAGCATCACAATACACAATGAAATCATCGGACCCGTCAGGCAAAGCTAAAATTGGAGCCTGACACAATAACTGCTTCAAGGTCTGGAAAGCCGACTCCTGTTGATCATTCCACTGAAACTTTACATCCTTTCGAGTCAATTTCGTCAAAGGACCTGCAAGCTTAGAGAAATCCTTTATGAACTTTCGATAGTAACCCGCCAAACCAAGAAAACTCTTAATCTCTGAAGCAGACTTAGGTGCTTGCCAATTCATAACTGCCTCAACCTTAGATGGATCTACTTTAACTCCATCCTCACAAATAATGTGTCCCAAAAACTGAACCTCACGCAACCAAAACTCGCATTTGGAGAACTTAGCATACAACTTCTCCTGTCTCAAGGTGTCAAGCACCAAACGCAAGTGCAATTCATGGTCGGATTCAGACTTGGAATAATTCAATATGTCATCAATGAACACGATAACAAACTTATCAAGATATGGTCGACAAACTCTATTCATCAAATTCATGAAGACTGCAGGAGCATTAGTAAACCTAAAGGGCATAACCAGAAATTCATAATGACCTTATCTGGTGCGAAAAGCTGTCTTAGGAATATCCTCCTCGCAAACCCGCACTTGATGATAACCCGACCTTAAGTCAATCTTAGAGAAGTAGGAAGACCCTTGCAATTGATCAAACAATTCATCTATTCGGGGCAAAGGGTACTTATTCTTTATGGTTCTCTTATTCAACTCCCTATAATCAATACACATCCGAAGGGTGCCATCCTTCTTTTTAACAAACAACACAGGTGCACCCTAAGGAGACGAACTAGGCCTAACAAAACCCTTATCTAATAGCTCCTGGATTTGGGACATCATTTCTCGAATTTCAGAGGGAGCTAACCTATAAGGTGCCTTAGCCACAAGAGTAGAACCAGGGATCAAGTCAATTTTGTATTCTACTTCTCTAATGGGAGGTAAACCAGGCAGTTCATCAGGGAAAACGTCTGGGTATTCAGAAACCACCCGGACATCGGGAACAGTTATCTTTTCTAATTTAGCATCAATAATATAGGCCAGGTAAGATACACACCCCTTAGCTAGAGACTTACTAGCCCTCATCATGGAAATCATGGGAATGCCACCTCGCTCTCGTTCCCCTCGAGCCACAACATATGACTCATCCGATATTGGAATTCTAATTAACTTCTTATGGCACTCTATGATTGCTTTGTTCTTACTTAACCAATCCATGCCTAAAACCGCATCAAAACTGGGGATAGGCATCAATAGAAAAGAAATTGGAAAACTATGATCCTCAATCAGAATGCTAGCTCCCGGTACCGATGTGGTAACCGGAACTATTTTTCCATTTGCTATCTCAACCTCAATAGGATTTGTAATACAAGTGGGAGTCAATTTCAATTTATCGCAGAAAAGCATAGATATAAATGAGCAATTGGCTCCCGAATCAAACAGAACACTTGCTGGTACAGAGTTGATAAGAAGTGTACCAGTTATGACGTCTTCGGTTCTGACAGCTGTCATTTGAAACGCTCTGCCCGTTGCCGTTGGAGGATTCTTTCTTTTCTGGCCAGATGATGAAGACCCTTCGGCCGTACCCAACTTTTACTTTCCCGCCTCCGGACACAAACCCGAACGATGTCCTTCCTTATGGCAATTCCAACACACATGCCTAGGGAACGCACAATCCTTGATGTCATGGCCATGTTGTCCACATTTGATACACCTAGCATTTTGAGG
The DNA here is from genome assembly GCA_949592205.1 of Helichrysum umbraculigerum. Taxonomy (NCBI): domain Eukaryota; kingdom Viridiplantae; phylum Streptophyta; class Magnoliopsida; order Asterales; family Asteraceae; genus Helichrysum; species Helichrysum umbraculigerum. Next base: position 11,612,902 of record CATIUR010000002.1, on the reverse strand, counting down.
AGTGCAAGGTCCCGTGTGCCTCGATTTACAATTATGGCACCAATTCGATCTATCCAACAAATTACCACCCGAACCTTGCTTTCTTCGTTGTTGAGATCCCTGCCATTTCTTCTTTCCAGGACTACCCGAAGAATCACCCTTGGGTTTAAATGGAGATTTTTCCTTAACCTCCAAGCCTTGTGCCCTAATGTCACCATCCACAGAACGGGCAAGATCAAAAGCTTGGGTAAGAGTACCCGCAAGTCTCACAGTCGTCTGATAAGTATGCGGTAACATTCCCACAAAATGGTCAATCTTCATACGTTCATCCGGTACCCATTGTTGCACAAATCTTAACTTGTCAGTGAATTAAGAAATGAGATCATCCATTGTCATCCTATCCGTTAATTGCAAATCCAAAAACTCACGTCTAATCCGAGTCATGTCAAATCCAGAAAAATATTTATTACAAACTTCATTGTGAAAATCGGTCCATCTAATTGATTCTCTCTGTTGTGGTGTCAAATGGGAAGTAATCGAATCCCACCAAACCATGGCCGGACCCTTAAAGAGTTGCACCGCAAATGAAACTTTCATCTCCTCCTCACACCTACAAACCTCAAATTTTCTTTCCACATCTCTCAACCAATTCAAGGTAACGGAGGGGTTTGTACTACCAGAGTAATCGGATGGTCCACTAGACTTAAAAGTCTTCAAAGAGCATAGCTTAGGTTGACTCTGAGCTTGAAATATCGGGGTCCGATAACCAGAAGGTCCAGAAGAGAACGGAGCTGACGTCTGATAGGTACCATGGTGTTGCTGATGATGATAATAAGGTTGAGATATAGAAATCTATGAGGTCACCAAAGGAGGTGGTTGATGTGCAAAAACCGAGTTATATATTTAAGTAAGAAAAGTATCTAAGTATGGACTATTACACAACTAGGCAAGTGTACCTAATCGAGTAGTAGTATAGCAAAGATAAGTTTACAGGTATCGTCCACAAGAACAGTTTATATGTATTTTGAAGGTATTTCCAATTAATAGTTAACTAAATAGAAAGCAAGTAAAATTGGGAGTTTTTGCCTCTTAACGACAGACAGTCGAATGGTTGCATTTTAAAAGTAAAACGTAAATTTAATTAAGCAAATAAAGGTAGAATTATCTCAGATTAGAGAAACAAGTTCATCTAGACTTTTTACCTCTAGTGTTGGACATTTTAATTAAGAACTAGATTGATACTTAACATATGTGAATTAGCTAGTTGGATTACTTGTTCTCACAATATAACCACTTAATTAAGATTACAAAATGCAAGTCTCCTTGTCACCTTAGACCTCTCAATTATAACCAGTTAATCCAACTAAAATGATGACTTAATCGTGTGATATTACTCTCGTAAAAATCAACAATCATACAAGACCTCTCTTAGTATGATCCACCCATATTACAATTAGTTTAATCCAAATCAATTCTTTTATTGTCTCCAATCAAAAGCACAAGATTGATAATCAAGTAAACACAACGTTAAATGCAAGAGTTCTCACTCATTGAAACAAACGCAATATCAATTGATTGAACTAAATAAATTATAATACGAACCGTTCGATGATTAAGCATTAAATTATCATACGAATCAAGAATCAATCACAAAAGCATGTCCAACATCTAAAGTTATTAGTCTAGATGAACATAAAGAGTTTAGCCCATAATCATGGACTCAAACACAGAAATAATGAAAATCAATAGAGAATTCATAGTTGATAAGAACAAGAATTAACCGAAGAAATCAATGTAATCCGATGTTTGATGATCACCCCTAGCTTCTCTAATGATGAAGATGGTGTTTGGTGGCTTAGGATCTCTCCAAAAGTCCCCCGAAATCACCCAAAGTCGTCCAAAAAATAAGCCTACCCGTTTTTAGGGTTTAATTTCATTTTTATACCCATACAAGTCGGCAGACACCATGGCCATGGCGTTTTGAAGGACATGGCCGTGTCCTCTCTCAGGATGTAGCCATGATCAGGTAACAGCAACATGGCCATGGCCTCTACAAGAACATGGCCGTGTCCAACATCAGAATACAATTATCAATCAGGTAGCTACCCCATGGCCATGGCCCATCTGAGTACATGGTCGTGGTCTTAATCAGGAAGCAATGAACAATTAGGTACCAAGGACTTGGGCATGGCCTTTGTAAGACATGGGCATGGCCTTCCTACTCTTGTCCGGTTTCTCATATTTCTCTCACGTTAATCTCGTGTTTCCATCTTTTCACAACTTCTTCAAAATTAACACCTGAAATAAATTTTCAAGTAAATAAGTATCAAAAGTTCACGGAATCAAATAAAATGGTACACAATTAGGATCGATATCGCCTTTAGAAATATGTATAACTTAATCGATATCAGTGGTACAGTGTTAACAATAGGTGGCAATGATTGCAAGACTTGTTGAGAAGACCGGGCTTGCTGTTGCTGCAAAAACTGCCGTTCAATTGCCTTAAGTCTAATGTTTTCTGTCTCTAAAGGTATCATATAATTATCCTGATCAAAGTCCCCCGCTGAAAAGGAAGTACCAGTTTGACCCTGGCTAACATGTTGGGTTTCGGGAGGGGATACATTAGTTCTAGAGGCATCATTGGGTGTATCGGCTGGAGGTTCAGTATCTGCCATATCTGTATCAAAACACATCTCATAACACGTTAATTGTTAGTACCTACATACTAATCAATATTTACATGCTAACTAAACCCCACTCGTAGGAATGTTTGACTGACACAAGTAGATTTGGGATTGAACACTTAACCCATGATCAATTCGCCCAAACCTTAGCTCTGATACCAATTTATAACACCACAGAAATTCAAGAGACATTTTTATATATATATATATATATATATATATATATATATATATATATATATATATATATATATATATATATATATATATATATCAATCGGAAGCGAGAAATACAAATCATGCATTATAGATTGCATATATCATATTTCAAAAGCACAATCTATACATGCATGATGAGTTGGTACAACAACCATAATAACTTCAAACATCAAGGTAGGTGTTATTTAAATTCAAAACATATGATTAAAACGATAACATGTTTGTATATTTTAGAGTAGGCAGTCAAACATTCTTCAAACCAACTTCTTGCCCACCCACAACAAAAGTAATCTGCAAGAAGTGAGGAGAGGGGTTAGCAAGAAGCCAAGTGAATAGATCACAACTAACAATCTAAACTAGCATAGCAATTGATCACCTCAAATAATCACAACAAATACATCAACGAGGATCGGTGGTCCTTGAGGTACCCTCATGCCGCGGTGGTTCCCCAAGTAACACTTATAACCACTGAAGGCCAAACAGTGGTCTTACCGATAGTTTAGTACTATTACTACATACGACATAACTTCAATAAACAACACATGTACAAAGTCATCATGTCGTCCAAAGTAATAGTACCCAAACCCAATATCATATTGACCCCTGACAAAATAGCACATTCCATAATCCTCATGGCAATATGCACTTATACAAAGCATAACGGTAAAACCATGTTTACCCGTTGTAACCAGATTGTTACAACTAATTCAGACTGAGAGTCAATGATCCACTCACCTTGATAATCACAACCTTCACTCAAAGTTCTAATATTATTGAGTCTTCGGTTTATCTGTAAGCACCACAGAGTAATACGAGTCAATAACTCATTCCAAATATCTGTATGCTAAATTTAAGGACATCATTGGAATCAAACATGATATCATAATTTACAACACTTTAACACGCATAATAATTCATAATTTAACCTATCATGATACTATATTACATGCCACCAATTAACCATACAAACTTAAATCATGCTAATCAGAAAAGAATCACAAAATTCAAAGCTAATTGTTGTGTAGGGCCAAGGACTCGCCTGCTGAGGCTTAGGAGCCCCGGCTCCCATCATTGACCCGCCGGGTCACACCCATTAACAGTCGGGTGATTTAACTTTTGTGGTAATAGAACTAAAATGCGTTTTAAAGGCTATAGGAACCGCCGGCTTGGCTAAGGAGCCGCCGGCTGGGGTGATGAACCCGCCGGCTTTGAGATTCAACCCGCCGGTTCACCAAACAATATAAACAAGCCGCCGGCTAGGCACCTGACCCGCCGGCTTGTTTATTAAATACAGCAGCAGCATGTTATCAACTAAACCACGCACCAAACCCCTAAAACCTCATATCCGCACACAAAATACAATTTTTACAAATAAGCGAGTTCAAGTATCATTATATGTCATGTTATATCAACAACTTGCTTCATCAAATCACAAATCCATGCATGATCACTCATTTAATCTAATTATTTCAAACCCTAACATATATATACATATATTTGAAACAAATTAAACTTACAATCAAGATGTAACAAGGTTGATGATGAAGATGATAAGTAGCAAGCCAAAGATCCAAGTCTTATCGATTTATAAATGAATTCTTCCTTCGATTTTTAAGAATATAGTGTGTGTGTTTTCTTTGAATGGAGAGGAGAAGGAAACCAAATGAAAGAAAAATGGGAAAGGTGGGGAGAGTTAGGTCGGCCTAACTCCCACCTCCACACAATACAGTGCACAAATTATATCCGTTCTAAGTCTATTGCCTGGAACCTAGAAACCATATGCGGGAAATACATTTTATTTTACCGATAACTATAACAATTTAAAACAAGCAATAATTCATGTATCACAATAAATCATTTGACCATCTAACCTATTAATTTCAATGAACCTAATATTATAAATTATTTATAAACTCAATTAAATAATCAAATGAATTAAGTAAATTACCAAATTTCTCCTAGACCCGAGACGAGGATGTTACATCATCCTATCTCACTTAGTCCATATAACTCAAGAATTTAATCACCAACAACAATAGTTAGCCACAATTGACAATACAACGAATACACGGCTTGAAAATAACTTATACTCAATAAAACATGTGGACCTCTTAAAACAAATTTTAATGTTGTATTAAGTCATAGGAATGATCCCTGGGCTCAAAGAAAGAAAAACCCAATTTAAAACGTAAGTCAAAAGTTCAAAATAAGGTCCGAAAAACAATAAAATGCCATTTTCGGGCCCCAAACGACCCCGAAGTGCCCAAAACTGCCAGGGCTCATGGCAAAGCGAAGAGCTTTGACCGTTGGGACGTTTCCGAGTGACCATGTAAATTTCGTCTTATTCTGACACCGAAATTTTCTGACGGAAAATTCTACGTCAAACGTTACGTCGAAAAACTTAAAAATTTTATTTTACCACCTGAGAAAGCCTCAAGCCGCCGGCTTCTACAGGGGAGCCACCGGGTTCTAAGGTCAAGCAGCGGGGTCCTAATACCCAGCAGCCGGGTGAATTAAGTTTTAGCCAAACAGAAACATTTTGCCGTATTTGGGCTGGAGGAGCAACCGGGTTTAAGTACTACCAGCCGGGTCACTACTCTACCCGCCGGGTCCCATGCCTGCACAGCAGACCCTGCACCAGCAAACCTTAATGCAAATTTCTGAAATTCAAACGCGCATATCTCACAAACCGTAAATAGTTAGGGTCTGAAATTTTGCAGGCACCTTCATATAATCAAAATACAACTTTCCATTTTTCCACTTTTTCAATTTACACGTTTTACGAGAAAACGGACGTGTAACTCATTTTGGACCATTTTTTTTAACCATTTTTGTTGACACGCCATATTCCAAATGGCTAGGTTATTCCTATATGCATTTGTGACGTGTGAACATATTCATCACCCTCATATCCCCATTCCATCATGTTTTAACTCGTTGACCCGTTTAGGGGTCCAAATGGACATTTTTACCAATTTCATTCATAATGACAACATTAACACTTTCAATCCACATTTTATCTATTCTTATGACTTTAAGTCACTTTAAAAGTCATCATAGACAAACCACATCAAGTTTTAGCCGTTTTATTACTAAGTGACCCATTTGGGCACCTAAATGACCCGTTTGGGTTTATGACCATATAATCACTATTCTATCGCCCATCCACATGCCTTTGACTAATTTAAGTCAAACCAAACCATTATCACTATTGGTGTCATAACATAAACTTAAATCACCAATTTCACATATTACCATCATATTTACCCAATTTCAACAAGTAATCAACATTGACCTTTCCTAAAACTTGTCAATACATTTAAAAGCATCATTGACCACTTTGACTTTTCAGGTCAAACACACATCTTCCAATTAATGTACACTTTCTAATTTAAACCACCACGACTTTAAACATTTTACTTGAGGTATACCAACGCCTCATTAATTTCCTTATGGAAAATCATTTCAATTTAATCTATCAAGATTTACTACTAAGCACATAATCAACTATGCTAAACACATAGACAAAATCAATTTACTTTACTAATCATAGTCATCATAACAAGTAAACAATTCAAACTTATTTAATTTAATCAAGTTTATAGAGAATTACCTAATGCTCTTACACCAACGAACATAAAGGAATCATTGAGAATACCAATCGGTTACTCATGTTCCTCCTTCTCTGCAACCAAAACACAATCTCACATCTTGTTAAGCGTTAGTACATATCCTACTACCCAATTCTCATGCAACAAATAACCACACTCTCTGGAATGTTTGACTTGACACCAATCCAGATTTGGGATTGAACACCATAGAATGTTCAATTCACCCAAACCTATGCTCCGATACCAATTTATAACACCCCTCATATTTCAGAACCATTTTTTTTAACCGGAAGCGAAAGTCTAACAAACATTAATAATTTTTACCTTGTATAATACTCATATAAGTCAATCTATTTCAAAACATAATTTATCATTTGGGTGTTACATAATTTGAAAGACAACAATAATTTATAAAAATCAAAGATCAGAGTAACATCTAGTCGTCAAATATTCCATCCAGTCAACAGCTCCTTGCTCATTTCATAATCTAATCATATCCTGCAAGGAATGGTAATGTGGGGGATTAGCTCAATGCTAAGTGAATGAACCAATAGCCTACAGGGCAACCTAGCATAGCAAATCTGTTACAACTAAGCATAGCATAATAAACGAGTTTACAGCAACAACATTATAAACACAACACATTGTTTACATCATATAGCATCGTAAACACATAATTCAAGAGGATCGGCGGTCCTTGAGGCGCCCTCATGCCCGGGTGGCTCTCTAAGCAACCTCACACCAACTGCATGCCAATACAGTGGTAAACCGATAGCTTAGGTACTATTTTGTAACACCCGCCAAATTAGGACTAGTAATTAGTGCCTAATTCTATGTTAATACATTTAATTAGTTCGGTGTTAGGCTAATTAATGTATCGAAATATATTGTTGAATATATATGAATATGCGATTTGATTAAATAGTACGCAATTTAAATCAAATGTAAATCGGTTCAATAAATACGGACGTTGGTGAAACATTTTATATTAAAGCTTGAAACGTTATTTAAAAATGTTACTGGATCCGAACTGGCATTTAAATAATATTTTCCAAAATTTGTCCCGTTTCGTACAACTAAAACTTACGCAACATAAAAACAAAACACACAAATCTATTTAAAGGTTTGGTAAAATAATTCAATTAGATTATTTAACAAAAATTCGTATTTTAAAATGGATAATTAACACATAAAATAAATATTTAACGCTTAAACAACGGAGAAAATAAACACCACACGGAGCGCGGAACGGAGACTGAAAAAGGGAGGCTTTCATCAAAACCCTTCCACCCCTTTTCACCTCCTCATTTCCATCTTTTCCTTTCTCTCTCTTTCCCCCCTTTTTCTCTCAAAAATCTCCATCACCACCATCTAACAAATCATCAAAATAACAACATAAAACGCACCCGAATCATCAAGCTTGTTTGGAATAAAAGACTCACCGCATCACGATCTACCTTCCTATCTTTTCGGATTTTCAATCCGACACTTTGTAAGTTTCCGACAAAATCCCGAAACCTCTCGTTTTTGAGTACTTTTACTTGTTAGTTGTTTGTTTTAGCTTGTAATGTCCCTAGAAGGGTTGGGTAAAAATATTAAGTCGAACGGTGGCCGGAAAACGTGTTTTTGGGGGAAAAATTCCGATCAGTCGCGTAACGTCGCATCTGGCCTGGGGCCTCTGCGACGCAGCGACTTACGTAGCACAAACTGTAACAACCCCAAAATTTAGGGCTAATTTAAATTTTCCCTAATTACGTGTTTATTACTTGTATATAATATGAAATAGGATTATATACATTATTTACTTATTATATATATATATATATATATATATATATATATATATATATATATATGGATGGAATATATATATATATATACGCGTATACGATTCGTACATATCGTATAAAACAACCATTGTACAGACATACGGATGTTGATAAAAACAATTATTAAATAATGTTAAATTATTTAATTACTTCAACTACTACTTTATATTATGTTTATAATATAACGAAAACGTACGTTTTAACTAAAACGTTACCGAACTCTCCGAAAACTCGACCAACCGACAAAACAAAACAAAGTTATATTTTTCAACTTAAAAACAATTAGTTTGATAAAATACTTTAACTAAATTATCGGATATTATTTCGTATTTTAAACGTATAATTAATCGCGTATAAATTGATTTTTACGTTTAAACGACCGGGGAAACGAACACCACACGGAGCGCAAACGCGAGGGAACAAAAAGTTGGTGAGACCACATCATGTGGCCCCACCAAAACCGGCCAAGACATGGGGCATCACCCCCATGCCCCTTTGACCATTAAGCAAACCAAACACACCCTTTACACTCAATCTATCTCCTCCTCAATCTCTCAAACTCTCTCATCTCTCTCTAAATCGGCACTCTCTCTCTCTCTAGAAAAACACCACAAAAACTCCCTAAAACATCTAGCTCGTTTGGAAGAAAGTGATCATCGCAACGAGGGCTACAACTTCATCTTTTCGGTTTCGAGATTCGACAACTTTGTAAGTTTTCCGGCGACCCGAAACTTTTCCGAGTACTTTTATTTTGCTAGATTATTGTTCCCCTAACTAAATGATGTCCGAATATGTAATTAAAACTCGTTTTTGAACACGTTAACGGAAATGTCGGTTTTGGTCATTTTAAAGAAAACGACACCACAACCCTTAAAAACAACCACCAATAGTTACTATGAACTCATTATAACATATTAAAACTAGTATAAAAGTTCTAGACCCAACGGAAACCGGAAAATATGTTTTCGGAAACTTAAATTCCGAACAGACCTCTTGTGTCGCATCGGACCAAAATTTCATGCGACACAACACTGTGTCGCATGTTATGTCGCAATGTATGCGACACAACGCTTATGTCGCACTATATGTCGTATCATCTGCGACACAAAGTTTACCCATCGCTTGATTGCGACACAACGACTATGTCGTATCGTTGTGTCGTACCCTTGTCTGCGACACAACCATTGTGTCGCATAAACACTAAATCCGAACCAATCCTTACGACACAGACCTTATGTCGCATATGGTCTGCGACACAAGCCTTGTGTCGCAGAAAGCCCAGATCAGAAAACAAAATATTATATAAGTGTTGGAATCACTTTTCAACTACTAAATCAAATACGATACGACTTATACATGGAAATATTATACTTTTGGAAGTATACAACAATACTTGAATACGTACAAGACTATACTAAACTGAACGTGAGATTTCACTCACACACGCACACGAGATTACACTCGAAATACTTAGGAGATTACACTCCAACAAACTTACACTTGTACCCAACTTACGTACGGGAATACACGCTAGCTTATACGAGGTTTCACTCGTACCCTTTGGGGATTAAGCCCATTGGAACTTACGCAAACACTACACGTTGTAATACAAACAAACGATTATACGAGTATACTTTACGACTGTACAATTACTACGAACACATAATAATAATGGATGGAATTATTATTACACATCGATACCAACGGGCCGTACAACTTTTCTACAAACTACGATTTACAAACAAATACAAACGTACAAACAAACTAACGGACATTAACTAGTTTGGGAACAACTAGCATGGATACTTTACAAGTATTCCATTTACTTACTAAACCTTATGCGTATTAGGACGCTAAGGGTTGCTAATTCGGATACTACTTTGCTTGCTTACTGCATTATCTGCTAGACTCAGGTGAGTCTCACAACCCCTACTTTACTGTTTTTACTCAGGGGTGAGATGCATTACTGTTTTACATGAACACACAAAACTTACTTGCTGCCATGATTTACATACTGTACGAGATTACGGATACGCCAATTGCATGAGTTTTCGACTAATCCAATGAAATCCTCCTTAATCATAGTTGTTAGTTATGTGATAAGCGCGAGTTTTAGTATATGGATCCATATGGGACTGACAATCCCCGCCCGGGGTAGCACGCACTACCACGAACCGTTCCTGTAGAAACGGGCATTTCTTACTCTGTCGAATGAATGTTTTGGATTACATTCACGGGGGTACCTATATTTACTGTACGTTAAGCTTCAACTATGGTGGCTCATGGCAATGGTATCAAACGGTTAGCATAACCTGCAACCACCCACTTATTAAAACTTAAGTGAATGATGAGCATAACCTGTGATCGTTACTTACTGGCTGGCTTATGATTTACAAATACTACATGTGTGTTCAAACTATTTACTTACTTACAAACCTGTGAGATTCACCAACCTGTTTGGTTGACCGTTTTAGTAATGCTTCTCAGGTACACAGCATCAGTAGGGATGCCCAGCAGGATAAGCTTACTTAGCTCGAGTCGCATGCATATACAAGCTTGGAGATTTTATTACATTACTTTTGTACTAGTTGTTATGTATTAGAATCTCTAGGAATTTACACGAAACTCGAGCTTGTATTTTGAATTACTTATGTATTAATGTAATAACTTTTCGAACGTCTCATTTAGAGTCGTTCACTGTATTCTTTGTGCTTGTGATTATTGATTAGTAACACCCAAAACTCGCTTCCGCAAACTGTTAAATTTGGGGGTGTTACAGATTGGTATCAAAGCCAAAGGTTATAGTGAACTAGGTTGCATTTAGTGGGCCTAGACTATGACCGTTAGGCAGTATTCCTCATTAGGTATAACTGGTTCAGGGATTACATCATACAAGTTTAATTTAACATAGCCTGATCAACTATGTACAATTAAATGAAGATGATGTGAGTCCTGAAAGGGGTTATGTTGAACAGGAATGCACTAGCTGACTCTGACCTCGAGAGAATCAGGACTTTTACTTGATTGTGCTAGGCACGAACTAGGCGGTTATGTGATATATATATATATACATAGGCCTCTTTCCCCGATACGATACTCTCTCCCGACTACTACGAAATTAATATTCTTTAAAATTTCATCGAACAAACGACAACTCGATTCTCGTCATTCTGTCCTTATTTAACTTTTATGAATTCACGAATACCGTCTTACGTTCGAAGATCTCCACACCATTTTAACTGACAAACATAGCTACTCCAACATCCTTCGATATGAAGATCGAGACCTTGTTTTCATTTGCTATTCCTACCTAATTCTACGTTTATAACATTCTACAACGTACCCCACTGTACCGTTAAGTGTAACCTAATAAAACCATTTTCAACTCCATTTTTCGTCAGACTTCAAATTGTACAACCGACTTCTACTATCAAAATTTTATAACAAATGTATTTCTATCAAACACGTTACAAAATTTCTTACAAAATGTTTTATAAAATTCTCAAAAATTTCAAAACCGTATAAACTTATTTATCGTACACAACTTTAAACAAATCTCAAGCTTTGGCGTAGTTTCTCTAAACTCACTAAATCATCACAATCATAATTCTTGTTCAAACCTTCACATGTTCTTTATTTGTTGTTTCAAGGAACATGCCTCCTCGACGACAAATCACACTTACTGAAGCCGAAGTCGCGGGTATTATTGCCCGTAGTGTGGCCCAAGCCCTAGCTGTCCGAGCAACCACTCCTGGTAGCGAAGATACGGCTAACAACACACCACCACCCAAAACCTGCACCTGCAAGGACTTCCAAAACTGCAAACCCTTGAGCTTTGCAGGTACTGAAGGAGCGATCGGTCTGATTCGTTGGACCGAGAAAATCGAATCAGTATTCCTCATCTGCAACTGCAAGGAAGAGGATAAAGTTAAGTTCGCCGCCAGTACCTTTTCTGACACCGCTCTTACCTGGTGGAACACCTATGCGCTGACTGTGAGCGTTGCTGATGCTTACAAACTACAGTGGGATGAACTAAAGAACATGCTGAGGGGCGAGTACTGCCCAAGAGATGAGCTGAAACAACTAGAGATTAAATTCTGGAATCACAAGATGCAGGGTGATGACATCACCGGTTACACCAACCGCTTTCACCAGCTGGCACTTTTGTGCCCATCCATGGTTGATCCCGAGTACAAAAGGATCGAAAAGTACGTTGATGGACTTCCCGAATGACTTCAAGACCTGGTGACTTCATCTAAACCGGGAACTATTCAGAGCGCCATTCGTATGGGTCATGAGTTAACGGCCAACTCTGTCCGCCGTGGCTCGACTTCAACCCCACCTGCGATTTACAAACGTAAATGGGAAGTAAGTCCCCACTCATCCAACCCGACTTCTGACAAAAATCCTGCAGCTGGCAATGCCAATGACTCAAGGGCTTACAAGGGGAGCAAGCCTTACTGCTCCAAATGTAGTCGTCATCATAATGGCTCCTGTCCCTGCACCAACTGCAAGAAATTCGGGCACCTGGCCCAAGACTGCCTAACCAACCCCACTGGTACTGATACTCCTGCACCCAAAACCTGCTATGAGTGCAACGGTACCGGGCACTTTAGGAAGGATTGCCCAAAACTGAAACTCCGAACCAATCACACCAGGAGTAGAGCTTATGTAATTAACGCCAGGGAGGATGACCCAAATCCGAGACTTTGTGATTTGCTTAACCCGGGTACGCTCATTCTTTGATTACCCGAAAGTGTTTTCTCATAAATCTCTTGCTTAACAAATTATGTATGTTACCTTACGTTCTATGTGCTTTCTTAGATCCTAAGTACCCAATAGGATTAGGAAACGATCGACTATACGGATTCCGACTATATAACTTGTATTACACTTTGATTTCCACGAACAAATTCCCGTCCCAAATATCTCACACTGGTTGAGACCGGGAACTCGTATATTATTAGTTACTTTAAACAATTCATCTAATAGAAATTCAAATTTCTTGTAACGATTCTTAAATAGAACCCTTAATTCGTGGGAAATGACAACTCACTCCGTCAACAACCCTACACTGCAAGATGAACTGCTCAGCGAGGAACCAAAGATGTTTCCTTATCTCCTCGAACTCGAGTGTGATACAGAACACTCCGTTGAATCAGCAACAGCACCTGCCTCTCCTGTTGCTCTAACCACTGCAAAAACACTGGTTAATGTAACTTTGACTACTGAATCAGTTAGCCACCTCAACCAAACTATTGATTCGCTGCGAAAACAACTGACTGAAGCACGAGAAGACATTGATGACCTACGACGAATTGCCTTCCAAAATGACCTGCGTATGCGTGAATATGAGCTACGTTTGATAGCTTTAGAAAACCCTACTTCACAATCAACTTCACATGGTACTCCTACTGAAGAGGATACCGACACTGACTGTACGTCACCTCCAGCAAAAAGGGTGAAGATTACACCCTCCAAATTCACCGGAAACTACTTGGGAAAGAAACCTTTCTGTTCTCAATGCACTCGGCATAATGAAGGACCGTGTACCATACCCATCGGTCGATGCAAGTCCTACCCTAAGAGTACTAACTCCCCTAAGACAAAGCTGTGCTTCAACTGCGGGAGTGCTGGCCATCTCAAGGCCCAATGCCCACTACCTCCAGACAACAAAATTTAGGGTACGTTATCACCTGACGATTACTTGATTTCAAACACCGTAGGACCTACCCTACTACCGTAGGCTGCTAGTACACATTGTAGCTACCTGACTAGTATCGAACTACCGATTATTACTTCGAACAAATTTCGGGACGAAATTTTATTAACAAGGGGAGAATGTAACAACCCCAAAATTTAGGGCTAATTTAAATTTTCCCTAATTACGTGTTTATTACTTGTATATAATATGAAATAGGATTATATACATTATTTACTTATTATATATATATATATATATATATATATATATATATATATATATATATATATATATATATATATATATGGATGGAATATATATATATATACGCGTATACGATTCGTACATATCGTATAAAACAACCATTGTACAGACATACGGATGTTGATAAAAACAATTATTAAATAATGTTAAATTATTTAATTACTTCAACTACTACTTTATATTATGTTTATAATATAACGAAAACGTACGTTTTAACTAAAACGTTATCGAACTCTCCGAAACTCGACCAACCGACAAAACAAAACAAAGTTATATTTTGCAACTTAAAAACAATTAGTTTGATAAAATACTTTAACTAAATTATCGGATATTATTTCGTATTTTAAACGTATAATTAATCGCGTATAAATTGATTTTTACGTTTAAACGACCGGGGAAACGAACACCACACGGAGCGCAAACGCGAGGGAACGAAAAGTTGGTGAGACCACATCATGTGGCCCCACCAAAACCGGCCAAGACATGGGGCATCACCCCCATGCCCCTTTGACCATTAAGCAAACCAAACACACCCTTTACACTCAATCTATCTCCTCCTCAATCTCTCAAACTCTCTCATCTCTCTCTCTAAATCGGCACTCTCTCTCTCTCTAGAAAAACACCACAAAAACTCCCTAAAACATCTAGCTCGTTTGGAAGAAAGTGATCATCGCAACGAGGGCTACAACTTCATCTTTTCGGTTTCGCGATTCGACAACTTTGTAAGTTTTCCGGCGACCCGAAACTTTTCCGAGTACTTTTATTTTGCTAGATTATTGTTCCCCTAACTAAATGATGTCCGAATATGTAATTAAAACTCGTTTTTGAACACGTTAACGGAAATGTCGGTTTTGGTCATTTTAAAGAAAACGACACCACAACCCTTAAAAACAACCACCAATAGTTACTATGAACTCATTATAACATATTAAAACTAGTATAAAAGTTCTAGACCCAACGGAAACCGGAAAATACGTTTTCGGAAACTTAAATTCCGAACAGACCTCTTGTGTTGCATCGGACCAAAATTTCATGCGACACAACACTGTGTCGCATGTTATGTCGCAATGTATGCGACACAACGCTTATGTCGCACTATATGTCGTATCATCTGCGACACAAAGTTTACCCATCGCTTGATTGCGACACAACGACTATGTCGTATCGTTGTGTCGTACCCTTGTCTGCGACACAACCATTGTGTCGCATAAACACTAAATCCGAACCAATCCTTACGACACAGACCTTATGTCGCATATGGTCTGCGACACAAGCCTTGTGTCGCAGAAAGCCCAGATCAGAAAACAAAATATTATATAAGTGTTGGAATCACTTTTCAACTACTAAATCAAATACGATACGACTTATACATGGAAATATTATACTTTTGGAAGTATACAACAATACTTGAATACGTACAAGACTATACTAAACTGAACGTGAGATTTCACTCACACACGCACACGAGATTACACTCGAAATACTTAGGAGATTACACTCCAACAAACTTACACTTGTACCCAACTTACGTACGGGAATACACGCTAGCTTATACGAGGTTTCACTCGTACCCTTTGGGGATTAAGCCCATTGGAACTTACGCAAACACTACACGTTGTAATACAAACAAACGATTATACGAGTATACTTTACGACTGTACAATTACTACGAACACATAATAATAATGGATGGAATTATTATTACACATCGATACCAACGGGCCGTACAACTTTTCTACAAACTACGATTTACAAACAAATACAAACGTACAAACAAACTAACGGACATTAACTAGTTTGGGAACAACTAGCATGGATACTTTACAAGTATTCCATTTACTTACTAAACCTTATGCGTATCAGGACGCTAAGGGTTGCTAATTCGGATACTACTTTGCTTGCTTACTGCATTATCTGCTAGACTCAGGTGAGTCTCACAGCCCCTACTTTACTGTTTTTACTCAGGGGTGAGATGCATTACTGTTTTACATGAACACACAAAACTTACTTGCTGCCATGATTTACATACTGTACGAGATTACGGATACGCCAATTGCATGAGTTTTCGACTAATCCAATGAAATCCTCCTTAATCATAGTTGTTAGTTATGTGATAAGCGCGAGTTTTAGTATATGGATCCATATGGGACTGACAATCCCCACCCGGGGTAGCACGCACTACCACGAACCGTTCCTGTAGAAACGGGCGTTTCTTACTCGTTTCGAATGAATGTTTTGGATTACATTCACGGGGGTACCTATATTTACTGTACGTTAAGCTTCAACTATGGTGGCTCATGGCAATGGTATCAAACGGTTAGCATAAACTGCAACCACCCACTTATTAAAACTTAAGTGAACGATGAGCATAACCTGTGATCGTTACTTACTGGCTGGCTTATGATTTACAAATACTACATGTGTGTTCAAACTATTTACTTACTTACAAACCTGTGAGATTCACCAACCTGTTTGGTTGACCGTTTTAGTAATGCTTCTCAGGTACACAGCATCAGTAGGGATGCCCAGCAGGATAAGCTTACTTAGCTCGAGTCGCATGCATATACAAGCTTGGAGATTTTATTACATTACTTTTGTACTAGTTGTTATGTATTAGAATCTCTAGGAATTTACACGAAACTCGAGCTTGTATTTTGAATTACTTATGTATTAATGTAATAACTTTTCGAACGTCTCATTTAGAGTCGTTCACTGTATTCTTTGTGCTTGTGATTATTGATTAGTAACACCCAAAACTCGCTCCCGCAAACTGTTAAATTTGGGGGTGTTACACAAACCGAACCTACGTCGCATTAGCGACGCAGCCTATTACGTCGTATTAAATTGTGAATGTCGCACGTAGCGACGCAGACCTTAACGTCGCAAACCGAACCCACGTCGCATTAGCGACGCAACACCCTACGTCGCAATGAATTGCGAAGGTCGCATAATGCGACGTACACACCCACGTCGCACCTTACGTCGCACGCGACGTCGCATGCTACGTCGCATAAAACAGAACCCTGAAAACTCATACTTTTACTAAGTGCTGGAACCAAGATTTTACCACCTAATTTTACTCCAAATTCAAATTTCGGATACGTTTTCACCAGGGGCTCTGCCCCTTGGACCCCGCCAGGGGTTGCCACCCCTTGGACCCCGCCAGGGGTTGCCACCCCTTGGACCCCGCTACCAGGGGCGCTGCGCCCGGTCCCCCGTACCCAATTCCCCCACTTTGATTAAATACCATGAAATAAACTCGAAAACTATCATTATCATCAAAAACCGTCACCAACGGGCCGTATACGTCTTTAAACCACAAACGAATCAACCAAAGGTAATTTGGACATTCTAGTTGGACGAACAACTACAAGGGAGTCTATTAAGATACCTTCTTATGTTATAACCCTCGCGTGTCATGGACACCCTCAGGTTACGAGTCTTCGGACCATCACTAATCGGCTAATCAACTCACGTTTACTGATTAAACGCTTCAAGACTCAGGTTAGTCTTACAGCCCCACTTTTACTGTTTTACATACGGGGTGAGATACATTGCTTACTTTTCTTGAACACAAGTACGAACTATACATTTTACTATACGGGATTGCATGAGTTACTTACTTTTCACTGAAGTCTCTCCATCGTATATCGTTAGTTATGGACTTAAGCGCGAACACTAGTTAATGGATCCATTAGGGAAATGACCCTCCCCGCCCGGGGTAGTAGCGCTACCACGAACCGTTCTGTATAAACGGGCGACTATTATTCGTTACTTATACTTGCTCAGTTACGAGCATGTCACGGGAGCAACTTATTACTTACGGGTTAAGCTTTGATTATGAGCCTCATGGCAATGGTATAACTTACTTATTTTACATTTGCAGGATTGAAAATACTTGACTTATGCCTACGGGCACTACTGATGAAATCTTGTGTTCAAAAACTGATATTACTTACATACCTGTGAGATTCACCAACATTTGTGTTGACCTTTTAGCGTGTATTCTCAGGTACCCAGACGGAGTAGGATTACTCCAGGATATAGCTAGAGTCGCATGATTTCAACTAAATTGCATTAACGGAGATTCTCAGCATTATCTTTTGTACATTTTGATTATGTAATAGAATCTCCCGCTACACGCGTGGACTCTGGGGAACTATATTTTGTATACGAAAACATTGAGTTTTCAAACATTTAATTTATATGAAATCGTTTTACAACGTCTCATTTAGAGGTCGTTTGCTGTATATCTCGTGCTTCCGCAAATCACTAAATTTGGGGGTGTTACATATTTACCCACATAACACAATATTCCTATAACCAACCGTGTACAAGGACCTGTGTTGGCAACTCAATAGTATCCTTAAGCCCAAACTATGTTGACCTCCAAAAAGCACATATGCCCAAAGGCCAGATATCACAAAACATATATCTATCATGGTATCATGCTAATCAACAGTCAATAAACAGTAAAACCACGTTTACCCGTCATAACCAAATCTGTTACAACTAAGTTACGCTGAAGGTTACAGGTCCACTCACCAATACCTCCGCCGTCCACTCAGTAGTCTAATGTCACTGAGTCTTCTCCATATCTATGAACATTATAAATAATGAGTTAGTAATTAATTTATATCATATAACTCATTTAACTTAATAATGGCAAGCTAGTATAAATCAACAAGTTATAACAACTCCTTTTATGATTACACCATTACCTCAATACTTGATGCCACTATTATCAATAATCAAGTGGTAATTAATTAACATACAATTTCACAAGTAATTAAGTTCAATAATTGCAATTATATTAACAAAAATTATCAATTATGTGTCACAACATAAGCTTAAAACCTTCATTCTTACTTTACTCAATTGTATCAAAATTCGATATATGTGATTCCATCAACTTAATCACATTTCATCATCAATAACCTACAATAGCATGATCGTTAACAACTAACAACAACTATATTTATTAACTCAAGCTTAAGAGCTTCAATTCTTAAAATACACCTTAAGTTCAAGACTTTCTTCATGAACATATATCAACTTCATCAATTCAAAGTTAGACTTAAGTTCTAATCATGAATTAAACACAATTTAACAAGTCTAACATAACCACAAGCTTCAATTCATGCTAATCATGCTAATTCCATCAATTACCCAAAAACCCATCTTGATTACAACTTATATAACATGATTAATTCACTTCTAGGTTAAATTAAGATTACCAACCATCTTATAAACACTTATTAACACTACCTTAACCAATTTTAAACTCTAATTTCGGATTAAAGTCATTAACCCATCAAAATCATCATAAACCCTAAGAATCACCATAGATTTATAATCTTAAGCTTGAATCTTGTTAGTAATCAATCATAACAAACTTAACTAACAACAATTTACACTTTTGAAACCCTAATTTCGGATTTTGATCAAGAACACCAAAACCCCTAAATTCTAGGTTTTAGAAAATGAAGAACACAAGATTATACCTTGATTGAGATGATTAGAGAGGCTTGAATTCATGTTTAGAAGCTCCAATTTGATGATTCTTCATGATTTTGTGAATTGATTTAAGTTTGGTGTGTGTGTATGAATGTATCGTATGTATGTAGGTGAGAAATGAAAGACCGAATCAAAATATATTGAGTTATCATCTAATTTCTTTAATCCCATTCCCCGTACTTATCATTGTCTGGAACTTAAAAACATTTACGGGGAAACACTATTTTATTTTACTGTCAACTCTATTAATTTATAACATGTAATATTTTACTATCCACAATAAGTCATTTAACCGTTTGACCGATTATTTTCAATGCCCAAATAATATAAATCATTTATGACACAATTTAAATAATTAAATAAAATGAATAAATTACCGATTTCAACTAGGCCCAAAACGAGGATGTTACAAATAAAACCTTCAGGTTGAACCATATAGACATCCTCGTCTAAGTAACCATTCAAGAAGGAAGTCTTGACATCCATTTTCCAAATCTCATAGTCATAGTATGCTGCTATGGCCAAGAGAATCCTAATAGCCCTAATGTCCGCTACAGGAGAGAAGGTTTCATCATAGTCAACTCCGTAGACTTGAGTATAATCCTTCGCTACGAGACGAGCTTTATAGGTGTGTACATTTCCATCCGTGTCGGTCTTTTTCTTGAAGAGCCACTTGCTGCCAACGGTTTTAGCATCGGGTGGAAGATCAACCAAGCGCCAGACTTGATTATCTTTCATGGATTTCATTTCCACATTCGCAGCCTCAAGCCATTTTTCAGATTCTGGATCTGATAATGCAGCTTTGAAATTAGGAGGTTCATTAAGATCCCCTAACATGTGTTCCTCAGACATTTAGACACAACTTCTCTGGAGCACGTATTGTCCTTGCGGACCTACGAATTGGAACAACATCGACTTAAGGTTCAACACTTTGACCACTTTCCCCCCAAGTTGATGTTCGCTAGTGTTTGTAGAAGGTGATGCATCTTCCTCTTGAGTCTCATCAAGTTCTACTACCCTCCCACTGTTTTCTTGAGCTATGAGATTTTTTTTTCAAAGAACTCAGCATATCGAGCAACTTTAACAGTATTTTCAGAAGGAATGTAAAATTAGTAACCCATTGTTTCCTTTGGGTATCCTACAAAGATGCACTTAATAGATCTTTGCTCGAGTTTGTCAGGCGTATCCCGCTTCACAAGTGTCTCACATCCCCAGACCTTTAAGTAAGACAAATTAGGAACTCTTCCATGCCACAGTTCATGTGGTGTCTTATCAACCTTCTTGGTTTGAACCATATTCAAAATACGTACAGCAGATTCAAGAGCATAATCCCAAAATGATAATGGGAGAGTTGTAATGTTCATAATAGATCTTACCATGTCTAACAGGGTTCGATTCCTCCTCTCCGACACCCCGTTATGTTGTGGTGTGTATGGAGGAGTAAGCTGTTGGACAATTCCACACACTTTCAGATAATCCTTAAACTCTTGGCTTAAGTATTCACCACCTAGATCTGAACGAAGGATCTTGATGGTCTTACCGAGTTGATTTTCTACTTCATTCTTGAACACTTTAAATGTTTCAAAGACTCCATGTTTATGTTTATGTTTAAGCAAGTAAACATAACCATAACGACTGAAATTATCAGTAAAAGTGATGAAGTAGCTAGCACCTTGTCTTGACACATTTCTAAACGGACCACAAACATCCGTATGTATGATTCCAAGTAGATCTTTAGCCCTTTGCGTTTGATGCGGAAAGGGTTTCTTTGTCATCTTGCCAGAAACACAAGATACACATTTGTCAAAGGATCCATCATCATTTGATTTTAAAAGCCCTTCACGCTGAAGCCTTTCAATGCGTTTCTTTCCAATGTGTGCAAGACGACAATGCCAAAGATAGGTAGAGTCCAAGTTAGGCTTGGCTCTTTTGTTGCTAACTGAATATATAGAATTATCTTTTGAAGCACGATCATGCATATCAATTTCATAAATACCATCATAAGGAATAGCATTAAAATAATGAACATTATTTTTAGAAACTGAAATACCATAATCATTAAAAACATTGATAAATCCATTATCTTTCAAAAGTGAAACTGAAACAACACCTCTAGTAATAGTAGGTGCATAATAATAATTGTCTAATACAATAATTAAGCCCGAAAGCAAAACCAAGTCAAAACTTCCAATGGCTTCTACAGCTGCACGTAAACCATTTCCCACGTACAAGTAGAGAGCCCCATGTTTCAGCTTCTTCTTTACTCTAAGTCCCTGTGAGGTATTACAGATGTGAGTACCACAACCAGTGTCATATACCCAGGACTTTGAATTAGATAAAAAATATAATTCTAGGCGAAGATACCTGAAGTTCCGGTCTGGCCGGCTTGCTTCTTCTTCTTCATCAACTCAGCAAGATAGGCAGGACAATTCCTCCTCCAGTGTCCCACTTCCTTGCAGCGGTGACACGCCTCATCCTTAGCCGGATGCTCTTTCTTTGCTGGAGGGGTTTTCTTAGGTTTAGGGACAAAAGCACCTTGTTTTCCCTTACTGTAACAACCCCAAATTTAGGGTCAATTTAAAATTTCCCTAATTACGTGTTTATTTCTTGTATATAATATGAAATAGGATTATATACGTTATTTACTTATTATATATATATATGGATGGAATATATATATATATATATATATATATATATATATATATATATACGTGTATACGATTCGTACATATCGTATGAAACAACAATTGTACAAACTTGCGGACATTGGTAAAACAATTATTAAATAATGTGAAATTATTTAATTACTTCGACTATTACTTTATATTACGTTTATAATATAACGGAAAAATGTACGTTTTAACTAAAACGTTACCGAACTCTCCGAAAACTCGACCAACCGACAAAACAAAACAAATGTTACATTTTATAACTTCAAAACAAAGTATTTTATTAAAATGCTTCAACTAAATTACCGAATAATATTCGTATTTTAAACGTATATTTAATTGAGTATAAAATGATTTTAACGTCTAAACGACCGGGGAAACGAACACCGCACGGAGCACGTACGCGAGGGAACGAAAAATTGGTGAGACCACACCTTGTGGCCTCACCCAAAAACCGGCCCAAGGACATGGGGCATCACCCCCATGCCCTCTCATTCAACCTCACACACAAACACAACTCACACTCAACCTCTCTCTCTCTCTATCGGTTTTCTCTCTCTCTCTAAAAATCAACACTAAATCATCATAAAAACACCCTTGAAACACCTCGGAGGCTAGGCTCGGTTTGGAGAAAAGTGATCACGAGAACGAGGGCTACAATCCTATCTTTTCGGTTTTTCGTTTCGATAACTTTGTAAGTTTTCCGGCGACCCGAAACTTTTCCGATTATTTTTATTTTGCTAGATTATTGTTTCCCTAACTTAGTAATGTCCAAATATGTAATTTAAACTCGTTTTTGAACACTTTTACGGAAATGTCGGTTTTGGTCATTTTAAAGAAAACGACACCACAAACCTTAAAAACGACTACCAATAGTTATTATGGAATCATTGTAACATTTTAAAACTAGTATAAAAGTTCTAGACCCAACGGAAACCGGAAAATACGTTTTCGGAAACTTGAAATCCGAACAGACCTCTTGTGTCGCATCGGACCAAAAGTTTATGCGACACAACACTGTGTCGCATTCTATGTCGTATGTTATGTCGCACGTTATGTCGCAATGTATGCGACACAACGCTTATGTCGCACTATATGTCGTATCATCTACGACACAAAGTATACCCATCGTTTGATTGCGACACAACGACTATGTCGTATCGTTGTGTCGTACCCTTGTCTGCGACACAACCATTGTGTCGCATAAAAACTAAATCCGAACCAATCCTTACGACACAGACCTTATGTCGCATGTGGTCTGCGACACAAGCCTTGTGTCGCAGATAACCCAGATCAGAAAAACAAAATATATTCTAAGTGTTGGAATCACTTTTCAACTACTAAATCAAATACGATGCTACTTACACATGAAAATGCTATACTTTTGAGAGTATACAACAACACTTGAATACGTACAAGACGATACTAAACTAACGTGAGATTTCACTCACACACGCGTACGAGATTACACTTGGAAATACTTAGGAGATTACACTCCAACGAACTTACACTTGTACATTACACGGGATTACATCCGATACGAACTTACAAGTTCATTCACTAGTTACGTGCTGGATTACACGTTAACTAATACGAACATACACTCGAATACTTACGAGGTTTCACCCGTACCCTTTGGGGTTTAAGCCCATTGGAACTTACGCAAACGATACATGTTGTAATACAAACAAACGATTATACGAGTATACTTTACTACTGTACAACTACTATGAATACATGATAATAATGGATGGAATTATTATTATACACAGATAACAACAGACCGTACAACTTTTATACAAACTACGATTTACAAACGAATACAAACGTACAAACAAACTAATGGACATTAACTAGTTTGGGAACAACTAGCATGGATACTTTACAAGTATTCCATTTACTTACTAAACCTTATGCGTATTAGGACGCTAAGGATTGCTAGTTCGGGATACTACTTGCTTACTTACTACATTGTCTGCCAGACTCAGGTGAGTCTTACAGCCCCTACTTTACTGTTTTTACTCAGGGGTGAGATGCATTACTGTTTTACATGAACACACAAAACTTACTTGCTGCCATGATTTACTTACTGTATGAGATTACGAATACGCCAACTGCATGAGTTTACGACTAATCCAATGAAATCCTCCTGAACCATAGTTGTTAGTTATGTGATAAGCGCGAGTTTTAGTATATGGATCCATATGGGACTGACAATCCCCGCCCGGGGTAGCAAGCACTACCACGAACCGTTCCTGTAGAAACGGGCGTTTCTTTCTCGTTCCGTATGAATGTTTTGGATTACATTCATGAGGGGGTACCTATATTTACTGTACGTTAAGCTTCAACTATGGTGGCTCATGGCAATTGTATCAAACGGTTAGCATAACCTGCAACCACCCACTTATTAAAACTTAAGTAAACGATGAGCATAACCTGTGATCGTTACTTACTGGCTGGCTATGATTTACAAATACTACATGTGTGTTCAAACTATTTACTTACTTACAAACCTGTGAGATTCACCAACCTTTTTGGTTGACCGTTTTAGTAATGCTTCTCAGGTACACAGCATCAGTAGGGATGCCCAGCAGGATAAGCTTTCTTAGCTCGAGTCGCATGCATTTACAAGCTTGGAGATTTTTATACATTACTTTTGTACTAGTTGTTATGTATTAGAATCTCTAGGAACTTATACGAAACTTGAGCTTGTATTTTGAACTACATATGTATTAATGTAATAACTTTTCGAACGTCTCATTTAGAGTCGTTCACTGTATCCTTTGTGCTTGTGATTATTGATTAGTAACACCCAAAACACCGCTTCCGCAAACTGTTAAATTTGGGGGTGTTACAGATTGGTATCAGAGCCTAAGGTTATAGTGAACTAGGTTGCATTTAGTGGGCCTAGACTATGACCGTTAGGCAGTATTCCTCATTAGGTATAACTGGTTCAGGAATTACAGCATACAAGTTTAATTTAACATAGCCTGATCAACTATGTACAATTAAATGAAGATGATGTGAGTTCTGAAAGGGGTTATGTTGAACCGGAATGCATTAGCTGACTCTGACCTCGAGAGAACCGGGACTTTTACGTGATTGTGCTAGACACGAACTAGGCGGTTATGTGATATATATATATATATATATATATATATATATATATATATATATATATATATATATATATATATATATATATATATATATATATATATATACATAGGCCTCTTTCCCCGATACGATACTCTCTCGACTACTACGAAATTAATATTCCTTAACATTTCATCGAACAAATGACGACTCGATTCTCGTCATTCTGTCTTTATTTAACTTTTATGAATTCACGACTACCGGCTTACGTTCGAAGACTTCCACACCGTTATAACCGACAACCATAGTTACTCGAACATCCTTCGATATGAAGATCGAGACCTTGTTTTCATTTGCTATTCCTATCTAATTCTACGTTTGTAACATTCTACAATGTACACTACTGTACCGTTAGGTGTAACCTAATAAAACCATTTTCAGCTCAATTTTCGTCAGATTTCAAATTATACAACCGACTTTTACTATCAAAATTTTATAACAAATGTATTTTTATCAAACTTGTTACAAAATTTCTCACAAAAATGTTTTATAAAATTTTCAAAAACTTCAAAACCGTATAAACTTATTTATAGTACACAACTTTAAACAACCTTCAAACTTTGGCATATTTTCTCTAAACTTACTAAAACCATCACAATCATAATTCTTGTTCAAACCTTCACATGTTCTTTATTTATTGTTTCAAGGAACATGCCTCCTCGACGACAAATCACTCTTACTGAAGCCGAAGTAGCGGGTATAATTGCCCGTAGTGTGGCTCAAGCTCTAGCTACCCGGACTTCAGCCCCTGGTAGCGAAGATACCGCTAATACTGGACCACAACCCAAAACCTGCACCTACAAGGACTTCCAAAACTGCAAACCCTTGAGCTTTGCAGGTACTGAAGGAGCGATCGGTCAGATTCGCTTGACCGAGAAAATCGAATCAGTATTCCTCATCTGCAACTGCAAGGAAGAGGATAAAGTTAAGTTCGCCACCAGTACCTTTTCAGACACCGCCCTTACCTGGTGGAACACTTATGCTCAGACTGTGAGCGTTGCTGAGGCTTACAAACTACAGTGGGATGAACTGAAGATTATGCTGAGGGGCGAGTACTGCCCAAGAGATGAGCTGAAACAATTGGAAGTAGAATTCTGGAATCACAAGATGCAGGGTGATGACATCACCGGCTACACCAACCGTTTTCACCAGCTGGCACTCTTGTGCCCATCCATGGTTGATCCTGAGTACAAAAGGATCGAAAAGTACGTTGATGGACTTCATGAGCGACTTCAAGATCTGGTGACTTCATCTAAACCAGGAACCATTCAGAGCGCCATTCGCATGGCTCATGAACTAACGGCCAATTCTGTCCGCCGTGGCTCGACTTCAACCCCGTCTGCGAATAACAAACGTAAATGGGAAGTAAGTCCCCACTCATCCAACCCGACTTCTGACAAAAAGCTTGCAATCGTCAACGTCAATGACTCAAAGGCTTACAAGGGGAGCAAGCCTTACTGCTCCAAATGTAGCCGCCATCATAACGGCTCCTGTCCCTGCACTAAGTGCAAGAAATTCGGGCACCTGGCCCAAGACTGCCGAACCAACCCCACTGGTACTGATACTTCCGCACCCAAAACCTGCTATGAGTGCAACGGTACCGGGCACTTCAGGAAGGATTGCCCTAAGCTGAAACCCCGAACCAACAATACAAGGAGTAGAGCTTATGTAATCAATGCTAGGGAGGATGACCCAAATCCGAGACTCTGTGATTTACTCAACCCGGGTACGCTTATTCTTTGACTACCCGAATCTGTTTTCTCATAAATCTCTCGCTTAATGACTTATGTATAACTGTATTTTATTCTGTGTGTTTTCTTTGATCCTAAGTACACAATAGGATTAGGAAACGACCGACTACTTAAATCCCGACAACACAATTTGCCTTACACTTTAGATACAGTAACCCAAACTCCCTTCCCAATTATCTCACACTGGTTGAGACCGGGAACTCGTATGCTATTCGTTACTTTAAACAGATAAATTAATATAACTTCACTTACTTGAGGCAAATTCTTAAATAGAACACGTATTTCGTAGGAAATGACAACTCACTCCGTCAACAACCCTACACTGCAAAATGAACTGCTCAGTGAGGAACCGAAGATGTTTCCTTACCTCCTCGAACTCGAGTGTGATACAGAACACTCCGCTGAATCAGCAGCAGCACCTGCCCCTCCTGCTGCTCTAACTGCTGCAAAAGCATCAGTTGATGAAACCTTGACTACTGAATCAGTCAGCCGCCTCAACCAAACTATTGAATCGTTGCGAAAACAACTGACTGAAGCAAGGGAAGACATTGATGACCTACGACGAACTGCTTTCCAAAATGACATACGTATGCGTGAGTATGAGCTACGTTTGATAGCTTTAGAAAACCTTACTTCACCACCAACTTCACAAAGTACTCCTACTGAAGAGGATACTGACACTGACTGTACGTCACCTCCAGCAAAAAGGGTGAAGATTTCTCCCTTCAACTCTGCAGGAAACTACTTGGGAAAGAAACCTTACTGTTCTAAGTGCACTCGGCATCATGAAGGACCGTGTACCTTACCTATCGGTCGATGCAAGTCCTACCCTAAGAGTACTAACTTCCCTAAGACGAAGCTGTGCTTCAACTGCGGGAGTGCTGGCCATCTTAAGGCCCAATGTCCACTACCTTCAGACAACAAAACTAAGGGTACGTTACTATTAGACAATTACCTTACTACGAACACTGTAGGACCTACCCTACTACTGTAGGCTACTAGTACACATTATAGCTACCTGACTAGTATCGAACTACCGGTTACTACTTCGAACAAATTTCGGGACGAAATTTTATTAACAAGGGGAGAATGTAACAACCCCAAATTTAGGGTCAATTTAAAATTTCCCTAATTACGTGTTTATTTCTTGTATATAATATGAAATAGGATTATATACGTTATTTACTTATTATATATATATATGGATGGAATATATATATATATATATATATATATACGTGTATACGATTCGTACATATCGTATGAAACAACAATTGTACAAACTTGCGGACATTGGTAAAACAATTATTAAATAATGTGAAATTATTTAATTACTTCGACTATTACTTTATATTACGTTTATAATATAACGGAAAAATGTACGTTTTAACTAAAACGTTACCGAACTCTCCGAAAACTCGACCAACCGACAAAACAAAACAAATGTTACATTTTATAACTTCAAAACAAAGTATTTTATTAAAATGCTTCAACTAAATTACCGAATAATATTCGTATTTTAAACGTATATTTAATTGAGTATAAAATGATTTTAACGTCTAAACGACCGGGGAAACGAACACCGCACGGAGCACGTACGCGAGGGAACGAAAAATTGGTGAGACCACACCTTGTGGCCCCACCCAAAAACCGGCCCAAGGACATGGGGCATCACCCCCATGCCCTCTCATTCAACCTCACACACAAACACAACTCACACTCAACCTCTCTCTCTCTCTATCGGTTTTCTCTCTCTCTCTAAAAATCAACACTAAATCATCATAAAAACACCCTTGAAACACCTCGGAGGCTAGGCTCGGTTTGGAGAAAAGTGATCACGAGAACGAGGGCTACAATCCTATCTTTTCGGTTTTTCGTTTCGATAACTTTGTAAGTTTTCCGGCGACCCGAAACTTTTCCGATTATTTTTATTTTGCTAGATTATTGTTTCCCTAACTTAGTAATGTCCAAATATGTAATTTAAACTCGTTTTTGAACACTTTTACGGAAATGTCGGTTTTGGTCATTTTAAAGAAAACGACACCACAAAGCTTAAAAACGACTACCAATAGTTATTATGGACTCATTGTAACATTTTAAAACTAGTATAAAAGTTCTAGACCCAACGGAAACCGGAAAATACGTTTTCGGAAACTTGAAATCCGAACAGACCTCTTGTGTCGCATCGGACCAAAAGTTTATGCGACACAACACTGTGTCGCATTCTATGTCGTATGTTATGTCGCACGTTATGTCGCAATGTATGCGACACAACGCTTATGTCGCACTATATGTCGTATCATCTACGACACAAAGTATACCAATCGCTTGATTGCGACACAACGACTATGTCGTATCGTTGTGTCGTACCCTTGTCTGCGACACAACCATTGTGTCGCATAAACACTAAATCCGAACCAATCCTTATGACACAGACC
Source organism: Helichrysum umbraculigerum (assembly GCA_949592205.1). Classification (NCBI taxonomy): domain Eukaryota; kingdom Viridiplantae; phylum Streptophyta; class Magnoliopsida; order Asterales; family Asteraceae; genus Helichrysum; species Helichrysum umbraculigerum. The sequence continues at coordinate 11,583,078 of CATIUR010000002.1, read as the reverse complement.
TTATGTCGCATGTGGTCTGCGACACAAGCCTTGTGTCGCAGATAACCCAGATCAGAAAAACAAAATATATTCTAAGTGTTGGAATCACTTTTCAACTACTAAATCAAATACGATGCTACTTACACATGAAAATGCTATACTTTTGAGAGTATACAACAACACTTGAATACGTACAAGACGATACTAAACTAACGTGAGATTTCACTCACACACGCGTACGAGATTACACTTGGAAATACTTAGGAGATTACACTCCAACGAACTTACACTTGTACATTACACGGGATTACATCCGATACGAACTTACAAGTTCATTCACTAGTTACGTGCTGGATTACACGTTAACTAATACGAACATACACTCGAATACTTACGAGGTTTCACCCGTACCCTTTGGGGTTTAAGCCCATTGGAACTTACGCAAACGATACATGTTGTAATACAAACAAACGATTACACGAGTATACTTTACAACTGTACAACTACTATGAATACATGATAATAATGGATGGAATTATTATTATACACAGATAACAACAGACCGTACAACTTTTATACAAACTACGATTTACAAACGAATACAAACGTACAAACAAACTAATGGACATTAACTAGTTTGGGAACAACTAGCATGGATACTTTACAAGTATTCCATTTACTTACTAAACCTTATGCGTATTAGGACGCTAAGGATTGCTAGTTCGGGATACTACTTGCTTACTTACTACATTGTCTGCCAGACTCAGGTGAGTCTTACAGCCCCTACTTTACTGTTTTTACTCAGGGGTGAGATGCATTACTGTTTTACATGAACACACAAAACTTACTTGCTGCCATGATTTACTTACTGTATGAGATTACGAATACGCCAACTGCATGAGTTTACGACTAATCCAATGAAATCCTCCTGAACCATAGTTGTTAGTTATGTGATAAGCGCGAGTTTTAGTATATGGATCCATATGGGACTGACAATCCCCGCCCGGGGTAGCAAGCACTACCACGAACCGTTCCTGTAGAAACGGGCGTTTCTTTCTCGTTCCGTATGAATGTTTTGGATTACATTCATGAGGGGGTACCTATATTTACTGTACGTTAAGCTTCAACTATGGTGGCTCATGGCAATTGTATCAAACGGTTAGCATAACCTGCAACCACCCACTTATTAAAACTTAAGTAAACGATGAGCATAACCTGTGATCGTTACTTACTGGCTGGCTATGATTTACAAATACTACATGTGTGTTCAAACTATTTACTTACTTACAAACCTGTGAGATTCACCAACCTTTTTGGTTGACCGTTTTAGTAATGCTTCTCAGGTACACAGCATCAGTAGGGATGCCCAGCAGGATAAGCTTTCTTAGCTCGAGTCGCATGCATTTACAAGCTTGGAGATTTTTATACATTACTTTTGTACTAGTTGTTATGTATTAGAATCTCTAGGAACTTATACGAAACTTGAGCTTGTATTTTGAACTACATATGTATTAATGTAATAACTTTTCGAACGTCTCATTTAGAGTCGTTCACTGTATCCTTTGTGCTTGTGATTATTGATTAGTAACACCCAAAACACCGCTTCCGCAAACTGTTAAATTTGGGGGTGTTACACTTACCCTTAGTCTTTCCCTTAGTTTGCGGTTTATTGTCTTTCTGGATCTTGCCACTTCTAATTGCAAGGACTTGTAGGGCAGCCGGTTTCTTTGGAAGACCCTTCTCATATTCAATGAGCATGGCATGGAGTTCAGCAACTGTTTTTCCCATGCTGTGCATATTGTAGTTGCGCACAAATCCTTCAAAATCCTTAGAAAGGGAATTTAGAATCATGCCAACAGCAATTGGCAGAGGATAAGCATACTGAAGTCTTTCCAATTGATCCAGATAGCTCTTCATTTTCAGAACGTAAGAGCTAACTGGTGTCCCTGCTTCATGTTTGCAAGCATGGAGCGATTGGATCAAATCGAATAGCTCAACTCCAGCTTGTTTCTCAAACATTGATCTAAGCTCTGTTATCATATCAAGTGGGCTATAACTTTCAAATTGCTTTTGAAGTTCGGGAGTCATGCTGCCGAACATCAAACAAGCAACTTCATTATGACGATCATACAGAGCACTCCAAGCTGCTAATTCCTCAACAGGAGCAGTAGGAGTAGGAGTAGGTCCCAATGGCTGTTCAATGACATCAGTTTTCTTTTCAGCACGAAGGACAATCCTTAGCTGACGAAACCAATCATTGAAGTTTCCTCCAGAAAGTTTTTCTCTTTCTAGCATTTGCCTGAAAACCGAATAATTCGACTTCGGTGCAGGATTTTCCATCTACAATAGATAAAAGTTCAAATTTAGTATTTTCGATAATAAATACTTAAAGAAAATTAAATACCCAAATGCTTATATATATATAAAGCAATTAATTTTCTTAAGTCTAGGATCCTACTTGACATACCACTATCACATCAGTTGATCTGCTAGCAATGGTGTATTCAAAAGGTAAGTGACGATCAATAATTGCATTACAAGTGCAATTCCTAGAAATTATGGGACTTAATGTGTACTTAGTGATCAAGCAGTAAGTTTCATTAAGCATGTTTCATCCCATCTTATGTCACGGGCTTAAGGATCTCACCGCTTAACTCGCTGTAAGTCGTCCAATTAAGAACTGTAAATAGTCCACCACCGTCTCACGATGAGTGGTAATATACCTTGGATACAATTCACCTACGTCTCACGTAGAGCAAAAAGCAAGTACAAGTGTTCTTACAAATTGGATGGCATATGACTTAATTTAAAAGGGTAATTGATTTGATAATATGTATCAAATATGTACGAAGAAGCATGCACACATCTTCGTAACATTGATTTTAATAATATTTTTTTCTAGTTAATTCACTTATTAACGTTCGTCAAGATGTCTAATTTAAAATTCATACTAAATTAGAGATTGCACTTTTATTAAAATTGACGATTCAACATGTTGTAAACCTTTTCGGCCATGTATAAAAGAGGCCATGAAGAGGCCATAGGAGGGGCTAGGATCTTTACATTGTTTATCCAACCCGTCATCTTAGACACCAAGCCGAAGATACCTCTCTTATACAAGCTCCTAGTCGTGGTTTAAAACAAATTATTAACTTGCAAATCTCGTCGTGGGAGAAAATTACGGTATGTGAGCCCAACCCGAGTTGACTATAAGATTTGCAAGAAAATAATAAATCTTATTTTATAGTTATTAGTCCAGTTTATTTTTTTCATAAAAACCATTTTGCTTTACAAGTTACAATAATTAAAAGCAAAATAAATAAACTACCAATCAATTAACAATTAATCCGCATGCAGCATTTGGTGATACAACCCTAAATCATGGCCAACTAGGGACAACTTGTCAATTAAACAATTTATACAAGTAGCACATAATCACTACTATTAACAATTAATTTTTAACTAGCATATCATGTAAAAGTGATATTCATGACAAATTATGCATGAATTTCATGGATACCCTTTATCTAACTAATTTAAAAGTACATTAATAATAACGATCAATTTACATTTAAACACGTTATTATTCTAGTTAAACATCAAATTTTGCGATGGGATTCTATGAAAATTTAATAATTTAATACGAATAAAAATTAGGGTTTACAGTTCAACCGGCGGTTGGAAGGTCCAACCGTCGGTTGAAACCAAAATTTTCTTTTTCTGTTCTTTGTATGTGTTATTCCCAGAATCCAAGGTCCAACCGCCGGTTGAAACATTCAACCGCCGGTTGAAACGAAAATTAAATTTTCCAGTTTTTCTACTTTAACCTCTACACAACCAAAACGATTTTCTTTGTGATAATCGAATCACATAACCCCACCAAATTTAAGGTTTAACTGATCTAACTAATTATACACATACGTGTGTCTCTGATACCACTGTTAGAGTATACATTACAGATATAAACAAATTGTCACACAATTGCGGAAGCATAAACACGTATATATAATTAGTTAAGAATAAGATCATGTACCTTATAGCAGAGCTCCAATAAAACTATAATAATATAGTTTAGGGTTTAAAGCAAAACCCCTCTAAGATCGCACACACGACAGCAGCTCGAATACGTATGCTAGTACCCGTTCCCTACGCCCACAACCCTTGTGCGTAACTTCCTTGGTCGAACCACAAAACCGAACTTGAAACCCCTAGGGTTTGTTCGGCCGATTCCAAGAGAGAAGAGAGGAGAGAATTGAATGTGTTATTGTTAGGATTATTAGCCTCTCTATTTATAGGGTACATGTAACTTAGGGAACAAGTTTAGGGTTTATTTAAAACCCATGGGCCGGCCTCTTTAGGGCTTTCTGGAATGTTCCAGAATTTGAACTTTTCCCAATTACATTCAAGTCCCTCTCTTTTAATAAAACGTACAATTAACATTTTAATAAACGTTTATTAATTATTTCGTGAACGGATTATTTAATATAACTCACATTTATATTAATTAATTATATTGAGCATAAGTGTCAATACGTGTGACCCCGTAGGCTTAAATATTTCCGGAGATGCATTTATTTATTACGTGGTCATATCCCAACAAAAGGAACATAAAAGTACATTACAAAGACATTCCAATTCGATGAATCGTTTGTGAACTTGATGGACATTGTTAGAATCACATATGAAGTATAATCTGAAAATAGGCGCAAAACACGGCATTGTATAAGCTCATTAAGTTGTATCTATTCACGATCAAGTAGAAACAATCGATTATGTTAGATGACTTAGATCTATCATCTGACATAATTCGAAGTTAGATTATCGATTATGTTATGTGCCTAAGGGCATCGATTATGTTATGTGCCTAAGGGTACATATTAAGCTTCATTTTATGCACTAAAACTTTTTATAAATATTCAAGAGACATTTAATTAACTCCTTAATCTCCTTTTGCGTATGTATATCTATTGCCTTTGATGTTATTCATGGTAACTTTTGGTATAATTGTGAAGTCTTATCATATATCCTTAGTTCACTAGTTATACATCTATCAATATATATATATATATATATATATATATATATATATATATATATATATATATGATTTGGATCTAGGGAGAAAGATTTTATATGAGAGAAGGGAGAGAAGAGTTTCTGACCGTCAGATCTTTGAATCAATGGATGATATGATTTAATGGCACAATTGTAATATATATTAACTAATTATAGATCTTAAGGGGTAAAATTGTACTTTAAACATATTTAGAAAAGGAAAAAAAAGTCATTCTTAATAAATACCGACGGTTTAGCACTTTAGCCCCTACAAAAGGGATACTTTAAAGCAAAACGTGGGAGTTTCCTTTTTGTGATTAGAGTTTTCATTAGAAAAAAGGGTGAGAAAATCACAAAGAAACTGCACTTGATTCAAAAGTCAAATATTATTATTTTTTATATGCAAAATATTGTTCCACTTCTCAAGCGTAGAAACAATCTAAAATCCAAGTTTGTAAATGATTTAATCTGATCATTGTACTCATAATGATTTGGCGAGAACTAAGTTTGACTGTGTATTAATATTATGAGGTTTCAAAATTTCCGAATCAATGTAATATGTTATATGAATCAATGTGATAAACTCTGTGAATCAATGTTATAATTCTTATGAATCAATGGTATAGATTACTGATCAGTGTTATTTATTAATCGTTTAATAAATATACTATTACAAGTAACGAATCGTAATTTTGATTTTGTGAGTCATTGTTCATTATTTTTGAATCAATATATATTTTTAAGAGGTGGATAAATGTGGGTTATAATAATTAAAGTAGTGAATCAAATTCATTGATACAAAACATTGAAAATCAAACATTTAAATTGATTGGAAGGCTGAAGCATGTGATGATTACAAAATTTTATTACCTGAAGGTGGCCTCGAACAAAATACAAACGAACTATTATAAATAAACTGTAGTAACATGTAAAGGAAATTAATTAGGATGTTTCGTATCGTTTGATTTATATACTATGAAGTATGAACTATGAATAAATAAATAAAAGGTGCGGCTGTTTTTTATATTTTTTTCTAAAGACATAAGGATGATTAACAAGTAAGTGATGAAAAAAAAACCGATCGACATTTTAGGTAATAAATGTATAACTGATGTATATAAATCCAACTAGTTCAATGACCCGTGATTACACGGGTTTGACAAAAAATAATTGTAAAATTAATTGATCCATTAAATAATTATAACATATGTATAATAAGTTTTACTACTATATATTAAACTTTATTTTATTGAATCTTGTAGCCCTTTTACAACAGTTAGTAAGAGACAAAATACACCCTACAAATTACGGTTCTTGGGACAAACTTTTTTATACTATTAGTCTTTTACAAACATCTCATGACTCCAATCTGGTATAAAAAAAATATCACAATGACAACTCATAACTAAACTACCATAACAAATATGAAATCTTAAAGGCTGCCAATAAGATTTAATTTATAATAATAAAAGTTAATTTTGAAAGAGTGAGTATAGAAATACAATACACAACAAAACACATTATCTGATAATTCATCACTGAATTTACATGTAGAAAAGAAGTTCAAACACATCACCAGAATCTCATCTTGCTTAATCTAAACTGACCTAAACACGTAAGCACCATTGAGGAGAACTTATAGAGTTACACATCAACCAAGCAGATTTATAGCTCCAAGTGCAACAACAACTATATATGTAATGTCAAATCCAGAAAGCTACATGAAACTAATAGATAGGATAACCAACAAAGGGACCAAAATTGACACACTAAACTTCTTATAAAGAAATCAAAACTGAATAAATCAAAAGGGGCGTACTCATTGCCGGTATAGTTGAAGTTTTGCTATATAGATCAACAGTAACACAAATCGACCCACTCACAAGTAAATGGGTCAACATTGCTACATTTAGTTAAAACTACAACTATGCTAAAATAGAGATTCAGGTTTTCATCATTAACTACGCAAATAAATAAGCTTTTAGCTAGATATCATTGGTTGATTTATCGAACTCCATACAATATTTATTGAACCAAGAAAATCTGGAAGAACAAAAATATGAGTTATCAGAATAATAAGCCTAACTCTAAGACCTAACCAATCCATTAAGCCTCATTTTGAGTCATCTTAGGACTTAAACACCATGCAAAATTCCAAAATATAACATAAAGTTAAAAATTTCTAAAACATAACCTTTTCATTTGTAGTCATGTATTTCCTAATCCTTGCTTATGAGAGTAGTATCAACCTACTACTTAAGTTGATTTCATACATATTTTTGCACTATCAGTTTACAAAAAAAACAATCGAATGATCATTTAGAAAAGGTTTATGTTAGAAAAATGCAATATTAAGGTTCAATCAAGGGCATTATAAACATTTGGCTACATTCTAGTACAAAAGCCCAAAAGGAACTAATGAGAATTTAGAAAAGGTACAGAACCTTTCAAAAAGATCAAAACAATCTTGATTGTTTTCGAATCCCATGTTGGTGGTAATATTAGTCCCCCATAAAAAAAACAACACAAAAGCTCATAATTCTTGTTACCAATAATCTGAAGCTTCGTATTCCAGTTACAAATGGTATAACTCCAATTCAAGTATCTACAACCACAAAAGCTCATATAATGGTTTAGGCTTACCTGAAAGTGTATATAAAAAAACATTAAAAAAACAATTAGCATGTCGAATAAACCAGCATAATTTATAAAATGAGGTATCTAACACGGATCATGTAAAATGTTACTCATCTCCATTGTCTACACAACATAATCTGAATATAAACTGATTGATTGGCAACCTGCAATGCATATACATTCTTCATACCGAAGCAAAGTTAAGACAAAAAAGAAAGCATACCTTCTTTTTACATTCAAGGCTCTTAAATGCGTAAAAGGAATAAAAGAATAAAAAATAAGATCATGCGCATGGTATTTCTCAACCCTTTTTTAATTTTCTGATACCACAATGAAAATTTAAAAATATAGTATGCACAATATTTTGATATCAAAATCACTAAAATCCCCCAATTAATTTGTCAATCCACCTATTTAGTTATGGAAGCAAATACATGCAATTACAGCAAAACACTAACATTGACACTTTAACAAACACTTGGAGTGCATTCAAACATAAACATAATTCCATTAAAATAGTGTGTTTACCTCTTCCTTTATCTTGTACTAACAAAAAATTCAACGTTTGCATCAAAAGAGAACTGCAAATGCAACCAAATACAATTCAAAATTTCAAACAAATTAGATATTGTAACATACTATCAAATAGTTGGTATGACTAAAATATAGTTTTGGTAAATGTATTACAATACATTTAATACTTTTGGTAGTTTAACATATATTACATCGTCATCATCATCGCTCACCAATATTTCAATTTTTGTGAAAGAAAAACCTAACCAAAAATCCAACAATTAGATCATCATAAACAGTGTCAAACCTTCACAAAATCGATTTGCGGAGCTTGAAGGAAGGTGAACCACATAGGTTACATTGCTGAAAATCGCAATGAAAGGAGATGAAAAAAAGCCTAAGATTGACCTGAAATTAAAACCACACCATAAGCCTAACAAAACCCTAACACAAATCATCAAAAATATACCAGGATGTGTCGCACCCCCAAATTCGAGTTGCGGAAGCGAATCGGGTCGGGGCGCGACTAATCAATAATCACAAGCACACAAGATATATAATGAACGACTCTATATGCGTCGTTTACTGATTACATTGATATAATAAAAGTTTACGATGTAATAATGTTTACAAAAGCTCGCAATCTAAGTGTTAGAGATTCTAAAGCATATCTAGTTTACAAAATGTAGAAATGCATGAGAATCTCCTGATGTCTGTATGCGACTCGAGCTAAGTATCCTGAATATGAGCAGACCTACTGCTGCTGAGTACCTGAGAATACATACTAAAAGGTCAGCTAAAAGCTGGTGAGCTCACAGGTTTGTATAGATAAACATGATGTGTGAACCATGAGATTTAATGTAATGATTTGCAACCAAGCAAATAAAATAGATGTATATCACTGCCATGAGCCCATAGTTTGAGCTTAACTGAGGTGTCAGGATCACAACCAAGTGCCTGAGCGAGGGTGCCTCCCTGCGAGTGCCTAATCTACACTCGTATGAACAAATGCTAATGCGTCCGTTTGACCAGTTAGTGCGTGCTAACCCGGACGGGGATTGTCAATCCCATATGGTACCATACACTAACAATCGCGCTAAATCCATATAAACAAACTATGTAGTGGAGGGCTTTAAAATGATTAGCAAAACAACTCATGCAGTATATATCGAGGTTTAGTACTCATGTTCACATGTAAAACAAAACGAGTATGTATTCCCACCCCAGGAGTAAAAACGGTAAAAAGTCGGGGCTATGAGACTTACCTGAGTCTGGTGTGTTGCTAGCAAACAAGTATGATGTTGCACAAGGTAATGTTGTCCGAAGACTGTAACCTGCCGGGCGTTCAAAACGCGCAAGGTTATAAGTATATGTAGACGTCTCAAAAGACCGTCCATGCTAGTTGTTCATCCAACTAGTAATGTCTAAATAATTTGGTTGTTTGATTGATTAGTTTGAGTTTTGAAAACATGTACGGCCCGTTGGTGAGTTTTGTAATAATGATTATTAAAAACATTATTATTATGTTGGTCTCGTTGTATACTTACAAAAGTATATATGTCATATGTTTCCGAGTTATTCCAAATATTGTATTGACATTAAATCAAATATATTGTGATATTGTCTTGTTTGAAAAGTCGTTTACGCAAAGTTAATGTTGAACACTATTTATGAGACAATAACATTAATTACTATTCATGAGACAATAGCGTTATCGGGAAGTACTATTCATGAGACAATAGCGTTGTCGGGAAACACTATTCATGAGACAATAAAGATTTTGAGTCGGTTTCAAGTATGAAAGTGTTAGTTTTTGCGATAATAGTTATTACGACAATAGTGATTTCATGCGACAATAGTGAAAATACTTATTTTCCGACAATCAATTCCGACAATAAGGTATGCGACAATAGGATTCACGGATCACTGTTCATGCGAAAATGAATTCACGGATCACTGTTCATGCGACAATGGTGTATTCACGGACACTGTTCATGCGACAATGGTATTGTCGCAGAAATGATTTCCGATTTCGTTTAAGTGTTTATTTTCGTTGACTAGGTCAAACGTGTTTGGTTTGACCCGAAACTTTTAGGGAATTCTTAATTATGTTTCTAAAGTTTGTAAAAATTATCGTTTCGTGTCGGGATTGATTTGAAGTGCCGGTTTTAAAAATATTCACAAAACAGTCCCTAGCTTTTGTGTTTTCCAGTTTTTTTTTTTTTAGCTCGAAAGATCTTTCGATTTAACCTATTTCTAGCCCGAATCAAGACTAACCAAAAATCACACATGTTCTCATATATGTATAGATCATTTCTGCACTTTATAGTATTTTTATATGTTCATTTACTATTTTTAACAAAAATAAATATAAAGAGTAGTCGGTTTTGGTCCGAAACCGACACCAGTTCAAAGATCGGATTCTACACCAAAAACGGTGTATTTCTAGAAAGGTCAAAGAAGAACTTTTTGTAGAGGACATCCATACGGAAATTTCGGTATAAGATTCAAGTTCATCCTAGAACTCAAGATATGGACGTTTTTGTGTGACGTATTTTCTGGGACAGAATCTGTGATATATATATGTTTTGTAAAAACGTATTTCAAGCTTAGATTTGGACATCATTTTGTTAGATGAGCATAATAACATGTAGATCTACTAAAACCATGAAATTATAGAGAGAGAAAGGTGGTGAATCATACCAAGAACGAGTTCTAGAGAGAGAGATGAGTGAGATGATGCTCGGTTGCTTCTCCTTTCTTCGTTTCCTTGCTTCCTTCCTTCAAATGGTGGTGGAATGTGGTGGTTTGATGGTGGATGATGATGATGATCGATTTTTAGAGAGGAGAGAAAAGGGATGTGTGTGTTTTTAGTGAGAAGTTAATGAGAGAGTGAGGTGATACAAAATGAGGAAATTAAGGTGTGTTTGTGTGCTTATTGGTCAAGAACAAGATCCACCATTTGTGGATCTTGTTTTGGCTGATTTTTAGTCAAAAAGGGGAGGTAAGGTTGATTTAAATCTTGCCTCCCCATTAGTGGTATTATATCCGTGTTTGTTTACCCGATCGTTTGAACGTATATTTAGACGTTATATAATATACGTACGTGTTTATAAATACGAATAACTTTTCGATATTTTTGAATGAAGTATTTTATCACAACACTTATTAATGAGTTATAAAAATATAACTTAGGTTTGTTTCGATTGTCGGACGCGTTTTGAGCGTTTTCGGGTTGTTTCTGAGCTTTTTATACTATACGAAATGCTTACGTGATATTATCGAAATAATATTTGGAAATAAATATGTTTATCAAATAATCTCGCATTATTTAATAAACTGAGTTCACCAACGTCCGTATTAATGTATCGGGATCCGCCCGATATGAAAAAGCACGATTAAGATTAATCGCGTACGCGTATATATATTCCAATATATATAATGATAGATACAATTATCCTAATACATAACTAATTACATGTATTAAAATGTGATTAGGTACTAATAACTAGCCTTAATTTGTCGGGTGTCACATTCTCCCCTTGTTAAGAGAATTTCGTCCCGAAATTTAGCTCTGAGTCGTAGATGGAGTGGAGTCTGTGAATAGGTGTGGGTACTTGAATCGCATTTGGTCTTCCCGTTCCCAAGTGAATTCCGGACCACGCCGCGAATTCCACCAGACTTTGACGATGGAAATACGACTTTGTTTTAACTGTTTGACCTCCCGGTCCATGATTTCTACTGGTGTCTCAACGAAATGAAGTTTATCATCGATATGAATTTCGTCAAGAGGAATGATATGTGTCTCATCAGAATGTGGAATGTGGGATGCACGCTGTTGAGCTCGGGTGGCAGCTGCAGTCGATATGCCACTGGACCAATCCTTTCAAGGATCTCAAAAGGTCCAATGTACCTGGGATTCAATTTCCCGCGTTTACCAAAACGGATGACACCTTTCCAAGGTGATACTTTCAAGAGTACTCGATCCCCAACCTGGAACTCAAGATGTTTGCGTCTCACGTCAGCGTAACTTTTCTGACGATCACGTGCGGCTTTCAGCCGGTTTTGAATACCAACGATCTTCTCGGTGGTCTCGTGTATGATTTCAGGACCAGTGAGTTGGCTGTCTCCCACTTCGGTCCAACAGACAGGTGATCGGCACTTACGACCGTAGAGTGCCTCGAAAGGTGCAGCTCTAATACTGGTATGGTAGCTGTTGTTGTACGAAAATTCGCACAATGGTAGGTGATGTTCCCAGTTTGAACCAAAATGAACTTCGCAAGCCCGTAGCATGTCTTCCAGTGTTTGAATGGTTCGTTCACTTTGGCCGTCGGTTTGAGGATGATATGCAGTACTCATATCCAGACGAGTACCCAATGATTTTTGAAGTGACTGCCAAAAGTGAGATGTGAAACGACTATCTCTGTCAGAAATAATCGAAATTGGAACGTCATGTCGTGATACAATTTTCTTGAGATAGATTCGTGTGAGGCGTTCCATTTTATCGGTTTCTTTGATGGCTAGGAAATGAGCAGATTTTGTGAGACGATCGACGATCACCCAAATGGTATCGCAACCGCTCGATGTTTTCGGAAGTTTTGTAATAAAATCCATGGATATCTGCTCTCATTTCCACTGAGGGATTTCCGGTTGTTGTAGCAAGCCAGAAGGTTTGTGATATTCGGCTTTGACTTTAGAGCAAGTGAGGCATTTGCCGACATATGTGGCGATGTCAGCTTTCGTGTTTGGCCACCAATACAACTCTTTGATGCCATGATACATCTTGTCAGATCCAGGATGTATGGAGTACTTAGACTTGTGAGCTTCGTCCATCACCACGTCTCGTAGGTTCTCAAAACTAGGCAACCAGATTCGGTTAGAGAAGTATTTGGCCCCAGTAGGTTTGGTTTCAAATTGTTGGTCCATGCCACGCAAGGACTCGTTTTTGATGTTCTCAGGTTTGAGTGCTTCGAGTTGAGCGGTGAGAATCTGAATAATCAGATCATTGTGTATAGTCATACTGAGTGCTCGGACTCGAAGTGGCTTGGTACGTTCTTTTCGACTGAGGGCATCGGCAACAACATTTGCTTTGCCCGGATGATATCGGATCTCACAATCATAATCGGTAAGCAACTCGACCCATCGACGTTGCCTCATATTGAGATCCTTTTGATCGAATATGTGCTGTAGGCTTTTGTGATCAGTAAAGATTGTACATTTAGTTCCGTACAGATAGTGTCTCCAAATTTTGAGTGCAAACACTACGGCTCTCAATTCGAGGTCATGAGTGGTGTAATTCTTCTCGTTGATTTTGAGCTGTCGGAAGGCGTAGGCAATGACCTTGTCTCGTTGCATCAACACGCAACCAAGACCTTGGTGAGAAGCATCGCAGTATACCACGAAGTCATCGGTGCCTTCGGGTAGTGATAGGATAGGTGCACTGCAAAGCTTTTGTTTCAACAGTTGAAATGCTGACTCTTGTTTATCAGTCTAATCGAACTTCTTTTCCTTCTGAGTCAGTGTCGTGAGAGGTTGGGCTATTTTTGAGAAATTCTCAATGAAACGCCGATAGTACCTGGCCAGTCCCAAAAACTGCCGTACTTCGGTTGGAGTTGTTGGCGATTGCCAATTTTTGATAGCCTCGATTTTAGATGGATCAACATGAATTCCTTGACTGTCAATCACATGTCCAAGGAATTGAACGGTTTGCATCTAGAACTCACACTTGGAGAATTTAGCATATAACTCCTCGTGCTTAAGTAGTTCTAGGATGGTTTTGAGATGTTGCGCATGTTCTTGCCCGTTGCGCTAGTAGATCAAGATGTCATCAATGAATACAATGACAAACTTGTCGAGATATGGTTTGCACACTCGGTTCATAAGGTCCATGAATACAGCCGGTGCGTTTGTTAAACCGAATGGCATTACTTGAAACTCATAATGCCCGTAGCGAGTTCGGAAAGCTGTTTTCGGAATATCTGAGTCACGAACTCGGAGTTGATGATAACCTGACCGTAGATCGATCTTTGAATAAAAACTCGATCCCTAAAGTTGGTCAAACAGATCATCAATGCGGGGGAGAGGATAACGGTTCTTGACAGTTAACTTATTCAGTTCTCTGTAATCGATGCACATGCGGAAAGAACCGTCCTTCTTTTTGACGAACAAGACTGGGGCTCCCCAAGGTGAAGTACTCGGTCTAATGAATCATTTGTCCAGGAGTTCATGTAATTGAGTAGACAATTCCTGAAGTTCGGATGGGGCTAACCGATACGGAGCTCGTGCCACGGGTGTTGCACCGGGCATAAGATCGATAGAGAACTCGACCTGTCTTGTTGGTGGAAGACCAGGTAGTTCTTCGGGAAAGACTTCCGAAAAGTCTCGGACAATAGGCAAATCCTCAAGTCACTTCTCCTCCGACTTTTTCTCCATTACATGTGCGAGGATTGCCTGGTACCCTTTTCTCAAATACTTTCAGGTTTTCATACATGATATGATATTTAGTCTCGTCCCATCGGTCTCCCCTTGTATGATTAAAGTACTACCGGTGACGAGAGGAATACGAACAATTTTATCAAACCAATCCATTCCAACAATGATGTCAAAACTACCGATATCGACGGGTATAAGATCAATGGTGAAGAGTTCATCGGCTAGTTTTAAAGTGCAATTAGGTATCGCACTATCGGTTTCAATAAGTTTACCATTAGCTAATTCCACAATGTACTTAGCATCTAAGTCAACAGGTGTGATGTCAAGTAGTGAACATAACTCATCAGATATAAAACTTCTATCAGCACCAGTATCAAATAGAACAGAAGCAGTTAAGTTGTTGAGGAGGAACGTACCCGAGACCACATTCGGGTCTTGGCGGGCTTCCCCTGAGTTAAGGACAAAGGCTCTACCCCTTGGGTTGTTGTTGTTGCCCTTGTTCTTCAGCTTTGGGCAGTCATTCCTGAAGTGCCCAGTGTTGCCACACTCAAAACAGGCTTTTGGTTGACTGTAGCTGGTGTTGGTGTTGTTGTTGGTATTGGTACTGGTGGACCTGCAGTCTTTGGCCAGATGCCCATACCTTTGACACTTGTTACATGGAGTACCGTAGGGACCATCATGATGGCGGCGGCACTTAGAGCAGAAAGGCTTGGTTCCAGTGTAACCTTTCTTGGACTCAGAACCAAAGTGTAAGCCTTGACAGTTTCAGACTTCTTTGATGACTGTTGATTTTGGTTGGAGTTTCCGGACCATTTTCTCTTGTGATCCCCAGAGTTATTACCAGTGTTTGTGGAAGCAGGCGTTTCTTGGTGAACCACCTGAGCCGTAAGATTGTGTGCCATACAGACGACACCTTGGATGGTCGTGGAGTTGGAAGCAGTGACCATACCCTGAATACGTGGGGGAAGTCCCCAGATGTAACGTTCGATCCTCTTGTACTCAGGATCTACCATTGATAGGCACAACAGTGCCAGCTGATGAAAATGGGTGGTATAACCGGCAATATCAATTCCCTGAACCTTGAGATTCCAGAACTTAACCTCGAGTTGTTGCAACTCTTCTCTCAGATAGTATTCATCCTTCAACATCCTTTTCAATTCTTCCCAGGGAGTTTGGTAAGCTATGTCGATACCCGCTGTATGAATATGAGTATTCCACCAGGTGAGAGCACCATCCATGAAGGTGCAGGTGGAGTACTTGACTTTGCAGTCTTCTGGGCAGTTACAGATCCGGAAGACTGATTTCATCTTTTCGATCCACCGTAGTAGACCGATAGCTCGTTTGGTGCCTTTGAAGTTCAGAGGCTTGCAATTGAGGAAGTCCTTGTACGAGCAAGGTTTGGCTGAAGGGGTGTTGTTTGTGGTTTCTTCAGTGCCTGAACTTTGTTGCCGAGCAGCTAGAGCATCTGCTACCCCTTGGGCAACTAGTCGATTGACGTCAGCTTGGCTAAACGTACGTCTTGGAGGCATAATGCTTGAATCAACAAAGAGAAAGAGATAAGTGAGATGTCTTGTACAAAGATTATGATATATCACATATGTATATATAAGGAGGTAATATACAACAGCATAAGTGATAATCATATTTCATTAGATAACAGAATTTAGTACAAGATACGAGTTTCCAAAAGGTACATGATCACAAGGATTACAAAAGATGTCAGGAATTTATACATCCGTGTGAATTATCAGAGTCCTACATAGCTAGTTAGATAGATTACAAGATAGGTACTATTTTAATTTCGGCGCAAGTTCACTTGTGACATGAGGGTGATAAGGTGGTCCACGGTGGTTGCAAGTCTGCTGGCTTATCTGGCATTATCTTCTGCCAAAACTAGTCGTTGCACCAATTCTCAGGAGTAATCTTCAGCTTCTTGTGAGCGTTGCTCACATTCTTCTAGTCTGGCTTGTAGGAGATCAACTGTGCCCCTGTCATCAATCACTTGTTGATGAATCATTTCCACAGTTTGGGTCATGCTTTCCTGTTCCTGGAAAAGTTGTGCAATTCGGTCGTGTGATTGACGTAACCAGTACATTTGTACTATGAATTGTTCACGTTCCAAGCTCTCGAGTCTTGCCTCATGACGGTGTAGTCGAGCAGCTATCACGGGAACGGTATGATGGTTGGGTTCTTGTGTATACGGAGAGATGTCCATGGGGTCAGCAGAAACTTGTATCGCTTCCTCGGACCTCCAGGTGTTCAGAGTTGTGGGTAGCCAATCCCACTTTCGTGGATAGGTTGGATGGTCTGCCCTGGTTGAGGGGTTACCAGTGTGGTAAGGGCTAACTCGAGCTGAACTGTTACCCCTTCGTTGATGTCGTGTGACTCTTGCCTCTCCAGTGGAATAATAGAGAGGTTCAGTCGAAGTTTGGGGTAATGCGGTTAATTCCTCAACAGTTGGGTAAGTTTGAACTTCTACATTCGTGTCAGTCGGTGCTAGAGGAGGGATGTCTGCCATGTCTGTGGCAAGAACGGTTGGTAAGTATTTGTGAGGCCTATATATATAAACATATCATATAGCCTAGGGTATCTAGCACAAACATATATAAGTCCCGGTTTCTCTCGCGGTCAGAGTCAACTAGTGTATTCCTATTCAACATAACCGTCTCAGCTCTCACATCATCTTTCCTTAATTGTACATAGTTGATCAGGCTATGTTAAATTAAAGTCGTATGATGTAATCCCTGAACCAGCCATACCTAATAAGGAAATACTGCCTAACGGTCATAGTCTAGGCCCACTAAATGCAACCTAGTTCACTATAATCTTAGGCTCTGATACCAATCTGTCGCACCCCCAAATTCGGGTTGCGGAAGCGAATCGGGTCGGGGCGCGACTAATCAATAATCACAAGCACACAAGATATATAATGAACGACGCATATAGAGTCGTTCATTATATATCTTGTGTGCTTGTGATTATTGATTAGTCGCGCCCTGACCCGATTCGCTTCCGCAACCCGAATTTGGGGGTGCGACAGGATGTCACTCCCCATGTTTGTTAACATTAAGAAGAGAAAAAAAAATGAACTTGAGATGGAAATTGAAATTGGTATCAATGAGGAAGAAGAGGGAGATGAAAGCATACCTACTTGAGAAAGAGCTATGAACAACGACAAATCTCAGATGTATGTGTTTTGTGTGGGTTATGTTTACTTATGTTCCAGGGATATGAATCTAATTTGAATTTTGATGATTTGAATTCTTGATTAAGCAACACCAATTAAAAACAGGTGTGCAATGATATATTCAAGAAGCATGCGCATTTACCCATATTATTGCATGTTCAGTAACTCACAAAACTAAGCAACATTTCATTAGTTTTAATTTAATTTAATTAATTTATAAAACTCAAAATTACCACAAAATTCCTTGCACCATATAGCTCCACGTCAGCATGATCAAAGCTTAATTGAAACGCCCATATTTCAATAGATTTTTTTTTTTTTTTTAAACATATTACAATGTATGAAATCATAATGCTTAGGAATATAATTCCATCACATTTGGTCCCATTTTATATTCTACAATCTATTCCATTTGAAATCCACATTTGATTTTTACATATTCAAATAAATACAACCATGACACATTATATCAATTCATAATCTTTTGGGCGATTTATACAATGGTATTACAAAACGACAATTCAATAGAATATGAAACTTGTATAATGACACAACAAGCTTCAATCCACATTTACTTCTTGTAATCACCTTTCATCCAATTGGTTCAACCGAACCAACACCTACAACATAAATCACTGATACGAGTAAGCATAAAGCTTAGTGAGTATACAAGCAACTAATTAAATAATTCACAAACAAGATACAATTTATCAATAACTACTTATTTCTTTTAAATAAAACTATTGAACAACAATAAAGATTCGACAATATTTCGTATGGATCCATGATCCAATAGATACAAGTAAGCATGGCACTAATCCCATATGGGTACCAAGCTTAATAGATACCAAGTAGTGCCAAGCACTTATTTCGTGATATTCAATTTCTACAATACTAAATCCATATATTCCAATTAATTCACATAGTCCTATTAATTCACATAATCCTCCTAATTCACATAATTCTCCTAATTCACATTATCTTACAAGTTCACATAGTCCACATAATTCAATCATACACATAATACTATACTATTTCCAATTAACTCAACTATTAACAACAATCCACAACTATGGTCAACAACCAATATTTCTTAAGATACGAAGCATGATATAATATAGAAGCACACATGAGATACAATTATAAGAAACAAACAATAAGAACAACTAGAAGAGACAAACAATATTCCAAATGATTGTATGAACCTCTTGTTCGTAAGCAATCCGGAACATACAATCATTATTCAAGTAGTCCTCGTATCACTCACCTTTGCCTTTTTAAGCAAACACATGATTTCTCTCTAAAATAGCAAATCCATCATTCTTGATCACCTAGCATATAATACATAGATACAATAACACATTTAACAACTAGAAATCATAATAATCAATACATCAACTACATCAATCCATTACTCTTATTGGATTAATCATATTACTTCTACTTCTTTATTTCATTATTTCCGTATTTGGATAACCACCTTAGATGATTATTTCATATTTATAATTTGATCACTTATATTTCATTTTAGTCATCACTAATTGATCACCATAATCCTTTTATCCATTTAATCATACTAAATCTCATAATTCATCATCATTTACACAAAACCCACTTTAATCACTATATACCAAATTCAATTTATCAAATTCTAGAGTGGGTTAGTGTTATCAACCATGATTATTTCACTTCTATACCATAGTTCCATCAATTATAAACCTTAATTCGAATTAAAATCACTAATTCATCAAAACCCACCAAACCCTCAAGAACACCATCCATGATTCTTTAATTTCAATCCATTTTAATGATACTACACTCACTAGTGAGCTTATCTATTATCAATTCAACATATTTCATACTTAATTTCGTATTAGAATCATTAGTTTTATAATTCCCCATGAAAACCCATAAAATCAAGATTCTAAGTTAAAAGAATTGAGAAACAATACTTACATGATGATAAAAGTGATGATTCTTGCTTGAATTCGAATTGGAGAGCTTCAATTTTGTAGTTTTGATTCGATTTCAGGTTAGGGTTTAAAGTTCGTGAGTTTTCTTGATGTCGTGAAGTTTCTGGGATTTCATAAAAATGATACGTACATATCCATATTAATAATAAGAATAAGTCTTATTTCGTGCCCCGTACTTATCATTGTCTGGAACTTAAAACCGACTCACAGTTATTGATTTCACATAAATCCCTCAACTTATCATACTTAACATGTTCAGTCCCTCCAAGACTTAATTCTTCGTAACTCAAGTCCTATAGACACAAAATACCTTTCAAAGTTAGTCCTTCTAACTTAACAATTAAATCGTATAATTTAAAACTTTAAGGATACGAAATTTGGGATGTTACAAGTCTCCCCCACTTATTTCATTCGTGTCCTCACGAATGTCACCTGTATAGATTCGTATTAATACTTTCTCTACTAGTGCGGAAGCGTTTATTTCATATATGATACTTTACACAATCAATTGATTCATAACATGAATCTACATCACTCATGTATCTACAAAATCTCTTTGATTCATATTTCATTTTAGTTTCAGACAACCCAATACGTATATTACATTAGTCTTAATAATTTACCAGCTATTTATTTCGTACTAATTTAATTACATAATCATTTAGCATTAATTCACACTGAAATAGATACTAGACACAACACAGGTTAGCACCAGCTACACTAACATGAGTACTAACAACAACATATTTCGTATTATCATATTAGCTACGTCAGCAAAGCATGAATACCAAAATCATTGTATTTCGTAATCAGTTTTAATACAGGATCAGTACTGACCGCAGCTAGCAACTGATCAATCATAAATTGATAACCATATTTCTATATTATGTTATTTCGTAATCAAATTCTATTTCTGTTAACCTATTACATGTCACTTAATAAATTCTCCCCCACTTAAGATTTATCATACTACTTTTAATAACAGAATTTATAATAAGATAATAGTTTAGGAGTGAACACTGTTTTATTTTGACTAACATCTATTTCTTTTATAATAGGTACCACATTATGACTATAGTCTAGTGGTTTACTATTTCTATATTCCATACTGAAATCACATCATATTAATACTATATTCATTCATAAGGCATAGGCTTACATGTTTATGTCTTTATCCGATGCAATTCAATACTACCTTTCTAAAATTACATTAAATCCTTTTGATTTTCAGCAGCCTCAACAATTCCATGTGAATAGCATAATATAACTACGTTGGCCAAACGTCGTCAGATTATGTCATACACACTTCCTTCTCAGGCTATTTCACACCATCCAGTTTTAATGTAATTTCCATATAAACACATAATACAATGATCTCCAACAAGCAAAACACTTGCTAACACTTAGATCACATATATTCAGCTTATTTCAATTAATAGATTTCACATAAGCAAGAAATTTCACATATTCTAGTCAATATCATTTATTTCACCTTCCAACTTATCTCTGATGAATTTATCTTTTGATTCATTCATCAGTCAATTAAATACATATATTTCTGACCACACAACAACTAATCATATAATGATGACATATATTAATCATGTCATTATTTCACATTATTTATTTCACACTTACACATCTAGTCAAAATCAAACAACAATTGAGCTTAGGTAGAGATTAAACTCTCAAACAGACCCGCAGTCCATAAATATCCTTGTGCTTAGCACATATTTCGAATAATTAATATTTCGTATGATCGTTATTTCGTAATAAAGAATCTTTACACTAAAGCTCAACTACACAATTCATAATAAAAACATATCATTATACTAAATTCACAAAGTACAATGATAATAACAAATACATAGTTGTATAAAACGTCTTCTTTAATCACTTAAAATAATAACACAATCTGTATATTTCGTAAACATATCCACAATTTATTTCGTTAATTGTTTGACCATAGTCAAAACAAATTCACTAACCACATATACATGTATTCTCTCTCAGGAGCAATTATTTCCAATTTAAAATAATACATAAAAATACTAATCGGATCTTACAATATCATATCACATTTATGTGATGGATTACTTATTTCTCATTAATTTAATTCATATTCCAAATCTGTAGATCACCAGGAATAGATTTTAGATACATATTTGATTCAATACACAATTTCTAATAATACATTTAGCCACAGGAATGCTTCCTGAGCTTAAAGAAACAAAAGTCAAATTCGAAACATAAAGCAAAAGTCCGAAACAAGGTCCGAAAAACTGTAAAATGCCATTTTCGGGCCCCAAACGACCCCGAAGTACCCAAAACTGACTAGGCTATAATATATAGCTTTGATCATTGGGCCGTTCCCGAGTGACCATGCGAATTTCAACTCATTCTGAGTTAATGAAATTCGTCACTAAACCGTGACCCTGAAAAGACTTGTGCATTTTCAAAATTTGCAAAATCTTTCGAAATTTTTCATACAAACGCGATCCGGAATGAGAGGGCTGGATCGCGTTCACCTTTAGAAAATATTATGTCACCGTTTTACACTTGGCAACGCGATCCGGGTCAAGATGGCTGGATCGCGTTCCTAAGAAATTTTCAGACCTGCAACTTTAGTTGCAAAAATACGAAATTTAAACGCGAATATCTCTCAAACCGTAAAGAATTAAGGTCTGAAATTTTGCAGGCACCTTCATATGACCAAAATGCAACTTTCTATTTTTCCACTTTTTCAAATTACACGTTTTACGAGAAAACGGACGTCTCACTAAATTATGGTCATTTTGGACCAATTTAGTGGACAACTCATATTCCAAACCACTTGGTTTTAGATTCTGGTCTTTTGCCAACATATTCCTACATCCATTTATGACTTAAATCAATAATCACAACTACCATACTTGAATCATTACTTATTTTGACACCTTGACCCATTTGGGGGTCCATTTGGACACTTTCATTGATTCTAACAAAATTTAACTATTTGACACTTGATTTCGATTCATTTTAACATCGTACTATATTTCTTGATTCATGATCATCCAATTAGATCATATTTCAATATTTAACCCATTGATCACAATTTCACCAAAACTATGATCAATATCCATATATTTCAACATCTAACCATATTATCACTATATAATATTTCTATAACCCAATTTGACACCCTCATATTCCAGTTTGACCTTTTCAAGTCAAAGATACATTTTTCAATGACTAGGCTAATTACTATTTTAACAAATTATGAAATTCCAAATCCTATTACATAAGGTTCTATACCTCATTAAACGTTCTATTATTAATTCTACACATATTAACCATCAAATATTTCGCTACGGGGAATCATATCAATTCAAGCAATCAATTTTATTACTACTCATAATTAAGATAACAATTCAAATAATTCATATAGGTTTAAGCTTAGGCAATCCTATTGTGGATTACCTAATTCTCTTAAACCATCGCTCTGATACCAACTTGAAACGCCCATATTTCAATAGATTTTTTTTTTTTTAAACATATTACAATGTATGAAATCATAATGCTTAGGAATATAATTCCATCACATTTGGTCCCATTTTATATTCTACAATCTATTCCATTTGAAATCCACATTTGATTTTTACATATTCAAATAAATACAACCATGACACATTATATCAATTCATAATCTTTTGGGCGATTTATACAATGGTATTACAAAACGACAATTCAATAGAATATGAAACTTGTATAATGACACAACAAGCTTCAATCCACATTTACTTCTTGTAATCACCTTTCATCCAATTGGTTCAACCGAACCAACACCTACAACATAAATCACTGATACGAGTAAGCATAAAGCTTAGTGAGTATACAAGCAACTAATTAAATAATTCACAAACAAGATACAATTTATCAATAACTACTTATTTCTTTTAAATAGAAACTATTGAACAACAATAAAGATTCGACAATATTTCGTATGGATCCATGATCCAATAGATACAAGTAAGCATGGCACTAATCCCATATGGGTACCAAGCTTAATAGATACCAAGTAGTGCCAAGCACTTATTTCGTGATATTCAATTTCTACAAAACTAAATCCATATATTCCAATTAATTCACATAGTCCTATTAATTCACATAATCCTCCTAATTCACATAATTCTCCTAATTCACATTATCTTACAAGTTCACATAATCCACATAATTCAATCATACACATAATACTATACTATTTCCAATTAACTCAACTATTAACAACAATCCACAACTATGGTCAACAACCAATATTTCTTAAGATACGAAGCATGATATAATATAGAAGCACACATGAGATACAATTATAAGAAACAAACAATAAGAACAACTAGAAGAGACAAACAATATTCCAAATGATTGTATGAACCTCTTGTTCGTAAGCAATCCGGAACATACAATCATTATTCAAGTAGTCCTCGTATCACTCACCTTTGCCTTTTTAAGCAAACACATGATTTCTCTCTAAAATAGCAAATCCATCATTCTTGATCACCTAGCATATAATACATAGATACAATAACACATTTAACAACTAGAAATCATAATAATCAATACATCAACTACATCAATCCATTACTCTTATTGGATTAATCATATTACTTCTACTTCTTTATTTCATTATTTCCGTATTTGGATAACCACCTTAGATGATTATTTCATATTTATAATTTGATCACTTATATTTCATTTTAGTCATCACTAATTGATCACCATAATCCTTTTATCCATTTAATCATACTAAATCTCATAATTCATCATCATTTACACAAAACCCACTTTAATCACTATATACCAAATTCAATTTATCAAATTCTAGAGTGGGTTAGTGTTATCAACCATGATTATTTCACTTCTATACCATAGTTCCATCAATTATAAACCTTAATTCGAATTAAAATCACTAATTCATCAAAACCCACCAAACCCTCAAGAACACCATCCATGATTCTTTAATTTCAATCCATTTTAATGATACTACACTCACTAGTGAGCTTATCTATTATCAATTCAACATATTTCATACTTAATTTCGTATTAGAATCATTAGTTTTATAATTCCCCATGAAAACCCATAAAATCAAGATTCTAAGTTAAAAGAATTGAGAAACAATACTTACATGATGATAAAAGTGATGATTCTTGCTTGAATTCGAATTGGAGAGCTTCAATTTTGTAGTTTTGATTCGATTTCAGGTTAGGGTTTAAAGTTCGTGAGTTTTCTTGATGTCGTGAAGTTTCTGGGATTTCATAAAAATGATACGTACATATCCATATTAATAATAAGAATAAGTCTTATTTCGTGCCCCGTACTTATCATTGTCTGGAACTTAAAACCGACTCACAGTTATTGATTTCACATAAATCCCTCAACTTATCATACTTAACATGTTCAGTCCCTCCAAGACTTAATTCTTCGTAACTCAAGTCCTATAGACACAAAATACCTTTCAAAGTTAGTCCTTCTAACTTAACAATTAAATCGTATAATTTAAAACTTTAAGGATACGAAATTTGGGATGTTACATTAATATTGGGCCAAATCAGTATAATGACATCAGCGTCAACTCCCTTTTATTAGATAGGAAAGATACATATTTGAATTTGAATATATGAATTTTTAGAGAAAAGTCTATTACCTATAATACCCTTTAATCAAAGTTTGAAATGATTGGTCCAGATTGTTTCTCCCTCTTCTCTCAAAATATTTTCTTCTTTTTAGATCCCCTTACTATATATATATATATATATATATATATGGTTAGGTTCAAACGAGAACCACAAAAAGGTACAGAACTGCAAGAACTTTTTAATTACATGGTTTTTTTATACATTTAAACGCAACAAATTACATATAAACGATATTTAATGTTCATATTATTGTCAAAAAAAGTTAAAAACTCCAAAATGCATGTTAAATTATAATATATATGAAGTGTTCACATGTTCATAAATCAAATGTGCACATGTGAACGAAAAATATAAATATGATTTTAAAGGTTATATTGAGGTTT
The DNA here is from genome assembly GCA_949592205.1 of Helichrysum umbraculigerum. NCBI lineage: Eukaryota > Viridiplantae > Streptophyta > Magnoliopsida > Asterales > Asteraceae > Helichrysum > Helichrysum umbraculigerum. Next base: position 11,557,246 of record CATIUR010000002.1, on the reverse strand, counting down.
TATCAAACTATTTTTCTTTTAACCTTAATCTAAAACAATGTTCACACATGATTGAATCATTAAACATGTGAAAATCCCTATAATTTAAAAGTTTTCGCAGTTCTATACCTTTCGAGGTTCTCATTTGAACTTTTGATTATATATATATATATAAGAGAATAACATGAAGGATTTTAAACCCTTCGATGGTTCCTTACTACTTCCTTCCATGTGATCTAATGGTGTATATTTAATCTCCATAGTTACACTTCCCCCCCATAAATTATTATTAATTATTAGTTAATATTAATTAAAACCAAAAAGGGAAAAAAAAAACGGTACCAATATTTCGACAATGGTAGTTAAAAAAAACCGGTCCAAAATATCCAAAAAAAACTTCTGGCCTAAATAAGTGGCCCTTTGTCACCTAACTAGTATTTAACCCGGTTGTTGCCTAGTTAAATGGATGCCATAAAAAAACCTCATCCTAAAGTTAATATATATATATATATATATATATATATACAACTCTATTTACATGGAAGATGTTAACATATAACAAATGTTTGGGCATAATAACGTGTAACAATTCATCTGTGTGTAGCAACACAATTATGCTCATATAAGTATTTAACGTCTTAACAATGCCGGTAAATACCACCACGATTGCACATAAAGTTGACAGTTGAATTATGTTTGGACCTTTATTACAATTACGTTATAGATTGGACGTCCCTTATCTGAAGCCCAATTTATTAGTTATTCCCGTGAACTAAAAACCTACAAATTTTGAATTTATAAGAAACTTTTAAAACATATTAGAACATTACCATTTAAATAATTACATACATAAAAAAATAATACATGTAAACAGACCCTTAAGCAAAATACACATATCAAAACCTAAAGCAGCTGAGTCAGCCCAAAAAAGAATGAGGCTTTTAAGTCTCGTTCATTACGTTAGTCTAGCATGATGTTTCTTATTTACATATCATTCACACAATTAGGAAAGGAAAAAAAATCCCATTCTCGAACTCAATACCTACTGAATATGTCGATGCATTCCTGTCACTGGACTAACCGCCCAAATATGTTGAATCTTATCTTTGTTATTCATAAAAGTGAAAACGTAATAATGCATTGATGTTGTTACTATTTTTCCTTAATTCTTTCAACAACGCCTTGATGACGTTACTCTTATCCCTTAATTGTTATTATTGATAATGGATGTTTGAAAGTATGCAGACCGAATACAACCGAAAAAAACATACGTGACATTAATATCAATATATATATATAATATTCAAATAATGTTATTAACGTACTATATATTGTGTTTTTCGCTTTTAACTTTTCAATTCGTATATAACTTTTTGTATTAATCCAAATATACCACTACGATCAGTTTATTTTTATCTACATTTTGATATAAAAAAGTAGATTTCGAGACAAAAAAATGCATTCGTTAAATATATATCATATGATGATAAAATTTATATCAAAATGTAGATAAAATTACACTGATTATAAATATATATTCAGAATCATTCCATGCATTATATATAAAAAGTTATCAATGAAAAGCAAAATATTACGTAAATTAAATAAGTAATATATAATATATTAAATTAAATACTACTTGGACAAATAATATTTACTCCGTGTGTGGTGGGAGAGGTTAGCTGGGGGAAACCGTCACAAAATATAACTAACAATTATGAGTTTAGACGGTCATGATTAAAAGTTGAGATGATCTAACGGTGTAGAATGAAAGTCAACGAATTAATCGCCGTTCAACTCACCGGCAGCCATATATATGGGTAATTTGTATTTATCTTAAAAAAACTAAAAAAAAAACACTTAAATAAATAAATTAGTAAGCCAATTCCACCATATAATAATAAAAAAATAAAAATAAAGGAGGAAACAATTAGATGTCGTACAATACAACAGGCCCAATATAACCCCACAAACCCGCAAAAAAAACCCAAACCCTAATCACACCCTACATCTATTTATATTCATTATAATCCACTTCCAATACATTCATCACCAACACTATTCCTCAATGAATCCCAAAAAAAACTCCAAAGGTATCATACACCTTTGTAAAGAGTTTAATCATTTTCTTCTCAACCTTACTATTTTAAAGATTGCAATTTGCAAAAGACATAATTACCCCTATATGCAATGAAAATTACAAAACTAGCCATAACTAAATTTGAGAAAAATTCACAATAATCAAAATAGATGTGAAATGGTACGTGATGTTGACCATAAATACGCATTTAGAATTTTGGAAATAACACAATTAGTAAAATATATTACTACTAATATACGCTAATATTGATTATTTTAGAGTAAAAAAATTTGGTTCGAACAAATTATGTATTTGCTAATCACAATAGCTTTTTATAGATTTCATAAAATTTATCCGCTGCATTGCGCGGGTCTCTGCTAGTGTTACATAATAATGGAGGCACGAAATATTAATTTGTTTTTTATATATATTGTATATGGATATGGATTTGGATTATCATATGCAATTATATACAAGATTATGAAATTTTCAGGTGAAAAAAATCACCCCCACCTCAACGATCATGGATTCAAAGAAAAAGTGACACCTAATAATTATTAAGGTTAGAACAATATTATGCGTAATTTAATACAAATAGTTTTATTACCATGTCTTCACAGTGTTTACTAAAGATGTGTATAAAGCAATTTAATTAACAAAGGTTTTAATTTTTTTGTAGATGAAGAACCTTTATACGGGTTTATTGATTGGCTAAAAGCACACTTCTCCAAAGATGAAATCGTGTAAGATGATATACAAAAAATATTGGACAATATCGTTAAGGCCGACAATCTTATTAACCACATCCGATCACTTGGACATGATATTGACGACGACTACATTGTTGATCTAAAGTTCTTCAATAAAATTTAGTTTGTCCAACATTATTGGTATTCCAGCCAACATTTCAATATACATATGCAACGGTTTTTTATTTCAACATTTCTTAGTTCGAAATTCAATATTTGTTTGGTTAGTTTAGAAGAAAAAATGGACCAATATAGCAACATTATTAATCAAAATATTAAGATGATATGTTAAGCGCATATCAATTTTTAAAAAATTGTATCATTTTTTAATAAACAAAAATATGTACCTTTTACATCCCAAAATTTTTTCAAATTTGAATACAAATAGATATAATTCATATACAGTGACATAACTATATATAAAGTTTGGTATATATATGTTGGATAACGAGTTTTTCTTACCCGCGCGTTGCAGCGGGGTATAGAAAAATATATTTTTTAATAAATTTACTTATCATTTATATCTTTAGAGTTTTAGTTTTCGACTAATATGAACATTTATATATATAATACGTAGAGTTTCAAAACTATATATTTTGAATATAACGTTTCAAAAGAGAAATAATCTCAGATCAATGATAATCAAGTTACATGTGAAAAACCTTATTGCTTTCATTAAGTAATCGATTTAAGTCTTTTATCTATTTATGCATTTAAACGATATGTATCAGGCATATATAGTGTTAGTGGTTGACCACTTAATTTTCTAAAAGATATTTAAAATGTGTACGTAGTTTTATTTTATGGAAACATAATAGAGAGTAAGAATATGAAAAATGAAACTCACCTTATTACATTTGATTATTTACTCTTTAAATTAAAAGGAACAAAATGTATAAAAACTTTGATTGATTATGCACCATTACATACTTTCATTAAATAATCTATAGATGTTTCTTATCTACTGATGTATTTAATTATAGGTGTGTTAGGCATATATATATTGATAGTGGTTAACTAATTAAGTCTCCTAAACGATATTTAGAATAAAATACGAATTGAATTTTAATACTTTAATTTTTGGAGATATAACAAAGAATATGAATGTAAAACAATGAAATTCACTTTATATATATATATATATATATATATATATATATATATATATAAAGTGAATTTCATTGTTTAACAACAAAGAATATTGATCGCCCCCGAACGGTCGGTTCAGGAATCGCTTCCTGTCGTTGCGGACTTTCCGTCGGGGAACACGATCGAGTGGGTGGTTTTAAATTTATAATAGTCGGGGGGAGCCAAAACCTTCCGAACTACTTACTATTATTAGGTACGAATACATGATACTTGTATGTGGTAAGGATGATCCAGGGTCATTCCTCACGACGGTAGAATTGAAACAGAGCTAGTTCTGATAACTTAGTAATTAAGCTGGGGTTTCTATAGATTGAAGAGTGATTGTTTTTAGGTTTTTATTCATTAAAAAAAAAACTAAGAAAGCATAAAAGTAAAGGGAGGCTAGCAGATTGCAACACTTAAGGATAACAAAGACGTGGTTCACCATGATTTAGGATAGCGTTTTATTGGAAAGATGATTATTGGGAACACATTCAGTTACAGACAAATAAACTTCGGTGTAAACACTAGGACCCTACTTATTTAGTTCCGGTTTTAAATTAGTATGTCACTGAGTACCTAGGTTATCGTGATTCTGATCAGATCAGGCTGCTCAGCCCCCAACACTGTCTGATGAAGACAAGTGACCCTTCTTGGGGTTAACCCTTGGGTGCATGAATAAGGCAACAGACCGATATTTAATCTCTGACCATTCTTAACACCTATATCTAAATGTTATTACCATTGTGTACTGGCTGTTTACTTTGTTATTCTAAACCTACGGTCTATGTGAGGTTAAGCATGTTTAAGCATTTTGGACTATAGCTAAGTCCTCGCTTTCTTTCAAAACTCCCTTTTTACTTATTTTACGCTCAAGTACTTCCGTCATGAAATAGACCCTCCTTTACGATCAGACGTTCATCCTAGGTATCTTACGGTGTATAATGCATTCAGTTATTTCCACAGCTTGTATAAATCTAAGTATACTCACAGTGTATAATACTATTAAGGTTTAGCATTTCCACAGTTTTATGTGTCCTAGACCATGTTCAGGAAGGGTAACTTCCAGGTAATCTACGGTGTTATATGCCTACGACCGGTCCATAGCTTCCACGCATTTGTACTTCACCAGTGGTGGTTCCAGCGCTATACTAAGTACTGGGCCATTTTATGGCATTTCCACAGCTTCATACAATAACACAGATAACTATATCTACGTAGTATTCGGGTTTGCAAAGTCCTATCCTAAGGGCAATAGTCACGTGAAAGCCTGGAAAGGGTGAATGATAAGGTCTATTTATGTAAAGTTTAGACTGATAACAAAGTATAACAACTCCCATTTATACAGATATAGAATTAATGTAACATCATTCCTAACTATCTAAATCATGGCAAACATACAAGCAACTATTCACAAAGCATACCAATAAACATTTTGCTAACATTAATAAATCACAAACATCAAACAAGAACATTATGATAAATTAATATTAGAAAGGATAGATAATACCGATACGTGTTGCGAACAGAATAACAGCTTGTATTTCTTCGATTAATATCCAAACATTACAACCGCTAGCCTCTACTAATTATATTACATTGCTAATCTAAAGAAATGATTCTCTCCTAATCTTCCCACTAGTTCCCTAGAGAGAGAAACTAGAGAGAGACTAGAGAGAGAACCTAGAGAGAGAAAGTCTAGAGAGAGAAACTCTAGAGAGAGAGTGTGTGTGAGAGAGGAGGTGAAAGAATGAAATGTGTTGATGGTGGATGGTGTGATTGTGAATGGTCTAGAAATGAGGAGGTGAAAGCCTCTATTTATAGGCTTTCAAATTACAAATTTACACTCAACACCCTCGCTCCCAATTTAACACTGAAATACACCCTCGAGCTATGAAATTCGACACCTAAAGGGGCGTATTCAACACCAAAAGGGGAATATTCGGTAGCAAACGGGGCTTATTCGGTAGCAAACGGGGCGTATCCGGCACCATAGAGGGGGTATACCACCCCTACAAGGGGGTATACGGCCCCAAAGAGGGGGTATACGGCCCCATAAGGGGTATACGGCCCTCTAGGGGGTGTATACGGCCCCTGTGGGGTGGTATCCCCTTGGTCGTGGTCTTGTGCACTGGATCGTAAGTCTTGCGTGCTGGATCGTAACTCGTTTGGCCCTATCTTCTTCGTTCTTGATCCGTTTTCAACGTTCTTTATATGCACGCGTTCGAATTTACCTGAAGATTATAATGAGATAATCAAAGAATAATTTTGAGGTAATATGCTTAAAAAGTGCTTGTAGAACGTGACCGTATCATTTATGCTCTATTTTGTACGTTATTTAGCTATTTTACTTGATTTTTGAAGCAACGCCTTATTTTTAGCCTTAATAATGAATTATGGTGAAAAAGTATTGATATTGAATGTTTTCAGCCATTTTGGGGCTAAAAAAATGAGAATTATGTACGTAAAAACGTGAATTTTTACGTCTAATCAAATATCCCACACTTAGACGTTGCTTGTCCTCAAGCAACACTTTAAATATCCCCACTTAAAAAGATGTTTTTAGGCCCAATTTTTGCGAATTAAAATATTTCTTAGAACAACCGTTCTTCATACAAGTAACTTGTTTCAGAAAATAGAGATAAATAAGATGTTTGTTCCAGAAATAAGAAATGAATATCTTTGGGCATGCTTCTGATTCTCATGATTTTTGGCATACACATGACTTAGGCAATCTCACCAGGTGGTCACTCAATTCACTCAAAAGTGTATCGGGTTTCCTATCATTCTAAACAAACGAAATCGTTTAAAATCCAGTCATGCAGCATTCATCGTCATAGGCTTGATCTCGAATCAAATCTCCACCACTTAGGTGAGGACGGTACTAATTATCCCAAGACATTCATCGGGGTTGTAGTTAGGTTTAAAGGGTATGGATAGTGGGATGTTTTTAGGTAAAAGGGTTATGCTTATCTTAGAATTTTTTTAAACTCATGAAATTTTTTATTTAGATATGATTTTTTATGAAAACGGAAATGGATAACGGTAAGGGAGGAAGATAGCTATTTTGACTTCTATCTTTTTGAAAACTCATGAAAGATTGTATCTTTTGAGATCGGAGTTTTTCGAGAGATTTGAAGCACTTAGCTTTATTTCTATGACAGATTTTTGGCTTAGAATTTCTTTGCCAAGGAATTTCTAAGGAATTTTTATTTTTCTTACTTCCCTTTTTTTGGGATCCTTTCTTGCTTTCATTTTTTCAATCTTTTGATATTTCAAATTTCACTTGGTGCCAATTTTTCGCACCTCAGAATTCTCGATCTTTTTGAGACTTTGATTATGGAAACGCACACGAGAAGTTTTGAGTAAAACACGAAATTTATGATTTTTGAGTGAAAGTAAAAAGAATATCTAAATATCATTTTTCGCAAATTTAAAATTCTAAGATAATATTTTGGTGGGTATGGAGGCGAATGGGTTTTAATTCAGGGTTTTCAAGAAACGAAAAGGTTAAGGCTCAACAGGGTTTACTAAGCGGATCATCGATACTAAAAATGAGTATCGGCAGGGTTAGGCTTGAAGAGATATGAGAAAATGGGTTTATTTCCTAGGGAATGTCAAAGTTATCTAATTGCACCTATACCACGTACGGTACTCACCAATATGGTCTCGAAATGCATACCAGGAGCAAGTTCTAACTCAGAAATGCATACATCGGCACACACAACAAATGAATAGTGAAGCATTTAAAATGAATGCTTTATAGGCTCAAGATACCTCACTGCAATAAATATGGGTTGTATGTGCTTAGTCATGCGCTGCCCCTAAGATTATCATTTCTTAATTTGAGAAATTCCTACCTTATTTATACTATTTTCCAAAATAACTTACTCATAATCAAAATGGCTCTTCTTAAAAATATCAAAATTCAAAAATAGCAAAGCTAACTGAATGAGTAGCTATCTACTGTCGAGGCTAAGCTCATGTTTTTCTTTGTTTAAAGCAAAAATTTTGAAAAATTTAATCAATTTTTAAAGTGAGGAAAAATTTAATCAATTTTTAAAGTGAGGAACATTTTCTGAGTTGCTATTTGGACATAAAAATCTATCTAAGGTATTCTATACCGCTATCCCACACTTAGAGGAACATTGTCCCTAATGTTCTCTTTAATGGAGATTATACTGGAAGTAAAATCCCACACTTATAGTTTAAACATATAAGAAAATATTTCTCAAGTGTTTGTTTTGGGCTGGAATCCCATACTTAGTGATAAGCTTAGGATATGGTATAGATTACTTTGATTAATTAACAGTACTAAGTAAAGCAAAATGATAAAAACGGAGAAAGGATAAAGAAACTCCCCAGGTAGCTAAAATTGAAGGTCTGAATATGCCGTGAGAAGAATTCTTGAAATCTTCGTTTTGTGGCAGCTCCATTAGCTCTAGGGGTTTGCTTATAAATACGGGCTTCGCCTTTCATTTCATCCAAAACATTTGTGAAGTAATCTCGTAGGTGTGAACACGTTGGATATACCTTTCCATTCAACTTCATATTTTTGCAATCAAAAGGATTCACTGTCTCAGAATGAAAAGATGTTTTCTACTACAAAGCTTTCTATAGAACATATATTTTTAAACGAGTTCGAGCATAATGCATAAAAGTAGTATGCAAGTACCTCAAATGCTCGAAACACATGAACTAATTTTTCTTAAAAACTTTCCTATTTTTCCGAGACAAGTGATTTTGCAAAAATTGAGTTGAAATATTTTGAAAATAATTTTTGGTATATCCAAGTGTGAAGGATATTCAGAGATTTTCTTCACTTATCAACACACAATTATCAACACGTCTTATTGCACGGGTTGCCTCCCGAGAAGCGCTGCTGTTATAGTCGAGAGCTCGACTTGGATAGATTGGTGAAAATAAAGCGAAGTGATGGCGTCCTCTGAAGGCCTCTCCTTGATGAACTAGTCTTAGACAACTAGAAATTATATACGTGTCTGAAAGCACCATCTCTTCCCCTGCAAAGTAATGCTCCAAGAATTTCCAAATTTAATGAACTGTAAGCTCCCCTTGTTGCCTTTCCATCATTCGAAGATTCTTCATCCATATGCATAAATCCCTGTTTGTTAGGTATTTGCACAAAGAGAACAAACAAACGTTTTCTAACAAACAAGTGATTATTCTCCAAATCATAGATTCACTGGTTTGCGAGAAGAACTATCAAAGTTAGTACTTTGAAGATGAAACAAACCAGTGTATGACTTGGAGTCTAATCTCACACTAAAAATATTAGTGGCCTATAATTTCACCGCAGCACAAACAGCACATATGGAAATACTAGTATTATTAGTTGAATCAGGTAGCCAAGTATAGACATATCCAAAGCACATATTTTTAAACAAGTTCGAGCATAATACACATACAAATCATGTTATCAGATTAAGCATTAGTATCTCATGTATGTTCATGTAAGTACCTCAAATTCTTGACACATGTCAGTGGGTGTGTAAGTTTACTCAGGCTCCTAACTTCTAGTAGATTTCCATGTTCGTGAGTGAAGGGACATTTAAGAACTTCAGATAATGGTGAAAAATGAATATTGCAATAAAGTTCAACAAATAGGAGTAGGAAGTTTTAAGGTTTTGACAAAAATTTCAATGAAGTAATTTCGCAAACCATCCTTTTTGTTCATAAAAATAAAGAAAACTTGGAACAATTATTTTTAGGGATCATTTTCTACTTATTTGGGTTAGCTTACGACCTATCCTACTATTAAAACTACGTTAGATACGGGTTGCCTCCCGAGAAGCGCTTGTTTTTGCTTGAGTCTCTAGCTTGACTCCAGCACTATTTATCAGACAATCCTAGCGGCTTCCTTGCATCCATTAGTAGACACAAGTGGTAATATTGGTACATACCTAAGAATTTAAGGCAGGTTAAGGCTAGGGTATGTCCAATATAAGGAGATGGTTCAAAGTGAGGGAATTGCTCTACCGGAGGTATAACGAATTGTTAGTGCATTTTGTGTGTCAGTCAGTTGGTCAAACTATTGTAATTGTCAAAGTCAATTAGTCTGCATATGTATAGTGTTTAGTGTGTCAACGAAATGTAATTATATAGAATATACATGGCGACGACGTTGGCTATGTCGCATTGGGCTGGGCCTGCGACGTTGGGCCTAACGTCGCAGGGTCCAGTGGGTCGAGTATAAATAGCGAGTTAGAGTTTCATTTGAGGGTTGAAAAAACCCTAGAGAGAGAGTGATCCGTTTTGTGTGAGAGAGGAGAGGAGAAAACGAGTTTGTGTTTGTGATTGTAATCTTTCATATTCAATTGTGAATACAAAGCAAAGATTATATAGAAATCGTGTGTTCGTGAATTCATTATCGATTGTTTATCATTCTGCAATAGCAATCAATCAAACGATCCGATCAGATCTTCGAAGTGTACGGGACTATCAACTGGTATCAAAGCCGTAGAATCAAGGATTCGTCGGTTTCGGATCGTGCTTTAGAACGTTTTCGGTTTGATTCGCGAAGGTTTTATTGATTAATCTTCGTTTCTGGGTTAGGTTACTTGAAGATTTCGTTTTCTGAAGAGTTTTTCTGGGTTTGTTCGTCGTTCGGTTTTCGAAATTCGTTAGGGTTTCGAAAATTTTCGATTTTTTGGGTTTTGGCCGCTGCAGTCACGTTTTGCGACGTTAGCTGCGACGTCGCTAAGTTCTGCGACGTTACTAGCGACGTCAGGTGCGACGTCGCTTGATTTTGCGACGTCACCTGCGACGTAGCCTGCGACGTTATTAATTTTGACCTTGACTGGTCTTTGCGACGTAGTTAGCGACGTCGTTATTTTGACCTTAAGTGGTTATTGCGACGTAGGCTGCGACGTCGCTAGCCTCTGCGACGTTGGATTGCGACGTTATACACTACGTCGCATTTTCGATTCTTAATTGAGTCATCGGACTTCTGCGACGTTGCTAATTTTTTCTGCCACATTACCCTCGTTCTAGATTCGTAAAAAAAAAAAAAAAAAAAAAAAAAAAAAAAAAAAAAAAAAAAAAAAAAAAAAGGTTCATTTTTCCATAGGCTTAAAACTGTTCAATTTTAGTCTGGAAAAAGTTTCATTTTACCCGGCCAGTTTTTGACGTTTTCGGACGAAATTTTGGCGGGAAAAACGCGAAAAATTTTGTAATTTCAAATTTTGTTTTTAGGCTTAGAATAGCTTCATTTTAGTGTCGGAAAAGTTTCGCTGTACTCGTATTTTTTTTTAATTTTTCAAATCCGATTTTGGAGGGAAAATTCGTAAATGGCTTTTGGTAACAAAGTGCCTCCTTCTACATCTTTGTTTTATAGTGATTTTGCGAGTTGGAAGATTCAGTTATGCAATTTCATTGAATACAAAGATCCAAATCTGTTCAATTGGTTTAACACCATTGATCGATATGAGCAACCAAGACTCGATGGGGTGCTTAAGTCAAGAGCACAAATGTCAGTCAAGGAACGAGCAGAGTTTGATAAAGACAATAGAGTGTATGAGATGATTACCAAGTGCTTGCCAGAAGTTGTGATTAATAAATTTAAAGATCAAGCAACTTCTATAGGATTATGGGATGCTATTATAGCGGGTTACGATCAAAAGGAAAAGAAGTCAGAGGCTAATATTCAAATTTCTAGTCTAAATGATACTTCCAGATCTACTTCCAACTCAGCAGCATCTACTTCTACTAGCACTTCATATGCTTCTGATACTTCTCATACTGCTCATACAGCTCCTTCAAAGGCTACTGAGGACCATGCTAAACTCTTTGCAGCTTTCCTCAATTCTTATGAGAATTTTCTTTCCAAGAAGGCTAGTACTCTACAGCTTACTGAAGAAGACTTTGAACAGATCGATTCTGATGATCTCGATCAAATGGACATCAAATGGAGCATGGCCATGATAACCCAAAGAACCAAGAAGTTTCTTCAAAGAACGGGCAAAAAGGACCTGGATGATGATGGTGATACAGGTCTTGGTTTTAATAAAAGCAAGGTGAAGTGTAAATTAAAATGTGTCAGAGTTATGGACACTTTGCTAAGGAATGTGTGGAGAATAAAAATCCCTCATCTGGATTCACTACTCCTACAGCTCCCAAGACTCCAGAGAATAACACAACATCACAGGCGATGACAGTGTATTCTCAGGGAATGTTTGATTTTAGTGCACTTCAAGGAGAGGTTCAACACCGTGCACTTTTGGAAAAAATACATGAGGTACATGATGAACCTAAGGTACCCATAAACTGTGTTTCTTGTTTAACATTGACTGAATCTCTTGAGAATTATCAATATGACAATTTAGAGTTGCGAAACAAGGTTGTCAAACTTACTGAATCAAACAATTTTCTTAAAGCTAATGAGAAACTTTATGATAACAAAATTGAGGCATATAAGTTAGACACACAAACTTATAAAGCAAAAGTCTTTAGTCAACAAGATGCAATTAATAGTTATCTTGCTGAAATTGAATTGTTGAATAAAGAGCTTTTTGATTTAAAAAGTGAGTACGATAACCATAAAAGCAAAATTTTAGGTTCTTCATCCGCAACTTTTGTCTTTAATGAAATCGTTAATAAGCAAGGGACAGGCGGTAAAAAGAAGGCAGGACTTGGTTATAATCAAGTACCACCACCTTCCCACGCCGAATACTGTCCTACGCCTGTTAAGGAAGGTCTTGAAGAGATTCCAGTTGATTATATGAAGCTTTATGGTATTAAAGCTAAAGAAGCTAAGCAAAACAAACAGGCAAAGGAGAAAACTATAAGGCCAGAGTATCCTTTACCTAAGTTTGCTAAGTCTGATAATGCACCTCCAGTTCGTGTTGAGGAGGTCGTTGAGGTAGAAGATATACCTGAAGAGTCTACCATTAAGGTTGAGAAAATAAATGTCAAACCTGAAAATTTCATCATTACAACTGAAAATGATGATTATTTTAAATGCAAAGGCAAAGCTAAGGTTGACAATGAATCCTCAAAAGTTGTAGTTGATAAATCTGAAAAGAATAAACCTTCAAAATCAACTAACTCAACCTCAGGAACATCTACTTCAACATGTTCTCCTAAGAGTGCATGTTCAACAAATGTTCCTGGTCATAGACCTTCTGTGTATTGTCCTCCACCGAAACGATTTAAGGGAACTCATTGGAATCAATCTTATGTTGAGAAACGTTCTTGTTTTCGTTGTGGTCAACAGGGCCATATTATTAGGGATTGTCGGTTGTTATCCCTAGATAGGTTTGGTAGAGAGATGCCAAGAACTTCCTCTTTCAGGAATTCTTTTTCAAAATCTTTTTCAAGGCGTCGTTCGTATTCGCCTGTATCTAGTTGTGCTTCAAACTCTCCAAAACCTATGGCAAGAGTAAACAAAGTTGTGCCTAGTAGACCTCAAGTTCAACAGCACAACATTGTTGAAAACAAATCATCTGAACCTAAAAAGGTTTGGAAACCCAAATCCACAAACAACACATCAATGAAATCTTCTGAGTTTTTAAAATATCATAAACTCATTGATGTGATGATTATGGATGACCATGGACAACCCAAGTCAATTAAGGCTTGGGTGTCCCATAAGTACTAACGTTTAATTGTTTGTGGTGGTGCAGTCAGGTTATTGAAAACTAATATTTTTAGTGACTGCATGGATGCGATGATGATTTGTGATTGGATGAGATTTTCGATGTTATGAGGTGGTAAAAGTGCTAAAAGGCATTTGAATTGACCATGATATGTGATTTTGAAACTTTTATTTAAATTTTATCTATTTTTATTTGTTACTAAGTGCAACAGCCATTCTTTATACTTTTTAGTATTAAAGAAATGCAATGTTGCGAAATTTATTCAATTAAAAAATACAAAAATATGTTTAATGTTTAAGGGGAGTATTTTTGAATTGGATATAAGAATTTGCTGTTCAGGGGGAGTAATTCTGAATATTAAAAATTCTGATTATTTAATTCAGAAATGTGAACAACAAGATTCTTAATTCTTGAAAGATGTTGGATTGTGTGTCTGTAAAACAACTTGGGATATGATAGTACATCGGGGAACATGCACAAAATGGAAATTTTAAGGTTTATCCTTGATGTATCAGTAGGTTTATCTAGCATACTTAATACAGTTTTTATGAAAATTATCTTCATCATATGATGTATTGGTAGGCATGATACATACCGGTCTATGGGTTACTAAGAAGTAAGTCTAATACGTGTCTATGATCTTGTGGTAAACATCTTGTGATGTACGACTCTAAGTCTTAATTCCTTAGCGTAGCTTGACATACTTCTATTTTTAGATCGTATATCTGAGATCTCTTGGGGGAGTTAGCTGATTGATTCCTTTGTTGTACGTAAGTGCAGACCTGGTCTCAATTCAGCTTACTCTCAAAACTAAGCAAACGTGAGTCAATGTACTTGCAAAGTCTTATATTTAAGGTACTGGTCAAGGTCGCCAATTGAATAAATCAAGTTTGGTTTGACTGCGGTCGGTTTTGCTTAAACCTGAATCAAGTGTATGTCGCTCTGTTGTACACAAGTACAGACCTGTCACCGCTGGCTTGATTCTTAAAATTGATTCTCTTATATTCTTTCTAAATTTGGAAACTATGTTCTTGTCTGGGCTAAAGGGGTATGTCTATGGTGGAGACCACAGTGAAATATTCATTCTAACAATAAAGGTTAGCTCACAGATACGGATGTAACATGTTTAAGTGGATAAACAATACCAGTAATCGTCTTGAAATAATTTTTATACTAGGTGTATTAAATGTGCTAAGTAAATTTAAAGTGGACAAATATACTGATAATCGAAATAACACTTACTATTTGCTAATAATTGCATGTTGGCCTGATATGATCCCTAAGCAGACTTAAAACAATCCTATCCCCAATTTATTTTAATCTTCGTTCTTTACTTTTCATTTATAAAGAAAAATACAAAAAGATTTTATTTCTATGTTATTTTCTTCAATATCACATATCTTGTTAAAGTCAAATATTGAAGATGCAAAGGATGTCGGTTATTCTCCAAAGATTGTGAAGATAATTCTATCGGAGAAGCTGCTGATGATTGAGAGATGGTCACAGAGTTTGAAGATCTTATTGTATGATAAATTTGTGTCAGTCACATGAATTTGGACATCAAGATTTCTTGGAAGACCATGCTATCTCAAAGGGGGAGTTTCTGATTGTCAAAGACATGAAAGAGTTTGTTGATGAAGACTAATTGAAACTTATTTGACCAAGCTGCTGACAAGGGGGAGTTTGTTAGTGCATTTTGTGTGTTAGTCAGTTGGTCAAACTATTGTAATTGTCAAAGTCAATTAGTCTGCATATGTATAGTGTTTAGTGTGTCAACGAAATGTAATTATATAGAATATACATGGCGACGACGTTGGCTATGTCGCATTGGGCTGGGCCTGCGACGTTGGGCCTAACGTCGCAGGGTCCAGTGGGTCGAGTATAAATAGCGAGTTAGAGTTTCATTTGAGGGTTGAAAAAACCCTAGAGAGTGAGTGAGCCGTTTTGTGTGAGAGAGGAGAGGAGAAAACGAGTTTGTGTTTGTGATTGTAATCTTTCATATTCAATTGTGAATACAAAGCAAAGATTATATAGAAATTGTGTGTTCGTGAATTCATTATCGATTGTTTATCATTCCGCAATAGCAATCAATCAAACGATCCGATCAGATCTTCGAAGTGTACGGGACTATCACGAATCTCTCAACTTTTAATACCTCCTTGTTTTGGATTGACAGAATGGGTTGGCCAGAGATGTCCTTATCACTCCATGACGTATACCTCATTATGTGGTGGAGAGATGGTTTGTAGGGCAACCATGACGCAAAACCCACCTTGCTTCCTATGGTCTTTGATTGGATGATAATGTTGTCCATTGGGCATGGAGGTGGGACAGAGTCCACTAACGTCTCCAATCTTGTAACAACATTCTCATCGACAACTTGGGTAGAAGGTTCAAATTGATCAAGGGGTGATCCATCCAAAAGGCCATGTGGGATATAATCAACCACAACTAGTTGTAGGATAGTATCAACCACGTTGGTTTGATTCGGGATGAGATCACTGCTTAGAGTTGGTGCGTATTCCTCCAGTTCTTCTAAAGCTGAGTCTTCTGTGTAGATATCCTCCTCCGGGTTGTCCATTTCTAACTCCTCGTCTACCTCGTCGTACTCGTCACTCCGGCCGGAAGTTTCAAGTTGCGGTGGTTCGGAAAGTTCTTCCAGGACGAACTCTTCATTGGTCTCAGACGATGAAAGGTTAAGAATAGGTGGAAGTGAGAATTCAGAAGGTTGTGTAGGTGAAGGAGTGTTGTGGCCAAACTCATGAGAGTGAAAGTCTGTGTTGAGTGTATTAGATGTGGAGTGTGGGTTAACTTCGAATGATAAAGATTGAGATTGATGTTGAGTGGGGCTATAGGTGTTTGATTGAGAATCTAAATGTCCTATGCCTAACATCGTGTGTCCCTCACATTCTCCGTCAAAGTGGGGAACACCGCATATCCTACATCCAATTAGAAACATTTGAACAAGACTTTGCAATTGACCTTTTATTGTTTCTACCCAAGTATTCAGTAAAGACGACATTTGAAGAAGGTTTAAGAATTATGTTTGAGGTGAAAAGGGTTTTTTAATCTAAACTAAGCTAAGCTAAGCTAATTCTAATCTAACTACGCTATTCTACGGGGAAAAAGTAAAAGGATCACTTAAAATCTAATTTATCTAAACAGGCTCCGAATGGTACTACCGTCCCCGGCAGCGGATCCAAAAACCTGATCGCGCCCGAACGGTCGGTTCAGGAATCGCTTCCTGTCGTTGCGGACTTTCCGTCGGGGCACACGATCGAGTGGGTGGTTTTAAATTTATAATAGCCGGGGGGAGCCAAAACCTTCCGAACTACTTACTATTATTAGGTACGAATACCTGATACTAGTATGCGGTAAGGATGATCCAGGGTCGTTCCTCACGACGGTAGAATTGAAACAGAGCTAGTTCTGATAACTTAGTAATTAAGCTGGGGTTTTTATAGATTGAAGGGTGATTGTTTTTAGGTTTTTATTCATTAAAAAAAAACTAAGAAAGCATAAAAGTAAAGGGAGGCTAGCAGATTGCAACACTTAAGGATAACAAAGACGTGGTTCACCATGATTTAGGATAGCATTTTGTTGGAAAGATGATTATTGGGAACACATTCAGTTACAAACAAATAAACTTCGGTGTAAACACTAGGACCCTACTTATTTAGTTCCGGTTCTAAATTAGTATGTCACTGAGTACCTAGGTTATCGTAATTCTGATCAGATCAGGCTGCTCAGCCCCCAACACTGTCTGATGAAGACAAGTGACCCTTCTTGGGGTTAACCCCTGGGTGCATGAATAAGGCAACAGACCGATATTTAATCTCTGACCGTTCTTAACACCTATGTCTAAATGTTATTACCTAATTGTGTACTGGCTGTTTACTTTGTTATTCTAAACCTACGGTTTATGTGAGGTTAAGCATGTTTAAGCATTTTGGACTATAGCTAAGTCCTCGCTTTCTTTCAAAACTCCCTTTTTACTTATTTTACGCTCAAGTACTTCCGTCATGAAATAGACCCTCCTTTACGATCAGACGTTCATCCCTAGGTATCTTACGGTGTATAATGCATTCAGTTATTTCCACAGCTTGTATAAATCTAAGTATACTCACGGTGTATAATACTGTTAAGGTTTAGCATTTCCACAGTTTTATGTATCCTAGACCATGTTCAGGAAGGGTAACTTCCAGGTAATCTACGGTGTTATATGCCTACGACCGGTCCGTAGCTTCCACGCATTTGTACTTCACCAGTGGTGGTTCCAGCGCTATACTAAGTACTGGGTCGTTTTATGGCATTTCCACAGCTTCATACAATAAAACAGATAACTATATCTACGTAGTATTCGGGTTTGCAAAGTCCTATCCTAAGGGCAATAGTCACGTGAAAGCCTGGAAAGGGTGAATGATAAGGTCTATTTATGTAAAGTTTAGACTGATAACAAAGTATAACAACTCCCATTTATACAGATATAGAATTAATGTAACATCATTCCTAACTATCTAAATCATGGCAAACATACAAGCAACTATTCACAAAGCATACCAATAAACATTTCTAACATTAATAAATCACAAACATCAAACAAGAACATTATGATAAATTAATACTAGAAAGGATAGATAATACCGATACGTGTTGCGAACAGAATAACAGCTTGTATTTTTTCGATTAATATCCAAGCATTACAACCGCTAGCCTCTACTAATTATATTACATAGCTAATCTAATGTAAGTCCCCTAGTTTTAGGATCGATAACTTCGTTATCTGTAGTATTAAGGTGCGGAATCCCTCAATACGGTGTTATCTTACTAACAACGAATATGTTCGTATTGCGTTTTGTAAGACTTAGCTTTAAATGATAAATCGTCAAAACCTAGCCGTAGGTTATGTTTTCTCTGGTTTGCTGGAATCGCAGAATGTAAAAGTATCAAAAGTGTTTTGTTTTTCACGATTGAAAAACATTAAATATGTCGTCTCAACTCGCTGCCACTGGGCCTGCGAGTTGACTCGACTCGTTCTGCAAGCCCAAGCCCATTATGCTTCGGCTCGTTATGCCTATCAGTGTCCACGAGTTCAGTTCTCATCTCGCTGCTCAACTCGCAGCGACTTGAGAACTCGACTCGCATCAAACGTATATATTTATTTCGTATTTAATTATTCGTCTAACTTTAACAAAATAATATGTTTAACGAATATTACTAACAAAACAAATATTCTTTTACAAATCCAAACCAATATACAAACATAATAATAATTACACTATTCCTATTTCAAGCTAGATCTGTTGTCACACTCTATGTCCCAACAGACTCCCCCTTGACAATAGCTCTAGCGTCTTTATCTTCACGCTTGTCTTTGGTCTTCATTTGTAAATCTTACTGCCTGCGTAAATCTTCATCTTGATACACGTCTTAACCATCATCTGATAATCTCGTCCTAAATCACCCCATGCGTCTGTCGTCAAAATTCTATTTTCATTCAACTTAATCAAATCTTTCTTTGACATGTTCATTAGGTGTCGATGGTCATAGACTCTGAAGATTTCTCTTTCACCACCGTCAACCTCATCATCAGCTTCAACCATAACAGCTTCTCCAGTTCCTGAATCTACATGCCATCTCTTCATATTACCCAGAATATCTTGTGGCATTGTCTTCAATGGAATCTGCTGTATGCATCTAACAGCTGGATATATCTTCTTCCTTCTTCTTCTTCCTGTTCTTTGACTTCTCTCTTGTAGTTTCACAGTTTTTCCCTTTCTTGGCTTAATCTGAACAAACTTATTCGTACCAACCTCATGTCTAATGATTCTTTCAACACGATCAGCATAATCATCACGACTTGGGTTGTTAATCTCTAATCTAGCCAAATCACGTATTTCATAACGTGGTAGAGAACTAAAAACTGCAAGCTTTCGCTCAAAATATTGAACTCCGTCAAACCTTTTGATCGCAAAAAGCTTTAGTTCTGAGTCAAAGTACCAACCAATAATCCCTTTACGTGGTACACGCTTTTTCGTAACATCAACTTCAGAAATTCCAATCTTCTTCTTTTTCTTTGGAAGTTTCCTAAGTACAACAGCAGGATTTTTGGTTTGAACAAGAACTTCTTCTTCTTCATCAGAGGTTGAATCATCAATATCTTCATCTATATCGACAATTGTTGGACCTTGTTCATTTTCAATAACAACTTCTGTCCTAGATGGGCTCACATGGTGTTCATCAATGTTTGCATCTAGATCTACACCCATGTCTTGCACATTCTCAGGTACAGCAGTCCAATCTGTAGGTGGTTGAAATTCTCCATCCTCAAGATCATAATCAATGTCTTCATCTATCTCATCAAAAATATCATCTTCCGAATCAGATAGATCAAGCATCTCCAATCCTAAAGAAAAACATAAATACAAATATATTAATAATTCAAATTCTTCATTGATTTCCCTGAACCAATCTAAGAATTTCTTTATTAATTCTTTTGTATATTTTAACCTAAAATATAAACGCAATTTACATACAACTTATAAAATCTTTTATTGATTACCCTGAATCAATCCAAAATTTCTTAAGTCTACTTAACAAATATTAATTAATTTTAAATTCTAATGCATTGTGAAGAATCACCAAACATTTAAAATTTACTATTAATTACCTTATATAATTTCCAAGTGTTGATTGATCTCATTCATTATCAATTTAACCTTTAAATTATATATCATTTGTCTAGTTAATACGAATACATTTTTAACTTGTTAATTACTTATATACCTTACGGTCTTAAGTCCATAATCAAATCTAAAATGCATATGTTATCATAAAATTTTGACCGCCGATAAAATCAAGCGTTGATATTAATCGGAACACGCCGCTCGACTACTCAATGAGTCGGAAGTCTTTCGATCACTATTTTATCTTAACATAATTATATAAAATCAAATAACTTAATAATATCTAATACAGTGAAACACCCCGAAATTTTAGAACAAATTTTTTTTTTTTTTAACATAAACTAATGTATTATTATTTATTACCAATTATTGTTATAAATGTATTTTAACTATTAATTAATTTAGATTTCATTATTTATACATTATGTACAAAATTTATTAAAAACTAATATGACGCGGCTAATATGACGCGCTAAAACAATCGGGTCAGAAACTTTAGAATATTATTTCGTTCGAAAGGATCTCCTTGTCACACATATTACAACCGGGTCATATTACATATATAACCGGGTCATATTCCATTTTCAATTACAACTAACGAAGATGTACTGAAAATTCACCTCTACCCGCCGGGTAGAGGCTGTACCCGCCGGGTACATCTGCTCAGCAGCAGATACTGCACCAGTAAGTCTGATCCTGCATTACTTATACCAAAATACAAACTTTAAACCTGTGTATCTCGCAAACGACACATCCAAATTACACAAAATTTTGCAGGCGTATGTAAAATGATAATATAAACATTTCTCAATTTCCACTTTTCAAAATTTCGCATTATATCGGGAATTGGACTATTGACACAAAAATGACCATTTTTAGCACTTTCCATGGACATATCAACTTCCAAACCACAAGGCTTCAGGTCTGGAACTTCTGACCCTAATCCAACTATATAATTATGACCTAAGGAAGTATTTACATTCGATATACAATGACCACAATTTAATTTAACCGTTTAATATTCAAGTGACCCAATTGGGCACTTTAACGACCCATTTGGGTCTTTTCCCATATAATCATTATTCTAATACCCAATTTACATATTATTGACTTTTCTAAGTCAAACCAAACCACTTTTACTATTAGAATTAGATTATAACCATAAGACACTATTTTCACATAAAACCATAATTTTTACATCAAGTACTTAAACTACATTCCTCCAAAAAGGTCAACGACCATAAAATGACTCGTTGACTACTTTGACTTTTACCTTCTAACAGGTCTGACTTTGACTACTAACAACATTAAACTTTGACTTTCCGACTATATATGACAAAACCATGTTTCTTGACCAAAAAGGGGTGTATGTACATATCAAGAGCATGATTTAAGAAGAAGTAGCTTGTTACCAACTATTTAACAAGCTCCACCACTAGTACTACGCGGGTCTCTTTCCCGAATCCCCGCCGGTCCCACTTGGCTCACCTATAAAACATGTAAACATAATAAAGTAAGCATAACACTTAGTAAGTAATGGGCTATCTAATATCATCAATCAAACCATAAACATATCCAAGACTTATGAGCATCAAGAACATAAGCTCAATGAATATGAAATACTAAATCTTTTATACTCGTATTATGGATCCATAATTAATATGCTAACTCCTGCAGTAGTTAACATCTTCGAGCCTACACCCCGGTATATCATTCAACACATCAAATAAACATCACACCCATTACCGGTCCTTCCAAGTAATTAGGATTTACATTACATAATATGAGATAGCATCGTCCATTGACTTACCTCGCGATAGCCCACTAATCAAATCACTTGTAACACCTTGCACACTTTTATCACCTAATCATGTTATCAAGTATCCAAGTATTAATCACATATCACATACCATATCACTTAAGTGTGACTTTCATCACTATCATAATTTCCTATAAGTTTCATACACTTTCACATAAGTGATCATTTATAAGTGGGTACTCATATATTTATCATCAATAAACTTTACTAACCCCAAATATCATTATTTGGTACATAATCACAATTAATACATATCAATTACCCACTTATTTCAATCATCTCATACATAATCATGATCACTTTCATTACTTTTCTTATAACTACATGGTTATAAGGATTTTGCTACAACTAACATCATTTACATGTGAAATCAAGTTCAACAACATATAATAAACATAAATTCATTATTTACCCATTAAATTCATATAACTAGGGTTTACTCAATTCAATTAAATCATCAAATTAAACACAAAAGAGGGTTAGTAATACCTTAAGGATGCTAAAATTGAAGATTAGAAACACTATAGATGAAACCCTAGCTTCAATTTAGTGAAATTATTGTTCCTGAGCTTCTCAAAATCGCCACCGACATAACACAGTACGTATCTATCTGTTTTCTGTACAAGAATAGTTTAGAAGCTACAGGAAATTAGATTTTATACTGCAAGTTCAACTTAAACCCTCCAGCTCTTCACAATTGGCATAAATGATCCTTCAAACTAACTATGTAGTTAACTAGCAATTCCTATGGCACAAAATATCTTTCATAGTTAGTCCTTTTTAACTTAACAGTTAAATCAATATATTTTAAGGTTTTGAACTTACAAAAATTGGGATGTTACATACAGTTAACTTGTAATTACAATCTCAAGCCAAATATATTACCAAAATATTAAGTTACAATTATTCTGTACAAATTAATATCAATAATTACTACACTATGCTAATACTAAGCTATCTTACCAGCTTCTGTATCAACCTGTGCAGTCTTATCAGCACTTGTACCAGCACCCGAACCACTAGCACCAGCATCAGACTCCCCCTGAATAGTAGCTTGGTCACCAGTCTTTGAAGGACCAGTCTGCTCACCACTCGGTGCATTGGGATCATCGTCTTTGTCTGAATCTCTCTTCCTCCTTAGCTCATCCTCTTTGCAAGACTCCAGATATACCAATATCTCCCCCTGAGTAGACTGTCCTGAATGCGATCTCAAGACCAGACTCTCCAAAGAAGATAACTTCAGTCTCTGTACATTGAAGTCCGCAAGCAAAGTCTCATGAGTCTTCATCAACAGATTGTACGATTGACTCTGCTTGAGAATCTGCTGTGAAAGAAGAAGATTGCTCGACACCAGCTCTGGAATCTGAGAAGTAAGCTTCTCCAAATCCTTTACCCTCGACTCTAAGGATGTAATCCTTTCTGCATCAGTCGTCGGAGTAACAGGTATCGTTCTTGGTCCAGGCGGTGTAAGAGACTCAATATGCCAGTCTCTGGTAAGCGGTGTATGAGGTTGAGACAAAGCTTGCGTAAGCAAACTTGTCGCAAATCTAGCTATTTTGTTCGTCGGAAAATTAGCTCCACGAACTAGATCAGCAACCTCACGCTGTAAAGTTAAACACAATTAAAATCAGTTATTGTTACAGATTACTCCGTCTCAAACTCTAATTAATTGCATAACACTCATAGTTATAGAACTTATATCTCATACCTGAAGCGGTAAAGATATCGATTCAGTAACCACCGGTGCATCCATCTCTACCTGCGGTGTATCCTGAGCAACTGTATACAGAATTAACTGTCTCAGTTCAACTCCTGATAAACAACAAGTTAAGGTTATTTAACTTTTATAATCAATACTAACCTTCTCGAATAGTAAGCGTTCTCGGACGCTTCATCAAAGGAATCTCAACTTCCTCAGTACCTTCCTCCATAACACTCTTACCTTTTCTCTTCCTTTCAGAAACAGATGGAGGAGGAGAAGGTGTATTGTCTGAATCTTCATCTGATGCTGTCTCACAATCACTACCTCTAGATGATCTAACAGTCTCCTAAAGTTTAAATATATTCAACATTTATGATTAGCGTAAGCTCTATCATACAAGTTCTATATATTTAAGATTAATCAGATATAATACCTCAGTCGGTACAACAACTGATCTATCAAGCTGTATCTGCTCATCCTCAAGTAATATAACTTCAGGATTTGCAGCCTCAGCTTCAGCATCCTGTTCGAGTAATGATATTTATATTTTAAAATCAGAAATAATATCCAATTTACTAAATATCTAATATCAGAATCATTATATAATAATAATATGCATCTATGATTAATAAAACAATCTATCAACTAAGCATCCATATTATAAAATAAAATTTTACCTCAGGTGGTGCCAAATAACTCTCAATGTCTTGAAGCAAAGGATTAGTCGCATCGTCATTCTGCTCCAAAACCTCTTGCACAACCTGTGCAGCAACATCTGGATTCACTTGCTGATCAACCTGACCAGCCTGAATAAGAACATCCTCAAGGAGCCCTTGTGGATCTTCAGGTTGAGCTTCCTCAGCTGCAGGTTCTGGTACAACATCAGCAATAGCAGCAACAGCAGGAACAACGTCCAACCACCCATGATTTGGCGGCGTCACATAAGCAGGATCAACAATATAGCCAAAGAGATCACGAGTCTCCGGCTTGACATATTCCTCCCGCCGAATAGTCTGCTGAAACATCGCGTTGTATCCTCTGAGCGCGATAGTATCTACACGTAAGTGCGGCTCAGGGATAACAATATCCGGAAGATGAGCACGGATAATCATCATACAGAACCTCGGGTAGATCATAAATCTAGATCTAACAGAACCCGATATCTGTCTTACCATCTCGCCAAAAATATAATCACAAAAACTGTATGGTTTATTGTAAACCAGTGACAGTACCGCCGATACAAGAGCAGGGCTCAACCCATCAAAACCACCCTTCTTCGGTCCAAAAACTGTGACTATAACGTGCCATAAGAATCTCCATTGCCCAATAACAAGTGCCTTGAGGAATTGACGTCCTCTTCTCTCACCAGTATAACCCATGCGACCTAACGCACCCTCGATAAAATCACTGGAGTACTCAGTAGGACCATCTTCTTGATCTACTGTACCCAGATGTAAAATCTGACGAAGGTCAGAAGCAGCAAAAATAATCGGTTGTTGATTTACCGATGCACGAATAACCGGTGGGTTAACCGATTCATCATACTGAATGTTCGTCCAAAAATCATTCAGTATAGTCTGAGAGATCTGTGGAGACTCTGTAAGCGTATATCTAATACGTGAACGTGCAAAGAAGGTCAGCACTTGAGCTACTTTGCTAGCTCCCTTTGCTGATAGATCAAGATCCACAAGAATATTGTGACCCTTATCGAATTGTCTCGCCATATCTGTACAAGAAACACAAATGACAAAAACAGTTAATGCACGTTAGTAAGTTATAAACTATAATGTTTATGAATCAAAATGATCATCTAACATATTAGTTCTTAACATATTAAACACATATATAACTTATAACTAATAAGTCGTAAGTCCAATATGTAAAATCCGTTAATTACTTGTTAATAAGAAATCCTCAAGTCGTTAACGTTTTATAAAACCAATATATATATTATACCGCTAACAAAAATTAGGACACACCAATCGATTACATTGTGAATCGGTAGACTTTCGATATATATATACATACATTGTCATAGGAATCCAAAATATACTAGTTATTACTTAAAAAGTCTTAACTCTTATAAAAACCCTTTTTTAAAAAAAATTTAGCTAAGTTCGGGACTCGCATAAGACACCTATGCGAATCGAGTTCAACTCGTTTCGCTTATCAACTCGCGATTGGATATGCAGCCAAGTGGACTCGCTAATCATGTCGATCTGCAGGTCAACTCGCTGGTCGATCCGCTAGTCAACTCGCTGCGAGTTGAATCGAAGGTTCAACTCGTTCGATGAACAGCCGTCGCGAATTTTCAATTAAAATCGATTCATCTGTTGATTTTAACATGATCTATCGATTGATTTACGTTTATTAACGTCCATTTAACATAAACCACAAAGATTCGTGTTCTAATAGTCCTTTAATATACGTGAATCGTTCGAATTATAAACCGAAACCCTAAGTTTATTAAAACTTCGATTTCGTGCAATTTAAACGGTGAAATCCATTGTATTATACCTCAAAATGTTCGCAAAGAAGTCTTGAATATAATCTACGGATTCAAAAACTCGTTCCCGTACTCGTAAAATCGAAATCAAACGAAAACTATATTTCGCCTCGTTTCGCCTTTTTGACGGATTCGCAAAGTTTAGTGAACTCGCGAGATTTGTGTGGGTTCGGTGGGCTGGTTTGACTCGTTTGACCCCCTTTATACTACATATCCGATTCGCGAGATTTAAGTGGACTCGCAAGTTGTTGCCAACTCGCAGAAACAATTAAAAACACGAATTTAATGCTAAGTATAAATAAAAACCCGATATTTTACAAGTCTAAATTATGATTAATTTTCACTTGTATTTGTCACGTTGTTCAACTCAAAAATATACAGTATAATTTAATTCCGAAGGGTAAATTCAGATAAACATAAAAATTTAAAAACAAATAAAAATAAGATAAAAATACAACTATATAAACTTTGGTATCAAGTACCATTTTATTAATTATTTGAAACAAAGTACATATACAAAGTAAATAAGATTTTATCTGCTTAGGGATCATATTAGTAAGAATAAACAATTAATTATATATTAAAAAGTCTAAGCAGATTGGTAGTATACATACCTCATGAAATTCAAATAAATTACTATAAAATTACAACTAAATTCATCATTGATATATTTATATTTATAAAACTATATCTTAGGTACCTTTATCCACATAGCATAATTAATAAATGCGTTACTCACATAAAGTGAATATTTTATTGTAGACAGTCCAAGACGATTACCGGTATTATAATCCACATAAACAAATTATACTCAATTTTCTAAGCAAACTCTTTATTGTTAGTATGAGTATTATCAAGTGCTTCCTATTATATGACATACTGAAGAATTCAAGTAAAACACATAACACTGCATCATTAAATTTCAAGGTAGCGGTTACTAAATGATGTATCTTTTCGAAACATATAACATACACTTGAATTTTAAATATTAGACAAATATCAAACATATTTTGAATATGCTATGTTATCTAAGTCTGTACGTAGTACAACAAAAGATCCCTTCTAGCATAATTTAAAATATATTTGAGAATATTAATTTAATTAAAGGTTTCAGTTCTGTACTTAGTACAACAAAGTTACCAGTAATTAAGTTAATACTCATATTGCTACTATTTGTCACTTTAAATTAAGATGCATGATAACAGTGTATAGTAATACCATCATTCAACATTTAAGACTTAATGTCATACATCATAGAATAGTGACACAAAATAATAAACAAGTAGTTAATTTACTTCTTAAGGCTTAGAAAATGTCATATAATTTGCCTACCAGTACATCATATGATGAAGCCATCTAAAGTTTTCACTAAAAATAGACAAATTATAACTTGTGGATATAGGTGTATAATCAAATAAATATAAACACATACCTGATAGAACCGCTGTAGTTCTAAAGTAACTTTATTTGAACCTACTCCCATATCATACTTAGGACTTAAGCTTATTATTGTGAAGCTTATTCTCTTAATGTACTATCATTTCCCTTAGTTTTTGCAAATAAAAACTTAAATGAAGGCGATTCCCCTTAGGTAACAAGCAAATGAATGCCATACGCCTTTTTTTTTTTTTAATGAACACCGAAATACTAACTATTACAAAAATACCCTTGGAAGACTAATCACACTGGATTTCTCATTCCGTTTAGTTGAACCAACGTCTTAAATCTTGCTCTGTCGAACGCCTTTGTGTATAAGTCTGCTAAGTTTTCCAATGATGGAACCTTAACTAACTTTATCAACTTTTTCTCAGCACAATCTCTAATAAAATGATGTCGAATATCAATATGCTTAGTTTTACTGTGCTTCACAGGATTATTGGTGATCGACATAGTAGATTCATTATCAATCATCATAGGAGTATTGGTTATATTTAACCCGTAATCCCGCAGTTGCTGTTGAATCCAAAGAACTTGTGAACAACAGCTGCCAGCTGCAACATACTCAGCTTCACATGTAGAAATGGCTACCGAGGTTTGCTTCTTGCACTGCCAGGATACTAATCTACCTCCTAGGAATTGACATCCTCCGGTCATAGATTTCCTATTCTGATTGCATCCTCCATAATCCGAATCAGTATAAGCTACGAGATCTAAGTCTCCATCAATCGGATACCAAAGACCCAGCTTAGGTTTCCCTTTGAGGTAACGAAAGATTCGTTTAACAGCTTGCATGTGTGACTCTTTCGGATTAGCCTGATATCTTGCGCATAAACAAACAGCAAACATTATGTCAGGCCTAGAGGCTGTAAGATACATTAGTGATCCGATCATGGCTCTATAAAGAGTTGGATCCACATCGCTATCACTCGATGTATCTGGACCTAGTCCATGATTGACTGGAATTGGAGTATTGTAGACCTTACTTTCATCCATCTTGAAGCGTTCTAATAGCTCATATGTATATTTAGATTGATGAATAAAGAATCCATCCTTCTTTTGATCAACTTGTAATCCTAAGAAGAAATTTAACTCTCCCATTGCAGACATTTCAAACCTTTTTCTCATGACTTTCTCAAATTCTTGACACATCTTTTCATCAGATGATCCAAAGATAATGTCATCAACATAAACTTGCACGAGAAGAAAGTCTTTCTTTTTCCATTTCACAAATAGTGTACTATCAATCGATCCTCTTGTAAATCCATTCTCAAGTAGATACGTTGATAGTGTTCCATACCATGCCCTAGGTGCTTGATGTAATCCATATAGAGCCTTATTCAAACGATATACTCTACCTGGATACTCAGGATCAGCAAACCCTGGCGGTTGTGAAACATACACCAATTCTTCTACTTTGCCATACAAAAAGGCACTCTTAACATCCAACTGATACACTTTTATACCAAAATAAGATGCAAATGCTAAGAATACTCTAATTGCTTCTAGCCTAGCAACTGGTGCAAACACTTCGTTGTAGTCAATACCTTCTTGTTGATTAAAACCTTGAACTACCAGACGAGCTTTATTGCGAGTAACGATTCCTTTATCATCTCTCTTGCACTTAAATACCCATCTATTTCCAATTGGATATTCTCCCTTTGGTAGGTCAACCAACTCCCATACTTGTAATTTAGAGAACTGAGATAGTTCTTCTTGCATTGCTTCTACCCACGAACTTTCTTTTAAAGCCATTTGAACATTTTTAGGCTCGACTTGTGAGATAAAGCATGAATATAGACATTGATTAGGAATCCCTGTCTCTTTCATTGCAGTATACAAGCTTTGGTATTCCGAATTCTCAGACGTACTAGTTCTGGATTGATGCCTAGTTTGAACCGGAGTATTAATATCACCGATGATGTTTTCAACGGGATGATTCTTACTCGTTCTAGTTGTAGTAACTGGTTCAACCGGTATCTCATCTTCCAAATTAGTACCAATCTCTTCCAAATCAGGTACATCTTCCGTACGTGCTGAAGATATCCTTAAATGTTTCAAAGGAGTAAGTATATCATCAAACTTTGTAGAAAGATCATCAGGATCTTCTGTTTCTTGAGACTTATCCTCTGAAGGTTGTTGTGACTCACTTGTGGAAGCTTTATCTGAGTCAACATTAGTCTTAATTCCAGATTGCTTAACACTTGATGTTGAAGCGGGACCAATATTCTCATCTTCAAACAATAAATGTTCAGCTATCTTTGAATCACTGACATAGTCACTAATAGGAACTTTAAATGATGCAAAAAGATCAGAATAATCAAATTGCCAATCTAAGCCCTTATGAACATCAGGTGAATAGCTAGTAACCTCAATATTATAAACTACCTCCAAACGTCCTGTGACTTTATTAAAGACTCTCTTGTTTGGCGAATTGGGCATATAACCTAGGAAAAATCCTTCGTCAGCCTTCTCACCAAATTTAGCTTGATGTCCAGTCTTTAATATGGTGCATGAAACTCCAAAGGGTTCAAACCCTTTTAAGTTAGGTTTCTTATTGTTCAAAAGTTCATAACAAGTCTTGTTATGTCTCTTAACCGTAAGAACTCTATTAAGAACATAACATGCTGTATTCACTGCTTCTGCCCAAAAGATGACCGGAAGCTTTGAATCAGCAAGCATTGTTCTAGCAGCTTCAATCAACGTCCTATTTTTCCTTTCAGCAACACCATTCTGTTGAGGTTCATAAGGTGCACTGAATTGATGTAATATCCCTTTGCTTAAGCAATAGATATTCAACGTTGAATTCTTGAACTCTGTTCCATTGTCACTACGAATACGCTTTACTCTCTTTTTATAGACATTCTCTACTAGATCAAAGAACTCAATTAGAATTCCTGGAGTTTCATCCTTTGATCCCAAAAAGAATACCCATGAGAATCTAGAATAATCATCTGTGACAACCAAACAGTACCATTTGCCACCTAGACTTCTCTTGCTTATAGGGCCGAAGAGATCCATATGTAGCAATTCAAATGGCGAAGAGATAGAGTTTTCAGTCTTAGGTCTGTGTGGTTTCTTGTGCTGCTTTCCTTTCATGCAAGGAACACACTTATCCTCAGACTCGAAACGTTTTTGTGGTACACCTAGAACCAAACCATTTTTGGTTATATAATTCATCTTTCTCCAGTTCAGGTGTGCCATTCTCCTATGCCATAACAATGCGTCTGTTTCCGAAGCCTTGGATAATAAACATGTAGACACCATTGAAGAGTTAGGAACACCCATGTTGATAGCATAGATGTCCTTCTTCCTTGGCGCCCTCATCAATATCCATTCATCAGGAATTTTAGAACCTGGCTTCAGGACTAAGGCCTCTTTTTCATTGAAATAAACTGGATGACCTTTATCACAGACTTGGGAAACACTCACTAGGTTGTGAGTAAGTTCTTCAACATAGTTCACATCCTCAAGAGTCAAAGTTCCATTTGAAACTTTTCCTTTTCCCGAAATTACTCCTCCTTTATCTCCTGCAAAGTTTACTTTTTGCTTGAGACTATCCTTGAAGTCCTTCAGTAGACTTCTTTCTCCGGTCATGTGCCTTGAGCATCCACTGTCTACATACCACCAGCTGTCCTTGTTCACAGCATGCTCCTGCACATAACACAAAATACGATCAGTTATCAAGAGGGACCCAAGCCATTACGGTCTTGGTTTGTCCCTTATCATCAACAAACTTAAGCTCTTTAAAATAACCATCCTTCCCATCAGGAGCTTTGGTTACTTTCGAAGTAGCTTGAGTTTGTGGACGATCAGCCTTAAGAGGTGAGTTTGAGGAGAACCTCTTAGGCATATAATTATAAGCTCTATTATGATAATTATAATTAAACTCATGTGATCGTGAAGTAGTACCACTCTCATAATGACTATGGCCTCTACTTGGAGTTCTAAACCTCGACGGAGTCACATCCCTATACTTATGGACAGAATTATCACCTTGAGTATATGGCCGTTTAGGTTTAGGTGGGGAGACACTATGCTTACCATCTCTTTTAAGAATGTTAACAGGTTTATTACCTAAGTTAGGTTTGGCATCTAACCCATCTACAGTCATACTAGAGTTGGTCTGTGTCTTTTCATCCATCACAAGCTTATGTGGTGTTTCAGGCTTTTTGTTAGGACAACACGAAGCCACGTGTCCCTTTTGATGACACTTGAAACATGACATCTGCTTGCGTGGTTTACTCACTTTTGCTTTCTCATCCGGAGTCTTAGGCACTAAAGGTTTAAGCTGTTCTTTATCAACTTTATCATCAGTCTTAGCATCGTTAATCACTCCACCCAATACAAACTGTATTTTGGTGAACTGAGAAGCCTTGCTATTACCTAATGATACGTTCTTAATAACATCTTTCTGTGCCTCTGACTGTTCAGGTTTATCAGCTACTGAAATCTCAGGATTAACTTCAGTCATCTCAGAATCTTCAGGAATAGGAGTGTAATTGGCATTAAAAGGTGGGGATACATCATTGTAACCTAACCCAGTCTTGTCCTTTACACTTCTTTGAGCATCTAACATTTTATCCATTTGAGATGTCCTATAGTTCTCAAGTTTACGGTTTTGCTCAATTAACCTTAAGTTAAGGTTCACTATTTCCTGATCCTTACTAGCAATCGTCTCATTTAAGTTTTTAATATTCATATAGAGACCATCTATGATCACAGATTTTTCACTTATGGTATCTCTAAGTTTTGTTCTATCCGAAGCATCAGACTTAATTTTATCTTTTAAGACATGTTTATCATCACTTAATCTACGAATATCCATAATGGCTTGATCGAGTTCAGATCTAACTGTCTTATAAGATTCCTTATCCATATTCAATTGAGATGACAAATTGCTATTTGACACAGTTAAGACACTATTCTGAGATTGTAAATCAGTAACTAAGTAACAAACATCAGCAAGATTAAGAATATCTAAACATACCTTCTTCTTGTCAGTTTGTAATTCAGCCATGCGTGCCACGAATTCCTCAGGACTCATATCTGGAGCTGAATCCATATATAGCACGTCATCATCACTTGCCTTCACTTCAGACTTAGGCACCTCTACTCTCTGTTCCATATCAGTGGGCATGTAGGAAACTGATCCAGCAGTTGTTTCTTCGATCTCGGCCATCAAGGCTTCCTCAGAATGAGCTTGCCAATCATAAGAGCCATCCAACTGCTTCACCACTAAGGCTTTGGAAGCGAGAGTACTTCCCGAACCTTGTTTTCCTTGTGCTTCTACTTTAGGTCTTTGGCATTCTCTAGCAAAATGACCAATACCCTGACAGTTAAAGCATCTGACCTTGGTTTTGTCAAACCCTGATCTATTGCCCAACACCTTTCTACCAGTTCTCTTGAGGAAATTCTTCACCTTTCAAGATATCAACGCTAGTTGATCTTGAAGCTCCAATTCCTCAAGATAATCAGAATCTATCTGCTCATAATCCTCATCAAACAGAATAGGATCATTAATCTTTCCCTCTATGTAGTTCTCATATGATGCCACAAAGGAAGCAAGAACAGACAGTTGCTGTTCAGCAGATTTCACACTCATTGGCATCTTTTGATGCTCTTGAGGTGACTTCTCAGAATTCTTTCCCTTTGTCTCATCACCAGAGGAGGAAATAAAACACAGATCTTCAGTAATCATTTCTCCATTTTCACTAGTATCACCAACTAACAGTGCAGTGGTCGAACTAGATGACGCAGTCGAAAGACTTGACTTTCCATGATACAACCCAGGGTTCTGAACCTGATCAGAATCACTATCTCTTGACTTCTTGGAGAAATCATAACCTTTCAGCTTGTCAATGACCTGCTCTAAGGTCATAGTAGAATACCTAGTTTCATTATCCTTAATCATAACACCATACATTTCCCATTTAGAAGGCAAACCCTCAAGAAACTTGTCGGTTTTAGATACTTCTTCTTCAACAATCTCATGGTATTCTAATTCACTTAGCAGATGGTAGAAACGCGTGACATAGGCATCAAGATCTTCTCCTTTTAAAGCTTTAAACATAGTAAACTGCTTTTTAAGAAGACTCATCTTGCCAGCTCTTACTTGTGGACTTCCTTCACCTCTTTTCTCTAGAGCTTCCCAGAGCGTTCTAGCAGTATGAAAAGATTTCAGTTGATGAGCAATCTCTTTAGAAAGACACATCTTTATGCAAGAATGTGATTTATTTTCATTTCTGTAAGCTTCCTTCTCTTGATCACTCATGTTCGCATAGGTAAGAACCACAGTAGCATTTTGAACAGTTTGAGTAGGTGGGGTGTATCCACTCTTGATACACATCCAGATTGACAGGTCATGGAATCTACAGTAAGATTCAAATATGTCCTTCCAATTGTAGTAATCCTGGATTCTTAACAACTTAGGTGGAACGTTTGACTTTCCCACCTCATGGTCCATTTCGATCATTCTACTTAAGTCAGACATCTTAAAACGTAAAATTAAACTGTTTCAGCGAATTCAGAAAACTCGACTCGCAAGACTCAGCTCAACTCGCAATCTCAGCTCGACTCGCAGAATTCGTCGATTCGCAAGCCTCAGTTCGGATTGCTAAAAGATGTCGATTCTCAAGTGATGTCGATTCGCGAGGGATCTTGGTTCGACTCGCAAGCCTCAGTTCGACTCGCTAGTTCAACTCGGTTCGCAGGCGACGCTGGAACCCTAATCTCGACTCGCGAAACGGCTGTTAAACCCGAAAACGAATTTTTAAGGTATTTTTACGACTGAAACTTAAAATTTCGGCTGTAAACAAACCCTAAAATGTCCAGAGAATGATTTTGATCGTTAGTATTGCAAGAATGCACGTAAAAACGACCCGAATCAAAAACGCAATAACACTAAAACTTATGAACACACTCGTATTTAGCCCGAAAGCTCTGATACCAGATGTAAGTCCCCAAGTTTTAGGATCGATAACTTCGTTATCTGTAGTATTAAGGTGCGGAATCCCTCAATACGGTGTTATCTTACTAACAACGAATATGTTCGTATTGCGTTTTGTAAGACTTAGCTTTAAACGATAAATCGTCAAAACCTAGCCGTAGGTTATGTTTTCTCTGGTTTGCTGGAATCGCAGAATGTAAAAGTATCAAAAGTGTTTTGTTTTTCACGATTGAAAAACATTAAATATGTCGTCTCAACTCGCTGCCGCTGGGCCTGCGAGTTGACTCGACTCGTTCTGCAAGCCCAAGCCCATTATGCTTCGGCTCGTTATGCCTATCAGTGTCCACGAGTTCAGTTCTCATCTCGCTGCTCAACTCGCAGCGACTTGAGAACTCGACTCGCATCAAACGTATATATTTATTTCGTATTTAATTATTCGTCTAACTTTAACAAAATAATATGTTTAACGAATATTACTAACAAAACAAATATTCTTTTACAAATCCAAACCAATATACAAACATAATAATAATTACACTAGTCCTATTTCAAGCTAGATCTGTTGTCACACTCTATGTCCCAACATCTAAAGAAAGGATTCTCTCCTAATCTTCCCACTAGTTCCCTAGAGAGAGAAACTAGAGAGAGACTAGAGAGAGAACCTAGAGAGAGAAAGTCTAAAGAGAGAAACTCTAGAGAGAGAGAGTGTGTGAGAGAGGAGGTGAAAGAATGAAATGTGTTGATGGTGGATGGTGTGATTGTGAATGGTCTAGAAATGAGGAGGTGAAAGCTTCTATTTATAGGCTTTCAAATTACAAATTTACACTCAACACCCTCGCTCCCAATTTAACACTGAAATACACCCTCGAGCTATGAAATTCGACACCTAAAGGGGCGTATTCAACACCAAAAGGGGCATATTCGGTAGCAAACGTGGCGTATTCGGTAGCAAACGGGGATTATCCGGCACCATAGAGGGGGTATACCACCTCTACAAGGGGGTATACGGCCCCAAAGAAGGGGTATACGGCCCCATAAGGGGGGTATACGGCCCTCTAGGGGGTGTATACGGCCCCTGTGGGGTGGTATCCCCTTGGTCGTGGTCTTGTGCACTGGATCGTAAGTCTTGCGTGCTGGATCGTAACTCGTTTGGCCCTATCTTCTTCGTTCTTGATCCGTTTTCAACGTTTTTTATATGCACGCGTTCGTATTTACCTGAAGATCATAATGAGATAATCAAAGAATAATTTTGAGGTAATATGCTTAAAAAGTGCTTGTAGAACGTGACCGTATCATTTATGCTCTATTTTGTACGTTATTTAGCCATTTTACTTGATTTTTGAAGCAACGCCTTATTTTTAGCTTTAATAATGAATTATGGTGAAAAAGTATTGATATTGAATGTTTTCATCCATTTTGGGGCTAAAAATGTGAGAATTATGTACGTAAAAACGTGACTTTTTACGTCCAATCAAATATGAATGTAAAACAATGAAATTCACTTTATATATATATATATATATATATATATATATATATATATATATATATATATATATATATATAATATGCAATAAAAGGTAAGAAAAAAAAGTTGAAATATTTGATTATGTATTTACTTTATAAAGGAAAAAAATACAAAATAAAAAATTGAAAAGCTTTGATTGGTAAAAGGTAAGAAGTAAAAAGTTGAAATATTTGGTTATGCATATACTTTATAAAGAAAAAAATACAAAATTAATAATTGAAAAGCTTTGATTAGTAAAACAAAATAAGTATTTACTTTATAAAGAAAAAAAATACAAAATAAAAATTTATAAATCTTTGATTGGTAAAATAAAATAGTATGTACTTTATAAAGAAAAAAACTACAAAATAAAAATTTGAAAATCTTTGATTGGTAAAATAAAATAGAAAATAATATTAAATGTTGTAAATTAAAGAAGAGAGAAAAGAGATGATCTTATTATTATGAACCCATAGGGTATATATAGGATACAATAGATTATTCTCCAAGCAATAGTAAACCAACTAGGATTCTAATTCATCTAGTCTATCTCCTACGGATATGGACAACCATATTTATCCACAACACTCCCCTTGGGTGTCCATTATAAAAGACTTATGCCTCGTTAAAACCTTACTAGGTAAAACCCAATGGGACAAAATCCTAGTGAAGGAAAAAGAGTACATAATCTTTCAAAACGCGTGGGGATGCTGCCTCATTAAAAACCTTGTTAGGAAAACCCAGTGGGATAAAACCATAACTAAGGGAAAAAGAGTGCAGCGCGTATTCTCTCCTCCTGATGAGTACATCAGGTGAGCTCATCAAGTCGACGCAACCCAATATCACGAACAAGCTTATGAAATGTAGAATTAGGAAGTGCCTTGGTAAATAGATCTGCTAGATTCTCGCTTGAACGGATTTGTTGTATCTTGATATCTCCACAATTCTGTAAGTCATGAGTGAAGAAGAACTTCGGTGCAATATGTTTGGTTCGATCACCTTTGATGTATCCTTCTTTAAGCTGAGCGATGCATGCTGTATTGTCTTCATATAATATTGTAGGTGCTTCCGATCCAGAAGAAATACCACAAGAATCACATATTTGATGTATCACATTTCGTAATCAAACACACTCTCAACTTGCTTCATGAATTGCTAGAATCTCAGCATGATTTGATGAGGTGGCTGTGATTGTTTGCTTTACTGAACGCCAAGAAATTGCAGTACCACCGATTGTGAAGACATACCCAGTTTGAGATCGACCACTATGTGGGTCAGACATATATCCTGCATCTGCAAAACCAACTAAGCATCTCACCAAGGAGGTATATTTATAGTTACAAGACATCTTATTCTACAAGAAAACAATCTTCTATTATAATACAAACTCTATATAATAGGTATGGACATCCATTCCATATTTATTCATAACACTCCCCCTTGGATGTCCATTATATAAAGATTATGCCTCATTAAAACCTTACTAGATAAAACCCAGAGGGACAAAAATCTAGTAAAGGAAAAAGAGTACATAATTCTTTCAATACGCTTGGGGATGTTGCCTCGTTAAAAACCTTGCTATGAAATCAATAAGATAACTGCATCCACCAATCAAAAATATCTTCTCATGTCACGTATCACATTTATTATACCAAAATGTAAAGATAACTATTTTGATTCAATTTCTATATAAGAGGGATACGACTTATAAGCCATCGTATATATATCAAAGTAAATCCAAATAGTTGTTCTAGTATATGCTATATTTATCTAGTTGATTTCTCTCGTAACTTTTGAACCTTATAAACTGTTAACATTGCAATAATAATTTATGTAAATTACGATCTAACACACTTGTTGGCCAAATGGTAATCAACTACTTTAGTCCAAGCTCACTGACTCTTGATTTCTTGTACTTATAAAGGACTAGTGAAAATGTCGGTAGTTTTCATCAAATAATCTAAGGTGAAAGAGATCTGGTCCAACCTATATGGTCCAACCTACACCTTGAACTAAAATTAGATTTATACTTCTAAATATATGAATCCCACAACTAATTAAATATAACAATCATATTATTCAATTGACCTACCACATTCATACAATTCTCAAACATAATTAAGCAAGATTATATCATATCCGTCTTTACTAACATGGGGTATGATTTTAATTTATATTTAGATATATAGAACATGTTCTATAGAACTCTACAAATTGATGCTCCTTATGGGGCGAACGCGTACCATTGAAATATGGTACAAGGGTCGGTGATATCCTTCAAATTACCCATTTTTCATATACATACGATCAGGGGCGGTACCAGAATTTTTTTTACGAGGGGGCGAATTTTAAAAGTGCAAACATGCTAAAAAGTATGAACTAAAACAAATATGAACCCGAATTACTTAGAAATTATGAACCGTAATCCAACACCGTTTACTTTAATTTAGTACTAGTTGCAAACCGATTAAGCTGTAACGGTTTTGAGTCTAGCCCGGGGACCGACTACATATAATACAAAATATGTTGTAGCCCAGCTACGAAAGGGTATGTTGATGATTTTCATAGGCAATCCTATACACAAAAATATACACACAAAGGAAAATTATATTACCATTACATGATACAAATATTCTGGAACTTCTTGCTAAATACTTCATCAAAAAGATCAATATTTAAGGTGTTTTTTAGTTTTTTGATTGTTTACGAAAACCAACAACTACATTACTTTACTTGAACTCGAGGTATTTGAGGTGAATTTTATATTTTCTGTTGTTATTTGTTTTTTTTTTTTTATTCTTTTGTTCTATAAAAGTTACTATTTGAAGCATCTAACAAAACACACTTATATACATAGAGACACATGGACAGATATATTTTCTCTCTCATATGTGACACATCTCCGCATTAATTTGGGCTTAAGATTTACTTTCTTTTCAGTTGGGCCTGTAGGCAGAGAACAAGACCAATCAATTTAACGTTAAATTCATTATTTTTATTACTTGTAATTGGAAAGTTAGTGTAGGCGGTGGCCCACAGTGCCCCCACTGTGGGACCGCCACTGCATACGATTATCCAAAATTACAAATCCCACCATAAGTCCATATATAACAAGAATCACACACCCGTAACCTATAGCATATCAAAGTATCAAACTATACGGAACAGTAATTAATAGCAATAGTCAATTTATATATAAGACTTAACCAACGAATATTAATACTATTTAAATTTCTTGATCAATATCTAGCTAGTTAATTTATTAGATCCTCAAACCATCCTAGGTAGACTAGCACATAATTTTACAAGTCATTGATCCTTGATCAAATCAGACTCGTATTAAGCATTATAAATTCAAACTCTTTTCAATCTGGTTAATCAATAAACTAATTAAGATGTAACCACAGGAAGAACCTAACCAGTATATCGCATGCATGTACATAAAGTTTAAACACCTATCCAAAATTGTATTCACCATTTAAAAATTACTACCGTGAGTTTCAGATAAACAAAATC
Source organism: Helichrysum umbraculigerum (assembly GCA_949592205.1). Lineage (NCBI taxonomy): Eukaryota > Viridiplantae > Streptophyta > Magnoliopsida > Asterales > Asteraceae > Helichrysum > Helichrysum umbraculigerum. The sequence continues at coordinate 11,517,574 of CATIUR010000002.1, read as the reverse complement.
CAATATAGAATGACTATAGCAACTATAATATCATCTATCCATATTTATCCACAACATTAAAAACATTATTCCTAATATTTGGTTATGTATTTACTTTATAATGGAAAAAATACAAAATCCAAAATTGAAAAGTTTTGATTAGTATAACAAAATAAGTATTTACTTTATAAATGAAAAACTACAAAATAAGAAAGTGAAAATCTTTAATTGATAAAACAAAATATAAAATTATTAAAAATACTATTCCTAACATATTCACATTTACTTTGGTAAATGTAGTATAGTAAAAATGACATAGACTTGTAAATTTGAACAGTTTGTTATTTTACATATCGAGCTATAACTCATAGATCTATTTATTATTATACATATATTAAAGAATATCATTTTAATTAATCTTGTACGTTACGAGATCTATCAGATAACACAAATAATAATTCATTATTAGATATTTAAGACTTTGAAATTAACATATAGTACAACCTTGACTAAGCCATCATTTCATCTAGTAGATCAAGAGTCTTGCATGCTGAGGTATTCTATGTACATGAGTACATGACACATTTGCATACAAGAGTACGTGGCAAAATAATTATTATACTCCGTAGTCAAAATTGTGGACTTATGAATAAGCAAGCTACTTGGGTTGATGCTATTAATACAACTCTTAATTCTCAATTATAACTCACACCTTCACCTTTCCGATCTCATACATACATGGGTGTTTGATATATACGATATATTTTTTTTATTCATACATCAAAATCATGCATTGCGGTATTGTATAGTACTGTTTCAGAATGCATAAAAGGTGGTGTATGAATCAAAAGATGTGTTGTATTTATCACTAGCCTAGTGATTTACACACACGTACATAAACAATGCATATTGCACCATGTCAAGAAGGTAAAATCGCTAGTCTATCTAATAATTATTATTAGTTTAAATGTGTACATTATTATTTATAAATACCACATTTGTTTTTAAGAAAGTTCTTATGGAGTATTATGTAACTTAAAATATACTTGTTATACTCTATAATTAATGGACTGTAACAATTATCATGTACTGTATACTCTATAACTTAAAATATCGTATTCTAAATTATCGAAGTGAGTTTTCGTGTTATTTTCAAAACTGAGATATACACAATATACCACGTGATTACTTGTTTACTTGATTACCTGTTTATTTGTATATAAAAGCACATTGATTTTAGATACATATTATGTCATGTAGTCGTTGAGTAATCAGAGGCTGAAAAGTAATGGTCGTTGGCTTATTTTGTACGATTAGTACACAAGGTGCGTCTTGTTGTACTAAGTCGATACTAGCAGATACTTGCATATAATGTTTAGGCTTGTATAGATAGTCGTGACATAGATGGCACACATGCTTATCAATATCAGATAACGACTTATATTACCTGATTTACCCATGACACGGAGATCTCACCATATTTTATATATTTTACATTTCATATTTCACACGTCAATATTGCACATTGTGTGTGATATTTTGTACACAAACACATGAATTCACTTAGCCTTTAGACTTATGTATGTACATGTATATCTCAGGTCAAGACAACTTAGATAGAAGAAGGATGCCATGAGGGACCAGATGACAACTCAACTTACATACTTGAAGAGCTATTTCAATTTAGACATGATGTATATTGTTGGTACATCTATGTGTGTCTGTCAGTTGGTCTCAGTCTGTAATCGTGTCGAAATTGTAATTACGTTTTGTATTGTTTTAGATTTAGTTTAATTACAATTTTTGTATCCATGCGACACAAGCATTGTGTCGCAGAAGCATTCTATGCGACACAAGAATTGTGTCGCAGAAACATTCCATGCGACACAAGCATTGTGTCGCAAAAGAGTCTATGCGACACAAGGCTTGTGTCGCATAAAGTTTGGATCAGGCTATAAATAGAAGCTCGCCAGCTTCTGTTTTGGCAACACATTTTACACACACATAGCACTCTCATTATCACATAATACTCTCTAAGTGTTATTTGATCTTTCTGTGTTTGTGTCCAAGTGTATGTATTGTTGTTAGTGTTTCATATATATATATACATACACACTTTGTGTTTTGGTCATTTATCGTGTTAATCTAGCATATATTAGTTTGTTTGATTTCCGCTTTAACAAACTAGTTGAACTACTCGATTTGGTCCGTACAAGTGGAACCTACAATTGGTATCAGAGCCGCATACTCTTGAGTTGCGGTTTCGAGTTAGTTTTTGCTAAATTTTGGTCTAAAAATATTATTTTCACATTTTATGTTCTTGGTGTTCTTGGTGTTCTTGGTTAAAAAGATTGTGTTTGATCATATTTTGGTTGATAATCTACAAAGATTTGTGTTGGTGATTTGTTTGGTAAAAAGTTGGTAATCATTTTGTGTAAAAGGTTGGTTTTTCAGTCTGAAATAAAGCATGGTGTTTTATGTAATGATGTGGGTTGAAAATTGAAATTTTTGTAGGCTCAAAAAACTGTCTGCATGTGCACTTTTGCGACACAATATTTGTGTCGTATCCACTGTTCATACGACACAACCATACGACATTAAATTGTCTGCGACATAAAGTGCGACATATCGTGCGACATAAGCCTACGACACAACTTATTTTGACCTTGACTGGTCTGCGACACAAGTTGCGACATAACCTACGACATAACGGTTGTGTCGCATTTTTGTCTTCTGTCTGATTAACTTCAGCGACACAACAACTGTGTCGTATTACTTCTCTGCGATACAACGACTGTGTCGTATTGATACTTTGCGACATAATACTGTGTCGCATAATTCCAGACTTAGACAAAAATCAGTTTGTTTGTTGTGTATTTTCTGATTTTTTTTGCAGATTTTCATCATGTCTCTTCAAAGCGTTGATGCAGTTTTACAACATAATGCTACGATCGGTAGTGCAAATAAACCTCCTTATTTTGCACCGGGTTTGCCATTTCGGGCATGGAAATAACGGTTCATGGCGTTTGTATTATTCACTGATCCTGATATGGAGTTGGCTCTTCTTGAACGATATGTTGTTCCTGTTGCTCTTGGAGAACATATCGGTGTTCCTCCACCCAAACCCGTTCGTTCATACACTCCCGAAGAACGAAAAGCATGGGAAATTGAACGCAAGACTCATTCTGCTATTACTATGTCACTTCCAACTGACGTTTTGGATATGTTTCCACAAACTATTGCTTATGATCTTTTGAATGCAATTGAGAAAAGATTTTGTGGCAACACTGAGTACATTGAAAGCAAATTGGAATTAGTCAAAACTCAGTTTGATTATTTCTATATCCAGAAGAATGAAACTGTCAGAGACATGCTTTGCAGATTTACTCGCACAGTAAATGAATTGAAAGCTGGCGGATATAATCTCAAAAATTCTGAGATTAACAAAAAGGCTTTAGCTGCTCTACCACCAAGTTGGGAAACACGAGTTTTGTTATTAGAAAACGATTCAAAGACAATGCAATTGTCTCTGGATGATCTCATTGGAAAACTTGAAGCTGGTGCGTTGGATATTGAAAAGAAGGAAACAAGATCTACTTCTCGTGCATCAGAATCAAGTCATGGTGGAACGGCTTTCATCTCAGCTGAGCAAAATTCTCAGAGATCCTCTTCTTACAGTAATCCTACTGTGGGAACATTTTCAGCCCTACCAGCTTATAATGCTTCTTCAAGTAGTACATATTCATCTTCATCTGTTCCTTCTTCAGCAACCACCGATGAACATGCAGCCATGTTTACTGCTTTCTTGTCATCATATGAAGACTTTCTTTCTAAAAGAGTCAGTACATTGGAGCTGACTGATGAAGACTTCAATCAGGTTGATCCTGATGAGTTAGAAAGGATTGACATTAGATGGAATATGGCTATGCTCACTCGCAGAGCCAAAAACTATCTAAGAAGAACTGGAAAAAGATCTCTTGAAGATGCAGCTGACCGAACACAAATGGGATTCGATAAAAGCAAAATCAAGTGTTATAAGTGTCAGAATCTTGGTCACTTTGCCCGCGAATGTGAGAAAGGATGACAGCCTGCTTCGGGTTTCACAAAACCATCTGTTGCTCCAAAACAGATTGAGCATTCTACTGCTAAGGCTGCATTGTTGATTGAGGATGGAGATGCTTATGATTTCTCTGCTAATGAAACTCAAGAGCAATGCTTCATGGCTATCAACAATGAGGTACCATTTGCTAAATTTACTTGTGATTCATGTATTCGTTTAACTGGTAAAGTAAATGGGCTTATGGAACATAATGAAAACTTGAAGTCTGATATCTTGAATTTGATGGAGGCAAACAAAGTTTTAAAAACTAAAGAGAAACACTTTGAAAGTAACATTAATCAACTTATTGAAGATAAAAAGGAGCTGAAAGCTCTAATTTTCAGTAATCAAGATGAAATTGACAGTTACTTAAAAATGATTGCTCATTTAAAAAAGGAATTGGCTGACTCTCAAGCCAAAGCTGTTGATTTGCAATGAAAACTCATAGAATATCAACACTTCAGCCTTGGTCTTTACTGATATCCTGCAGACGGGTAGAACTAGTTCTAAAGATAAGTCCGGTTATGGTTATCATCATCAACCGCCTCCGTCTTTAGATGTGAATTTGTGTAGACCGTCTAAGGATGAAATTAAAGATTTTGTGCCTACTGCGTTAGTAGATGCAAAGCCCATTGAAATATCAGTTAATGAGCCTGTCGCTAAGAAAGTAGTTATGCCTGTATGTGAACCTGTTAGTTTGAATCCGTTTAAGTTGCCTGAATTCTATAAAGCCAACATAGAAGTAAACCATGATAAGAAGAAACCTAAGACAATTAAGGCTGAACCTGTGAAGCCTTTTGAACCTGTTAGGTTTACCCCCTCAGGAACCGTCAAGTTTACCCCCTTTGGTAGTTTTTCGCCTGCTCCCTTAAAAACTATTGAAGAAGAGGTCGAGGTTGAGGATGTTCCCTGTAAGTTTGTGCCTCAATGTGAAAAGAAAAACATTAAGCCTGAACATCACATTCTCACTACTGAAATAGATGATGAAACTTTTCCAATGAATACTAAGGTTAAGGCTGAACATAAGAGAAAAGATTTACAGAATACTAATGACAAATCAATTAAGAATTCTGTTAAACCTTCTGTTTCACATTCTGGGGCATCCACTTCAACATGCTCACATAAGTTACCTGTCTCACCTCAATTTTTAGGCAGTAACGACCGAACCTTTAAGGAAAGACGATCTTGTTTCTACTGCAAGAAACAAGGTCACTTGATTAATCAATGCCCGTTGCTTTTGAGAAAGAAGTTTTCAAAAGGTGTTCCCAGAAATTCTGTTTACAAAAATTCATCTGTTAAATCTTTTTCAAAGAAGGGTTCACTTTCTCATACTTTTATCCCGAAAGTTAATGCTGCTAGGCCTAGTAAACCTCTGGTTAAACAGCCTGACAATGTTAACAAGCAACCCAATATTGTTCCTGTGAAAATTTGGAGACCAAAAGAGTCGTTAAAAGACTCATCATCAAGTAATACTGCATCAGGAATTGCACCGGATTTATTGAAAAACAAAGTTTTAACTGATGTAGTTATTATTGATGAGGTCTCTGGAGTACCCAAGTCTGTCAAGGCCTGGGTCTCCATTTCTAACTAACTCTCTCTCTATGTTGTGCTGTAGCAGTCAGATCATATACAAAGAAGTAAATGGTATGTGGATAGTGGCTGCTCACGGCACATGACTGGTGACATGTCTCTTCTGTCTGATGTGAAACCATATCGCGGAGGACATGTTGCTTTTGCGGGAGATACAGGTGGTAACATAACGGGTCAGGGTACACTTTCTAATGGGCAAGTGAGTTTTGATAAAGTGAACTATGTCGAGGAACTGCAACACAATCTGATCAGTGTTTCTCAAGTCTGCAACAAGAAGTTCACTACCGCATTTACAGATGTTGAATGTTTGATTCTGAAACCGGGATTTGTTATTCCCGAGGAATGGGTGTTACTGAGAGCACCCCGTGTACGCAACTCGTACATTTTGGATATGCAAACCGTGGTTACCAAGGAGCATACTTGTTTGCTATCAAAAGCATCTTCTACAGATTCACTGCTTTGGCACAGACGAATGGGACATATTCATTTTCGCAGAATGAATTATCTTGTTAATAATGATCTTGTGTTAGGTGTGCCTAAAAAATCATTCGTAACTGATGATGAATGCGTTTCCTGTCTCAAAGGGAAACAACACAAGAAGTTCCATAAGTCTAAGCTGGTGAACTCTATTGAATCTCCCTTGGAGCTGCTTCACATGGATTTGTTCGGTCCTGTGAATAAGAAAAGTATTGGTGGAAAATCGTACTGTCTGGTTGTTACTGATGATTACTCAAGGTTTTCTTGGGTGTATTTCTTGGCTGGAAAGGATGAAACAACTGATACTTTAATCTACTTGTTCGACAGACTGGAAAATCTGTGCAATCTGAAAATCAAGAAACTGCGCAGTGATAATGGAACCGAATTCAAGAACAGAACCTTGGAAATGTATTGTCTTCGAAAGGGAATCTTTTATCAGTTTAGTGCTGCTCGTACTCCTCAGCAAAATGGAGTAGCTGAAAGAAAGAATAGGACAATCATTGAGACAGCAAGAACCATGTTGTCTGATGCACATCTGCCAACCACTTTTTGGGCAGAAGCTGTTAACACTGCCTGCTATGTGTTAAATAGGGTTTCGATTGTTAAAAGGCGAAAGAAAACATGTTACGAATTGCTGAATAATCGCAAACCAAATTTGAAGTTTCTTGAGCCTTTCGGGTGTCCTTGCACAATCTTAATCACTAAGGACACGGTAGGCAAATTTGATGAAAAAGCAGTCGATGGGTTATTTTTGGGATATTCTGTGAACTCGCCGAATAAAAGAGTGTTCAACAAGTCTACTGGGAGAATAGAGGAACATTTTGAAGTAAGGTTTATGAAATATACTGATTCTCCAAAAGGCAAGGGACCTGAGTCCTTGTTTGAGTATGATAAGTTGGTGGACTCTTTCAATCTTCCCAAATTTAATGAAGAAGAACTGGTGGTGTCTCTACTTCATGGATTGGATCTTTCTTCTGACGTCTCAATCTCCAATTCTAGAGTAGTACCTCCAGAGAATATTGTCAATGATGACAATCTCTCCGATGTTGATCAAGTGGCTTCTGAATCTAATCCTCAAACTGAAACCGATATTGTCACACCGATTGACAATGAGGATACTGCCACTAATAGCTCAGTTGAAATTGAAAATCCTGGAGGTGATCTGTCAAATTTGGATTCGATCATTGTGCCTGATCCGATTCCTCAGCTTAGAATTCATTCTTCTCACCCCACTGAAAATATCATTGGTGAACTTCAACAAGGTGTCTTAACTAGGCATCAAACTGCTGCTAATGAAGTCCGTGAAGAATCTTCATCTGCCAATTTTGCCTGTGTTGAAGAAGAATTGGAAGAATGCTTCTTGTCTCAGCATGAACCAAAGAAAATAGCTGAAGCTTTGAAAGATCCTTACTGGGTTGAGGCTATGCAGGAAGAATTGAATCAATTCAAAAAGCTTGATGTCTGGGAGTTGGTTCCTTTACCAAAAGACGTCGATCCAATTGGAACTCGCTGGGTTTATCGCGTGAAGAAAGATGACAGAGGCGTAGTTATTCGGAATAAGGCTCGGCTGGTTGTTCAAGGTTTTACTCAGATTGAGGGTTTGGACTATGATGATGTGTTTGCTCCAGTTGCAAGATTGGAGTCCATTCGCATTTTTCTGGCTTATGCGACATTTAAAGGTTTTCGGGTTTATCAACTCGATGTCAAGAGTGCATTTCTGTATGGAGAGGTTTTGAAGGATGTGTATGTCTTGCAACCTCCTGGTTTTGAAGATCCAAATCATCCTGATTATGTGTGCAAGTTAGGCAAGGCATTATATGGTCTTCATCAAGCTCCAAGAGCTTGGTATGCGAGGTTGGCAAATCATCTCACGAGAAATGGCTTCTCACGAGGCCAAATTGATAGCACTCTCTTCATAAAAAGGGTTGGAAAAGATTTGTTACTTGTGCAGGTTTACGTGGACGACATCATATTTGGTTCAACAAATGATTCTTTGTGCAGAGACTTCGAGAAGATTATGAAGTCCGAGTTTGAAATGAGTGCCATGGGAGAACTTAAGTTCTTTCTAGGTGTACAAGTTGAGCAGTCTGACAAGGGTTTCTACATTCATCAGTCCAAATATGTCAATGACATGTTGACTCGGTATGAACTCCATGACTGTAAGCCATATGGTACTCCCATTGAAACTGATCACAAACTCGGACCCGCTGAACACGAAGAAGATTGCAAGGAGCGGGACTATCGTTCTATGATAGGATCTCTGATGTATCTCACTGCATCCAGACCAGATATTGTGTTTGCTGTGTCTATCTGTTCCAGATATCAATCAAAGCCCAAGGTTTCTCACATGAAGGCTGTGAAGCGAATTTTTGGTTACCTCAAATATAGACCATCACTCGGTCTATGGTACTCAAATGAGAAAAATTTCGCTCTCACTGCCTATTCTGATTCTGATTATGGCGGCTGCAATTCGGATAAAAAGTCAACTACAGGAGGATGCCAATATCTCGGTTCTCGATTGGTGTCTTGGCAGTGTAAAAAGCAAACCACAGTTTCCACCTCAACAGCGGAAGCTGAATACATTGCTGCTGCAAGCTGTTGTTCACAGATATTGTGGATTCAACATCAATTGCGTGACTATGGGTTACTTCTTACTTTGACTCCTATTCATATTGATAATACTGCTGCTATATCTATTATTCGCAATCCCGTTCAACACTCTAAGACCAAGCACATAGAGATTAGGTTTCACTTCATACGAGATTGCTATGAGAAACATTTAATTGGCCTCATTCACATAGATACCCTTAGGCAAAAAGCCGACTCGGATTCGTGTTTTCGAAGGCTTTTCTTCGCGATTTGTTACTCGATTCTTGTTCATCATCAGTTTGCGCATCTTTAGGTATAATTCTTTCGTGTTTTAATCGCGTACTATGCTTTGATTTTGATCGACCCGTGTTACGAGTTTAGGGTTATGGTTTTTACTCAAATTATTTAGGGTTTAGGGGTTTCTAGGGTTAGATAACTGCATAATTATGATCCCCTGTTTATTGCGAACCCTAGGGTATGAGTAGATTTCAAAATCCCCAAAAATTTTCATCGATCGAATCTGGGTTGCTTTGATGTTCATCTTTACGACATAACATACGACACAGTCGTTGTGTCGTATAGAATCTTGGCTTTTATGTCGTATTGATCACAGGTGCTTATGTCGTATCTTTATACGACACAAATGTTATGTCGTACCCATGTTATACGACACATCATACGACACAGCGACTCTGTCGCATTCGAGATTAATTTCTCAAATATGGCTAAATGCAGGGGAAATGCTGTCCGCGCGACACGTGTCATACGACACAAGGCTTGTGTCGTATTTTCTTTTTACGACACAGTCCTTATGTCGTATGAACTTCGTGCGACACAACTGTTGTGTCGCAGAACTTTTGTAAAAATAAAACGCAAATTATTTTTGGTACTAACGCTAACGCATTTCGAGTTTTGGCTGTATTATTGTTATTTTTGTAGAAATGGCTGAACAACCTGCTCAAGCTGCTCCAGCACTCCCAGAGATCGATGTCTCTAAATATTTCTGGGAGCCACGTCACAATATCGTGGCTTTCATGAATACCACTGTCGAGACTTCTCGCCCGTACCGACCAATGATAGCATTTCTTCGTCGCTCCAGAATTCACAGAGCTATCACTGCTGATACTCGGATCTTGACAAATCATATCACCGAGTTTTGGGACAACGCGGTGGTCAACTATGATGAAGCGGATACTCGTATCATTTCTGCTATCCGCGGCCGCCAAGTTATCTTCACCGAGCAGCTTATTCGGGATTTCTTTCAGTTCGGTGATAATTCTGACATGATCACCCAGTTTACTCCAGCTGCAATTGCACAGGGCATGCGATCGACTGGATATCAAGATATTCCAGTTGATCAGTACAAGAAGACCTACATGACAAAGGTCTGGAGATATCTTGCTCACATTGTCATCGTCTGTTTATCCAGTCGCAAGGCAGGTCTCGAAGGGATGAAATTTTCGACTGCTTCTGCTATTCTTGCCCTGATATACAACAAACCCTTCAACTTCTCTGGTTATATCTTCAGGGGTTTTGTGAACAATGCCTTGGATGCTAAAGATAAATGGGCTCTGTATCCTAGGTTCACTCAGCTGCTGCTCAATCATCTTCATCCAGATCTTCCGGTGGTCGCATCTTTCACTTTCAAGCAGACACCGATGAATACAAGGATCTACATTACTTGTACTACTTTTGCGAAGCAGGGTCAACCACCAGAACGTGAGGTTGCTCTTTTTGGTCACATTGTGGATCCTGATTATGTTGCTCCTCCTGGTGAGCAATTCAATGATCCAGCACCTGAACAACCTATCCCTCAGCCTCCAGTGCAGCAGCCTCCGGTTCAACATCCTCCAGCTCAACAACCGCCAGTTCAGCAAGCTGTCGAGGATCCGGAGTTGGTGGATCTCGATCGTGAGATCGATGCTTATCGACCACCTTCTCCACGCCCTGAATCTTCTAACCGAGGAAAAAGGCCTCGAGACACTTCGGACGTTGCTGATCCGAATCCTTTGGTCAGACGCTCCCGTACTTCCACGTCTACATCTTTTGAGCTCCCGGCGACTGAAATTCCGATCACTCCTCATCCAGCCGTCATTCAGGAGCTCCTGGCAAAGATTAAAAAGATACAGCAGTCTATGGAAGCTCAAGCATCAGTTTTTGAAGCTCAGGATGCCAGAATCTCTCGCATTGAAAAAGAGAACGAACAACTGAAGTCAAAGATTCTGCAGCTGGAAACCCAAGCTATTGCTTCGGGGGAGACAGCCCAACCAGCTATAGAATCAACACCTAGGGTTTCCGCCGAGGGTGAAGAAAATGTAAATCCTGAAAATGTAAATGCTTCTGATTTTAATGAAACAACTCTTGTTCTTGAGTATATTATTGAGCAACCAGGGCAACCAAAACCGTTAGCTGTAGATTACACGTATTGTAATCTGACTTACTTTCAATCTGCGGTTGACGATGACGGTCGTGCGCCTGAAGAACCTTTTGACTTCAACTCCGTTGATAATGATGATGATGTTGATGTTGAACGAGAAGAGCTTAATCCTGATGAAGAATATTCTGAGTGTCCAGCTTATCCTCAAGAGGGTGTTGTATTATCTGATTCTTCAGACGATGAGTCAGGGCCAGCGTTCAATTACGTACCAGGATCTACTTCTAAACCTGGTCCTGCTCAAGAATCGTCTGTACCATCCAGTTCTTCACAAGCACAACCAGTCCCTGTTCGAGAATCGACAAATTATAATGACATTTTTCCTCTCGATACATCCGAATGTGTATCTTTTGACAAGGAAATGCCCATCAGAGAAAGGGATAACTGGTTTCCAAAAGGTAAAAATCCAGAACCTGCTCCAGTTACATGCAAGAAATATCAGGTTGGTGGTGATTATTCTGGCCTGATAAAAAGCTGGAAGGTGAGCAAAGGAAGGTTTATGATTAAAAGACTCGACGGTATCCAGTACTTTCGTCGATCACTGAGGATATTGAGTACATTGCCAAAGCATGACATCGTTCGTCTCTCTCAACTTCAGTTGATAAATCCTTACGAAGATGGAGTAGCTGATGTTATTCAAAAGGTCATGCGTGAGGAAATTAAACGAAAGAAATATCATTATGTTAAACCAGTACTGGGTACAAGGTACACGTTCAAGAAGAAGCTCGATCCAAAGACCAAGCAGCCAATTGTACGGGTTCACTATCCGCCTGTTGAATGTCTGACTAAAATCGCTTTGGAAACAGTTCCATTCAATCTATTGAAACGCTTTCATTACTGGGAACTGGATGCTCACACTGGCGAAGCCGTCTTAGTTTTTGTACCAGATTCAGAGCCTCAGACAGGATCTTTGTGGGGTCTACGAAAAGCCAACTTCATAATATTTGACCCAATGAGCTTGATTAATCTGTCCAGAAGTGACATGAAGAAGCTATTCGACAATCGGATTCGCTACAATCCAGGAAACGAGTTCAACTCTGTTTTAGCGAAACGATTTCAGAAAATTGTTGATATATGCTTCACCTACGGCATACACGCTGGTGGAAACTTTCCACCTGGATGGGTTTGAAGACCAGATATCTGAAGACTGAAGAAAATCGGAGAATTTTTGAAGACCAAGCTGAAGACACGGGGGAGTTTGTTGGTACATCTATGTGTGTCTGTCAGTTGGTCTCAGTCTGTAATCGTGTCGAAATTGTAATTACGTTTTGTATAGTTTTAGATTTAGTTTAATTACAATTTTTGTATCCATGCGACACAAGCATTGTGTCGCAGAAGCATTCTATGCGACACAAGAATTGTGTCGCAGAAACATTCCATGCGACACAAGCATTGTGTCGCAAAAGAGTCTATGCGACACAAGGCTTGTGTCGCATAAAGTTTGGATCAGGCTATAAATAGAAGCTCGCCAGCTTCTGTTTTGGCAACACATTTTACACACACATAGCACTCTCATTATCACAGAATACTCTCTAAGTGTTATTTGATCTTTGTGTGTTTGTGTCCAAGTGTATGTATTGTTGTTAGTGTTTCATATATATATACATACACACTTTGTGTTTTGGTCATTTATCGTGTTAATCTAGCATATATTAGTTTGTTTGATTTCCGCTTTAACAAACTAGTTGAACTACTCGATTTGGTCCGTACAAGTGGAACCTACATATATCTAGTTTCAAATAGTTACGCTTCTATTGTACTTAGACTCCAAGATAAATAATAAAAAACGTGATAAAAATTCACGGGTGTTATATAACCTTTCTGATACAAACCCCAAAGATAAAGTTCAAAGGCATCAACGAATATCTTAAATTCTTCATATATCTATCTGTATTTTATTTAAAAATATACTAAAATGTATGTTTACAAAATCACATGTCTAACCTAACATGCAGCTAAAAAAAAAAACTAAAAATTTATTCCCTATTTATTGTCTACGTTTTTATAAAAAAATAAAAAATAAAAAACTATAAAATCGTTAAACATACCTTCTTTAAATCTCTAGAATGTTACCATACAAGTGAAGAAAATCCTTTTTTAATAACATCAAAATTTACGAATTAGTTTTGTTTTAAAGAATGGGAAGAGTTCAGAGGAGCAGGCCCCTTAAGAGGGGCAGAAAAGGCAGGCTTTTAGCCAACTATAAATTGACACGTGTCCCTCTTTTTTTTTCTACCAGAGACTATTTTGCAATTTGGAAAATTTAGGGATCTGCCCGAAAAATTTAAGAACCTGCCCGAAAAATTGCAAAAATTTATTTAAAAAAATTGCAAAAAAAATATTGATTCAAAAAACCTGATAATATGCAAGATTCGGTATAAACGTTAAAATGCAGTGAAAAACGTTAAAATGCAGTAAACAAACTAAAGTGAATAAAAATGTTGAAAAAACGTAAAATGCAGTATAAAACGTGAAATGCAGTAAAAAACATGAAAAATGCAGTAAATTTTTTCTCGGATATACTCTTTCAGATCAGTTTTTCATCACCTTAATCGTAAAATGCAGTATCTTAAATCTAAAATGCAGTAATTTTTTCTCAGATATACTCTTTCGGATCAGTTTTCCATCACCTTAATCGTAAAATGGAGTAATATAATCGTAAAATGAAGTGACCTTTTCAGATCTACTTTTTTAGAAACATAAAAAGTAGTGAGGTTTTCCAGATCTACTTTTTTAAAAGTAGATCTAAAATACAGTAATCGACATACAAAATGCAGTGGCTTCTTTCATATCTACTTTTTTTCTCAGTAAACTTTTTTCTCAGATATACTCTTTCATATCAGTTTTCATCACCTTAATCGTAAAATGCAGTAATATAATCGTAAAATGCAGTGACCTTTTCAGATCTACTTTTTAGAAACATAAAAAGTAGTGAGGTTTTTCAGGTCTACTTTTTTAAAAGTAGATCTAAAATGCAGTAATCGACATACAAAATGCAGTGGCTTCTTTCAGATCTACTTTTTTAGATCTAGATCTGAAAAAGCAGATCAGATCTAGATCTGAAAAACAGATCTAGATTTACTTTTTTCAGATCTAGATCTGAAAAGTAGAGCTACATCTTCGTATTCAGATCTAGATGATGAATGTAATGGTGGAAGACGACGGTGAAGGTGAAGGTTTTGGTGGTGGTGAAAGCGTACGGTGGTGATGGAGTTTAAGGTGGACGATGAAAGAGAAGGTGAAGGTGGAGGTGGTGGTGATGGTGTACGGTAGCGGTGATGGTGCACGGTAGTGGTGACGGCGGAAGGTGACAGCGACGATGAAGGTGGTGGCGCAGCGGCGGCGGTGAAAAGTGGATTGTGTATAACACCCCTCATTCCATAGTAATAATATTATAGATAATACGGAAGCGAAGATAAATAAAATGCCATAATTTGTTACATATTCTCCGAAAATACCAAAAACAGTTTAGATGTTTAAGACACATCAACTTAATACTTGTTCAAAAGATTAGCATGACGGGGTATTATATAAACTAAACTGAACTGTTACAAAAATAATCAGAGTAGCTTGAATATCAAACATTCCATGCATCCAAGGTTTGAACTTCCTGCTACCCACCCGCATGCATAAACAAAAGTCTGCAGGAAGTAACAACGAGGGATTAGCACATAGCTAAGTGAGTAAATCCAACACTCAACATTTAACTTAGCTAAACCAATTAACTACAACAAGTATACGCAACCACAACAAGCAACAACAACTTAATGAGGATCGGCGGATCCGGGGATAACCTTAGTACCCGGGCGGCTCCCCAAGATCACTTATCCAAACATATCCGTATGGCCATAACGGACGAGACCGATAGCTAGTGTTCATTATACTTAGGTACAGTTCCGCACACACAACAAATGAAGTACATCCCTGTACCATTCACACAACAACACACTAGCCCAACCAACAGTTCATCAACTCGTTGACCTCATTAACAACAATGCCCGAAGGCCACACAAGGCATATATAGGCATATGAACAACAATACAACTAATCAACTCAATAATCAAGTCTACGTTTACCCGTCGTAATCAAATGATTACAACTAAGCCAAACGGTGAGTTTTGAATCCACTCACCAATACCTTCGTCCTCAACTACTCAGATTCTCGGGGCAACTTTGTCTTTCAAAGGATCTGAGATTCATCACCAATAAAAAGTTAGTAATCGAAATCGCCCAAATATAACTTATAAAAGTTCAACACATTTGGAACTCATTAATATAAACATCGAGATTACTAGCTACTAACCATGCATATTCAATCATAATGCATCATTTAATTATCATATAATAACGATTGAAAGGTGTTTTAACAACTAACATAAAATGCCCTGGAACAGCCAGAAGCCGCCGGCTGGGCTCACTTAGCCGCCGGCTAAAACCACCAAGCCGCCGGCTTCCGCGTCCAGCCGCCGGTTCCCAACCCTGGGACGCCGGCTCTAAGGCATTTTGAGCAACCAGAAATAAAACGAGTTTTAAAGCTATTTTTACCCGCCGGCTAGGGTCCTTGACCCGCCGGCCAAATGCATTTAGCCGCCGGCTAGGTTTCTTAGCCGCCGGCTTCCCTACCTTTATTGTCTCATCAAGCCGCCGCCTTCTCATGCAGATCAAGAACAGCAGCAGCAGAAATGAAGTATACACGAACCAAAACTAACAAAATCTCAATTTCTAACCAATTTATGCAACAAACTCGATTTCTAATCCAACAACAACCTCATACAACAACTATATAACATTAATCAATCTCCATAACATCCAAATAACTAAGGTTCACATCAAATTCATAAATTCTAATTAGGTTATTCAACCATTTCCAAATCAAAGCTCATAATCATGGATTTGATGCATAGACTAGTTAAGAATCACACATATGATCACATGTCACAAATATTTACCATCTAAAACTCAAGAATCATCTCAATTGATCAATTACATCACTTATTCTAAAATTGAGTTCATAAACTAAAATCACTTACAAAGAGAAGGAAGAACAAGATGATCAAGCTAGATGATGATGATAATAGAAGAAGATCATACTTCAAGTTGATGATTTAATCTAAGATTTAAATTAGGGTTTATGTGGTTAGGGGAATTGAAATGTGAGAGGAAGAGAGGAATTGGGAAAGTGATCCCAATTAAAAGATCGGCCCCCTTTTAACCTGACTAAAAACTATGGGTATTTTATATCCGCTCTAAATCTATTGTCTGGCACCTAAATATCGATTGCGAGAAATTTATTTTATTATACCGTCAACTTTAATAAATTAAACAAGCAACATTTCATTATCCACAATAAGTCCTAAGACCTATTTCACCAAATTTCACAATTAAACAATTATATCGCAAAATTATTTAAAACAATTAAATACGAAATTATAACTAGAAAATACCAGGCTATCGGAGAAGATGTTACATTGTGAAGGTGGTGGTGGCGGCGTCGGAAAAGGTAGCGACGAAAAAAGTAGAGGTGGAGAAGGTGGCGGCAGCGGTGAAAGGTGGTGGTGATGGCGACGGTGGTGGAAGGTGGTGGTGATGGTGACGGTGGTTGAAGGTTGTTGTTGAAGATTGTGGTGGTGGTGGTGGTGAAAGGTGAGTGATGAGAAAATTTTTATGTGAAGAGAGAGAGAGAGAGAGAGAGGAGATAAAAGTGAGCTGACCAAACCCTTGCCCTAATCTTACCCCCTCAAAATATATTTTATGTAATTGCATTTGGGTCCCTCGAATGACGTGGCTACATAAGGAGCGTTGGATCACAAAATGGAAGGTGGAGATGGAGCTGCTCTCCCTGCTCCTTAAAAGCTTCCTGCCTCTCTGATCCTTTTCTTTAAAGAATATTAGACTTAAATGATTATAAATCTAAACTAATCATTACACTAAAGTTAAATAAAAAATTAACGTTTGTTAAAAAAAATAAATTAACGATAAAAAATCACAAAAAACACATCAACTTAAACTTAGTAGATTACAATAAATATTAAAAACAAAACAGTACAAGAGCTCGCGCTGTTACGGGTCATTTACCTAGTATGACATTATTTCATATTATGAAAAATCATAGATAAATCTAATCTGGACGGTACCACTAGAGAGGAGGAAGGGGGATGGAGGCCTTGAAGAATGAAGAAAGATCGGTCTAAAAAACAACTTAATAATAAGATTGGTCTATGTAAAAGTTATGTGTCAAGACAATGAACAAGTTATGTCAATTTTAGATTGATTGGTTAGATTTGTGATTATTGATACTCCCTCCGTCCCAATTTTATTGTCCCCAGACAAAAAACACGCAGTTTAAGAAAACATCACCATCTCTCTTTCTTTTTGGTAAGAAGACAGTTTTTACTTTTTACCTACCTTTTTGTCTTACATATATAAATTAGAGGCAAAAATGAACTTTATATCATTATTCTTATCTATTTATGGAAGTGGACAATTAAATTGGAACATCCCAAAAAAGGAATACCGGACAATAGAATCGGGACGGAGGGAGTATAACTTTTGTTTAAGGATTAAAAGGATGCAAAATCTTTAACATTTTGTATTTTTGTATATAAAGTTTTGGGTTTATTGTTTCGTTATACACTAAACTTTAGACTTGTTACTACAGTATGCACCCAACTTTTAAACCATCTATTGTATGATGTAAACTTTCTAAAACCTCTTATTGTATGCATTCAACTTCTATTGTATGTATAGAACTTACAAAAAATAGTCAATTTATGTAGCCAAAAACACGCAGAAAACATACAATAGAGTTTTAAAAAGTTAACCTCATACAGTAGATGGTCCAAAAGTTAGAAAGCATACAATAGTAACAAGTCTAAAATTAAACGCATAACGGAGCAATAATCCCTAATTTTTTTCTAGAGGGCCCTACTCATCCAAATTATTGAAATGCAAAAGAACAAAACTCAGTTTTCTAAAAACAACAAAAGTTGATTACAAAACTACAAAATTAGGCATCCTTCCTAGAGTTTACCTACACCATTTATAATTTTCTGGACTTGCTAAAAGATTGGAGTATTACTTGGTTGGTAACAGGTTGATTGTAAAATACAAAAAGTAAAACAGAAAATTATTATCAAACATTACATCTATTTTAAATTGTTTTTCTATGAAAACTTGCTACACCGTTAATGATTGAACATTCTATAATTGTGTGCAATTTAAAGTAGAGACTTAAATTGAGACGAAAAGAGTATCTCAAGTGACCATCTTAACATATGTAACTTTTTTTTTGGAAACGACAAATAACACATGCGGGCCAGTAATGGAGTATCATCGTGCTCACCTAGGAAAAACCACCACAGGACTCGAACCCGAGACCTATGGGTAAAACCTCGTGCATCACAACCAGCTGAGCTGGTGATCATTTGCAACATATGTAACTAAAGATAGTCGTATTTCATTTATAATTAATTTTGAAGTTAATTGTATTTATGTAGATAAATTTTCCTAATAACACTTGTTTACAACTTTTAACAAACTTTAATTATTTTTAAAGTGTTCTTGGAGAGGAAAAGGGGATGAGGACTGGAGCAATACGGCTCAATGATTGAAGAATTAAATCGTGACATTTCATTTATTTATTTAATATTTCCAAATCCCACGTAAGTGTACTACTCCCTCCGTCCCATTTTATTTGTCCATCTTTTCATTTTGGTATGTTCCAAAATATTTGTCCTATTTCAAAATCAACCAATCAAAATGCTTAAAAATGGAAAAGATGAAATTCTATTGGTGGTCAACAGTAATAAATGTACTTTTCTTAAATTGTGTGTTTTTTGTCTGGTGACAAATAATTTGGGACGGAGGGAGTATTCATTTTTGTTGTCTTTAGTAAATTTAATTATTAATAACTAGTCAGCGACACGTAAGCTTAATTTATCATAAATTACATTTGTTAAATGATTATTTCGAAAAATAGATGGATTTAGTAAGTCTAAGTAAACGACATTATATGTTTACACATCACTAATAATCATTTTACATCATATCGTGCATATATTATTTGTACGAAACGTGTAATCCTAGAATAAAAAGAGGAGACGGTATCTATCAATATAAAATTATTTAAAAATCATAAACAATATCAATCATTATAATCATTATTTCATTATATTATAATCATTATTTCATTCTTTCTTACATTCTGTACTTTTTCTGTACTTTTTCGTACTTTTCTGTACTTTTTTATTCAAAAATGGTATGGCAAGTAAATAAAAATGGTATGGATAGATATTCCCTTATATTATTCTTTGGTAGTCCGTGACTCCGTGTTCCCTTGATTTACGTGATTAGTTTTTTGTTTTTTTGTTTTTTTTTTTTATCAAAGGTCCAATTGTCCAAATAGTTAAATGTTGTCCTTGTTGATCGATGTATCACGCTATTTCTTACCTTTATATTAAGCTAACACAAATAAAACAACTCAATAGTTAGAATGTGACTCGTAAATGTATGCCGATTCGAATGGCATCACGACACGACCTTGTATTAGTGTTAGTGATGATGACGATCGTTTAATACATACGATACAACCTTCTAAGAGCATGGTGAGTGAGCCAGAAATTTTAGGGTTTTGACCTTTAACGTCGATTCTCCCTTCAGTGTTAAAAGGCATATGCCGAGTTTAACACAGTAACGCTCTTTTCTATGATACATGTCACTTGTAAATGATGTAACAAAAAATGGATACCTTGCAAATGTTACCAAGTTGGCATTTTTATTGGTTAATAATTAATTGACGTGAGAAATGATTTGTTATTGACGTGGCAATTGATGTGATATGCTGACGTGGTGTGACTTGAACGGATAATATATTGTTGAAATCCACATAAATTTTTGGGACCGTAGAAATTATCTACAAGACATGTTGTAGTAATTTAATTCTGGATTTTGAAGAGCACACTTGAAGCTTCGGGACTTGTGCTTTTAAGATACCAATGATAGATCATAGATGTGCAGTCTGGATTGCACCACATGCATAATTAGTTGTACCCAATTTTATTTTGTTTTTCTGTAGAATAACTAAAACATGAAGAAACGTAACATAACCGAGCTAAGAAATACGAGTAGAACTTGAACAACATTGTATGTTCTAGACCGCTCACGTCAATTCAGTGTTACGTCAATACTGTCTTAGAAAGATTAAATAAAGACTGAACCCTGCTTATAATGACAGAAAAATTGAACAGAACTATTTGAGCACCTACATTTATCAATTTAATAATACGTTTATTATATACTAAAAAAAGAAAAGAAAAGAGAAGGCTCCACTCCATTTCATCCTCAACTCGTCTTACCCAGAACCAACGGAAGAAGGACGGCTTGGAAGACTAAGTGCCTATGGCTTACTTCTATCCTTGTGCCAAAGACGGTTGCCACATTGGACCAATTTGTTTACTCTTTCTTTACAAGCTTTTCTCAATATAGGTTATTTTTTTAATTTTAAATTTTTTTTCTTTTTAAAATTGTAGACATATAGATGACTAATAAGTTCTTAAAACATACATAATTTAGCAAGTCTACTTAATGTTACAAATTGTTTAAATAAAATATATTATACTATTAGTTAGTAGTATACCGGTTCACATGGTTATCAATCGTATCAAAATCACCATTTTTAGGTGTGCAAGGTTCCAAATATCGTGTACAATCATTCAACTTGTTCATGACACGTGTCATGATCTTATTTGACATTTAATCATTTCCCACGTATATAAACCCCCCGGGTTTCACCATCTTCCATTTCACGTTTAAAACATAGTTTCATTGTCACCTAAAATACCTTCTGCTGACCACAAAATTTCTCGTTGCTAATTCCTCCAAAATCTCGCGATAGAAGCGTGCGTTTCGATACGCCGAGTGCGCTTCTTCTGAGCTGATTATCGAGAACAATTTTAAAGCAGAGGTGTTGGTGGTAATTTGAGAGCATAATTCGACAATATAAGGTGAGTTTTTTCTTTCTTTTATTTTATTTTATTTAATAAGCAGTTTGGATTATATAACTTTTTGATGGATTTAGGCCTGTCCCAATGGTAGCGTCTGTTTGGAACCTATGTGCGTCGGTTTAACCGACACCATTGGCACCGATCGTCACTTTCGTTTCATCTGTGAATTCAGTAGGATATCTGACCACGTCTTTTTATTTATTTATTTTGTGTATATAATTAAATGTATATTAGTAAATATGAGGCTTAAAAATTGAAATAATGGGGTTGACAGATCCGTTTTAGTCGGTTTTGGAAAAAACTCACGTGACAGTGAGTTGACGCAAATTGACCGGTCTGAGTCTCCTATGTGACAGATTATTACCCTTGTTGTATAATAACCTGAATTTGAATTTTTTTTTTTTTCTTTTTTTTTTTCTGTTATTATAAGCAATCCTAAGCACCTTGTAAAATAATCTAAATTAATATTTTTTTTTCTTTTCTTTTGTTATTATAAGTAATATTAAGCACCCCATTAATGTTTTTTTATTAGGAACTTGATTAGAAGGTTTAACAAATTTTGTATGTTAGTTTAATATAGTTATGTAAGCGTTTATTGTACGAAATGTTTGAAGAATTATCGTGTTAAGTTAAAACTATGATAATTGTTTATTCAATATGGAATTTTATGTATCTTGTATTTGAAGTTTTAGCATTTGTTTGGAGTTTTAAATTAATGGATAAACTTGAAAGGAAGTTATAATTGTATTTATTTATAATTCGGGAAGGCTAGTTTATGCTTATAGTAGTATAGAATTTTTTTTCTTGGTAATTTTAGTGCCACAATTAACTTTCTTTTATATGTGTAGTTTATCGTTAGAAATCGCTTAATTACGTGCGTAAAAATGACGATTACACCGAAAATTTCCATTGATGATGGCAACCTTGTGGTTCATGGGAAAACAATCCTAAAAGGAGTTGCAGAAAACATTGTGTTGAGTCCAGGATCAGGGTCAGGACTTGCAAGTGGTGCATTCATTGGTTCATCATTTTCCAATAGCAAAAGTCTTCATGTTTTTCCTGTTGGGGTCTTAGAGTAAGCTCAACACCTCTTTCATAATTTCATCATCATTTTTAGTACATCAGATGGAATCTATTACATGGTCAAGTTGTGTAAGTGTGTAACCGTCTTCTTTTGTTTTTTTGGTAACAGGGATCTTAGATTTATGTGTTGTTTTCGGTTCAAGTTATGGTGGATGACACAAAGAATGGGAACATGTGGAAAGGATATTCCTTTAGAGACTCAATTTATGCTTGTGGAGAGCAAAGACAGCAATGATAATAGTCCCACAATATATACTGTATTCTTGCCTCTTTTGGAAGGCCAATTCAGGGCTGTTCTTCAGGGAAATGATAAAAATGAACTAGAAATTTGCCTCGAAAGTGGTTAGTACATTAATCGTATAAACTTTTTAAGTTTTGTTTGTGTTAAAAAGAAATGATCAATAAAAAATATGGATGAATACTCTGAATCATATCAATCAGTCTAATTAATCGAAATATGTAACTAATTGTTGACATGATTGTGGTTAATCAGGCGATCATGCAGTCGAAACAGACCAAGGGCTTAACCTTGTCTACATGCATGCTGGAACGAATCCATATGAGGTCATTAACCAAGCTGTTAAGTAAGTGCACTAGCCAACTTGGTTGTTTACCTCTCTCATTGTTACCATATTTGCCCAATTAATCAGTCGATGTTTATTGATCTGATGTGAACAGGGCTGTTGAGAACCATATGCAAACATTTCATCACAGAGAAAAGAAAAAGGTATCTCTTACTCTTATAGCGCTCTTTCCTTCGAGCTAGCCGGAAGAAATCCATTTCTTTTGTCTGTAAGAGAAAAGGCGCTTATTCCATGAAATAGGAGCTCAGCGGAGTCATGAACTAACAAGAACAGCCACTTCCATATCTACGCTATTGACTTTCCTCCCCTCGTGGGAAGTAGCAAGAGCCTTTATCTAATCTACTATTGAACCATCTTACCTGATATTAGTAAAGCTTGTTCATTTCATTTAAGTGTTGGTAAATAAAATTTGGATTGTGTCTTATTTTTCTCGTTTTTATGCTTTTTATTGGTTGAAACAACAGTTACCAGGGTTACTTGATTGGTTCGGCTGGTGCACATGGGATGCTTTCTACACCGATGTCACTGCAGAAGGCATTGAAGAAGGCCTTAAAAGGTGATTAATTTAAGTACATATTATTAGACCTCACACTAAAGAAAACCCGCATTTGCAAACTGAACATATCTCGGTCACTATTACAGTTTATCGGAAGGAGGAACTCCACCACGCTTCCTAATTATAGACGATGGTTGGCAACAAATTGGGAACGAGAATAAGGACTCCAATGTTGTTGTGCAAGAAGGAGCACAGTAAGCTATTGCACAATTGTATTACCATTTTTTCTCTGTTATAATTACTTTGTTATATCTTATGCTGACTTGTTTATTAATACATCTTGCAGGTTTGCAAACAGACTAACGGGAATCAAAGAGAACGAAAAATTCCAAAAGAAGAAAGATGATCATGCCCCGGGCTTAAAGCATGTTGTTGATGAAGCTAAGGAAAATCATAATGTCAAGTATGTTCACTTTCCAAATTTAGCAACAAAAAAATAAACTGTCTTTTTCTTTAACTATTTTACTCTCATGGTTGACTTTTTCTAATATTCAACTACATGGATTTGGGTTATCACAGGTATGTATATGTATGGCATGCTCTAGCAGGATACTGGGGCGGTGTGAACCCAACTGTTGCCGGTATGGAACATTATGACCCGGCTTTGGCGTACCCGGTTCAATCACCAGGTGTAAAAGGAAACCAGCCAGACATAGTCATGGACAGTCTTTCGGTTCATGGTTTGGGTCTGGTGCACCCTAGAAAGGTTTTCAACTTTTACAATGAGCTTCATGCGTACCTTGCTTCATGTGGAGTTGATGGAGTCAAAGTTGACGTTCAAAACATAATTGAAACTCTTGGCGTGGGCCATGGTGGCAGAGTTTCTCTTACTCGAAGCTATGTTCAGGCTCTTGAAGCTTCAATTGCTAAGAATTTTAAAGATAATGGTTGTATTGCTTGTATGTGTCATAATACTGATGGGCTGTACAGCGCTAAACAAACTGCAATTGTTAGAGCTTCTGATGATTTCTACCCTCATGACCCTGCTTCTCACACCATCCATATTTCTTCTGTGGCCTATAACACATTGTTTCTTGGGGAATTTATGCAGCCTGATTGGGATATGTTCCATGTAAGTATACTTGCTAGAGGTGGAAATATGGGCGGGGTGTATAACAGGTCAAAATGAGTAATTGGGTCGACCGAAACACCTTTTCTCCAATAATCTAAATTTCTAAATAGTTCATGTGTTGAATTTGGTTAGATTAATTATCTTAATTTCACGATAATTTGATTACTTGAATAAAGTGACTTAAGGTTTTGTGCACTAAGAATACATTTTGCACCATTCGATCTGTTATTTTATCCGTTTGACCTGTTAGAGATGGAGCATAAGTAGAATAATAGGTCGAAATTGCCTTATAGGTATATGGCTCGAAATTGCCACCTCTACTAGCTCATAGTACTTAATTTGAGTTGAATTAGATGTTTAGACTAACTTCGTTTCTTTCCAATAATGACAATTTCAGAGTCTTCATCCAGCTGCTGACTATCATGCTGCAGCTCGATCTATTGGCGGATGCGCCATTTATGTTAGGTAAGTGAACATGTTCTGTATGCTTTTTCTTAGCCTTATCAGAAAAACCATAAACTAATTGGAGTTAATTTATTTCTCTCGATGGGCAGCGACAAGCCTGGCAACCACAACTTTGACCTATTAAGGAAGTTGGTTCTCCCAGATGGATCAGTGCTTCGTGCCCAACTGCCTGGAAGACCAACACTCGATTGCCTCTTTGCTGATCCAGCTAGAGACGGAATCAGGTTCTCCCACTTTTTTCAAATATTGAGTTTAATCATTTATAAAATTAAACAAAGAATTGACTTTGACTTTTATATTTTAATGTAGCCTGCTTAAGATTTGGAATGTGAATAAGTGCACTGGTGTGGTGGGTGTATTCAACTGCCAGGGTGCCGGTTGGTGCAAAATCGAAAAGAAAACCCGTATCCATGATGCATCTCCTGGCATTCTTACGGGTTCTGTGCAATCTGCTGATGTGGACGCCCTAACTCAAGTAGCTGGTCAGGACTGGAACGGGGAAACCGTTGTGTATTGTCAAAGATCAGGTACCACACCATCTCAAATTTCCTATGGCTATGGAAAAATGTGTATATTAGTTAACGGGTCAAAGCAGGTTTGTGTCGAAGTGTAGATTGTGTACTTGCTGAAACGAACATATTTGGGTCAAAATGAATGGTAACGGGTCAAAACAGGTTTGGGTAAAAATACAAAAATTTATGTTGTAAAAATGGGCTGGGTTAGGTTGCGTTGAAACACTTTTGTTTCTTCAGTTCATGTCATTTGTTCTTGTACTTAAATAGTTAAATACACTTTAGATGATTTTTACTCCTTTATTTCCTCTAAAGGTTATACTTTGGATGATTTTCAACCATTATAAGTAAATGAGTCGAAATTGCCACCTCTATTTGAATTAGAATGAAGGGTGTTCATTGTTATTTTGAACCCTTAATGTTGCAGGGGAGGTAATTAAGTTGCCAAAAGGAGTATCATTGCCTGTAACACTCAAGGTTCTTGAATATGAACTATTCCACTTCTGTCCTCTAAAGGTTAGCATCTTTTACTCATGAACCTCAACTAATGCAGAAAGAACAAAAAAAAAAATGAACTTAACTTATTTGATTTGCCTTAACAGGAGATAACAGAAAACATATCAGTCGCCCCAATAGGTTTGCTTGATATGTTCAATACAAGTGGCGCAGTGGAGCAATTTGAAGTTCAATTAACTTCCAACTCTGAAGTCTATGATGACCAGTCCACCCCTCTAAGTGAAAACCGACCTGTGACTGCCACGGTGGCAGTAAAAGTCCGAGGATGTGGAAGATTTGGAGCCTATTCATCTCAACGCCCTCTCAAGTGCACTGTTGATGGTGCTGATACCGAGTTCAACTATGATTCTGCAAATGGATTAGTAACACTTATGGTCCCAGTGATCCAAGAGGAGTTGTACAAGTGGAGTATCAAGATCCTAGTGTAGAGTTTAGACGTCTTGCAATGTTTCAGTTAATTATTTATATGGTGTCTACTCGTGTATTGAGTGATCAAGTTTAGATAGGTACAACTTGGGTCACAGTATTATCAGTTGTTCTATTAAGCGTTGTAACAGGTGTTGTCATTCTTGGTAATAAAGGAGTTATTAGCTAAAGACTGACATCATGTTTAAAGAAAATTGCTCAAAATCAAGAGACTATAAATCTCTTGTTGCAGGTTCTGAAATGGGTTAACAAGTGCACATACGATAATGACAAGTACAACTACCACAATCACGAGTAACAAAATAAGAATTCTATGATTTCTGTCCTTCTTCAGCAGCAGCTTCAAAAGTTTCACCGGCCACAAGGTCCGGGACTTCATCATCATCCTCTTGTATTGTTGACATAGCAGCAGCAGCACCTTCCACACCACCTGCCTGCTTCTGGAACTGCTCTGCTAACTTTCTCAAATTATCCAAGTTATCGGGTCCTGTACACAGAATTTATTACTTTCCATTTCCACAATCAAAACACACACAAAAAGATTCAAAATTTTGAAGATTTACACGTACCCAATTGGTTAAAAATGCTCGGGAGAACATCTTGCAATTCTGCACCATTATGGAATAAGTAACAAAAACGAGTCAAGTATAAGCGATGGACATTTGACAGAGCATCAATGATAAGAGGGGAACATACTCTTTGTTTGAGGAGTACCACTAACGACCCAGGTGTTGGCAGCAACAGCAGCTTGAACTGAAACATAGAACATGGAAAAGTTCATTAGCGTGTTACATAACAAAAAATGAAGAAAATAATATTATGTATCAAAATGAAAAAATCAGTACCTTTAGGGTTTGCGAACTGGATCACTACATCATCCTTAAAGATGTTAACTTCCTCAATTGATGGTATCGCGTTTACCCCAATTCTTTTCAAAGTGCTTTGCAGCCTTTTGTCATCTGTTGTGGTTGTTTTATGCACAGCCTTCTTCTTTCTGAACGTTTAAACCAAACCATAACTTAGATGACAAAAATCAAACATGTATACATATTACATACATACAAGATACAACGATAAAAATATACACATCTATTATATACAGATCATAATCACAACAAAAAAGAGAACCTTCTAACGCTACCCTTTCCACCAGTGCGAACAGCACCAGCCATCTTCTGTAGCTTTTCGACATTCATCTGCCACAATGTACAAACATATAAATCAAACCAATTATACATTAAATCTGTATCTGTCAACGAGACAGAATACAAGTAAACAGAAATATCTATTCACTGTCACTTGCGAACCGAATACAGCTCATTCATTGCATTACAAACAAATACAAAACACCATCAAATTGAAAGTTAAAACAACCTCATTTCTAAACAACTTGACATACTTGCAATAATCTAAAGTAACAGCTTATGGACTTAATTATATCTAGAAATGCCAATAAGCTCATTTTTAACTGCTTATAAGCTTACAAACTTGAGCTTAGAATAAACTTGAGCTACAAAACCCTTAATAGACAGAAAATAACAAAAAACCACATTGTCCAAATCATCAAAGGCTAACAAAAATGTCCTATATGTATAGATTTACTATATAGCTTATTAATCAAGTTAATCATATGAAATGAGAAATACAGATTAAACATGGTATATGTATTTATAAATGTTTACTTAAATATAAATATAAATATAAAATAAAATTGAGAAAAGGGTACTAATTTACCTTGAAGTTGATCGGAGAAATGGAAGAGCACAACACACACGCACAGAGAGTTTTTAGATAACAATAAAACCCTAGCGGTCAATCTTTTGCTAGAAATAATGTACCCAAATGTTCATTTGACTACCTTCTTCAACCGTACTATTGCAAGAATTGCATTTTGTTTTGGAAATATTTAGATTGGTCACGTATCGATGGAAGTTTTGGCACGAGAAGTCCTTAAGTCTACGTGTGAGTCACAACTCAAAATTTCACTATTTAAAAAAATCTATGATAGTTATTTATAATCAAACGCGATTTATGTAAGAACCGAGATCATAGTCAAGAATCGACAATTCAAAGGATTCATATATTTTAAAGTATTATAGTCCTTGTT
This sequence comes from Helichrysum umbraculigerum, assembly GCA_949592205.1. Taxonomy (NCBI): domain Eukaryota; kingdom Viridiplantae; phylum Streptophyta; class Magnoliopsida; order Asterales; family Asteraceae; genus Helichrysum; species Helichrysum umbraculigerum. The sequence goes on along the minus strand of CATIUR010000002.1, from coordinate 11,489,084 downwards.
ATAAATGCTTAAGAATATATGAATATGTAGTTTTATGAAACGTTCGAATTAGAATTACGCTAAACGAAATTGAAATTCAAACTTAATACAAAGATTAGGCACTCACTGATTACAGAATTGAGCACGAAATCGATGATCTTATTGATAGCCACATGAATTACAGTTGAATGATGAAGAGAGACGAAGATTACAAAAATGATTAACTAAAAAGAAATGAACTCTGCAATTGGTATTTAAACCACACAGGAGCGTCTAACAGAAATAACAAAAATAACAAAATCATTGCTACGTCATCAGCTACGTCTACGTCATCAGCTACATCAGCGTATGTATTGGAATCTTGTGAATTGCACGTGCATTTTATTTAGCTTCATAACATTCCACCCTCCTTAGCAAAATCCTTGTCCTCAAGGATTTAGATTGAAATCCGGAAAACGCAACAACAGGTCACTGTACAACTCCCATGTAGCATCATTCACATCTTGATTGGACCATTGCACAAGCACATAAGTAGCTGGCTTGTTATTCACTTTGCCCAAACGTCTATCCAGAATTGCAATGGGCTCAAAAGGTAGCAACCCATTTGAACCCATAGCTGGTAATGCTCCCATCTTATGACTAGAACCTTTGCACTTCTTTAATTGGGATACATGGAACACTGGGTGAACTGAGCTATGAGCAGGTAATTGAAGTTTGTAAGCAACATTTCCCACTTTTGCAATGACCATGAATGGTCCATAATATTTTGCAGATAACTTGTGATGGGTTCCCTGCCTGACAGTCACTTGCCTATGAGGTTGGAGTTTCAAATACACCCAATTTCCCACCTCAAATTCTCTGTCTGATCTATGTTTATCAGCTAGACTCTTCATCCTATCTTGAGCTCTTTTCAAATGAAATTGCAACAACTTAATGGACTCTTCTCTAGCCTGCAATGATCTATCCACAGCATCCACCAAACTATCTCCAGCTACATATGGAAAATGGACTGGAGGTGACTGTCCATACACTACCTCAAATGGGGTAGTTTGTATAGCAGAATGGAAATTGGTATTATACCAAAATTCTGCTAAAGATAACCACTGCACCCACTCTTTAGGCTTGTCACCAGTCATACATCTCAAATAACATTCCAAGCATTTATTCACCACTTCAGTTTGGCCATCCGTCTGAGGGTGGTAAGCAGTAGAAAACTTCAATTGAACCTTAAGCATATGGAAAAGGGACTGCCAAAATTGACTTAGGAACACTTTATCTCTGTCACTAATTATAGAACTAGGCATTCCATGCAGCTTATAAACATGATCAATGAAAGCCTGTGCAACAGTTTTGGCAGTATAAGGATGTGACATAGCAATGAAATGAGCATACTTACTTAGCCTATCCACCACCACATAGATGACTGTTTTGCCACCAGAAGAAGGAAGCCCATCAATGAAATCCATGGATATCTCATTCCAGATTTTTGTTGGGATTGGTAATGGCTGTAATAACCCTGGGTAAGCTGCTAAATCCGGTTTCTGTCTTTGGCAAGTATCACAATCTTGGATAAATTTCTTAACCATCTTGTGCAAACCCTTCCAATAGAACAGAGATTTCAAACGTTTAGTGGTAACATGTGATCCACTATGGCCCCCAACTGGGTCAGAATGATAATAGTGAATGATTTGGGTTCTAAGTGTTTCATTAGATCCCACCACAAGTCTACCCTTCCTCTGTAACATGCCATCAACCAATGCATACTTGCCTGCAGTGTAAGTGTGGCTTTGGAGTTGAGACAAAATGGCTGCCAATGTACTATCTTCCTCCCAGCTCCTTTTAATACGACCCATAAGATCAGTGGAAACAGGAGTGGTAATTATTGCCCAAAGTTCACCACCAGATCCAATTCTTGACAAAGCATCCGCAGCAGTATTTTCACTTCCTTTCTTATACTCTATTTCATAGTCAAATCCCAATAGCTTGGGTAGCCATTTGGCTTGAAATGGAGTAGTAAGCCTTTGATCCAAAAGGTACTTAAGACTAAAATGATCAGTTTTAATCTTAAAATGTCTGTCCAACAAATATCCCTTCCACTTATCTAATGCCATAAGTACTGCTAGGAACTCCTTCTCATACGTAGACAAAGCTTGGTGTTTAGGTGAAAGGGACTTGCTAAGATAAGCAACGGGATGACCTTTTTGTTGCAAAACTGCACCAATACCCGTTCCTGAAGCATCAGTTTCAACCACAAAAGTGGCATTGAAATCAGGCAAAGCTAAGACAGGAGCTTGCATCATAGCTTGTTTGAGTAATAGGAAAGCCTGTTGAGCAGCTTCATTCCAAATAAAAGAGTTTTTCTTCAGTAAAGCAGTCAAGGGTTGACTGATGAGTGCATAATTCCTGATAAACCTTCTGTAATACCCAGTTAAACCCAAAAACCCTCTCAAGTGTTTGATGGTTTTTGGTACAGGCCAAGCCTCCATAGCATGAATTTTACTTGGATCTGTAGCCACCCCTTTTTCTGTGATGATATGGCCCAAATATTCCACTTGTGGTGCAGCAAAAATACACTTACTCATTTTGGCAAATAAGGTATTTTCCTTCATTATTTGCAGCACTGACCTCAAGTGTACCAAATGATCTTCCATGGTTTGGCTATAGACCAGAATATCATCAAAGAATACAAGCACAAATTTTCTGAGGAAGGGTTTAAAAACAGTATTCATGAGAGACTGAAAGGTTGAAGGTGCATTAGTTAATCCAAATGGCATGACCAATAATTCATAATGCCCTTCATGTGTTCTAAAAGCAGTCTTGTAAATATCATCTTCATGCATCCTGATTTGATGGTAACCAGATCTAAGATCCAATTTGGAAAACACCTTTGACCCATTTAACTCATCAATGAGTTCTTCAATGACTGGAATGGGAAATTTATCTTTCACATTATGCTTATTGAGCTGCCTGTAATCAATACACATTCTCCAGCTTCCATCCTTCTTTTTTACCATGACAATAGGTGAAGAGAAAGGACTCTGACTGTTTTTGATGACACCAGAATCCAATAACTCTTTAACCATGAGCTCAATAGCATCCTTTTGATTTGGAGGGTGTTTGTAAAGCCTGATGTTGATGGGTGGTGTATTAGGAAGTAGAGGAATTTTATGGTCATGAGAGCTTTGAGGTGGCAACTCTTTTGGAACATCAAACACTCCCACAAATTCATCCAATACACTCTGCACATTTGGGCTGATAGGGTTGGCTTCTATATGACATAAAGATCCAGGGTAAGCACATAAAGTCATAGCAGACAATTCTGCTTTCACTGATGACAACGTAGCATTTTTTTTCATTTTCTTCCCCTGCAACCATTGCATAGCAGCTTGTTTGATGCCTCTTAAAACCACCTTCCTTTGACAGTAATTGTACACCATAACTAACAACTTGAAGTTCCATTTAATGAACCCTAAAGTTGATAGCCATTGAATACCTAGTACCATTTCACACCCTCCTAAAGGTAAAATCATTACATCAGACACATACTCCTGGCCTTGTAGAGTCCAAGTAAATCCTTTACATTCATACACACTATTCATTAATTGACCATTAGCTACTGCTACCTGCAAGGGACATGTAGCCCTTATATTACAACCAATTCTCTTAGTAGTATGTAAATCTAAGAAATTGTGTGTGCTTCCAGAGTCCACCAACATGTGCACATTGTGTCTTCCAACATAACCTCTAACCCTCATTGTTTGGTAACTAGTTTCTCCAGTCATGGCATGTAATGAAATTTGAGGAATTGAAAGGGTGGACACTTCATAACTATTGTTATTCTCAAACTCACTACTATCATCAACAGTCTCTGGAACATACAGGCTATTATCACTTTCTTCATCTACCATTTGCTTTCCTAACACTTCATCAGGCACAGCAGCAATAACTTCTAAAGAATGCAATTGCCCTGGACATTTGTGACCAGGAGAATATCTTTGATCACAATAGAAACACAGATTTTTGGCTCTTTTATCTTCCAATTCCTGCTGTGTCAAGTGCCTCCTAGGACTAGTGTAATTAGCTGATTTGCTAGAACTAGCTACTGCAGTACTATTCCGAGATGCTAAGGCATTAATAGGTGGAACAGGTAATGCCAAAACACCTTTAGCAGGTAGTGCAGTCAATGACAGTTGATTATTCTGATAAGTACCAATCCTAGGTGTAGATAAAAGTGGAGTATACCTGCTTTTGATGGCTGATAATAATGCTTCCTGCATTTTAGCCAAGCAATACACATCGCTAAGTGTTGCAGGTCTGAACATTCTAATAGCCATGCTAATCTCATCCTTTAAACCTCCAACGAACAAGCTGATAGCATGAACCTCTGGTATCTCTATCTTGTTAAGAAGTGTTTCAAAAGCATCTTGATAAGCTTGTACTGTAGTTGTATGTTTGAGGTTTTTGAGTTCCACCATTGGATCTTCAAATATAGGAGCAAATCGTCTTCTGATCTCCCTCTCATATAGCTCCCATGCCACATATTCTCCACATTTTCTAACGAATTGCTGATGCCAGCTTAAAGCTCGATCAAACATGTGCATAGAAACTAATTTGATTCGCTGATTGTTGCTGACGTCATCAAGTGCAAAGAACTGTTGTACTCGATAGAGCCAACCTTCGACGTCATCTCCACTAAATTTGGGGAAATCAAACCTAGTGAGCTTACCGTATTGAGTAGTTGATCCTCTAACGCCGCCGTTATCGCCGGACCTCAATTTCTGAAATTCAGTCGTCGCAAACTGCTGGAACAAAAATAATCCGGCGATATTTTCGTTAATTTTCTCAATCGATTGCTGTAAACTCGCAATTGTGTTATTCAAATCCGTTCTGCTGCCGGAATCTTCTGAAGATCGTGTATTCACCATCTCCGATTAATTTTCCAGTAAACTTCCGATTAGGTCTCAATCGATTATGATTGATAACGAACAGCTAATCCGTTGCCAGAATCACTGCTTTGATACCAATTGAAACGTTCGAATTAGAATTACGCTAAACGAAATTGAAATTCAAACTTAATACAAAGATTAGGCACTCACTGATTACAGAATTGAGCACGAAATCGATGATCTTATTGATAGCCACATGAATTACAGTTGAATGATGAAGAGAGACGAAGATTACAAAAATGATTAACTAAAAAGAAATGAACTCTGCAATTGGTATTTAAACCACACAGGAGCGTCTAACAGAAATAACAAAAATAACAAAATCATTGCTACGTCATCAGCTACGTCTACGTCATCAGCTACATCAGCGTATGTATTGGAATCTTGTGAATTGCACGTGCATTTTATTTAGCTTCATAACATTTTACATTCTATATAAAAACAAACTTAATCCTAGATTTTGTATCAAATCGCTTGGACTTGTATCAATTCTTCAACAAGTTAAAGTTCGTTTTGTGAGTAGGTTTGATGTTAACTTATTTGAGGATACGAAGCATTACGACGATGCATTACCCCGTGTCTTGAAATAACAATGTTATGACATTAATGTACATAATATTTTGTCATGGTCAATTTCAATTTATTAATAATACAAAGGGTTAGTTGTTCATGTTTACTAAATAAATACATAGAATAATAGTCCAATAAAACTAATTTCAAATCTTACAAACTGCTAAATCGACTTTGTTAAATATTAAACTAGATTTATATTTTCTAACATTGTATATGTAACATATTTAATATATTCCCTTTACCTGTAAACCTTCAAAGAAGTTGAATAAATCGTTTCAACGAATCAACTCAACTCAACTCAACTCATCCTGATTTATTTTATACATCACAAGATACCCACTTTAACGTAAACACTCAGGGGGTGCTTGGTAGGAGGTTTTAGGGGGTAAGGAATGATAATGATAATCATTGAAGATGGTTGATTAACTATAATGCAATTAATCATTATAGAGTATGGGGTAATGAAGCATTCCTCACTAATTTGGGGGTTATGGGTATAATTAGTTGTAACTGTTATTATCTTTATTATGTTCATCTGTTTTTTCATTTCTTTATCATATCACTACACAAAGTTAATTACACCCACCCTCCAATTTGATTCTTATTATCGTGAATTCCTTCTTGATATATTTAATTTTTTCCCTTTCACCTAATTGAAGTATAAAAACTAACATAGCTCCTTATTCTTAATTTGTTTTTTCATTCGTCGCTAGAATATGGCAGTAGGTAGAAGTAATAACAAACCCTTATTATTTCAAATCAAAATAATAAGGATTGTCTATAAGTTATATGGAGTATTTAAGACTTGAAGCTAGATATTGAAATCAAATTGACTTATTGTAATGTATTTCACGTAAAAATCAAAGTTTTCTTAAACCAAGCACTATCAAAGATAATGGTAATGCTCATTCTTTTCCTTAGTATTCCCTTTGCCAATCCCTTTCCCATTCCCCTGTTTGAACCAAGCGCCCACTCATTGCTTTTCGTCATGTCTATTTTTCAACTCCATGGGCTCAACTGCAACGTAAATGTAAAACGAGGGGCTGATTTTGCAGTTAGCACATAGTAAGAGGATCAAACTTGCTACAAATAAAGAACTAGCAGACGAGCTATATACTGATCTAGGGTTTTATCCTTTATATTTTTCTATCCACCCACCGCCTTCACTCTTCATTTTCCGTTTTCCGGCCACGGCTCATTTCTCCCACCGACGCCAAGGTAAATCAACATCATATCTTTCCTTATTATTTTATATAATCAGTCTGTGTATTTTAATTTCAAGATAATTAGGTTTTGGTTTTGTGTTTTGATCTGCTTCTAGATATATACATAGTACTGTGTATATTGATTCCGGTAGTAAGATTTATTAGTTTTACAGAGTTAAAATGCTTCCTGGATAATTAGAGTCCATGTTTTGATACTTTTGAGTAGAATATTGCAATCTGATAGGTTCTTTGCTTGTATTTATATGTGTATATCTATACATATTCTTAATTAACTGTTAATGTTAATCAACTCATATGATGTTCATTTCTTTTACTCCGTATTTGTTTTTGTTTTGTTTTTTTTATCTGTGTGGAAAGTGATATATTGAAATACATGTACTGAAAGAAGCTTGCCTATTGCATAATAATTTGCATTGTTGTTGTTATAGTTTTGGTTTTTTCTATGAAAATGGACCTTTATCTAGGATTTTTAAAGGATCTGTAGCGTTCTGTATGTTGTGGTTTTTATGTTTGTAAGTGCGTTACAGACTAGGGTGGATATGGATAAAGATGTTTTATGTATTGATAGTGGTTGCACTTTGTATATGTCAACATACATTAATACTTATTTTATTTTTGCTTGTGCAGATGAATGTAGAAAAGCTACAGAAGATGGCTGGTGCTGTTCGCACCGGTGGAAAGGGTAGTGTTAGAAGGTTGTATTTTCTTTCCGAATGCTTGTCATATAATGTATACAGTGCTCATTTACTTGTCTGGTTGGTCTAATCTAAGTTTTATGTCACGAAACATTCAGAAAGAAGAAGGCCGTGCATAAGACAACCACCACCGATGACAAAAGGTTGCAAAGCACTTTGAAAAGAATAGGAGTAAACTCAATACCACAAATTGAGGAAGTTAACATTTTCAAGGACGAGCATGTTATCCAGTTCTTGAACCCCAAAGGTTTTAACCTTCTAAGATCATATTTGTTTCTTTTTGTCTTTGTTCAAGGCGATAAATATTTTCATTTTGGTTTTCTGTTTCAGTTCAAGCCGCTGTTGGTGCCAACACTTGGGTTGTTAGTGGTACTCCCCAAACAAAGAGTATGTCCCCTCTTTTCCCTAACCTTCTGTTAATTTTAATTTTTGAGACAGTAAGTTAATTTTACGTGTTCTTGTGGTGCTTCAGATTTGCAAGATGTTCTCCCCAGCATTCTTAACCAATTGGGTATGTGTAGATCTTACTTTATACAATTACTGTATTCTATTTGAGAAAGATAATACTAAGAGATGACTCGTGTGCTGATTATTTGATCATCATGTACAGGGCCTGATAACTTGGAAAACTTGAAAAGGTTAGCAGAGCAGTTCCAGAAGCAGGGAGTGGGTGCTGGTGAAGGCACAGCTGCTATGAAAACAATACAAGAGGATGATGATGAAGTCCCAGAACTTGTAGCGGGTGAAACTTTTGAAGCTGCTGCTGAGGAAGGACAGAAATCATAGATTTCAAGTGGACGAGGTTACTCTTTACATTTGCAGTGTTTTATGGTCTGTCTTAACTTTATAAAGAAGAAAAGAGTAGGTTTGTTCATGATGATTTTGTCATTTTTGCTTTAAGTGTACCAACTCGCCATCCTGCAACGATTGGGTTACTGTTGAATACTCTCTCTATTATTGTATTATGAGGTTATCTAGCTTTACAAAACTTCTGCAGTGTTGACAAGCTTTCTGTGCGAGTGTTCCATATCACATGATGATTTTGCTAAATGCAAGTATAATTTTGGTATTGGTAATCCTACCAAAACTAGTAGAGGTAGCAAAATGGGGTTGGTTAAGTAATAGGTCAAAATGTCAGACATTGGGTATGGATTGGAAATTCAGGTGTTAATCTTGGTATCATGGTATATTTCATACTTGGGTCTTATTTATCAAATGATTAGCTTGTCAACACATTTGTTTTTCATGTGCATTGAGATTCTATTCTGGTTACAAATTTTGGCATCCAATCTAAGAAGCCATTTTTGTTTAGTTATATCGGTTGCAAAAAGATGTTATCATGATGTGTATTTTTCCTCTTAATTGGAAGTCTCGAAAACTTGTAAATAGTTGGCATCTTCTGTGAATATTTTCTACGTTCCATTTCCTATATCATATATGAAGTTCTGTAAAAACGGGTCATCTCAATTTCACCTCAAAATACGTGAAGAAAGTAGTCTATCAATCACCAGAAATTACTGAACTTTTTCCATAAAAGTTCGTCTTTAAACCATAGAAATAAGCCAAGCTGTACTAAATTTTACACATTGCGACTGATTGTTGTGGCACTTTTAGCAATGATTTTCTGGTCATGCCGAAGTTAGGCGGGCTAAGGAATGGTTGTTACACTTTCTCGAGTAATTTTCTGGTTGCGCTAAAGTTAACCGGATCATTAACAATGGCGTTGATACAGTGATGGATGTATAAATGTACATCTTGTAATTATGTGATGAAAATGTGTATTAATAAAAGAATTGGAACTCTTTAATGCTATTGTGTGTCAACAAAAGGCTTATTTGTGAAACTTAAGGTAGGTAAACTTGTAAATTTTCTAATATACTTGTGTATTTACTACACCTAACATAGTTGTTATCAACTGCTATCTTTTTTTTTTCCCCATAAAAGAAAGACAGTTACTCACACACCCATATCACAAATATATACACTTGTTCACGATTATTTACAAATAGTTCCACACCCCATAACTTCTGCCAACAGAAGAATCTATGTTACAAACTTTTATTATTGAGCAATCAAACCTTGAAACTTATGTTAGGTTAGAACGATTAAACTCGAGTGTATCTATAGTTCATTTGTAATTTCGTTTGTGTTGGAACATGGATCCGGTTCGACCCGGATCCAACCCGCCCACAAACTAAATGATATTGTGTTTGTGGTTACAACCTCTTGACTTACTCGATAATGAATATGGTCATTATTTTCCATTAAGTTAGTACTAAATGGAGGCCTTTCATATATCTTTGTGATATCTATATAAGTTGGAGGTTTATATGTTTTAGATATAGATGACAAAATGACATCCCAAATACACACGAGAGACATTGAGAGATACGAGTGAGAGAACTCGTTTGAGTCGTGTATATGCGTTTGGTGCAAACGGACAAAAGGAATCTAGGTTGTGAACCATGTAAGCTTTCCGTTCGTGATTGCTTATTTCGACCGGTGATCTAAACAAAGGTTCATCGCTTCCGCTTCCGCTTCCGCTATAGTATTCGGGTATGTTTCGTATACTTTATTTCCTACATTGGTATCAGAGCCAATCGTTTATTTCCCGCTTAATAATATGTCAATTTGTTTGATAATAGTGCATAATTATATTTTGATAAATTGTGTACGTAGATCTTGTTTTTTTAATCACAATTTGTTCGTGTGTCGGTTTCCCCTGTGAATCTGTGATCCTATGCGACTCTTTATTTGCCAGTGACCGGACCTTCTTGTCTTTATTTTTATAATAGTGAATCTATTTTAAATGAGTCACATGGAAAGAGTAAATGGATCACTTCCTATGATTTATTTCTTTACTGGGATACATTGGTTGTTTATATAAGGCTTTTTTTTTTGTGAAGTATTAGTTATACTTTTGAAAATTGATATATGTAACTCTCGTGTTGCACAGCGAACGAACTATTTTTTTGTGTCTTATTTCCTTTGAGCAAGTGAAATAGTTCGCTAAAATTTAATTTGGTTTTGGACTTGTTTACAAATACCGAATTTGGTCATCATGTAATGGTTTATTGTTTCATTGTTTGAGATTACCATATTGATAAGTGGTACGATGTGGAGTATTGGTTGTATAATGTTAAGCTTACAACTTTAATTGCATCACAAGTATATTTATGTGACCGTTTCTTTGTGAAATATGTTTACAATTTGTGATAACATGTATCAATATCATCTCAACGTACGTATCCATTAATTGGTTGAAAGTGAACAAACCTCGTTTATCGTTTATTACAACATCAGGGATTTGTTTGGTTTAATTTGTTTTATTTGATGATGAGGACTACAAATGAACCTACAAATCGAAAAATGGATACGATGTAGTTTGGGGTTTTGGCATGAAACGAACGGACCAATTGCCATTTAATTAGTTTACTTGTTTTTATACTATAAAAGCACCATTCAGTTTGTCTCGTAACCCCAATGTTTTGATTGCAAAATGATATTAAAGTTAATTACCTTGATGCATTCATGGTGCTTAATGAATCTTACTTGAAAGTTTTATATTTGGGTTTAAAATGAATCTCAGTGATAATTAGAACGGTTCATATGCTCTGAACCCTTGGATCATTGTGTAATGATTAAGTTAATTACCTTCATCATATGTTGCGAAGATATATGATTGTAATCACTAAAGAAACCCGAATATAAATGTTTTCATGGTAATTTATTTCACAGTAAACAAGAATGATTTTTTGGATCCTTCATGTCTATAAATTATCTCCGTGATAAAAGTTTTGGATCATTTGGTTATTATTTTTGTAATGATAACTTACATTTTTCACATTTGTTGTGAAACATGAAACATGGTAAACCAATTGAGTATTTGATCCAAAATAGTTTTGATCTTTATGATTTCATAAATTATCTTTGCGATAATTATTTTTTTACGGAGTTTTTTTTTAAGTTTTTGTATATGTTACAGAAGGAGAAGAAAAGAAAAACTCTACGGTAAAAGGAAAAACGATACAAGGGCTAATTGTTAGTTAATCATTTCTTAGTGTATATGATTCTAACGATTTTCTTGTACTTGAAAGTTCAATTTCTTTGTGAAATTCAAATCCTTTGTTTAATCGTTATTTCGTATAGTGATTATAAGGAACTATCATAAGTAGTAAGCCCTTTAATTGATCATTATTAAGTATAATGATAGTTTTTTCCTCGATCAAAAACTTGAAGTTTTTGGTGAAATTGTATGCACTTGAAGTAATCATTATATAGGGTAATGATTTTAGTATCAAGTATTGTTAATCATTTTGTGCCAAATGATTATAATAATTTTTCATTACGTTTGAAAAATTAATTTCTGTGTGAAACTGTGAGCAATTTAATTAATCATTATTTAGTATAATGATTATACTGATTTATATATGTTCAACATTGTACTCGGTATATATTTGTGAAATTTGATCAGAATAATTGTTAATCATTATCAGTGCAATGATTATACAAAAAGATTTTGTTTGAAAGTTTATTACTTTATTAAATTTCATCAACATTAGTTACTCATTTTTCTTGGTAAAATGATTATATTGAACTTTCTTTATTTTTGAAAGGTTTGTAAAACTCTGATATAAGTTAATCATTTATAGTGAAATGATTATATTGCACTTTCTCTTTGTTTGAAAGTTGTGTTTCACTGTAAAATAAAAGACCGAGCATAGTTAATCATTTTTTTTTGGTGAATGATTATTATAAACTTTCTCTTATGTTTGAAAGTTATATATATATTTTTGAGTAATATTGAACATATTAGTTAATCATTTATGTAATGATTATTTTCATTATGTTTGAAAGTAATATTTCTATGTGAAATTTAGAGCATATTAATAGATCATTCTTAGTGTAATGATCAAATTAAACTTCCTTTGCGTATGAAAGTTACATTTCTTAGTGAGATTAAAAATATATTTTAATATGCATAAGTGCTCTTATTTGCTGACTTTGCATCTTAATTGGCTATGTTAATTGTGATTTCATGGTAGGCTTTATAGGCGATAATTGGAAACGTAGTGACTTTTTTCTCTATAACCTATTATGAACTATGATTGACATACTTGGTTATTTGCAGAGTGATTTGTATATACGGATGGATATTAAAGGTCTTGCATAGTTGTCTCCGTATGAACTTTGTGTTCAATAATTTTATTAGAACTTCGTGTTCAATCAAACTTTGTGTTTGATAGAACTTTGTGTTCTTGAGCTTTGTAGAACTTTGCGTTCATTAGAAATTTATGTTCAACTTGAAGTTTGTGTTCACTCGAACTTTATATTTATTGAACTTCGTATTCAATCAAACTTCATTATAATTGAATTATGTATTCAATAGAACTTAGTGTTCAATAATGGTTTTCATGATATTAAGACTTTGTTGTTAAATTTATGGGAGCATAATAATCCAATATGTTTGGAAGAGCAAAATGCTCAAAATGCTCTTATGGCATTAATGGAAGAATAAAGGGAAGAGAAGTCATAAGAAAATCATTGCTCAGATTATCTTGCTGAGTGGTATGGATGATCTCATGATTTGATTTAAACGAGTTTGATCTTGCTAAAGAGATGTGATCGGCATTGGCTGACTAGTTGAGAGTCACATCTATTATCAAAATGAGATCTCTCTCTAAGAACGTGTTCTTATTGTTGGACAATAGGTTCAATATATAATATTTTCCTAACCTCAAAGTTTGGAGCATAAGGAGTTGCACCTTACTTACAATGAAAACATAAAGAATTTTAGAGCTTAAAGAGAATTGGCTTAAGGCCTTTAACCACATACTAAGTTGTATGTGGTATAACCTAGCTCTAAACGCTTAACCATATGGTTTCACACCTGCAAACATCGTGTTTGTAGTTATATTTTCCTTATTGAATCTTATCCTTTGTGGATATAATTCTTCTTTCGTACTTCCAAGGTAATGCTATTAAATTGTCTTTTTCAACAAGCTCTTATAATTATGATTATATCCTAAATGATAATGGCATTATGGATATTGGTTATTCATGTTATAACCCAAGTTTTTCCTTAAGATACATCTTCGAATAAGTTTTTGAGTTTCATGTAAAAATATTGATTAAGTGGAGTAGTCCGCTTATGAGCAATATTTAGTTGGAAAAACTGTTGAAAACCATTTAGAATATTTATCCACTGCGATTGATCCATTATATATGTGGTCCTTTTAAATTTCCGAGTAAGACACGAAGCATTTTATTGAATATAATTTCTACTAAATATTTCCTCGATTTGATTATGTCTATTTGATTCTTTACGAATATGAATCATTTTGGTGGTTTTCAAAATTTATTAATTTTCGTGAAAATCAAATTATAATAAAACTGAAGAAGTTTTAATTAATCGAGCAAAACGAATACCCATACGATTAGTTCAATGCACTCGGTGGTGCTTTTGGTATTCAATTTTTTACTTGGTTTTCCTATGACTCCACAACAAGTCGTGTTGCGGAAAGAATGAACATAACGCTTCTTGAAATGGTAAAGTTGGCAATGGTGGAGTTAACTATGTCTATCATTTTGGGGTGATCTATAGTTATCTTATTCGCACTTTATCATGTGTATGTCTTCCAATCGGTATCTCCCACGCCATATGAGTTATGTATAAGTCGTAAGAACGACTTATATACCTTGAGATTGAGATTGTATAAGTATATATTACATTCCTCATTTTTAAGTTTTCGCAAACTTTAGACCACGGGGAAAGAAAATGAGTTTTCGTAAAATACTTTGAACAATCCAAAGATTACGTGTTTATAGGTGAACACGAAAGTGGGAGTGTAACTCGGATGCCACATTATTGGAATATAATAGAATAACTTCGTTCGAGTGGGAGAATTTGAGGAATTAAGGAAAAGAATTTGTTTCTTTAAGGCAATTCCTCAACATATTGCGAATGAGAGTAATTCTAATTTCCGAGAATTTGTTTCAAGGAAATCTCAATTTGAGTGGGAGTGATGTGAGAATCCAAGAATTTGGTTCAAGGAAATCTCAACCCGAGTGAGTGCAATTTAAGAAACCAAAAATCCGTTTTAAGGGAATAGTAATTGCCAAAAGGATAACCTCCATGTCGATATAAGATCGAATGTGTGTATAATAAATATTAATGAAACTCTCACATATCCTACAAAGAGAAAATGGATCAAACCCGTGGATGAACAAATGATTTTATGAAAAAAATCCATTCTTGGGAATTAGTCGAGCTTCTCAAAGGACACAAAGTTCGGTTTGTGGCAAAAGGCTACAACAAAAAATGAAAATGATACTTAAGGTATCCAAGTAGTACTTTGATTTGTTGTGCTATAAAAGAATTTATATGATCTGCTAATAAAAGGCTATTGATATGTTTACCGAGTTGTTATCTCTTGGAGTAACAAGAAATAGTCGCATAAAGCCTCGTATAAATCAGAAGCTGATTTTATTTGGAAATTCAGTTGTGGTTCAACAAGTTGTGTGTCTTAACCACTTTCCGAATAACTTGCGAGCTATTATTAATTAATCAATTGAGTATTGATATGGTCGTGTCGTGTTGCTTGTGTAGCATATATGAAAGACCCTAGGTCTCTATTGAGAGACCAAGCACATAGATATCAAGTACAAATTAATATGAGACATGGTCGCAAGAAAATGGGTAAATATGTAATATATATCAACATATGTAGCAGATCATTTGAAAAATTCATACCTAGAGAGATATGTATATGTAACATATCAAGGCTCAAGGTTGTGTAGATGTCGGAAATGTACTAGCTTAATGTTTCCCAAACATATTTAAGTTTTAATTTCCATGACAATTTGTTTGTCAAATCCTATATACAAAGGAGTGTTCAGCATTCTTAATTTGTAAGGTATGTCGGACAGATTGGAGATCAGCCCACTCACATGGGTGATCGGCTTCATTATTTTAGTAATAAATGGAGCAGTAGCGTATTTTAAGTATATTGTCTAAGTGGCAATTGAGAGCACAAACTTAAAATCTTTGATGCTACAGTTGTAAAGTTTATAACAATTGGTGAATTACTTAGCTTCACTGAATCTGTCTATGATACCAGATGCGGGTTCTTACTGAGTTTTTTGAGTAGATGAGTGAACTCGGATTTGAACATTGAGTATGTTTGAATTATTATCTGTGCAACATTGATTGAAAGACATACCTCCATGGGAAAGGAGAAATGTTGCAGCATGTGATTCATACCACATGTGTATAAGACGACCAATAAGGGAAATAGAAGAAACGATCTCTGCTTCTATGCTATGTGAGTCCCTTGAGGTATGAGTAACCTCAATTTTGGTATCCTTATGACCTTTTCTTGTCTCTCGAGGATTAACTTGATGTTTGCTATCTTAAGGCGTTGCTTAAGGGTTATGATTGATTCGACCTGGCAGGGCGCTCTTAGAAAAGCGAGTTGAGTTAAGTCTGAAAGACTCTAAGAATAGGGAAGATCATTTGAAGTACACATTAATTTGTATTCACCGGTCGACCAGTTATCTCGTCTTAGTGACATATCTTAGCAATAAAAGATAATTGTGAATACAAAGAGTTTTATAAGTAAAACTGAGATCATGAGTATTTGTAATGTGATTAATGATCTAGGATATTGCATACTAAATCTACTCTTGCCAAACATTATTTTACAGCTATATATTCCTAACAGATGTATAGCAATTGAGCTCTCGAAGTATGCCGGTCGCACGGCCTATTTTCCAAGTATGAACTGTTTGCTAGCTACACGATTGTTCTCTCATAATGATATAATAAGTATATCAAATTAGTTTGAGTGCGAGTGGGAGATGTTGGAACATGGATCCGGTTCGACCCGGATCCAACCCGCCCACAAACTAAATGATATTGTGTTTGTGGTTACAACCTCTTGACTTACTCGATAATGAATATGGTCATTATTTTCCATTAAGTTAGTACTAAATGGAGGCCTTTCATATATCTTTGTGATATCTATATAAGTTGGAGGTTTATATGTTTTAGATATAGATGACAAAATGACATCCCAAATACACACGAGAGACATTGAGAGATACGAGTGAGAGAACTCGTTTGAGTCGTGTATATGCGTTTGGTGCAAACGGACAAAAGGAATCTAGGTTGTGAACCATGTAAGCTTTCCGTTCGTGATTGCTTATTTCGACCGGTGATCTAAACAAAGGTTCATCGCTTCCGCTTCCGCTTCCGCTATAGTATTCGGGTATGTTCCGTATACTTTATTTCCTACAGTTTGGTTCAAGCCTTATTATCTGGTATATATACAATGTTCATTGAGCCTCTTATGAAATTTTCATGTAGCTAGTAACCTAGCTAGTACTCCGTATTACCGTATATGCGTTACATATATATGGAAGAAAAAGAAGAAAAAACAAAGAAGCATTTTCATGTTGGATGATTAAGAGTATCTTTTAATCTAAAACAACTCAATATTTCTAGCTTTTTAACCAACATATCCATAAAATGTTAAACCAAAAAAAGAAAAAAAAGAAAAAAAAAACACTAAAACTAAAATAATCCTTTTAGCATTAAAAGACTGCATCATCTAATTAACCAACTAATCTTACTTTTTCACATCTTGGCCACTCTTTGGCTTTTCTTCCACTTTTGCTGGTTTTTCTGCTTCTTTTTCTACCGCCGGCGGTGGTGGTGGCGGTGTCGACGAAATGCCAGCGTCAATGCAACTTCTGCATTTACTTTCAATCCATCCATCCAATTCATGATCTCCTCCATTACCACCATAATGTCTTCCACCGCATAGTCTTGCTATAACTCCTGCAATCACACCAACAATGGTTATCACCGCGAGCACAACGACTAGTGTTTGAACTGACCCGTGAGTCGTGTGGCTCTCTACCACGGTCACCGGTGGTGCAGGTAGCGGCTGCAAGTCATAATCCTCACTTTCCAACATCAACATTCTAAATGCAACCATATTTTAGTACTTTCAATTGTTTGTGACACCCTTAGCTAACAATATATAGTGAAAAGTTACATATGAATCAAGATGCAAATATTTGAAATTAGAGAGGCTAGACTGTAGAGTGCATTTTTTAAGTTTTGTTAACTTTTAAAGTAGTAAATTTCGTCTTTTGGGTGAAGGATGAGTTGCACAGAATTTTTGTCTATTTAGGATAAAGACATCTGAATTTGAGATTCTTTGAATAGTGAAAATACCAAGAAACTTACTTTTCACATAATTAATTTATTATTCCATGTGTATATATATATTTATGAGTATAAAAAGAATATAGAATAACTAATTAAGGATGAGTTACACATAATTAATTTATTATTCCATCGGTCAATGTGTAGTCACTAGCTTATAGTTAGCAATTTAACTCGGTAGGTAGGCGTTATTTCAAGTTCAATGTATCAATGGAATGGCTTGTGCCTTCCTTTCAATTGTAATTTCAACAGATCTTCTTGATCTGAATCGATGCAATTTCATTTTCGCAAAAAAAAAAAAAAAAAAAAAAAAAAAAAAAAAAAAAAAAAACTAAGGGGATACTAGGGAAGGTGAGTTTGTCAAGAAAAATAATATAGAGTGATTTTTTTTTTTTTTTTGCCTTCAATGGTTTAATCTATGACACTAAAGTTTTATAAGATATTTTTTCTCGAGTTTACCGTTGCACAAACTTGAATAAGAATTGAAAGCCCAAGATACCTTTGAAGAGTTTATTCATGATTAACATGAAAGTATGTATGCATTTATCTTTTATATATACATACATGCATTAGCCAAGGCGGCTTTCTAATTATTAGACAACTCCCATCAGTGACTGAAACTGACTGAAACTGACGGAGTCACGTCAGCGCCACGTCAGCTTTTTCCCCAAACTGACTGAAACTGACTGATCACACCCATTAGTGATCCGTTACTTCAATTTCTGAGACCCACTGACTAATTAATTAATCAATTTAAATACAATAATTCAAATAAAAACATTTGATTAAAATAAATTCATTACAATAATTATTATTTAAAAAAGAATAACTTAAGAAAACAAATGGTGGGCCTGATTTTTTATTTTTTTTATATTGGACGTGGAATGAAAAAAAATTTATAATGAAAAAGTTAGTGGGCCCCACTCTCACTCCCCCACATCTCCTTCTTCCCCATTTTTTTCCCCCTACATCCTCCATTTTTGTTCTTCTTTTATTTAGTGTAATTGAAAACCAAAAGAAAAAAAGAAAAAAGGGCAAAAACACAAACGGACCCCACTTGCATTCTCAAACTCTCGTCGCCAATCGTCGCCAAACCGAAGCAAGAAAACCGACGAGGCAACCGACAGATCGGTGCCATCGCCGTCGGTCTCGTCGGTTGAAACCGACTAGAACCGACACTCCCCGATGGGAGTGATCTTAGTCCCTCCATCCTAGTCCCTCCATCCCACTATAAACGTCCTATCAAATATACAGAGTTATCCAAAATATCTCAGATTTCCCACTTAAAAACTTGTTAATTGGTTGTGACGTAAACATGGACACTTAATTTGGAAATTAAAGCAACTTAAAAGAGTAATATAGACATTTAAATTGAGACAAATCAGTACTTATTTACAATAAAATTAACTCGCATACTTTTACATTAAATGGTCACTAAATAAATCATAATTAAAAAAATGGTACTCTTAAAAAACCCGTCAACTTCCTTCAACTACTATAAAAATACTTATAGTTGTTAAATAAACGACATTAATAACAACATTAATTTGTTTTTTAGATTGTAATCTACCAACCAAAATGTCAGCTGTTAGCAAAATATATTAAAAATGAAAAATATCGTAAGAAAGTATATTATACTCCGCTTTACACCATAATATTTTTAAGATATACTTCGTACTATTTTCTCAATGTAAGGTACGTGTAACATTCGTTGATTTGATTAAGAGTATTTTTTATATGTAGAATTATGATTAGTGCCGAATACCGACAAATTATCAATCATTCTTTGATCACAATTCAATTAGAGAGATAAATACTTCAGATTGAGGAAAACAATAATTACTACGGAGTATTATACCTTAGATTGAAGTTGGGCGGTAATTTGTACACCAACAAAAATTAGTCATACACCACTTTTATGCAATATCATGTTCTAGTGTAGAATAGTTTAAAACATAATTTATGATGTATAACTAATTTTTAGTGGTGTACGAATTACTGAAGTTTGTGTAAAGTTAAATACAATTCCTCATAATTTGCCATAAAAAAGTGTGTATGCAACTCATTGATATGCTCTTATATTTACGTAAAATTGAAGCTCACTAGATCTCAATACATCGAACATAAA
Source organism: Helichrysum umbraculigerum (assembly GCA_949592205.1). Taxonomy (NCBI): domain Eukaryota; kingdom Viridiplantae; phylum Streptophyta; class Magnoliopsida; order Asterales; family Asteraceae; genus Helichrysum; species Helichrysum umbraculigerum. The sequence continues at coordinate 11,469,303 of CATIUR010000002.1, read as the reverse complement.
TGTGTATCTTCTGACCTTGTTAATTAGATGTTAATTAATTATTTATTAAGGTAGTTATTAATTACTACCTCCGTCTTACTCAAAGTGTTTAGGTTACTATTTTGGGTTGTCACATTATAAATGTCCCTTTGATATTTAACCATTTAAAAATGACTTTAGTGGGTAGAGATGATATTTTATTGGTAAAAAGTGTAGTTAGTGGAGAATTCTAAAACTGTATGCACAGACGGAAGGAGTAAAACAATTTAATAGTGTGCAAGTAGTTTAAAACACTAGCTTTACTTATGTAGTTAATATCTACTACTCCCTCCGTCAGTCCGTCCCACAAAAAAAAATTGTCTACCAACAATTTTTATTGGATAATTTGAATATAAGTTTTGCCATTATAATTAAGATAAGTTTGACTGGATTTAATTTATTTAAGAAATTAATTATTTAGAGTAATTAATAAGTGTAAAATATGAAGTTTAATGATTCTTAGTAATAATTATTTTTTGAAAATAAGATAATTATTGTGGGACAAATATATGTACATTTATTTTGAAATGACTTCCACATCAATTTGAGACGTGTAATTGTTTTGAATTGTTTTTTTTTTTATCTTTTATTTGCAGGTGATTTTGCATATAGTGAATGTATACAAAAATCATAAATAAATAACAAATATGGTTATGCATGCTGTAATAATGTTGTACGTCAATGTTGCTGGTTATCAAAGTGTTGCAAGACATGTAACAATAATGCAAGTTGACACGATCAAGTAATTAATGATCAAGTAATTAATGGTTTTTTAAATGACGTGTGAGTCGGTCAGCATTGCCGATTATTAACATTTTGTAAACCATGTAATAATAATTCAAGTTGATATGATCAAAGTAATTAGTGGCCTTTTATATGAATTTATTTTTGTTTTGTTTTTTTTCAAGCCGGACATTGTTATTTTGCTATAAAGAATCTAATCAAGTACCATTTGTGGATCCTTTCCATTTCCTATATATACATCTACTACTATATATATTCTTTATACACTTCAACTAGCTCCTTAACAACTAACTGGCTAGTTAGCATCATATATATCTAAGTTTCTCAAGAGGGGAAAAGAAGAAGATCATCGACATCGAAAGATGATGGATGTTCAAATGGTGGGATCATCGGCGACAATTATAGCATTCGGTGGCGGTATCTTTCTATTGTTTCTCATAAGTTTTCTTTCTCATCATCGTGGTGTGGTTCGACGCAATAATCCCAAACATCTACCTTCTCTTCCTAGTACGTATACTCAATTACTGTACTTCATTAAGCGATATAATTATAGTTTATTAGACATCTAAAAATGTACACTTTGAATTGTTACAACATCTAGTCTTATGAGTTATGAACTGATATTGTAGGACTAAGGAATAAACGTGCTTGTAAATTGTAATTGTATCCAACTATAACGCATATAGTCATATGTAGCGGCTCCAGTGGGTGTCTCAAATACCAATTTTTTTTTCATATAGTCTTAGTGGCGGATTTAGAAAATATATGTGCTGCTAGCATATGTATGTGATCACGTACAGTCGTGATATGGAGATCGATCATCGATGACTAATTATATATACAGTACAAACAATCCAAGAATGTAATGATAGTGGTTAGCAACAACTTGTTTTGAAGCAAAAACTGGTTTTGTGAGAGTGCATTTGATGATGACTGTGAATGAAAATTGCAGAGGTTCGCGGATCAGTGCCATTGTTGGGGAATCTGCTACAGTTGAAAGATAGGAAACCATACAGGACTTTTACTAAATGGGCAGAAACTTATGGCCCCATATACTCGATAAAAACCGGAGCTACGTCCTTGGTCGTCATTAACTCGAGTCATGTTGCTAAAGAGGTACTAACATTAAAGCAATCGATCTTAACTTTACAAATGTGTTAATTAGCTAGCTAGGTTACCATATAATTCCAACTTATGGGCTACTTTGAAATTTTGAAAAGCCGATAAGCTAATTTTCAAAGGCTCATGAGCTTACTAAGCTTAAATACGCTTAGTATATGCTTAACTGTGTATAAGTCGAAGCTTATAAGCTCATATATAAGCCATATAAAACTAATTAGCTTTTCGAATTCTCCAAATCCTCAATATCTATCATTCATATATTGCCATATATAGGCCATGGTGACTAGATTCAACTCCATCTCAACGAGAAAGCTTTCGAAGGCGTTAAAGATCCTCACTGCTGATAAAACGATGGTTGCAATGAGTGATTATGGTGATTATTACAAGAGAGTCAAACACAACTTACTCTCCAGTGTTGTAGGACCAGATGCTCGGGTTGGTGTTCATAATGCCCAAATTCTTAACTGTTTGTGTTTGCTTGCGCCTGTTCGACGATATTAACTAATTAATTAAACATGTTGCATCAATATTTTAGAAGAAAAACCGTGTCCATAGAGACTCTTTAGTGGAGAATCTTTCATACAAACTTCATGCCTTGGCTCCAAATTCTCATCGCGAAGCAGTAAATCTGAGAGAAATTTTCCAGTCTGAACTTTTCTCATTAGCATTAAAACAAGTAAGTTCTTCTAAGCCTTTATTCGCAAACCATATGAAACAGGAGCAACAAGTCAACGCAAACGTAAATGATTAAATTATCAGAAAAAACTTGACCGGTTGTCGGTTGAAACGTTAAAAAATAGAAACTTGAAGGATTAAACCATTAGTAGCTCTAAATATTAGTATTTACCATAAGGGAAAAAGATTGTTTTGCACTTTTACGGGCCACTGTATGAAAGAGGCTGCGTAAAGATATTTCTTCATCGTTGCTCCCTTACTCCTAGTCCCTATTTTGGTAATACAGGGGGATTTCAGAATATATATGTAACATAATTAGCAAAAAATCCTATTTTAGATAATAAAACATCATTTATTTCTGGTTCTATCTTATACTTTTGTTGATAAAATTGAGTTTTCAAGCATTTCTTATGAGCATATATAACGGTATTTAAGTTACCTATATTAGAAAATTTTTGTAATTATGTGCCAATTTTATGAAATTTTCTATAAAATATATACCAACACATTCAATATTTGAATGACTGAAGAAACATTTTTATTGATTTACAGGCAGTAGGGAAGGATGTCGAAACCCTTTATGTAGGTGAGCTTGGAACAACCATGACAAGAAAAGAGATCTTTCAAGTATTGGTCGTCGATCCGCTTTTTGGTGGCATAGAAGTTGATTGGAGAGACTTCTTCCCGTATCTCAAGTGGATCCCAAACACCAACTTTGACAAGAAAATTGAACGTATGCATGTCCGAAGGGACGCTGTGATCAAGGCCTTGATTAAAGAAAACACGGCACGCATAGATTCCGGGGAGGTAAAGTTATAACTTGCTCATAATGTTCAGCTGGTACTATAATTAATCAAGTATAATGTTAAACTAATCTACGATTTTTTTTTTAAACAAAACAGAAATTGAATAGCTACATTGATTACTTGTTATTGGAGGCACAACCATTAACGGAAAAGCAACTGATAATGTCACTCTGGGAATCTATCATCGAAGCGTCAGATACTGTTATGATCACTACAGAATGGGCAATGTATGAACTATCAAAAAATCCTAAGAAGCAAGCTCGTCTTTATGAAGAAATAAGGAATGTTTGTGGGTCAGAAAAGATCGCCGAGGAGAAGATGAACCAGCTACCGTATTTGTCTGCTATTTTTCATGAAACGTTGAGAAGGCATAGCCCTGTGGCAATAATCCCATTACGCTACGTGCACGAGAACACAGAGCTAGGAGGATACCATGTTCCTGCTGGGACCGAGGTTTATTTGATTAACATAAACTCTTTTCAATAAATTATGAAGAAATGAAACGTGCTGCTAGCTGCACGAATCATTTCCACATAATTAATTGATTTTCAAATTCAATGGTTGTTATTTATTAATTAATTAAAGTATGATGCATGTATATTTTCCAGCTTGCTATAAATATTTATGGGTGCAATATGGAAAAGGAAGTATGGGAGAACCCTGAAGAGTGGAATCCAGAGAGATTTCTTGTGAAGAGCGAAGAAATTAATCTATTTGCAACGATGTCGTTTGGAAGTGGGAAACGAGTATGTGCTGGGGCTAAGCAAGCATTGTTGATTGTTTGCATAGCGCTAGGGCGAATGGTGCAAGAGTTTGAGTGGAGTCTTAAAGATGATAAGGGAGACGATGACAATACACTTGGGATCACAACACATAAACTTAACCCGATACTTGCAGTTATAAAGCCAAGAAACTAATGATCATGGATGAATTCTGCGAATAATCGGGCTACATCCTTAACATGTGCCACGGGGGCACACGTTAGCAAATCCCTTTTTGTAATCTAAACTATTGTGATGTTTGTTTGTTTCAAATTATTTCCAGGCCATTTATAGGATGTAAGATGTAAGAACACTTGCTTAGTATAGACACATTATGTGTGTAATAAGATGCATTCTCCTTCATACTATATATTGATCTGATGCATTTATATGAATCATAAGCTTGACTATATATTTTAAAGTTTGTAAAATACAACATTTGGGCAAGAGACCTTCATAACAACCCTCACAACTTCAATATTATTGCACTCTTCTTCCAACTCAAAGGTTTCCGGTACCGAATTGCGTGTATAATTAGAGCAACAGTTTGTCATTTCTTTGTAAGATAATCATCGTATCTTTAGTTACATCATTAAATCGCTAAATCAAACATTTCTAAATTCATAAGTATGTTAGAATGACCCGACTAGTCTGTTAAGGTTTTTAGGTAATACATGTAATATAAATAGTTAGCATAATACACAATAGCCGGGAATACTATATAATAACTCACGCTCGGTCGATGAGATCACCTTTTAGAGTTGATCATGACGAATGCAAGTGAGACGATGATAGGAAGATGAGATTGAACAAGATGAAATTTAACCCAATACTTGCTGTTATAAAGTCGCGAAACTAATGACCATGGAAAAATTCTGCGAATAAATGGGTTGAAACCTGCTTGAATAGGTGCAAAAACTACAGGGATTGAAAAGTGATATATCACATAGTTAAAGGATACATAATGAAAATCAAATTTAATATTATTATTAGACTCCTAATCCTAAAATATTCTTCTAAATTCATCATCTTCCCTATGATTCATTCTGCAAATCTGGACTCTTCGATTCCGCGTTGAGAAAGACGACGACTTTTAACGCGGAATTCGAAAGTCTTAATATTTTTAGATTTTAATATTTATATTAAAAAAACTTTGTTAAAAAAGGATTACAGGAGGTTATTTTAATGGGGACACCGGCGTTCCCAAATTTAGGTAAACATTGCTCCGTTGATGATTGTAAGCTCATTGATTTTCTTCCATTTACCTGCGATTGTTGCAACAAGGTATTTAATTTTTTTTTTTTAATTTTAGCTCTTTTTATTGATATTATTCAATTATGGTAGTGATTTTTAATTTTATAAAGTGCTTGAAAAATATTGAATTTGGGAAACTGTTTAGACTTCTGTAGTTTTTGATTGCTGAATTTGATCATTGTGTGCTTAATATGAATTTTATAAATGATCTTAATAGTGTTTGGTAGATTTCATGGTTTTAAAGTATAAAGTTGAGATTGAGATTCACTATGTATAACTATATCTATATTGAAACGTTAAATGTTGAATATACATCATGAGTAGTTTGATCTAAGTTTACATAGATATAAAACACTTAATATAGCTATAAGAATTGAGCTGTTATGTTAGAGAAACATGCTATTAAGGTTGCTTATATAGTTATAAGATGTATATATAACTTATTAAGTTGTGTTAGCATATTATGAGAACCGATGTATATGTTAGCGGTAAGTAACTAGGTATGCGTTAGCTTTTAAGTCTAAACTTGTACAAGGGTTCGTTATAATTAGTCGGTGATTAGTGTCATTGTTGTAAGCTTCAGTCTTGATTAATCTTTATTCCCAAATTACCTGCAAGCCAAAGGTAGTATGAATTTCAGTGAAAGTGAAAAACATGATAAGGGTTGCTAATTTTTTTCCTGATTATGATAACCAATGAGCTAATTCGTTTCACCAACGTTGCTGTTATTAAAAGTTTAATGATAAGGTGGACATTTGCTGTGTTTTATCTTCTGTTTCAAGTAGAACACATATAATGCATAATATTTCTTTAAGTTAACCAACGTGTGGCTCATCTAGTCAATGCCGTTCATGCAGGCTTTCTTATAATTGTGAAAATTGTTACAGGTTTTCTGTCTAGACCATCGTAGTTACAGTTCACACCATTGTCCAAAAGCCAACAAGAACGATCGAACTGTAGTCATCTGTCCACTCTGCGCAAAAGGGGTTCATTTAGTCCCTGAACAAGACCCAAACATAACATGGGAGTCTCACGTTAATACAGATTGTGACCCATCAAATTATGAAAAAGTCACCAAGAAAAAGAAATGCCCTGTTCGTGGATGTAGAGAAATCCTAACATTCTCTAATACAATTAAGTGCCGTGACTGCACCATTGATCATTGCTTGAAACATAGGTTAGGGCTCGACCATGGTTGTCCTGGACCCAAAAAACCTGAGCCCACATTCTCATTTTGGGGGTTCTCAAATAGCCAAAAACAAAATCCACCACCACGAACCACCCCGGCTCGTGTATCCTCATCATCTTCATCAAGTTGGACCACGAGTTTCTTCGATGCAATGTCATCTCTTGTGATCGGTAATGATAGAAATGGTGAAGTCGGTCCTAATGGTGGATCTAGTAGCAATGCGGGTGGTCAAGTGGAGCAGTGCCCAATATGTAATATGAAGTTTAGTAAAGTTGCAGCTTTGATTGATCACGTGCAGATGATTCATGAAAAGAAGGGTGTGATGAAAGTCACGGTAGATGTGTGTCCAAAATGTAGCAAAGGGTTTCGGGATCCAGTGGCACTAGTGGAGCATGTTGAAAGAGAACATAGAGGTATGTCTAAAGCTTAATAGAAAAATAGTTTGCTCTATTGAATTGTGGTGCAATACCCCTCTTTGTATTCCATTCTTTTTCTATATATATATTTTGCCAGTAAATTGAATTGTAAATGGAACTCAGGCTCTAAATTTTGAAATTCAACGCATATTTCTTATGTATATTGTTCAAAAAGATGGTATTCCATGAGTCAAGCTGAGTTTGCTGTGAACTTAGTACAAATGTTCAGTTGTTTGTGTTTGATGTTCTGTGTTTGATGTTCGATGAAAAGTAATGCTAACGATAACATAGATTTGCGGTTTGGTGCAATTACTTGATCACATTGATTTGCCATCTGGTGCAATCCAAGCAACTACACTGTTAAATATTTGGGCAAATTGAGTCCGTAGCGATCTAATTGTAGTAATTGGTGTATACATACATTTTAATATCGATGATGCCGTTATTTTTATAAGAAAAATATAACTAGTTGGAAGAGGTCATATGAAGTGTAACCAGAGATGCATAGAATCCATCCTTGATATTCATTAGATTTTCATGCTTTCCTTTCTCAATGATTACTCCGTTTCTGAGGACTGCAATCACATCTGCACCCTTATCGGTCGACAACCGATGAGCCACCACCACTGTGGTTCGGTTAACCGTCACCCTATCCAATGCGTCTTGAACCACACTCTCTGACTCAGCATCAAGTGCACTTGTAGCCTCATCGAGTAGTAGTATCTTGGGACTCTTGACAATGGCTCTAGCAATTGCTACTCTCTGCTTCTGTCCACCTGACATTTGCACTCCTCTCTCCCCTACCACTGTATTGTAACCCTGCAGTTCAGGCATCATTCATTACTACCGATCTGAAATGATATACTGAAAGGACAATATGGGTGATCCGAAGGGGTTGGGTAATGGGTCATATAGGATTCGACACGAGACAGGTCCTCCTGATAGTGCATGTCAAAATGGACTGGATCAGGTTGGGTTGACCCTCAAACGCTTGTTGTCCATCTTTTGTAAATAAATCATGGTTTATTTATGATTATAAAGACAACATTGTTACAATAATAATCCGAATACTTCAATTAATACGATTGAGGAGATGGAGATTGTTTGCATTGTAAATAGTTCGGGCAACTTTGAACTTGTTTAATCCATTTCACCTGTTTCTTGTGTTCCTAAATATTTTGATTTGACTCGTTAGAGGTAAAGTATAAATTAGATTGGCCAGTTCTTAAGTAAGTGGGTCAAACACAGCACCTTCTTTACTACATACTGCTAATAGTAAATAATATTGTGAAACAAAGGTTTGACTGCTAACCTGGTGTAAGCCACTAATGAACTTGTGGGCATTGGCCAACTCGGAAGCTGCTAGTTTTTCAGCCTCGGTAGCATCATGGTCCTTTCCGTAAGCAATGTTGGCTCGGATGGTGTCATTAAACAACACAGTTATGGCTCACCAGACCCATCTGCAGCGGTGCAGCCTGAGCCACTTGAGTTGAAATTTATTTATCTCAATACCATCGAGTGTGATATTACCCGATTCTAGATTGTAAAATCTTTGCAGGAGTGATATAATTGTTGATTTTCCACTTCCACTTTCTCCAACCAATGCTACTGTCTGAGGTAAGATACAATTATATACTCTAAAAACCATTTAGAATTGAATTGATTTATTGTTAGACATCACACGATGCTGCAAAAAGAGTGTTTCGGTATTACCTTCCCACTATGGATGGTTAAACATAGATCACGGAATACTTGAACATCTGGTCTCGTAGGATACCTAAAGCTAACGTGAGAGAGCTCGATTTCCCCATTGACAGTGTCCAGAGTTATTCCAGATTCATCACTTGGGTCTATCTCTGACTTCCTATCTAGTATTGAAAATACAGAAACAACAGACCACTTGGCTTTTCTTGAATTTGGGAGAAGTGAGCTTCATCTAGTGACTGCCATGGTTGCCATTGCCAGAGCAAAGAATACCTACCAGAAAACATTTGTTATTACAGGTAAAGGGTTTTGATAAAACTTAATGACATTGTGTTGCATGAAATAAAGGTCTGAGTGATTCAGAGGTGGTGCCTTGACCTGTTTCTGAATGAAAATTGACTATTTGATAAGTCTTTTGATTGATTAGTAAGAATGACTTGTGTGTATGTTACAACTCACCCGGAAAACATCTGAGGAAGTAGTCTTTCCAGCCTCAACGAGCCAAGCTCCAGCATAAAAACTTGCTGCATACACACAAAAATGTGAGAAAAACGATACTCCAAACCCAATCCCACTGATCAGACCTTGACGTATCCCTGCTTTCGTGGAAACCCCACATTTATTTCTATAAAGTTGCATCACTTTCTCTTGTGCAGAAAAAGATGCAACTGTCCTGATGCTCCCAACCGCATCACTTGCCACCTGGCTTGCTTCTTCATACATCATCTTAGTGTCAGCACTGAACCCTTTTACGAATTTTATCTGAGCATACTCGTTAGCTACAACTAACGGAATGAGAGCAAGAATTATGAAAGCCAATTGCCAGCAAGCTGCAAAAGCTATGGCCAAACCAGCAATGACAGAAGATGAGTCCTGAACAACCTGAGAAAGTGCATCTCCAACCAAACCACGAACACTGGCTGCATCAGTTGACAGCCGTGCACCGATGGCTCCACTAGAGTTCTCCAACTTATCGAACCAACCTACCTCCATGTTAACCACTTTCTTAAAGCATAACAATCTCATCCTTCTTATTAGCTTACACCCAGCAACTGAGAAAAAATAAAATTTCCAAAAAAAGGTAAAAGATG